>JARBWK010000005.1:83254951-83987281 GCA_030556195.1 Anolis apletophallus
TATGGGATATATTGAGCATGGTGATCAGATCATGATATGAATAAACATAACAGTTTAAATAATGTACCAGTGAGGCCTTTTCGTGGACCACCCTGAGAATTTCAAGGGGGGGGACTGAAGCCCCTCAAGACCCTCCTCCCCTGGGGGGCCTGATCTCACCATTAGGTCAATCTAAGGGCTACATTCCACAACCCCCCCCCCCAACAAACACCTTTTTCTTTGTATTGTCGAAGGCTTTCATGGCAGGAATCACTGGGTTGTAGGTTTTTCGGACTGTATTGCCATGTTCTAGAAGCATTCTCTCCTGACGTTTCACCCACATCTATGGCAGGCATCCTCACAAACTCTGAAGATGCCTGCCATAGATGCAGGTGAAACGTCAGGAGAGAATGCTTCTAGAACATGGCCATACAGCCCCAAAACCAACAACAACAACCCACTTTTTTTCTTTTCCTTGCAACTTTCACAATCAGGTGCAACAAACCACTGGCATTTCACAGCAATCAGTCCCAAGGAGAAGGAGCTGTGACCGCTTAGACACACCTCATCACCCTAGAGAATGAATCCACTTAAAATCCGGTTTTTGCCTCCTGCAGAATTCTGAAGTTTGTAGTTTAGGGAGGAGCCTTTAACAGCCTCACTAAACTACAAACCCCAGAATTCTGCAGGAGGCAGAAACTGGATTTAAAGTGAATTCATTCTTTAGGGTGATGAAGTCAGGCAGGATTTTTTTTCCAGGACAAAAGACTGTACACCGCAAGAAATCAACTTTTATAAAAACCAGTTAGTTTCCAGTAAAATCACACATTTCCCCATTGAAGATGACTGCACAGGCAGGTTTTTTTCAAGACAAAAGATTGTACACCACTAAAATCTACACTGATAGAAACAAGTTAGTTTCCAAAAAAAGCATGATGGAATTTAACAAATCTTGGCACAAAGAACTCCCATGACCAACAGAAAATACTTGAGTTTTGAAGTTGTAGTTCACCTACTTCCAGAGAGTCCTGTGGACTCAAACGGTGATGGAATCTGGACCAAACTTGGCACGAATGCTCAATATGCCCAAATATGAACACTGGTGGAGTTTGGGAAGAATAGACCTTGACATATGGGAGTTGTCGTTGCTGAGATTTATAGTTCACCTACAATCAAACAGCATTCCAAACCCCACCAATGATAGAATTGGGGCAAATTTCCTGCACAGAACCCCCATGACCAACAGAAAATACTGTGTTTCTGATAGTCTTTGACAGCCCCTCTATCACCCCCTCACGAACCTCTCAGGGGTCCCAACCCCCTGATTGAGAATGGCTGCTGTATACCACAAAATCAATATTTATAAAAACCAGTTAGTTTCCAATAACAGCATACATCCCCAATTTGAAGGGAAAAACCACGGTTTCTTCTGGACGTGTTTTGTTCAGAGCATTTTATGTGTGGATATGTGTATGTCATCCATATACCATCTAACCTTGCGCTTTGCTACTCTGCTGCTGAATACGCATGCCCGGTGTGGAATACATCTCACCATGTTAAAACAGTGGATGTGGCTCTTAATGAACCATGCTGCATTATCACAGGATGTCTATGCCCAACGCCGCTGGAGAAATTATACTGTTTAACCGGTATTGCACCACTTGACATCCGTTGGGAAGTAGCAACCGGTAATGAAAGGATCAAGTCATTGATATCTCTGGCTCATCCTCTGTTCTGATATCAGCCAGCATACTAATGCCTTCAATCAAGAAATAGTGTCCTAAGATTGACATAGATATTTGTAGGAACACTTCAGCAAGTGAAAGTCCAAAAGTGGCAGGCTAAAACCTCAATCAGTGGTTGATACTAGATGTGAAACTCCCCCCTGGGCACACAGAAGACTGGACGACTTGGAAGGCGCTGAACAGACTGCATTCTGGCACCACGAGATGCCAGTCTTAAGAAATGGGGCCACAAAATGGAGTCCACAGCATGCGAGTGTGGAGAAGAGCAAAGCACAGACCACTTACTACAATGTGGTTTGTGCCCTGTCACATGCCCAATGGAGAACCTTCTCACAGCGACATCAGAGGCGTTCAAAGTGGACAGGTTCTGGTCAAAGGAAATTTAGTATAATGCCAAGTTTTTAACTTTGTTTATGGTTTTTTTTAATGCATTATAACTGTATTTTTAATTTGCTTTTGACATGATAATTAAAATAAATCCATATACCATTCTGTACCCAATTCCTTCTTTGGATGGCTGATCCTATAAGATCCAGTCTCATATGAGGAAAAGTTGCACTGCTTGGGGATTTCTAGAGCAAGCCCCCCCCCCCCAGGCAAAAGGATGACAAAACAGAGCCTCATAGCATGGTTTTACAGGGGTGTTTCAAAACGATGACCCCAATTCCAAAGTGGTATATTTCATAATCGCAACATGTAACAATTACACAAAAAGGTACAAATTGTTATCAAGTTTTACTAACCATTTTGAGCCAGAAACAAATCTAAAAAATAACCTCACAAATGAAGAATATCTCACTGGGCCTTATGTTTTAGGGTTGCCATCTTGCGAGTGATAGAGGCTAGGGGCTGTTTGTAAGTTGGGAAAGGCATCTAGCACAAGCATGGGCAAACTTTGGCCCTCCAGGTGTTTTGGACTTCAACTCCCATAATTCCTAATAGCCAGTATGCTGTAGGAATTGTGGGAGCTGAAGCCCGAAATACCTGGATGGCCAAAGTTTGCCCATGCCTGATCTAGCAGGAATCCTTTGAAACTCTGTACCTCAACCTTTCAAGTGGCAAGAGTTTCATTCATGGTTGCAGAGATATAGTGATTTCAAATCCTGTCTGTCTTTTTGAAAGATTCCACTGCTGAATCATATGGAATTCTGGGGTTTGTAGTTTATTGAGGCACTTGAGCACTGGTTGAGAATTCTAATTACCCGCTCCTTGAACCAGAATTCCCTAGATGCAGCCATGATAAAGTGGGGTATAACTGTATCATGAAAGGACCCAAAGTGAAGGCCACCAATGGAGACCGCACTAAAAGGAGAGACATGCATGGAAATAAGGCTCTCAATAGCTCTCAGTCATGATGGTTGTATAGTTGTTCCTCCAGTACACCTCCATATGTAGATAATGGAAAACACAAATGGGAAAATTGTATTTCACTTTTCTCCTGTTTGCAGATGCGTGGGCATTGGGTTGGCCACTTTGTGAAAAGAATGCTGGAGTAGTAAGAACTCTGATTTGATCCACCAACCACACTTCTAATGCTCTTACTTGTGACCTTTATTTCATACACACAACAATTCTGTGAGATGGCTTAGGCTAAGGATGTGAACCTCATGCCCCAAAATTTGTGATATGAACATATACTCAAATACATGTTACCACCAGTTCTGATAGATATGGAGATGCCCCCTGGACTGCGGCCAAGTCCTTCCAAATGTTCACCCACAACTATGACTCAGTTCTGTAGATAGTTTTCAAACAGTTATTTAAGTTGTCCAAGGTTTTCATGGCTGGAATCACTGGGTTGTTGTTGGTTTTTTAATACTGGTAGCCAGATGTTGTTCATTTTCATAGTTTCTTCCTTTCTGTTGAAATTGTCCACGTGCTTGTGGATTTCAATGGCTTCCCTGTGTAGCCTGACATGGTAGTTGTTAGAGTGGTCCAACATACATCAAGGGAACCACTGACCACATTGGGATGCTAATGAAGAAACATAACATGCAAACTATCTACAGACCCACTAAGAAAATCCAACAAATGCTACGTCCAACAAAGGACAAGAGGGATCCTTTCACCTCTGCAGGAGTCTACCGTATACCATGCAGCTGTGGATAAGTCTACATAGGGACCACCAAACGCAGCAATGCCCAAACACGAATCAAGGAACATGAAAGGCACTGCAGTCTACTTCAACCAGAGAAGTCAGCCATAGCTGAGCACTTGATGAACCAACCTGGACACAGCATATTATCTGAGAACACAGAAATGCTGGCTACCAGTATTTAAAAAACCCTCTAAAATTATAACAGTAAATAAAAAACAAAACTCCAACACAGATGAACTCCAGAGAAGAAACAATCAGGAACAGCTAATCACCTCTCAACAAGGAATTCCCCTAGGCAGTAACAGGGCACACCTAAAAACTGTCAGGTCATCAAGGTGGCCAACTGAAACATTCATGAAACTCCAACAGGCAAGAGTTTTTTCTCCCATCCTGGACTTTCCCCAGATAGATAAATCCAATTTCCTAGTTTCCAACAGACCTCACAACCTCTAAGGATGCCTGCCATAGATGCAGGTGAAACGCCAGGAGAGAATACTTCTAGAACATGGCCATATGGCCCAAAAAACCTACAACAACCCAATTCTTTAAGTTACTTGTGAGGCTATTTGATCCATCCTGTCCTGCATTTGAAAGCATGTGTCAGATTATCACCGTAATCACTGGAAGTCCTGTAGAGTTTAATATGTGTGTATTTGTGCCTCGGAGTTTCCTGTTGATTTACCGTGACTCCCATGAATTACATAAGGTTTTCTTAGGCAAGGAAGACTCAGGGGTGGTTTTTCCAGTTTCTTTTTCGAAATATAACCTGCAGCACCTGGTATTGGGAAATGGATAATGTCTTCAGGGCTGGGAAATGTCACTTCCTAAGGATAGATGACAGTGAAGCATAAATAACTTCATACCCATTACAAACATGATGGGGAATAGGGAACACATCTATGGGATACCTGCAAAATTTCCACCAATTTATCCGTGATTGTTGTTCTAGCCTCCAGGCATGATTGCAAAAAGATAGCAATAGTCCACTTTTGAATTCCTAAGAGATTGCTGTTTTCTCATGCATGAGTCAACTGAATGGAAAAAGCATGAGGGGAAAAGGGGGACAATATAAGTCAGTGTGTGGACAGCAACCTCCTTATAATACTAGCACACAGCTTGACAATGTATTTGCAAAGCTGGTGACTGGTGTTGGGGTCACATGATTTGCAATAAAATCACGAGAACAGATGCCGATGCGTGTTTGGCAAGTTCACAGTATCTGCTAAGACACTTCGTGATTGACTAATTACTGTGTTACGAAATCTGTGAAGCTAGTGTACTCCTCTACCATCTCCTATCAGCGTTGTGCTAGGCTCCGTGTAAGACACAAAAGTGAAACATAGCCTGTGGGGCAGCCTTGCAATCTACACGAGCTAGGCAAGATTGTAGTGGGTGGAAGTAGGACATTAATACACTGAGTACTGAAAAATTAAATAATGCTGAAGGTGGTGTTTGTGGGCTATAGAACTGAAATGTATTAAAGTAAAGGACACCCACTGTCAAAACAAAGCTTGCAATAAGATACTGGTAATTCAGTAATTATGTGGGATGGTAGAAGCAGCTCAGTGGAGTGGCTATGAGTCGTACCTAGCACAGAACAGGAAGTAAAATGTGGATGGTCAGAGGAAAAGTGTTGTTTAAAGAAAACAGGTATTAAATGATAGCAAAGGCCTTGCTAGTAGTCAGAATATGGACAGCAGATCAAATAGGTACCGTACATCTGATTACATTCCTCCTCCCAGCTGTATTGTATTTCTATTTAAATTGAGTAATTTCTTTAAATTCCCATAAATGTTCATCTACTAAGCATACCTTTTATGCAAATCATTTTTTCTTCTAGGTCTTGATCATGTTAAAACAACTTCACTGGCCAGTATGTTTCAAGACACAATTCAAAGTGGGAGTCGTGACCTATAAAGCCCTATTTGGCTAGCAGACTATCTGAAAGACCGTGTTTCCTGATATGAAACTGCCAGAGCCTTAAGATCTTCAAGGGAAGGCTTTATTTTAGTCCGAACACATCATAGGCTAGCTTGGTGAGCCTTCTCAATGCGTGCTTCTACTCTCTTCAACTTCTAAAGGAAAATTCTATTTCCTTTCACTGACAGAGAAAGACATTTTTATTTAAGCAAGCTTTTAATGCATGGGGGGCATTTTATTGGGAATGTTTAATGTATATTTTAACTTTTGTATGTTTTAATTGAGTTCAATCTGTATAAAAAGAGATTTTAATTGTTTTTAAATTGTATTGTAATTGTTTTTAATTTACTGGTTTTGGAAACTGCCTTGGGACCCTTTGGGAGTAAAGTGGCATATGAATAAACTAAACTAAAACAAAACCTTCCCTTCATGAAGCTATCTGACACTGAACCTTAAAACTATGTGACAGATGTATGTTATCACTGCAAAATTTCTTTTCTATTTGGAACAATCAGATAAGTTTTCCATGAAATTTATAACATTGTAGAGCTGCAAGTTGATCAATGAGATCCTGGAATTTCAACACAACTACACTTTTCACAGATGGAGCTATGGTGGTGCAATGGGTTAAACTCTTGTAGCAGCTGAACTGCTGACCTGAAGGTCGGTGTTTCGAATCCGTGAGACAGGTGAGCTTCCATCTATCAGCCCCAGCTTCCCATGTGGGGACACGAGAGAAGCCTCCCACAGGATGGTAACACATCCGGGCGTCCCCTGGACAACGTCTCTACAGAAGGGCCATTGCAGTTTCTTAAGTCGCTTCTGACATGATGAAAAAAACTGGTTTCCATGCTTCTGGCCAATTCAAGCTTAAGCTCTGTTTAACTTCTGTGCTTATTTTATATACTGAGCAGAGTCGGGAGAGAGGGAATGTGTGTGTGCAACAATCCTTCTCAATTTGTGTCATGTTGCAATCAGCAGTATATATGTGTAAAGAATTGGCCACCAGCCCCAGGCACTGAAATGCTTCGTATAACACGGCTTTAAACAGGATGACCTTTGAGGCAGTGCAGCTGGAAGCATACATTGTTACCAAAGTCGCCAAATAATAATAACAATAATAAACTTTATTTGTACCCCGCCACCATCTCCCTGAAGGGGACTCGGGCGGCTTACATGAGGCCAAGCCAAGAAATACATATCAATGCAGTAACAGCAAACATTTCAAATAGAATAAAAGCATTCAAATAGAATAAAAGGAGTGGTCCACATGTACAAAATACAGTGATTAAAAATTAAGGAGGAGACAAAATTAAAACCTATATATTTATAGGGGAGGTTCAGAGACAATGCAATGTGAGGATTGAAAGCATAACTTGGCTAGGTCAGCAGTGCTGATGTATAACTCTTGATCAGCCAACAGCACCCCATGCTTGCAATGACATCACCCACCTATGGCTCATAAGAAAAGCTACTATCAGTAGCTATAGTACATCCATGGTGCACTCTAGCTGTCCTGTGCCACTGGCAATCATGTGTTAGGCTGTATTTCGACCACTACTCACTCCCCTTGATCACTGGCTAATTCACTCCTGCTTTCCTCTGTCCTATGCTTTTGTAACGTGATGCTTGAACCAGATCCGCTGAAAGATAAAAACAGACGAAAGAAACTGCTGGATGTGATGAAAATGATTTTCTTTCCCTCTCTTCCCTACTCTTGCCACACCACCCACTCTACCTCCGCATCACCCATTTGCATAAACTATTAAGCAGCCAGCTAAATAGATGTGGCCTCTTTAGGCTGCAATCCAGTGCCGAGATGAGCTAAGCACACAGCACTTACTCTTCCATGTAATCAATTCCAGTGCAGCACATTCATTATTGTTGCCTTTAGCATTAATATGTCTCATAAAGCAAATGCTCCAATGTGCTGCCCAGGATACAAGAGCTTGTTTGCTGCCCCAATACTCCCCCCTCTTTTGTATCATTTAAAAAAGGCAGCAGCTCTAACGAGTGTCTCTGTTTCCATGGGTTTAGTATTTAGCCACTGATCTTCATATGTCAGAGCTCAGCTGTGGACACCAATCAAGGTGAGCCATGAACTGTTAGACAAATCAGCACCGAGGACCAAAGATTATGTCAAAACCAAAGAATAAACCTCTGGGAAGGACTGAGGTACAATCCGGACATCAGAACAAAAAGGGAGAGCCAGAAATAGAGCTTAGAGAAGTTACTATTTGGGGCTACAGCTTTCAGACTCCCCTACACAGAATGGTCCTAGTGGTGATCCAAAAAAAAAGAAAAGAAGCAACAACACTAGACCTCAGGACCAAAGAAGAACTAGGAAGTTGAAAAAGGAACAAGTCATTAACCCAGAGGACAAATAAACAATCACAGATGTAAAACTTCAGTTGGGCAGGGTTTAAAAAAAAGCCAACTGCAACAGACAGCCTATTTCCACTCCAGGCTATCCAGAAAGATCCAATGGTCAGCCTAGATAGGAAGAGTCTACCCAGAGCCTGAGGTTTGGGCCCATTGTGTGTGTATGCATGTGTCCACCATGGTTGGTTCATGAGTTCCTTTTGTGCTGAAGATACTTACAATCTGAATCATAGACTCATAGAGTTGGAAGAGACCACACTGTTTATTTGTGCCACTTAGTTTATTGGTGCATTTTTATGGCATTGAATGTTTGCCTTTTTAGGTTGTGAACCGGCCTGGGTCCCCTTGGGCCATCCAGTCCAAATCCCTGCCACGCTTCACTGAGAGTCCTCCATCTCCAATTCAACATCACATCAAAAGCACTGGATTTCCCCAGATCCCAGCAGCTCCTGACACCATATCTACAGCTTCCATAACTCCATACTTCTATGTCAGACATATCAGGGTATTGAGTAATATCAGTCCATACCTGGTGGGCTATCTAGGTACTAATGCCCTCTACTGGCTGGAACATGTGATTTACTCTACCTGTACATCGAGATTTCCAAATCTGATGTGCTCCAGTGCACATTTTATGAAAACTGCACTGTGTAACAACAACACCATCAGTGGAAATATTAACATTACATTTTAGAAGATTGAAGATTGGCACACTGGGGAGTGCTCAGGAACAAAATCAACTCATAGCTGCCACACACATGCTGTTCCTGTTTAAACATGAGCCACTTGCTGTATTCCCATTGCTCCTGCTTCAACCAAAGTGGAGGCCTGATTAACTGTACTTCAGACATGGCCTGAGTTATGAGGCATTCATCTAAACATGTTAACTACTCTTATGGTCAATCAATCAAGGACTTAAATCATGAAAACAAGAGGGGATGATTGGAATAAGTAAATTAAAGCAATGCAGATGTCTAAATATGGCTCCATTTCAGTACTAAAATCAGATTTTAAAAAAATTACTAGCTTACTAAAATTCATAGGCCCAATAACCGATAATCCCTTGGTTGTTGAAAAGGACAGAAAGTAAAATTTCATCTTCTAAAACAGGGGTCCTTAAACTAAGGCCGTGGGCTAGATACAAGTCTTCCAAGGTCATTTACCCGGCCCTCGCTCAGGGTCAACCTAAGTCTGAAATGACTTGAAAGCACACAACAACAACAACAACAACAACCCTATCTCATCAGCTAAAAGCAGGCCCACACTTCCCATTAAAATACTAATAAGTTTACATTTGCTAAAATTGTTCTTCATTTTAATTATTGTATTGTTTAAGTGTTTTTTTGCACTACAAATAAGATATGTGCAGTGTACATAGGAATTCATTCATGCTTTTTTTCAAATTATAATCCGGCCCTCCAACAGTTTGAGGGGCTGTGTCGCAACACAGAGAGCCTTAAAGCGCCACGCCCAGTAGAGTTTAAAGTAAAGTTTATTCGACAACACAAAAGATGGCCAAACTGACCCAAAACACTTAAACTTCAGTGTGAGGGTGAAAAGAACACAAAATTGTGACCAAACTGGTCAAACTGATTATTTCTCCTTAATACCCGCAATAAACCCCCAAACACGGAACAACAAAGGAAAAGGCACATGATGTTAAACACAGTGATGTTGTCATCAAATGGGAGAAGGCTGAGAGCGAAGAGACATCAGCGCAATCCGGAGGTCAAAATGGGACGGCAGCAACAGCGTGTTCAAAACCGCTCCGGAGTCAAAATGAGGAGAAAGCAGCAGCATGGTCAAAACCGGCCCAGCGTCAGGGCGGGAGGAAGCAGCAGCAACGATAAGCCAATCCAGGTCAAAACAAGGAGGAAACAGCAGCATCAATAATCCAATCCAGGGTCAACACACAAGCAGGCAGCAGCAAGTCCAAGAAGCAGTCCACAGTAACACAGCATACAAAGGCAGGACACGGGCACCCAGCAACACCTTGCCAACTGCAAGGGACCCCCAATTCTAAGCCTTACTTAATTCACAAATCCTCATCAGAACTCGAATGAGGCAACACCCCAGGGGTGCTCACACTTTTTCAGCATGTGAGCTACTGACTAAAAAACCAAGTCCTAAAGATCACCTACCCAGAAATGTAAAACGTATAACTATTTCCTTATTTATTTATTTTTATTTATTATTCATTTTTATGTACCGCTCCTTCCAGCAGGCTCGGGGCAGTTAACATAAAATGAAGTTATAAAACATTAACATTTCAATTTAATAACAACAATATAAAACAGAGCATAAAAATACATCCAACCACCCCATTTCTCCCACACTGCCATATTACCACACATATTATCAGCCAGAAAGTAAGAAGAGAGGCTTTTGAACTGCAAGGCCATTTAATACTCAGCAAGGTAAACAAAGGGGCATACAAAAATGCATCCACCCACCCCATTTCTCCCACACTGCCATATTACCACACATATTTTCAGCCAGAAAGTAAGAAGAGAGGCTGTTGAACTGCAAGGCCATTTAATACGCAGCAAGGTAAACAAAGGGGCATGCATAAATACATCCAACCACCCCATTTCTCCCACACTGCCATATTACCACACACATTATCAGCCAGAAAGTAAGAAGAGAGGCTGTTGAACTGCAAGGCCATTTAATACGCAGCAAGGTAAACAAAGGGGCATGCAAAAATACATCCAACCACCCCATTTCTCCCACACTGCCATATTACGACACATATTATCAGCCAGAAAGTAAGAAGAGAGGCTTTTGAACTGCAAGGCCATTTAATACTCAGCAAGGTAAACAAAGGGGCATGCAAAAATACATCCAACCACCCCATTTCTCCCACATTTCCATATTCCCCAACATATATTTCTTAACGAACAAAGCAAGCAGAAAGGCTTTGGAGCTAAAAGGCCATTTTTAAACATTAAAAATAAACAAAGAGACATGCCACAGAACAATCAAGCACCCACTCCAAAGTAAAAAGACCGACCTTTGAGATGCGGTAAGGAAATCACCCCAAAGCATCCTTCTTCTTCTCCTCCATCGTTGCTCCTATTTCCACGCTGCCAGCATGCGTGCCGCCTCCAAGAGCTCACGAGAAGTCCAAGAGGCAGAATGGGCACTTCTGCGCATGCGTGCGGGGCCAGCCATGCATCGCGTCATCCAGGCCCGCCCCCTTTGGTCTCCTACGACTCTGAGTGGCTGGAGAAGGACGGAGGGAGGAGGAGGAATCCAAAAGAGGGGGCCCACTCTGCCTCTTGGACTCTGGAGCTTTTGGAGGCGGCGCGTGAACAGGGAGCGGGGAGGAGCAACGATGGAGGACTTCTTTGCAGCGTGCAGGGGCGCGTGAAGAGGACCAACAGCAAAAAACCTGGTCAGGGGCCTTAAGATCACCAGGATGAGGCCCGAAGATCACCCTGGTGATCGCGATCACCATTCTGAGCACCCCTGCAACACCCCATCATTAGTCCTCTCAGCTGCCATTGCAGCTTCATGCGCAGCCCTCTGTCTTTCCTGCCAAGCTCTCCTTCTCCTGCCATGACTTAGCTCACCCCAAGTCGACGTTTGGTTATCTGAGCTCCAATTCATATCCCCAGAAAACCCCACAAACATATCATTACTTGTTGGTTCTGCACAAACATCACGCACCTCCTGCACTTTAGTCCAGTCCATATCACTAGACACATCTTCCGAATCCCCATCCCCACTCCCCATAGTTGGCTCATCATGCTTAGACCCATCATCCCCAAAGAAACCCTCAAAGGAATCATCATCAGTATCTGCCGGATTATTTTCCTTTCCCGTTCCCCATCTGACTCCTGTTCTCAAGTAACCCATTTTGCCCTTCTTGCTTCAACCTCCATGCTTTCAGCATTGCTCAAGGACTCATCTACAAAAGGCTGTGATCTGGCTCTCTGTTTAAAAAGTTTGAGGACCCCTGTTCTAAAACCTTAGGATTTTGGATAGCCTACCTTTAGACAACAAGACTCCCATCTCTCACTCTGCCTTGAGGTGTTGCAAGACATTATTTCAGAAATAATTATTTAACTTTTTAAAAAATAGTTGTTTGCTGTGACAGTTTATCTCAAAGTGGTGCTCTTAGACTTTGTATACTGGTTGCAGGTTGGATGACTGGCATATTCATATTTCAAGTAAAGTAATAATGCAAGCCATAGCTGCTCAGAAGCAAATCCTATTGACTTACTGCTGTGTACTTATAGGATTGTAGCCAAAGTGTAATAATACAAAGAATGGCTTTCGGCCAGATCAGAAGCTATGGATTCCAAGTCAGCAGGTATCTTGACATTTCTCAACTCAGTGCTGTGCTGCTTGACAGGAAGGCACAAAGAAGCGCGGGGGAGCGAGAACAGGATCCTTCTTTCAATGGTGGCCCCTCCTCTGTCACAAGTCTACTGACATTCACCTGGGTGGATCAGTTCATGGGCTGCTGCTAGAGGCAGGGCTGTTACAATAGTGTAAGCAAGATGTACAAAGACAAGAAATGGGTGCTCAGTTTCTCCCCATGCTGGGATGGGGATGCTGGTGAAGACTACAGCTGTGGACCCATCACAGAAACTGCATCAAGGGATTCAAGGGCCATCTATTTATCATTTCCACTTTTATGAGTAGTTTCTGGAATAGTTTCCTTAACTGATCATTCTTATTACTCTTGCCCACTAGTGTTTCAGCTCCAACTTCACAGAGTGAAGAAATCCACAGGGAGGGAAAACTGCATCTTTAGGCAATGCTGGACTCTAGGTCTCTTTAGCCACACCTGGTAGGGTCTGTCTCAAGAATTATGGGACAACAAAGGATCCAGCTATTGTTAGTGTGAACTATGTTTATTTTGAGAAATATCTGTGTTGATTCTATGCTTTGATATTGAATGCAATACCAAGCAAGCAATGATCAGATTAAGATGGGTGGAAATCATGTGACCTTTCAGATATTGTTGAATTCCTTGCTATTGGCTGTGTTGCTTAGGGTTCAATAAAGCCATAGTCCAATAACATCTAAAGAGCTTCATTATTCTCATCTATCCAGTAAAATAATGTAATAAAATTATATGCTTTGAAGATGGGATAGAGTATGCCAGTACAGGCTTGTCTCATGACTGTCCTATGGTTCCCAGAAAGATGAGGGAATGTAGTCCACAGGAGAATATGGTCCCCTGGGGAATAAAATGGTTGCCCGCCTTCTCTTCTTCCAAGTGAACAGCACAATCTTATCTATTCCAACTCACAAGTGAGTATCATGGAAAGCATATTTAGGGCAGTTCTACACAGACACTATTATCCAGTTTGGAAGTGGATTAAATAAACCAGTTTCGCTGTGCAGTTCCTTCACAAACATCCCAGGAACCAGTTCAAGACTGGGACAATGGCCACAATTTCTGCTGATTGTGGTTCGGAACCAAACCCAGGAATTGCAGTATCTGCAGCTAGACAGCTACTGGAAAATGCTGGATTTTTTAAACTATTCTGCTGAGATGCACTGATGCCCATATGCATAGCCATTTGGGATCATCATTGGACCATGACAGGGCACAGGAAATGACAACAAAGAGGTAGAAAGTAAAAGCTTCCACTAGAATAATGTTTTTTCCTCTCCTGGGGGAGATTTTTTTAACCTTCTGACCAGCTCTAGCTTTGTTTCGGCATTTTTAAAAATATGTCCATGCGAGAGGTGTCCTGAGAAGTGCTCTGCCTTTTCCTGTTTCAGTTTCAAGCCATGCATGGGATATACGATGATCAGCTGCAACACATTATCTAGCTTTTTGTGTGTGCATTTTCTGTCATATTTTTTTAACATGATGTTTTTGGCTTGATTGGGATGTGCATTGTGTGGACAACCCACTCCTGACCTGGCTTCAAATTGCATTATAGTTTCTGTGTAGAACTGCATTTACTCCTTGGGTAACTAAATATAACAGCACAGCCCAAATCTCCCAAAACCTCTGCTGGATGATGTAATCAAAATGGTTCACTTCTCAAATGGTTTTCTGAGTCTTTTCGTCCTTCATTTTCTAGTAGGCAAAATCTATACAGAATGGCAAAGGATATTTTTCCAGCACCTGATGTGTTTGATGTCCATTTTCTCAATCTGAAAAAAATCAATGTCTGCACCAGCTGATGAATGTATCGGTTTTGCCTCTCCAAGGATAAGCCTTTTCAAGCAAGATGGTGTATTTTAGCCGGTCTTCTGCAATGACGTCATTTTAATTAAAAGTATACCGAGGAGCTATTCATACTGGGGGCACACAAAAGGTTTCAACAACATGCCCTGGAGCAGTTTAAACTAAATGAAGTCAAGGTGGGCCTTGGAGGGCACCCGGCTTACCTTTGATGGAGCCAAATAGATTTCTTCCAGCAGAGTTTTGTTCTTTGGGAAGAATATTTGATGGGGCATTACATTTGGACCACAAAGTACAGGGAGAAAAGTCACTAGAGAAGAGGAGGAGAGAAGCCTTTCGCATTTGGTTCGTTAGAGAACTCAGATAGGAGTATGGATAATAGCTTCAAAGAGAACAGCCTCATACTTAGCCAAAGTAAGTATGGACCAGGACACAAACTCCAGGCTGATGTAGCCACCCTTGTTTCCATCTGCATTATTCCATTTGATAGCTCAGAGAGAGAAAAAACTAATGTAGGATTGATCGGGTGGGGGGGGGGGGGGGGCGTAAAATAATGACATTAATGCTAAGAATATTATCTTTTTTAGCATATTACATAAACCAAGGGCTATTCCCAGTGAAATTTTGAAGCAACTGGCTTTCTTTCTCCTGTAGCAGAGGCCATGCTCAATGCTGTGGAATCCTGGGAGTTAGAGCTTTACAAATCTTCAATTTTTTGAGTGTTGGCAGTCCTGGGGTTTGTAGCTTGGTGAGGCAGCAATACTCTTTGGGAGAAAAAGCTAAAGGCCTTGTAAAACGATGACTCTTATAATTCCATAGCATTGAGTAATGACAGTTAAAGTGATATCAATTTGCATTAATTCTACAGTGAAGATTAATCCTAGGGACCTCATCATATTAAGTGCCCTAATACAGGAAACAGTGGGGGAAATTCGCTGGGCATCATGGTGATTCCGTAGGGCCATAGGGGAATCCCGCATTGCTCACAGCAACACCTTCCCCATCACATGGGGAAAAGTGTCACTGCCCGGCTCCCCCAATTGCTTTCAATGAAACATGGGAAGCCTTCCTTGTTTTTCTTGCTCTGTCGTAGGACACTTCCAGCACAGTTGGGGACGGACTTTGCCGGAAGTATCTGTACGTTGTTTGATCCAGCAGGCTCTGTCCCCAAACTGTGCTGAAAGTGTTCTAGGATGGGCAAGAAAGCCCATGTGATGAAGTAGTTTGTCTTCCTAGCCTTTTCTCTTGCTAGACTATAGTTCGAAATCAAACCTAGGAGCTCCTTTTCATTGGGCTTCAGATCTTCATGGAAAGCCCTGGCTTTGGGGCTTTGTGACTCTTCCTTCAGTGCCCTACATGGGGATAGGAAGGGAAAGCCCCGTCATTTATAGACGAGCCCCTGTACATATTGAAAGGACATACTGAGGAGGAAACAAGCTTGTTTTTTTGCTGCTCAGGAGACTAGGACATGGGCAATGGATTTAAACTACAGGAAAAGAGAGCTACCTAAACATTAGGAGGACCTTTTTGATGGTAAGAACTGTTTCATAGTGGATGAATATGTTGCCTTGGAGTGTAATGGAGTCTCCTCCTTTAAACAGAGGCTAGATGGTCACCTGTTTTGGGTGCTTTGATTGTATATTCCATCCTGTGTGGTATTAGCTTGGACCAGATAGTCCTTGTGTTTTTGTCCAACTCCAAAACTCTATGATTTAAGTTAGGTTAGGCTGAATTTACCTCTAGCACGGTGGGACCACTGGGCCACCTTGAAACAACGATGATACTGCAAATCCATAATGCTCTGATTAGAAATATATATGAACATAAATAAATCTGACAGATAATGTCAATGTGTAAATTATTTTTCATTTCTTTGTGGAACTTACATTTTCACGAGAGCAGGAAATTAGAGGGAGCAGACAATCATTATTTAATGACAGCAGAAGCTGAGTTTCAGATGCATATCTAGGCAAATTCTGCCAAGCATAGCATACATTTTTTCCTCATATGAAATGAATGCTGTCTTGGCATATACATCCCCTCTGAGAGTCAAAGATAAGAGGAAGCTGTGCAGGTCAACTCGAACATGAATCATTGATACAAATCTATATAATACAATACAGCGCCATGGATTACTGTATATGTACAGAGGAGAGAGCAATGGCATCCTAACATTTGCCCACAACTGGGGATTGTGGGGGGAGGCATAAAAGGGAACATGGATAATTTATGGAAGTAATAGATTGGAGGAACAGGGGACACAGGAGCTTGTTATCAGTTTAGTATTACCAGTAGGGTAGCATTAATCCTCCTTTAGTTTATAGTTGGAGCCACTGGTGATGCAGCGGGTTAAATTGCTGAGCTGCTGAACTTGCTGACCAAAAGGTCAACAGTCAAATCCAGGGAGCAGGGTGAGCTCCTGCTGTTAGCCCCAGCTTCTGCCAATCTAGTAGTTCGAATACATGCAAATGTGAGTAGATCAATAAGCATCACTTTGGCAGGAAGATAACAGCGCTCCATGCAGTCATGCCGGCCACATGACCTTGGAGGTATCTATGGACAATGCCAGCTCTTCGGTTTAGAAATTGAGATGAGCACCACCCCCCAGTGTCGGACACGACTAGACTTAATGTCAAGGGGAAGCTTTTACCTTTTTAGGTTATAGTCTTGAAAGCTGTTACATTGAGACCTACTCTGGATTAGACTTGCCTAGAACTTAGTTATGCTCTACATGCCACCAAATTGTTGCCATCTTATTCTTCTTGATGGACTTTTGCTATTTAACGTGTGTGTGTGTGTGTGTGCACGTGCGCACACACACACACATATGGCAAGCCAGTTCACAAGGGCCCTTTTCAAGATGGGAAGAGCTGTACAGTATTTATTTAATCTTTCTGATGACAATATGTGCTTTCATGCACATTTCTTAATATTTTGGACAGCAAGAACCTGAGGTTTAAAAAATTAAAATAGAGGAGTAAGAGATTTTCCAACTAAGTCACGCTGCTCTATAGAGAGCTCTCCAAGAATTTTCTAAATCCTCCAGGCTGATTCTATGGTGACTTTTGGTGGAAGCATAGCACAGAATCACCTGGAAGATCTAAAAAAATCCTGATAATAATATATTTTGTTGGATGCCGATAGCTAGCTAAAATAACAGGTACTGGTCCCGTAGTTGTAGTGTACTATGAACAATATAGTACAGTATAATTTGTTACTGGTTGCTTCCTTTCAAAACTGGGCTGCAGTTGGTCACGATTAGAAAGGTGTCAGCAACAACCCATTTTTGAAGGGAAAAAAGAGAGACTATATTACAAGTAGCACAGATTAACAAACAAACAGCAGTGAAAAACAAGCAGCCGATGAATGGAGGAGATTAATTATCTTGCATATTAGTCCCAGGGAGACTGATTAGTGAGCAGGTAGAAATAACTGATGGCTCAGTTCAGCAACTGATTACTCTGGGCAGCAGTTTATCATATACTTATCACATTGCCATGGTTTCCTCCCTGGAACATAATTCCACATGTGTGGGAACTAACTGTGGTGACTCTGGGAAAAGGTAAAGAGTCAGTGTGGTTTAGTGGTTAGGGTCAATGTGGTTTGATGATTCAGGTCTTCCGTTTATACTCCAGGGCTACCTATATATATTTTGGGGCTTTCACTTACGTCCTAACAGTGCCTACGACAAAGGGAGAGCTATCTTACAGTTGGGAGTACCAAATGTGGAGTTTTGACGCTTTATGTGAGTGGTCCACCCTGATCTCAACACTGTCTGCAGCAAGTGTGGAGTTTTCCATTCAGTGAACCCTACTAGTGCCATCAACTGTGAGGCCAAATGTGTGTGTTGGGGTTACACTTAACCTACCAATTTTGAAGACTTCTGCTGTGTTCACACTCAGTGTGAGGGTGGTCCCTCATTTCTGTCCCTCTTGTATGACACCAACTGTTAGGTCAGTCTAAATAGGTGTTTCCCGAACTCTGGTCTTCCAGGTGGTTGGACTTTGGCTTCCAGAATCCCAGGCAGCTGAGGATTCTGGGAGTGGGTCTTAAACATCTGGAAAATTAGAACTTGGCAATCACTGATCTAAATGCTGCCAAGGTTCCTACTTCTATCTCCAACAGGACCCCACCCTTTGACTTTCCATGCTGCCACCACAGACACCTTGATTGAAACCAAGCTCTCAGAATGATAGTGTTTCTACTAAAGGCAAAATTATGTTTACACAATTAAACATAAAACAACAGATTATTTACATATGATATTTAAAACACCATACTCTGTTATCTCAAGCTAAATCAGATCCATATCAAACATTCCATGCAAACTCATTTCCCTCATTCCAACCTTAGTTTAACTGGACCTTTCTCAAACACAACTATTCTTATTGAATTCTTCTGAAACCATAGGCTAACTAACTTTCACTCAAACTCCCATTTACCATCAATTCCAAGCAAATCTTCTCAAACAACCCACTAATCAGCATCCACTTGATCGTTCCATTCTCTCCCTGTTCCCAACAGCTACTTACATCATACTCACACAATAAATCAAGCAACATTTTGAAAATACAAACCCATGAGATCACATTGGGAAATGCATAGTATAGTTCCATTAAATTATGAAACTCACTGGGTGGCCTGTGTTAGCCTGACCTACTTTAGAGGGTTGTTGCAAAAGAAAGCCATGTAAGCTAATTGGAGGGAAGGCAAGACATTCATGTAACCGATCCAATACATTATATAAATGTGAGTAGCACTCTGTACATGCTCAAAAGCATTCCACATGCAGTCATTCAGCAGCTAGGTTTCAGAGAAAGTTCCAGCTCAGCTGGTGTCTCAGGTTTCAGGTTTCAACCTATGCATAGAACCAACTGTGAATGAGTAGCTTCTAATCTTTGAATCAGGTCATGTTTCATGTTCCCTAATCATTGTACTTACAATACCAACTTTGTGGTCAAATGTTAGAATATGTCTAATTATTTCTGACACTGGATCACAACAACTCAAGAACATGACTGCATGGAAGACTGATGTCCTTTCCATTCCACTCCCTATGGCATCATCCCCTTAAAAGGGAGAGGTATTAACAAATTAAGAAAAATACATTTTTAAACAGAAATACAGACAATATTTAGAATGACAATAATTTACAAACCTGGTGGGAGAAGAAACCATACATGACATGAAAATGCCTGAAAGCAGCATTTTAATCGTGCTTAGTTTCTTAGATCTTGAGCCCAATGGGATCACAAAGTATCTTTTAGAAGTTTGAGGAACATTTTCTTACGTATAACTGAAATGTGTATCACCTGAGTATCTCTTGCACTATGTGCACATTTGTATTAAATAGTTAATCTGGAACACAGGACAGAAGATATGTCTTCTTGAAATTGAATGTGCCTTGTAGTCAGTATAAGAGAGTTTCAAGTGGGGTGACCACTCATTTATTGCACTCAAAAGAAATGGGTTGCAAAAAAAGAAAGAAGAAAAAAAGACAAATACTTCATAGAATTTGCACACATTATATAGGGGACCACATTTAAACAAATCAATAGAGTATAAATAGAAATACAATACATCTCACCATAGGGGGAAAACTAGGTGATTTGGTCTAGACAGGCAGTCCCCAAGTTACGAACAAGATAGGTTCTGTAGATTTCTTCTTAAGTTGAACTTGTATGTAAGTAGGAACAGGTACATTTTTAAAGTGCAACTCGTCTCATTCACTCAGACACACACACACACACACACACACACGATTTAGGTAGCAAAGGGAAGGGTGAACACCCCTGTGGTGTTTGTTTTGCTGTCTGTGTTCCTCTTCAGAAGATTTCACCTCATTTTCCATCCCTGTGATAATTGATTTTAGACGAATTTGACTTGTTGTGGAAACAAGGATTGGTAATAAAGCTTCAGTGGACACATATTTTCCCCATGAAAATTCTTCCAGGAAAGAATTTCCCTTCCGAGTGGTAATTTCCCCTCACTTTCTGTTGTCTTGTCCCTGTTCTTAACTATTACTATTAGCCGGATGTTTGTAACTCGGGGGCTGCCTGTATCCTAGTTGCACTGCTGAATCTCTAGTGCTCCAAGGGAGCTCAGTAGCACCCAATCCCTCCATTTTAGGTAGTTGGGACTATGAGTTTCCATTTTAATTTCCTACAATGTTGTAGAGTGACAATCTGTCTGGGTACTCCTGGTATGCCATATTCAAGTGGAAGCTCCTGACCACTGACATTATCATATCAAGCTGTCCATCTTGCCTGTCTTCACCTCCTACCTGGAATAGGTGTGATATCACACCCTTCTATTGCCCTATTAGAAGACAATCCCAATTCTCTGTTATCCCACTTACTACCTTTTAATGCTTTTGTTTCTCTCCTCCTCCCACTTCCCCACTTCATCCTTGGCTTAAATTGCTGTAAACCAGTGGTTTCCAACCTGTGGTCCATGGACCACTAGTGGTTCACAAGAACTAAAATATGTATTGTTGAAGGCTTTCATGGCTGGAATCACTGGGTTGTTGTAGGTTTTTTTGGGCTGTATGGCCATAGGAAGCATAGGAGAGAATGCTTCTAGAACATGGCCATATAGCCAAAAAAACCTACAACAACCCAACTAAAATATGGTCTGTGTCCTCAACATTACCACACCATTACAACAAAAGCATCTGGTCTTGCAAAACACATTTGGTGCCAAGGCTTATGAAATATGGCTTTCTGTTCGTGAGTAGATGACTACTGGATGACATATGTTCTGTATCAGAAACTAGAGCTGATATGGTCTATCCAATGCAATTTTTTGAATCAATACCCCAAATAACCAAACCAAATCTAAAGATGACCAAAAACTGGTTCATGACCCTATTGAAATTAATGTTGGAGAGTGGTCCCTGGTCAAAGTGGTCCCTGGTCAAAAAAAGGTTGGGAACCACTGCGTAAACTGGTAGTTCCCATGCAATTAATTCAGCAGAGGAAAGAGGCGTGGAGAGGAAAGAGGCGTGGAGTCTCAGTAGACTCATGCAAAAACAAACTGCAGCAGCTCCTCCTACCTTGTCTTTCCCCACTCTTTAATAACTTTTGTCATCTTGACCTCACTCTGAGGTTGTTTGGCCATACATGTCACACTTTGTCGGAGGGTATGAAACCATTCATGGCTGTGGTGGGATTATTACCTAAACATACTGGGGGATGCCAGGAACATGTGAATTAGGCCCATTTTATATATAAAATGTTGGTTCCAAGACTTGAAACAATGAAGAGATTTATAAGATTATAAAGATTCCCTTCAGCAGAGTCAACTGTGTTACAGGAATGCAGTGTATTCTCAATTCCCAATTCTCCTCTGCTGTTGAATGCTTTTAAAGCTCTTGCAATAGGAACAAAGTGGGAACAGGACACAGCTGGACAAGGCTGGGCTGGTCCAATTGTCTGCCAGCTGGGAATGCATGAAAAAGCAGAGTTGGCATTACTGTTTTTCTCTTTCAGATCTTGACATTAATATGGTGAGGAATGGTTTTGTTTTAAAGAGAAATGGAAATATGTTTTCTTTTAAAGAGAAATGGAAATATGTTTTCCCTTTGGATGTTTTGGACGTGAAAAGAAAATTTTTGGGGCAAATAGGTGTTTCATCAAATGTCTTGGCCAATTCCTGGAATTGTTAAAAAGCAGAGACAATGGGAGAAATCCACAAACAAAAGGTTCTGCTCAGCTGCAAAAGCAGGAGATTATTATTATGATTATTATTGAATACATTTAAAGCAGAATTTTACTATAAGGACTCATTGCAGCAGTGAAAATTCCTTTAGAGAAATTTAGACTGGGGAAAACCTTGATTTAAAAAGCCAGGCAGGTTGAAGCTGAGATTTAAAGCACAGAAGTATAGCAAAAGGATGATGAAATGCACCCCTGCCTGCACTTTCCTCATTCCTCATTACATTAAAATTGGATGTTTTAATTTTGATGTTTTAACTAATGGTGTTCCCGGTGGCGCAGTGAGTTAAACTGTTGAGCTGCTAAACTTGCTAACCGAAAGGTCACAGGTTCGAATCCAGGGAGCGGCGTGAGCACCTGCTGATAGTTCCAGCTTCTGCCAACCTAGCAGTTCAAAAACATACAAATGTGAGTAGATCAATAGGTACCACTCCAGCGGGAAGGTAACTGCACTCCATGCAGTCATGCCGGCCACATGTCTATGGACAACGCTGGCTCTTCGACTTAGAAATGAAGATGAGCACTAGCCCCCAGAGTTGGATACAGCTGGACTTAATATCAGGGGAAACCTTTATCTTTATCTAATGCTTAAATGTGATTTTATTACTATTGTTGTTGGCATCTAATGGTAACTGGTTGTGAGTCGCCCGGTGTCCCCCTTCAGGGGTGAGAAGGACAGGATATAAATGTCAGAAATAAATAATAAATAAATCTTCCAAAATTCCTTCTGAAGACTTTCTTACTGTACTTTGGCAAGACGTTTAACACAGAACCTGCATTTAAAAAACACCTTCCAAGTGTGTGTGTGTGTGTATAAAGGGGGAGGAAAGTATGGGACAGAGGATCTCCTTCTTTCTCTGTTTGTACTTCTAATTCATCAGACTCCTTGAACTTAGGACCCATTTACACCGACCATCCAATGCAGCTTGAGGCTAGCTAGCTTTAAACTGCAGTGGGTAGACAACAAACTCCCATAAAAGTGTGTGAAATAAAGCCCTTAATCCACATCTGTGCTCATCATCTAGGCCTCCAACTGGTTCCAGGATTTCCTATATAATCATCTGCACTGCAAAACCACTTTCTTCAATTCTGTTTTGAAACTGCATTAAATGGACAGTGTAAATGGAGTTTTAAGGCCCTTCCATACCACCGTATATCCCAGAATATCAAGGCAGAAAATCTCACAATATCTGCTTTGAACTGGGTTGTCTGAGTCTAGACTCAGATAATGTGGGATTTTCTGCCTTGATATTCTGGGATATAGGGCAATGTGGAAGGGCCCATAGTGTCCATGCTGGATGAAGAACAGTTCAGGGACGGGCCTTCTGCAAATACACCCCACCCCCAGTTTATAGTCCCATAGAGAAGCAAGTGGACATGCTTGGATTTCAGGTAGGGGGTGGATCCTGTTGACAGCCCCACTGCTGTTTTCTTTTCCCATTTGACTCATTTTTGGGAGCGAGGCAGAGAAAGAAGGAGAAAGAAAGAAGGGAGCAAGCTGTGAAGGAGAAAAGCCAAAGACATGCCATTAAAAACCGTGTTGCAGAAGACTGGTGAGAAACATCACATAAACTATGACTTTCACATGACTTTTTGGCTCAGTGAAACATGACAATTTTTTCTGCACCTGCACAATCTAAACCAGTAAAGTGTAGGCGAATTAATCCCTTCTCACCTTACTACTTACCGTACTCTGTATCTTTCAAGGTTTAAGACCCATTCTGATGTCTAAACATACCTAGTGGCTTTAACTCCAGCCTCCCCCTTTATGTTTATTGCTAACTCTGTATCATTTCAGTTGTTCCCTTCTGAATCCTTTTCCAGTTTGCTTGCATTCTTTAAAATATGCTGACCTAAACTGGCCACTTTCCAGCTAGCCACTGCTGAGCCGAGGTCTAATTTTTACCTTCTGCGCCTTGAATCGCATTATAGGCAAGTTCATCTGAGAGGTGTTTCTAAGGGATATTAGCAGGCTGACTAATCAGACAAATGACTGGAGAGGTGTCATTTGCCCACTGATAATTCGCCTGCCCTGCCAAAATGGAATTCATTTTCAACTCAGTTGAGTTCTCCAGCAAGGGGGACGTGTCATTTGAAAAGCCACAGATTCAATGACAAATGCCTTGGGTGGGCAGGGAAGGTGTGTGTGGGAGGACCTATTTTTTGACAAGAGCTCTTCTGATCCTTGGGAATATGTCACTCCGGGTTCATTTTAACTGCCGCAGCTTTGCGATTGTGGAGGTGGATAAGACATGCTCACCAGGTGGTCCTGAATATGCAGGATTGACAAAGGCCACAAGTTCACATAGTTGAAGAAGTGGAGAGGCGGTATTGCTGGCAATAAATACATGGTAAAGGTTAGGTTTGGCACATTTTACAAGTTGGATTTTTATGTTGTCAAGTTTATTAATTTATATTTTACTTTTCCCTTTGTATGGTGCCAAACTAAAGCTCACATGGAACAATTCATCCAACTCAAACAGTTTAAAGCCTAACAGTTGTGTACCCCGACATCCAAGCAGAGGTTGTCTTTGGATCACATATTAAATCTCCTGTGTGGATTGAAGTCTGTTGGGAGTGTGTTCGGATCTCTTCCAGTAATCAGAGGGCAGGGCTAGATAGAAATTCATAACTCCTTATCAGTAGACATTTGCACTAAGCTGCCCATCACACCTTCCAATCTCCCTAAGGCCAAAGCTTCCTGCAAACAGGCTTTGCTTTGATCTCATTAGGTTCCCTGAATAATTCTCATAAAGGAAAAGCAACTGCTTCTTAATGTGTAGCATTTCCAGTGCTTTACTTCCGAGCCCAAAGCCACAAATCTCCCCACCCAAGAAGCTATCTACGGATACATATTCTCACAGAGCATCACAATGAGGTCACTCTGCTTACTCACTTTGGCGTGTTCAATGCAAAGTTTACATTCGTATATCACCCTATTCTTTGTATAGATTTGCTAAGCTTCAAGCAAGGAACCTTCAAGAAACCTTCAAGAAAGGAATGCAAAAGAAGTGAGATGGGGGTGAAAAATCTTACAATCATATCTTCCCAGAATGTTTGCAAGTAAACTTATTTTATCCAGGTTTGATAATGCATTCCTATGGCTACAGGCACACTGTGAACCGCAGTAGATGAATGACAGAGCCTACTAATTATAGTTAATGATGGCCTTAAAAGATATATATGCGTGTGTATGTGCATCTAGCTGAGTTAGAGGGTATAATAAACTGAGCTCATAATAATTACTATAGTGGAGTCAGAGGGGCAGGGCAATCTAGAAGATCTTTGTAAAACTGTAAGCACTGGGGATACAGCAAGGGAAATAAGCAAACCAAGCAGATGAATACATTGTGCCAGAAGGCACGTTAATCACCAGGGAAAACCTTCCAAATATGCATTTCTGAGTATTAGGAAATAGGAAAGGGCTGTGACTTCCCATTCCTTCCCTCACATTGAATGATTAAAACCAACCTTTTAGTCCTACCTAGCGGAATGGGAGAAGTTGTTTGTAGCCCCCATTTGTATCCACAGCAGTGATTACAACTGGGGAGAATGTGCATGAAGACAAACACTTCCTTCTGCTGTATAGATAGATACTGATTGCAAAACAATTTGTTACTGGATCCAAAAATTCATAATACGTGCTGACCTGTTACATTGAAATTTCTACTCTGATTTCATCATGTATGAAACTGTACCACATATTTTCTGAGAATATACAGAAAAGTTAACTTTAAAAAATAAAGCAACATTTCCCGTTATTTAAATGAGAAGTTAATTTCTCCAGGCATGCATTCTCACAATTCAGCAACTGAAAAACGCAGTCCTGCCTTTTATGTATGAAAAAGTCATCATGGTCAGAAACCACAGTACTTTCCCAAACCTACAAATGCAGTATGTTTCAAAGGAAGGAGTCTTTCTACTTCATCACGCTAGAGAATGTATCCACTTTAAATCTGGCGTCTCCCTCCTGCAGAATTCTGGGGTTTGTAGTTTAGTGAGACTGTTAAAGGCTCCTCCCTAAACTACAAACCTCAGAATTCTGCAGGAGGCAGCGAATGGATTTAAAGTGGATTCATTCTCTAGTGTGATGAGGCCCTATGGTACTCCTAGCATACAGTACAGTGCCCAGTAAAATCACTGGTGAGTTTGATCAGAAACTCCAGTCTCCAATAATACAGGACATCTGTAAGGATACCAAGGTGCAATAATACAGACATCACACTCAACTCCTGGAATGATTCCATCAGTGTTGTCTGTCTTCCTGCAAATCTCTTGGGAAGACAGGCGGACAAATGTCCGCATGTTGGAAGAAGCAAAGACTATCAGCATTGAAGCGATGCTACTATGCCATCAACTCTGCTGGACTGGCCACACTATCTGAATGCCCGATCACTGTCTCAAAAGCAGTTATTATACTCCCAACTCAAGAACGGAAAATGGAATGTTGGTGGATAGGAAAAGAGATTTAAAGATAGGCTTAAAGCCAACCTTAATTACTGTGGCATAGACACTGAGGACTGGGAAGCCCTGGCCCTTGAGCGCTCTCACTGGAGGTCAGCTGTGACCAGCAGTGCTGCAGAATTCAAAGAGGCATGAATGGAGGGAGAAAGGGAGAAACGTGCCAAGAGGAAGGTGTGTCAAGCCAACCCTGACCGGGACCACCTTCCACCTGGAAACCAATGTCCTCATTGCAGGAGAACATGCGGATCAAAAATAGGGCTCCACAGCCACTTGCATACTCACCACCAAGACACAACACTTGGAAAGCCATCATACTCAGAGAACGAGGGATCACCTAAGTAAAGTAAGTAAGTAAGTAATGTTAAATACCTACATCTTAGAGCTTGCAGGGGTGGGTGTGTGGTGGAACAATGTGGAATATTATGCTGAACCATTACCAAGCATTACAGATCCAGTGAAATAAATAGTTTCACACAAGTGATCAATTACAGTATATGAAAATGTTGTTTTTCTGTGCCTTTAGGACACTGATGATTCATGGAGATCATCCAGCAAACCTATCACAGGGTTTTCTTGCCAAGATTGCCTCCCCCTGAGAATGAGATAGTTTGACTTATGCAAGGTCACCTGATGGGATTCCATGGCTGGGTGACGAGACACAAAAGAAGAATCCTGCCCCTTTCATACATGTTTGGAAGTAGGAATCTCATACACCCACTTCCCTCTTCTGCATCTAGCCATTCTAATTACAACAAAAGGTATGGTCCCTGTTTCTAAGGTCACACAAATAACTGTATTTCCATTAGAACCAGAACAGCAACTCACGGCTACCCGGCTGATGATCCAAATATTTTTTTGGAGCCCCCAGTGGCACAATGGGTTAACCCCTTATGCCGGCTGGATTGCTAACCAAAAGGTCGGGAGTTCAAATCCAGGGAGTGGGGTGTCAAATAGTACTGAGTTGATTCAGGAGGAAAAAAAAGGGGGAGCAGGGAGTAAGGGACTAGCAGACAGCTCTTTTTAGGACTTGAGATATTTTTCCTATGGTATTAAGAGAAAGTTAACCCTTCAGCAGGTGGGAACCTGTCAGCTCCAGCTTCTCATGTGGGGACATGAGAGAAGTCTCCCACATTCGGGCATCCCCTGGGCAACGCCCTTACAGACGGCCAATTCTTTCACACCAGAAGCGACTTGCAGTTTATCAAGTCACTCCTGACATGAGAAAACAAACGAACAAATATTTTGAATTTTAATATATGAAGATACAGAATGAGCAGTTGCCCCTTACATTCCCCAGGCAGGGAAATGAGAGCTGCTGCCTCAGCATTAGGTAAAGCAGAGCTTTCTATCCTGCTGAAGGGTTAACTTTCTCTTAAAGTCTCAAGTCCTAAAAGAGCCGGCTGCTGGTCCCTTACTCCCCCCTCCTCCTTTTTTTCCTCCTGAATCAACTCAATACTATTTGACAGCAGGAATCTGGGCAGGTTAATGAAGCAGCAACAGGCTAGGAGGATCTCAGAGCAAAAATTCATCTCAGCCAATTGCAGAATAGATTATCCTTTGCCTGAGTGCATTATGATGACATCACCCCATCGCTGCACTGCAAGCTGATCAGTCACCCAGCTCGGTTATTTCCATTTCTAGGCAGCCCCTGACGGGATTATTCATCAACAATCTATCTTGACTCTGCTCTTAATGTGCATTCGATATGGGTTTAGGATGTACCTTTTCACAGAGGGTTTTTTAAAAAATAAAAGCTGTGACTTTATTGCTTTTTGTAAAAGCTCAGACCTTCTAGAAACAAATTCAGACTGGCATGTTCGGAGAGATCATTGTCAGCTAATCCAGAATGACACTTTCTTGATGGTCAAGGCAAACAGAGCGCTAAAAACAACATTGAGGAGTAATAGATAGATAGATACACCTGTGCCCATTTTAGATGATGTCCAAGTATTTTAAGAAGGGCTTTTGTGCTGACCTCGTCATGCAAATGCATTTTCCTAAGGCAGATGAATTGTCAGAACGTAATGTTTTCTCTTTAATAGTCACATAATGAGAATGGCCTTGCAAAAATGATGCTGCACGACAAAGGACATTTGCAAAAACAATTCTTTTGTACCATTATTTCAAGACTTGACAGCTCATGATATTATCATCTTCTTCTTTATCCCAACTTTCTCCTCATTGGGACTCAAGATGGCTAACGTGAGGCAATAAAACAGAATTTAAAAACAAGACAAATATTGTTAATTTTAAATATTAAAAAATAGTGTCATGAGTGTAAAAGTTAAAATACAATTTAAATACAGTAAAATAAAATTTAAATTACTTAAAAAAACTATTCCCCCCACCCCGCAATCCTACTCCCCATATCCCCAGAAGCCTGCCCTTCATTTGTCCCTTGTTTATGGGGACCCTTTTCCTTGGTGACTCCTCAGAGGAAAAAGGTGAATCTCAAAGTGAGAGCACTGCCTCGAACATTTATAGATTTTTCTCATTTGCTTTTAATTGGAATGACAGACTCTCTGCAATTGTGGTTGTTCCTTAATGTGTCATGCTAAATCAGGCGGTAGGGCAATGGGCTAAACCCTTGTGCCGGCAGAACTGCTGACCTAAAGGTCAGCGGTTTGAATCCATGAGATAGGGTGAGTTCCTATCTGTCAGCTCCAGCTTCCCATGCAGGGACATGAGAGAAGCCTCACACAGGATGGTAAAACATCAGAGTGTCCTCTGGGCAACATCCCTGCAGATGGCCAGTTCTCTCACACCAGAAATGACTTGCAGTTTCTGAAGTCACTTCTGACACGATAAAAAAGGCATGGGCAAACACCTGGAGGGCTGAAGTTTTCACATGCCTGTGCTAAATGATATCCCAAAGCAGTTTCCCCTTGTTATATCAGTAGGACTCACTCCCTGTGACATCACGTTATCCCAAATTTTCAGGTTTCACCCCAAAACCCCATGACTTGGGATAACCAATAACTTGAGAGAAGTTATTTTTCATGCTGTATTTTACAGTTTTATTTTTTGTATTATCTTAGGTTAGGTAAAGGTTTTCCCCTGACATTAAGTCCAGTCGTGTCTGACTCTGGGGATTGGTGCTCATCTCCATTTCTAAGCTGAAGAGTCGGCGTTGTCCATAGATACCTCCAAGGTCATGTGGCTGGCATGACTGCATGGAGCACTGCCGGAGTGGTACCTATTTATCCACTCACATTTGCATTTTTTTGAACTGCTAGGTTGGCAGAAGCTGGGGCTGACAGCAGGAGCTCATGCCGCTCCCCGGATTCGAACCTGTGACCTTTCAATCAACAAGTTCAGCAGATCAGCAGTTTAACCCACTGTGTCACCAGAGGCACCATTTTTGTATTATCTTATATTTTAATATTCTTTTACTTGTTTCATGAACTAGCCGGGGTACACGTGCTGATGTGCAGTTGCATGATTCCAGTTATCATGGTGATAATAGGATGTTTTTTTGTTTTTGTACGTCATTGATAAACAACTGTCTTGGAAAGCTCAAATTTCGAAGTTACATCTCTGTTCTTCACATGTGGATGAAATGAAAGCCAGCTAAAAGTAAAGAAATTCTTAAGAAGATATCTCACCCAGTTTGAAGTCTGGATTGTGATTACCTGAACCACAGAGCACTAATACTCATTAAGGGCTTTCTTTCACATGCTTTTGTGGGAGTTTGTTGTCTAGCCACTGCAGTTTGATGCTAGCTTTGAACTGCATGAAATGGTTAGCTTGGTGTGGTGGTTTGGACCTTACAATATGCTCCGGATCTTTCCAGGTGTCAAATCCCAGTTTACTACAGTTTAATTTGGGTTTACCTACAGGTTATGGGCATGTGTGGAAGGGCCCACAGGCTGGCGTGATCACTTTTGGGTTTCCCAGCAAGCAGCTGAGACAGTGCTCTTTGACATCGTCTTTGAAATTGCTCTGATTTTAAATAATGTTAAAGAACTATTTGTGGTCAGTGTTTGGAAAATTGTGTCTCCAAAACAATTTACACATGTATTTAATCAACTAGAGCCAGTGTGGTGTGGTGGTTTGAGTACTGGGGTAAGGCCTGATCTATACTGCCATAAATGCAGTATATGGCATTATATACACTGCATTATATCCCAGTGAGAAACTGGAAGACCTCTCACTGGGAGAACATGATTCAAACCTCTGCTCGGACTGGAAACTCAGAGGGTTTTTTTTTTTAAAAAAAATGTCATGAATGACTTGTGAAACTGCAAGTAACTTCTGGTGTGAGAGAATTGGCCGTCTGCAAGGACATTGCCCAGGGAATGCTTGAATGTTTTGATGTTTTATCATCCTTGTGGGAGGGTTCTCTCATGTCCCCGCATAGGATGCTGGAGCTGATAGAGGGAGCTCATCCATGCTCTCCCCAGATTCAAACCTTCGACCTGTTGGTCTTCAGTCCTGCTGGCACAAGGGTTTGACCCATTGCACCACCGGGGGCTCCAATTCACAGGGTGACTTGGAGACAAGTCTCAGCCTCAGAGGAAGGAAAGAGCACTCCCTCTCTGAGCAAATTCCTGTAATGGCAAATTTGGGATTGTCATAAATCAGAAATTACTCAAAGGAACACAACAACAAATTTTGTCCATTAAGCCCTACCCAGGGGTCCTGGCAGGCTGAGAGGTGACACACAAAAGATCAAGGCTGGAAAGATATACGGTACAAATGAAGGTGACTTTCTGTGTATCTGTGGAACAGAACAGGTCAGGGAACCATGGGAGGCCTGGCTTGTCATGTACAAGCAACATGCTGGTCCATGTTGCTTAATTATCCTTCTTGCAGCAGGTGGGGGAATTTGCGCTCCTGTTGCTTTATTGTTGGCGTAGGCATAATGCAACTCATGTATTGCAAATGCTTACGCTTGTTCTTGGAGACCTTGAGTTTTTCATGCATCCAACATTTTTTAAGGAACAATTGCTGCTCCCGGGGTGTTTTGTTTTATGTGGGGTAGAAATAAACATAAATATAATAATAATTTTGTACATGGGGCTTTTCTCCTTTTTTTAAAAAAAAGAGTGGGGGTTTTTTTTTGGGAGGTGCAGGAGGGAGTGCTACCTGCATCAGTCCCATTGACTCTAAACTAGAACCCAGCCTCTATGAAATTGCCCATCCTGGTTGAATGTCATCTGGCCATGGGAAATTTCCTTTTGTTGGTACGGTTCCTCCCAAGAGACTAGAGAAGGAGAGAACTAGCAATAAATCCTGGGTTCTTATCTGATCTGTTGGGAAACAAATCAGGAGTGAAATTGTCATCTGCCAGATGATTCAATAAACCAAAGCTCTCTTTGCAAGAAGGCAAGACTGAGCATCATGCACCACTAGCACAGTATTCATTTCCACTGGCAGCATTATTGTGGATTTGTGGCTTATCATGTCATGCGAATGCATCCTCTACGTCTTCCAAAACTATCCACAGATGAAGTTTTTGAGGGTATAAATTTTTGTTGGTAACAAAATCGATTTTTGTCTTTTTGTCCATTCCTTCTACTTGGATTTGCATGGCAAAGGCTGGTGTGTTGCAGTGGGTTGAATGCTGGATATGGACTCCAGAAAACCAATGTTCAAATTCTCATTTGGCCATGGAAACTCATACAGTGGTCTTGGGCAAATGGCAGCATCAGCAGATAATAATAGCAAACCTCTGGACAAATTTTGCCAAGAAATCTGATAAGTTTACCATGGAAACAAATGAAGGCACAAAACAATAGTTTGGATGGCAAAAAGTATTTTGGAATCTATGCATATGTAACAAAACATACACACAGTATATCTTGGAGAGTTTGAGATGACCCAAAGGACCTCTCCCCATTCTCATAAGCTACTCCCAAACATGCTCCTTCATGTTTCAAGGCGGTTCTATAAATCCTCAGTTTATATTGATACATGTTTTTAAAAAGCCTGACACTACCATTGGTGAGAGGACATATAACCCCTTATCTCTCATTATGCTGATTAGCAGTAAGGATGATGGGAAGCCAAAAGGACCTCCTGTGTGCCTTGCTTAGCTCACAAGCCATAGGTTATCCTATGCTATATTAAGAACAAGAGGAACAAAAAGTAAGGAGTGTAAAGTTATTTTTAATAGGTGTACAGAAAGAAAAAGATTTCAGCTATATAGTGGGCCAACCACATTTGTAGTTTTGACTTTTCAGTATTTGACTATTCACTGATTTAACTACAATATTCTCTTTAGGAATCTATAGGCCCTCCGGTGTGACCCTGTTGTTGTTGTATTTATTTATTTCTACCCCACTTTATCTCTCTAAAGGGGACTGAAAGATAACCCTGTGGTCATCTTCCCCGTGTAACTCTGGAGGATGCTGGAGGAGCCAGGCAATTCTATGGCCAGCAGATGTTGACCATAAAGTTGTACTGGAAGACCTGAATATTTCTAGAGAGGTGCTCTTTCAGATTAAAAATTAACAACTATTTTATTTGTTTTATTTTATTTTATGGGAGTCTTGTAGCCCTAACGCTAGCTAATGTAGAGAGCGGACCATATAGTTTTTCTCACTCATGCCAGACTAGCTACAGCTACTGGTGCGGGTAGGGGAAGAGTCATTCCTTGTACAAAAGCGTTCAAGGCACAAAAGCCCCGTTCCTCCTTTGCATCTGTTCATTCAACTTTAAATGATGACTTGGAGAGCCTGGCATTTGCAGTGCTGGCCTTGCTCTTAGTGTCCTGCTTTGACTCCCCCACAGGCATTAGGCATCATGCCAGCATGTGATCCACCTCTCTCCCAGGGATTAAGCTCCTTTTTCAAACTTGCGTTTACCTAACTTACAACAAGCCAGCCAGACTCCTTTTGCCTAGCTGTAGATAGAGAAAGAAAGGAAAGCCCCGCTTCCCAGGGAAGGGGGAGGAGAAAGCCACAAACCTAATCAGCTGAGCTGGTCACGTAGCAAACGTTCCAAGTAAGGCTTGGCTATGTTGGGAGCGGAGTAGAGAGAGTGCCTAGCAAAGGGGAAATCTGTGACTTTTCTAGAGGTCCAATTGGCTGTTGAGAGGAAAGGGTTAAATGCTTCTTACATTCACCGCCTGCTCATCACATGCTCTGGTCCTGAAGAGCCTGTTGCTCATGTCAGTTTTTTTAATTTTACTGATTGCTCCCATAGCTTATGTGTTCGCAGGTGGGGCGGAGAATCTGCTGGAAGGCATTGCTCCCGTCTGAATAACTTTTTCTTGTGCAATCATAGAATAAGCAAAGGTCATGTTAATCTGTAGTTATTAGGGATGCCAGATCACAGGGCCTGGTCCTAAGTCTCCAGGTTTTTTTGTGGATTTATCTCTGGGCAAGACGAACAGGCTTTGTGCAAATGTCTGGCCCACTTAGTAGAGTGGCAGCGTGTTAGAATCTGCAAGGTTGATTGATTTGGTTCTGTACCATGCAAAGATTCTCCGTGTAGGGGGTGTCTATGGGTGCATCTACACTGTAGAATTAATTTTAGGTTCTCCTGTGATAGGCTAATCTTTTGCTTTCTGTGACTCATCTTTGAGAAGATGATGGTTCTTTCTTCTTTAAAATAAGAGTTAAGGTGTGGTATTTATTTATTTACCCTACTAGCTGTACCTGCCATGCGTTGCTGTGGCCTACCTTCCCTCTCTCTTTCTCTCCTTTCACTCCCTCTTTCCTTCCTTCTTTACCTCTTTCCTTCCTTCCCCCTTTTCTTTACCTTCACTTTCTCTTTCTCTCCTTTCTACCTTCCCTCGCTCTTTGCTTCCATGCTTCCTTATCTCTTTCCTTCCTTCTTTCTTTCTCCCCTTCCTTCCTGCTCTCGTCCTTCCCTTTTTTCTGTATCATCATTTAGCTTTTCATCGTTTAGCTTTTTAGGGTTTTAAAGTCCTTTCCTCTGTTTTTTTTGGAAGGGTTTTATGAGTGGTGGTCATTTGTTGGTCTGTTAGGGGTATAGTGTCCAAATTTGGTGTCAATTTAGCCAGTGGTTTTTGAGTTATGTTAATCCCACAAACAAACATTACATTTTTATTTATATAGATTTATATCCCGCCTTTCTCAACCCCGAAGGGGACTCAAGGTGGCTTTCTCAACCCCGAAGGGGACATACAGGCAACTATTCAGTGGCTTTGGACAACATATAGTTAAAATACATTTGAGTTAAAATTTAAAATTTAAAATCAATGCATATAAAACAATAGAACATATAAAAACACTGCATTCACTATTAAAATCACAATCATAATCCGGGGCCGTTCCAACAATCATTGCTCATATTCCGTAGCTGTTACTGCACTATAGTTAATCTCCAAAGGCTTGATTCCCAAAGCCAGGTTTTTACTTTCCTTCTGAAGGCCAGGAGGGATGGGGCTGCAACAAAAATAATTTTATGGTTGGGGGTCAACACAACATGAGGAACTGTATTAAGGGGTTGCAAAATTAGGAAGGTTGAGAAACACTGGTTTAACTCATTGTGCCGCTGGGGGCTTCATGCATCACCGGATGCATCATGGGACATATTATATTAACTATACACACACAAAGTGCTAATGTGAGAACCAGTGTTTGAAAATAATCCTATCACTTGGAGCATTGCACGTTGAAATGGCAGACTTTTGTTTGTCAATTAAATCTGAAAATCCAAAAGAGAGGGATCTGGTGCCACCTCCTTATACAAAAGCCCATGATCCTTGCATTACGACTACTGTAAGAGAGTAGTATCCACAAACAAATATACACACTGCCACCACACTGCATTTAAATATATTTTATTGGTACAAAGATACCCTTAATTAATTACCCAATTTATATTCCGTTTTTTGTTGCAAAGGAGACTCGGGGCAGTTTATGATTAAGAATATATATAGTTAAATACACATATAAGTTTACACATGCAGTTAAAATGTAAAATCTAAAAGCAAAATTTAAAACCAGACTAATAAAAGAAAACACAGCACCCACCCAGTTATTTGAATAGCAAGCAAGGTCAATTGCCAAAGGTCCGTCTGAATGAAAAACACAGATAGAGATCCAGTGCAACCACTCTTGGCAGTGAATCCCAGAGCCCCAAGGCTAAGCGATACGCCTTATATTTAGAGTTTAGGAACAAAACAGTGAAAATAAAATTCTACCAAGAATCACCTTAAGGTTATGTTTCCGGGCATCTGGGTTTAAGTGCCTTACTGTGGAATCTATTTTTAAGGGATATACTTTGCAATTCCTGCTGTTTTCAAACTTTTATGGTGCTCAGTCTTTCTTAGATATTTCCATGTACTGTAAGAATAAAGGTTTTAACACAATTTAACACAATTCAAGTCTGGGCAAAACTGAGGGCATGCCTATGGTTACTTAGCTGGGAGTAAACCTCGTGTAGGTATGCACAGGAATATGCATATGGCTGCCCTGCCATAGAAGCTGGTTTTGTAAGATGCTCTGCTTACTTCTTGTAGCATATCCCATGCAAAGCTTATCTTAATTGCTTACCTTTTTGCTTATGAAAACCACTGTGTAGATAAGATTAAAATGCAGTAGGTAGTAGATTGAGATTAATAGAGACAGGTTTTTCCTGTCTCAGCTGTGAAGCTAAACCTTTACCAGAAGTAACTTGTAGTTTAAAGGGCAGTCAGTTTAAGTAACAAACTATCTCAGAGGCAGACCCACCTTTGTGCCTCCATACTGTAAGGCCAGTGGTTCTCAACCTCTGGACCCCCAGGTGTTTTGGCTTACAACTCCCAGAAATCACAGTCAGTTTACCAGCTGCAAGGATTTCTGGGAATTGAAGGCCAAAACATCGGGGGATCCACAGGTTCAGAACCACTGCTGTAGGCCCTTAGAGTGGATAAAATATAAGTTTAAATCTAGTGAAAGCTTGTGAAAATTTCACATTATTCAACCCCATTGTCCTAACCAGAGAACAGAATTAGGAGGTATTTTTAGGAGGGGTGTTGTCATCCCAATTTCTGCTTTCTATAACTAAAGCCCCTGGTGGTGCAATGGGTTAAACCCTTGTGCTGGCAGAACAGGTCACTGGTTCGAATCCGGGGAGAGCGCAGATGAGCTCCCTCTGTCAGATCTGGCTCCCCATGTGAGGACATAAGAGAAGCCTCCCACAAGAATGATAAAACATTTTTAAAAAACCATGCATGCTCTCACTTCCTAACAGCATAGTATATAAAAATGTTCTGTGCTAAGTCCTGGTGTCCTCTGAGTCACCAATTCACAGATTTCCCCCCAGCATTCATATTTATCTTTTCGATTCTTGACTTTTCTGTTTTTATTTGGTACAGCTTTGCACATAGTGACTATATTTCGTTATCTTGAAGAATATAATATAGAAATTGGCCTTTAGTTTCTGTGATGCTTACTCAGAACCAGTACCGTAGCCAGGATTTTGATTTGGGGGGAGGGGGAGGGCTGAGTCTGAGTGAGAGAGGATCTACCCTAGCAAACCTTTTGTATCATTATACCAATACCCCCATGCATATGGGATATATTGAGCATGGTGATCAGATATGAATACACATAACAGTTTAAATCATGTACCAGTAAGGCCTTCTCATGGACCACCCTGAGAATTGTTTTTTGGGGGGAGTTGAGCCCCTTAAGCTCCCCCAGCTACGACCCTGCTCAGAACCCATGCATACAGATACAAATAAGCATGCCAAAAGTCCCTACAGGCAAAGGCTTTCATGACTGGAATCACTGGGTTGCTGTGAGTTTTCTGGGCTGCATGTTCCAGAAGTATTCTCTCCTGACATTGCACTCACATCTATGGCAGGCATCCTGTATGGCCATGTTCTAGAAGCATTCTCTCCTGATGTTTCACCCACATCTATGGCAGGCATCCTCATCCTCTGAGGATGCCTGCCATAGATGTGGGTGAGCTAAAGAATATCACTGCCTATGTAGCAAAAAATATATGTATTTATATAATCAAGCAACAATCAGGAATTCCCTCCATGGCATCATACTCACAACATAACACAATATAGTGGCATATAAGCAGTGGCAGTATGATACACAATATAGCTCTCTCACGTAACACAAATCAATGACACAATAAGTCGCTCCTATGGGTACAATGTTAGCTCTATACAGTATAACAATATGTAACTTTCAGTTTCATCAGCTCAATGCTGAGTCCATATATACTAACAGGTCCCAGATGGTATTACTCACTGTCCCGGTGTATGAATATCACCCAATGGGTCAAATAAATGGGCAATGTGAGGGAGAGGCATCGCCGCAATCTCGGGAAAATACAGCCGAACTCCTTGCCTTCTCGAATCCCCCCGTGGTCTCACTCCTTAATTGCTTTCCCACGTTGCCCATCTACGATATCTGCCCTCATCGTTTTCCTGCTCTCCTGTCCTGTATACTTACTGCCATTGTGGTTCTAAGTGGCCGCCAAACACAAGCCGCTACGTCGCAAAAGTTTTCCTGAGAGACGGCGTTGATAGCTTTGCGGCGCACCCCAGCAACGGCTTGAAACACGGCCGGGCGTAATTTGTTTTGGTCTGGCGGCGGGAGTTCGGCTGTATTTTCCCGAGATTGCGGCGACGCCTCTCCCTCACATTGCCCATTTATTTGACCCATTGGGTGATATTCATACACCGGGACAGTGAGTAATACCATCTGGGACCTGTTAGTATATATGGACTCAGCATTGAGCTGATGAAACTGAAAGTTACATATTGTTATACTGTATAGAGCTAACATTGTACCCATAGGAGCGACTTATTGTGTCATTGATTTGTGTTACGTGAGAGAGCTATATTGTGTATCATACTGCCACTGCTTATATGCCACTATATTGTGTTATGTTGTGAGTATGATGCCATGGAGGGAACTCCTGATTGTTGCTTGATTATATAAATACATATATTTTTTGCTACATAGGCAGTGATATTCTTTAGCTTGCGTTAACAGTGTACTGTTACACAGGATAGGTTTATTGTTTTCGTTTTTGCATAGATGTGGGTGAAACATCAGGAGAGAATGCTTCTAGAACATGGCCATACAGCCTGGAAAACTCACAGCAACCCAATCCCTGCAGGCTTCCTTGTCTAACTCAACAGCAATAGCATTCCATGGATGTTGCAATGGAGGGAGGGGAAAATGAGACATTGCCCCTCCCAATAAGAGTCCCCATTCAATAAAACTTTCCTCATGCATTTGTTGTGTTCATTTCCCTTTGGTAACTTCCCCAGCATCTTTTAATTGAATGCTTAACTTTATTTCTAATTGCTCGACAGAAGTTGTAAGTTGCCGCAATGCTATAAAAAATAATGGGGATTGATGGGAAATTTCAGGAAGGAAGAGAATCCTGTCATTCTAGCAGTGCTATCATTTTGCCCCTGCTCTTTCAAATCTTGATCTGCCCCAGATTTGAACTTTTCCTGGAGTACTAACAGATCTGATAAAAGTAGCTCTCTGCTCTCAGCAGTTTCTGCCCAATAAAGATGGCTCAACAAAATACCCTACAAGAACATGGTCCTGCCACTTTGATGTGCCAACATTTGCCTTCCTAAACAGCTAAATTACAGGCTGGATTGTAATGATCCAGAGCCATTTAATTAGCAAGAGGGAAAACTATCTAGCCCTTTATTAAAGCATGGCTGTGTATCTTCAAGATACTACTGCGCTCCCAGGAAGTTCTTGGGTTCTTCTGCAACAGCAAATATGCTTCCCCTATTATGCTGAGTTCTCCAGGGAGCATTAAGGATTAGTGGAGGGATTAGTAGGACTTTGTTAAGAAGAGATTGTATAAAAAGTAATCGCCTCCTTGCTCTTAAAAGGAGAGAGAGAGCATCCCAGGAGAATGGCTTCACTGGGTTGAACCCATCGTTTTCTTCTATGATATTTGAACTCAAAAGCATCCATAACAGCACGCCAGCACTGGACATTCCTTGCAGCTGTCTTCATATATGATGTGCTTATAGCAAAGCTATACCACAATCAGTCTTGCTTTGATCACCTACCTGTTGGTAATCTGTCTGTATGGGATTCTCATAGCTGTACCATGACACTTTTCTCAGGAATGGAAGAATAGCATATGTAGGTACTCGTAGTATGACTCTGGACAGCAGGCTTCAAATACCTGCTTAGCCATGGAAACCCACTGGATGACCCTAGGCCAGTCACACTCTCTCAGCCTAAAAGGAAAGCAGAGCCAACACACTTCCTGAACTAACTGTATCAAGAAAAGTCCATGATAAGTTCGCCTTAGGGTCACCATAAGCAACAACTTTAAGGCACATAACAACATGTCTACATTACTTGAAAATATCCTTGTTCTACCCTTGTGGTATATCAGAAATTGTTGGTAATTGCCTGAGCTGAGTTTTATGTTATTTTGAGCCTTCAGAAAGGAAAATATAAACCCCTATATTTCTACAGAAACACATTTGGCTTTCCAAAGCATACAAAAGAATTCCATACCCTGATCTAGCAAAGATAGTCCTGATTAGTCTTCTGTTGGATCTGGCATTGGGTCAGATTGTCAGGGTCATCAATCAACATGCAGGTTGGTTCATCCATGGATCAGATCCATTTAGGTGCCAATCCTATTTATAGATGTAATCAAGTAAAGTTGTGGCCTATTTCATTCCATTTGATGGAATCTATCTGGTCTGTGGTTTTATCATGCTGAATGAAACCAGCACCTACACAAGCAAGCGAGTGTAGAACCAATTCCATGCTTTCACTTATTTGCACCTAGGGAAAAATAGTCTCTCTAGGAATTTCCTAGGTCCTCCCTATGACTCTATGGTATGCTTCCCCTAGAAGTTACCATGGGATTCCCTAGGAACTTCTTGGCTCTCCAATGCAACTCTGTGTTTCACTGGGACTGGAACTGAATGGTTTTGAAGTTCGATCTGCAGATGGGGGATCTTACTGTACACAAGATGGATGGTGATTAGTGTAGCCTTTTGGAGACCACACACTGGCTGGATCTTTTCAATGCACAGATCTCATGTTTTTCAAACCCCTATAATGTAAGGCTGGGTGCTTCAGGAGGAGGGTTGCATTAAGATCATTTCCTATTTAGAATATTCAGCTTCAAAAGACAAATATGGAAACTTCTTGCGTTGTGGGAGCTCCCTTCCCTTGGTCTACAGCTGCCTATACATACTGGTTGGCCTCTCACTTACTTTTCCCATTTGCTTGCAGTAAAAGGGGTGTGGGGGTAGGGATTTACAAGCAGCCCATTCTGCTTTAAAACAGTTCCTGGCAGCCTCGCGTTCTTTTATCATCCACAAATAGTTCTGATTTCCTTGTGGAGTACAGCCCAGTGAGAGAGAACAAGAGGCCATGGTGAGGTCCTTTACATTATGCTTTGCTTTTCAGCCAACTTTGTGTGCCTGACACATTTGGACCCATGCACCCACACGCATGTGAGACATCCCTGAGTCATTTAGCTGTCCCTGTCCAAGACAGCAGGATCAAAATGGTGTTGAGAAGAATTCCCTGCCCTTCCTGCATGGCTTAATTGGGAGGAATACTCTCCAAAGGAAATAAGTCACGGTTTTTTCATTCTCTCTTATCAGCCCCTATTCAATGTCAGGAACTGTTTAGGAAGTCAATTTTGAAAAACTCTGATTGTAAAAATAGCAACGTGGATTTGAAGATACTAAACTTAGCCACTGACCAGTGGAATTTTTGTCTAGGGAGAATGGATTGACATGGAACTTTATTTTCTGAGGGCTGTTCCCTCCAACCTCAGGTGAAGCAATCCTAATTGGGTTCCTGTTGATGTGTCTAGCTTGTTACAGAGCTCAAATTCACCCACAGACCTGTCAGGACTGAAGTTTCCTAAGAGACTGCCTGCAGAGTGGCCTGTGACCTGATACAGGCCAGAGAAAGACCGGGTCTTTGAAAAGAGGTGTTTTGTTGCTGTGAAGGGAGGCCATTTTGATTGCATTTCTTTTATTGCCTTTGTTCCCAGTCACCTCATAGACAGAAGTGTGTGGCCTAACTTTTATAACTTCATGGCTTCTCCCTCAAGACCACTTTAAAGAAATACATCAAACAAGATTCAGACATGTAACTCTTTGCTGAATGAGTAATCCAGGAGGCTTTGAAAGCTGGCTTGGTATATTTTGGGATTTTGGCATGGTGTAATAAAGACAGTTATTTTGGATTTTTCCTTGGATTTTATTTTGTGGTCAACATAGGCCCCATCTACACTGCCATATAATCCAGTTCAAAGCAGATCACCTGGATTCAGAAACTGGATTTTCTTTCTTTCTTTCTTTCTTTCTTTCTTTCTTTCTTTCTTTCTTTCTTTCTTTCTGTAATAACTAACTAACTAACTTTATTTCTTATGAGTCGCCCTCCACCAAAGGTGCTCTGGGCGACTTACACAATTAAAATAAACAGGTTACATAGTCACTGCTTGTTACTCAATCATAGGCTCTTCTGAAAAGCCATGTCTTGAGTGCCCCTAAAAATGTGTGTAGATCAGGAGTGGCTCTTTGGTCTGGCGGTAGGGAGTTCCACAAGATTGGGGCTACAATGGAGAAGGATCTCTGTCTTGTGGACTCCAAACGAACCTCTCTAGGGCCAGGGACATAGAGAAGATTCTCATGAGCTGACCGTGGCAGACTCTGGTGGTGGAGTGGCATTAAACGGTCGCTTTGATATGAAGGACCCTGACCTTGAAAGGCCTTGAATAACCCAGACTATTAGCTATTATTGGTGATTGAGGAGTCAAGACTCTTGGTTCATTGACCCTGGCCCAGCAAAGAGACTTTGGTTTTGAAAGAAATGGGTCTCATTCCATCTGAAATAGTGAATAACTTAAATTTCATTGCTATTGGTAGGATTCAAGTTCTAAGTACCTAAACCAGGATACGGACCATCCCTTCTGCCAAGGATAATACACCACATATTTTTATTCTTGTGCATCTATTCTTAATTCTTGTAGGGGGAATAGAACTCTGTATTTAAAGAAAGGGAAGCGTAATATATTTCACTACCATCCAAAATTATGGAGCTTTGAACATATAGATGATTCAAGTATGGTAGTCAGCTTGTATTCAACAATAAATATCCTAAAAGCACCAGATCCCATTTCCTCTTTGAAGCCAGGTAGGGTGGATATGTCCATGAAAAAGACGAGTCCTCTCCCCACCATGGGCTAAATTCACCCATAGCAAATCCAAATGCCTCCATTTTGTTCTTCAGTCCCTCACAAAATGGAAATAGGAAATATCAACATGTCACTGTTGTTTTGTTGCCATTTTGAGAGGAACAATAGGGGAAAACAGATGCATTCTGGGTAATGTGGGGCTTGGAGGTATTTATTAGGAGTATTTTGTGTGTTTTCACACATTTGGGGTCTTTCTGCATGGTTGGAGAGGGAAATTGCCTAAAAATCAATTTTTGAAAGAAAAGGGGGGGGGGGTTGAGCTACTTTGGGGGCCACAAAAGTTGGATCTAAGGGCCATGTACAGCCCATGGGTCACTCTGCATCCCTCAATGAAGGAGAGAGGGCAGGGTATAAAACAAAGTGATAAGAATAAAGTAAATACATTTGCTCAGTGGTTGGACTACATTATTTAGTACTATCTTATATACGATAGTAAATGAGGGAGAATGAGAGAAAAGGTGAAGAAATGAATGTTAATATCATTTACGGTGATTTTTTTTTGTGAAACCAGAATCTGGTGCATCCCTGGTCCAGAAGGTGTGTATGGTCAGAGACTGGAATGGTTGCTCTGAAAATTTCTAAATAGCTGAGATGGGCAGCAATTTGTCAAGGGCCACAATTCCTAAGGGCTCTGTTTGGGGCCATATACCATGATATAGTTTAGATGTAGCAGGCTAAAACCCGTACAGAGTAATGGGAGCAATTAGATATTTTATTTTTATGTTAAAAAAAGTGTGAGCACCCTGGACTACATTATTTAGTACTATCTTATATACGATAGTAAATGAGGAGAATGAGAGAAAAGGTGAAGCGCGTGCCATGTTTCCTGTTGACGTATGATTATCCCACGAATTTCATTGGCAAGGAATATTCAGAGGAGATTTTGCCAGTTCCTTCCTCTGAAATACAACCTGAGGCATCACGTATTCATTGGCGGTCTTTTATCCATGTACTAACCAGGGCTTAGTTTCCAAAATAAGTCAGGATCGTGTAGCTTTTGGGGGCATTTAGGCCCATATAGGAATGTAATATTTTGTAAAATCTTTACTTTTAAAAGGTTAATTGTTGGTGAGTCATTTCAAGAGATGGAGCATGTTTTTGACATTTAAAGGTAAGCTGATGGGGTCATTTTTATAAAACAGTAATAAAAAAGTGAAAAGTAACATGTTAGGAAGCATGTTTCTTTTGTGTGATTGTTAAAATAATATGCAATAAATGTTTCTTTTCCTTCCTCCTTTTTAAAGGAACATGTTACAGTTGTTATATTTTTATATGTTGCCTTTCCCTGAAACTAGGAGTAAAAAAGGCTTGCAGAAATCATAGCAAAGGTTAAAGCGCATAAAATAAGGCATAGGTTACAACACAAAAAGGTAATGTTAAAATGCAAATAAACTACATATCATATTAAAGTAATTTAAAACAAACCTATTAAAAAAGTAAAAGGTAAAAAAAACCCATGTTATTTAAAGGCTCTGCAGTCATTTTCTAAAAGTTGGCTGATCGGAACAGAAAGTGGAGCCCCCGATGGCGCAATTGGCTAAACCCTTTTGCCAGTTCAGATCCGAGGACAGTGGGTTGAGCTCCTTCTGTCAGCTCCAGCTCCCCATGCAGTGACATGAGAGAAGCGTCCCACAAGGATGGTAAAACATCAACATCTGGGTGTCCCCTGAGCAACATCCTTGCAGACAGCTAACTCTCTTACATTAGAAGTGACTTGCAGTGACTTGACACCAAAAAACAAAGCAAAACAAAAAAGCCCTCAAACAAACAAACAAACTTGCAAAAGGAAGGGCAAGTTCCAAAGCCTTAAAGCAGCTATAAAGAAAGCCTTCTCCTACATTCTCAGGAGATACGTTTGTGAAAGTGGAGGGATGTTTTTTTAAAATGATTTACCAAGTTGGTTTTTCGGTATATAAAATGTTGTATGATTTGTATGTGATTTATCCTAACAATGTCCCACTGGGATGGTGTCATTCTTGTTATCTCTATTTTTACAAATGGATGGCCTGAGAGAAAAAACTCCTTGTGGAAAGAAAAAGTGGGATATAAATAAATAAATATGATGATGATGATAATAATAATAATAATAATAAATGGTTTGTCTGTGTCACCTTGGTCCATAATGTGGATGGTATAGAAAATGGGCATAGGGTGCATTTACATAGCAGAATGTATGCAGTTTGAAACCACTTTAACTGTCATCACTCAGAGTATTGGTGCATGACAAACAATAAATCCCATGATTCCATAGCACTGAATTTGTGTTAAACTGCATTAACGTTACAATTTAAATGCTCCCCTCTTCCCAGATCTGTGTTCTCCCTGGTTCAGTTACGGTTAACTCCCTAGACTGCTAAAGAAAAACTTCAAACATGAATTTACTTCACAGTGGTGGGAATCACAATCCAAAAATGGCAAAGTGCAGATCATTGGTCTCAGAATCACATGGAACTATTTAAGCTGGGTGGGTTCACAGCATGTGAACCATATGATTATGTTTATCCTAGGTCAGACCACTGGTTTATCTAGCCTATTAAAGCGTTCTTTGTCTAGCTGAGGCTCTCCAAGATTTCAGACATTTGAAGGGTCGTTCCTATCACTTGCTATTACCTCACTACTTTAATTAAAGAACCTGGGACTTTCTACATGCAAAGCACGTGCACAGCTACTGAGCTAAAGCCCATGTAAAGACCTCCAGAAGGTTAAATAAACACCTATGCTCAATGAAAAAAAAGCCTGTGATTATCCCACAAGAACCGTTTTGCGGCTGGTTCTGGTTCCTCTAGGACGTGATCCATACATTTGCTATCTAGAGCCACTGGAACAATGACTGGGATTTTTTACTCATGTAAGCATCCTCCAGATGAACCATAAATTCCAACAAACCCTTTGCATCCCCTTAAGTTGGTTTGTTTATTTAAATCACATCACACCTTTCGCCTGATTTGGGAGTCAAGCAGTTTGATTCAGTCCTTATTAAATTTTCCTTTAGTCCTCAAGTTTATATCACTGAAGTAGCTTAAAACTTCAGCTGACCATTTAGAGAAGGGGTCCCCTAACGAAGGCTCGCAGGTCATATGCAATCCTTTAAGGTCATTTCCCCACCCCCACCTTAACTTTAGGCACACTCTAAGTCTGAAACGATTTGAAGGCACACAACAACAACAATTTTAATTAACTTGACTTACTCATCAGCCAAAAGAAGACCCACACCTCCCATTTAAATACTAGTAAGTTTATATTGGTTAAAGTTGTTCTTAATTTTAAATATGGTATTGTTCTTTCATGTTTTTTTTGTTTTTGCACTACAAACAAAATATGTGCAGTGTGCATAGGAATTACTTCACTTTCCCCCCCAAACTGTAGTCTGATGCAACGGTATTCCCCATAGTAACCTATGGATGTGAGAGCTGGACCATAAGGAAGGCTGAGTTAAGGAAGATAGACACTTTTGAACTGTGGTGTTGGAGGAAAATTCTGAGAATACCTTGGACTGCAAGAAGATCCAACTAGTCCTTACTTCAGGAAATAAAGCCCGCCTGCTCATTGGAGGGAATGATATTAGAGGCAAAGATGAAGTACTTTGGCCACATAATGGGAAGACAGGAAAGCTTGGAGAAGACAATGATGCTGGGGAAAATGGAAGGAAAAAGGAAGAGGGGCCGACCAAGGGAAAGGTGGATGGATGTTTCCTCAAAGTGACTGCCTTGACTTTGAAGGAGCTGGGGGTGGCCATGGCCGACAGGGAGCTCTGGCGTGGGCTGGTTCATGAGGTCACGAAGAGTCGGAGGTGACTGAATGAATAAAAAACAGTCTGGGGGACCATGATCTGGCCCTCTGTTTTAAAAGTTTGAGGATCCTTGGTTTAGGTTGATCCTGGATACAAGAGAAATCTTGTATCAACCTTCTCTCTGCCACAGATCCCATGTGTATCCATGCTGTATCAAGGGCCATGCTGAAATACATCAGGGCAGGGGAGGATACCATTTCATCCTTGTTTACTTCTTTTTCACTTCATTACTTCATTTCTTTTAAAGAGCAGTATCTGTAGACACCACTCACTTCCACATTGCTTTTTTCTATAGCAGCAGCAGCAGCAAGGAAACTGTTCAGATTAGTGCTAAATTATTGTCCAGGGAAGGTTGGTCTGGTGTATGTGCTGTGAGCATAAATTGCTGTTATTTCTAGACATATCATCAGCGCACAAGATACTGCAAGCACAACAGTGCAGCCTGCCGCATATCTGTCATGTACCATGCCAGATTTGTGTCAGCACATTCCAACTCCGTGGAACTCCACAAAGTTTCAGGAGGGTGGAGGTTATCAAAAACTATGCCAACATAGTCTGCTCGCTAACTATCTGAAGTCCCCATAAGGGGTCTATGGAATATTTAACTAAAACACTTTATGAAACTGTCATTTTTCCAACCCAGTGCACTGTTAGATGATATGCAGAGAGTACCTAGATCCAGCTGGCAAATCTGCCAGCTAATGGAATTTGGTGTTGCTTCTCAGAACAGTCCTGATTCTGCACAAGAACAGCAATAAAGAAATGCTCTTGGTTAAAGAAGGACTCATCCATCCTGTCTGACAACCTTTTGGATTAAATACGTGTCATCATTACTGTGATGAAAATAACTCCAGCCCCATAATGCCTAGAGTCAAACAGAAATAGACACAATAAAAATAATGTAATATGAATCCTGTTTTGTGCATGGTAGTTGTCAACCCTAGGTCTTAAACCACAGGAGTTCTAGTCATATAACTAGCCTGTGCCTTTAATCGGAGCTCTAACGTACTGTATAGCAAATCTAGCTACTTATTTGACATAATTAATCCCCTGGTAATTAACTCAGTTCCACTGATTGTGATTGTAACCCTTGCCCAGGAAGAAAGGACATTTTATTCCCTCAGAGTAACTTAAAAAAAGAAAAAAAGAAGTCAAACAGAATTAGATATTTAGCGTCAATATTTGATGACACTTAAGTGATTATAAACAATATATCTAAGTTGCAGCTCTATGCTTCTTTTTTGTGTCTAGCTGCGCAAGGTGGAAAAAGGGACACATCACCAAAGAAGAATTCAAACAAATAGCCAACTCCTGTAGGGAAAAGAGGCAATAGGGCCTCTTCGAGGAGAAGATGGGGCAATGCTGACAGGGGATAGGGAAAAAGCAGAACTACTTAATGCCTTCTTTGCCTCGGTCTTCTCACAGAAAGAAAGTTGTCTTCAACCTCAGCCAGATGGAGTGGATGGGGGATTAGAGGACATCCAACCCCCAAATTGGGAAACAAATCATCCAGGAATACCTGGCTGCTCTAAATGAGTTCAAGTCCCTAGGACCAGATCAACTACACCCAAGAGTATTGAAGGAACTCACGGTAGTCATCTCGGAACCATCTTCAATCATCTTTGAGAGTTCTTGGAGAATGGGAGAAGTTCCAGCAGATTGGAGGAGGACCAATGTGGTCCCAATCTTCAAGAAGGGAAAAAGGGATGACCCAAACAATTACCATACAGTTAGCCTCACATCGATACCAGGCAAGATTCTGGAAACGATTGTTAAGGAAGTGGTCTGCAAACACTTAGAAGCAAATGCAGTCATTGCTAATAGTCAACACGGATTTATCAAAAACAAGTCATGCCAAACTAATCTGATCTCTTTTTTCGATATAGTTACAGGCTGGGTAGATACGGGGAATGCCGTGGATGTAGCGTACGTGGATATCAGTAAGGCCTTCAACAAGGTCCCCCATGACCTTCTGGCAACCAAACTAATCCAATGTGGGCTAGGCAAAACTACGATTAGGTGGATCTGTAATTGGTTAAGTGGACAAACCCAGAGAATGCTCACCAATGCTTCATTTTAATCCTGGAAAGAAGTGACAAGCGGAGTGCCATAAGCAGGGTTCCGTCCTGGGCCCAGTCCTGTTCAACATCTTTATTAATGACTTAGATGAAGGACACAGAACAATGGCTTCAAACTACAAGAAAGGAGATTCCATCTGAACATTAGGAAGAACTTCCTGGCTGTGAGAGCTGTTCAGCAGTGAAACACTCTGCCCCGGAGTGTGGTGGAGGCTCCTTCTTTGGAAGCTTTTAAACAGAGGCTGGATGGCCATCTGTTGGGGGTGCTTTGAAAGTGATTTTCCTGCTTCTTGGCAGGGGGTTGGACTGGATGGCCCCTGAGGTCTCTTCCAAATCTATGATTCTATGTGTCAGGAGCTACTTGAGAAACTCCAGGTCATCTTCAAGGTGTTAGTTCTAACTTTTAAGGCCTTGTACGGTTTGGGGCCAGTGTACCTGAGGGAGCGACTTACCCCTTATGTGCCTGGGAGATCACTGCGTTCCGAGGGGCTCAACGTGTTGGAGGTGCCCAGCATCGGAGTCTGCAGACTGGCCACCACACGGCAGAGAGCATTCTCTGCAGCCGCTCCAATTTTGTGGAACGGCCTCCTCGAGGAGATCCGGGCCCTCCTGCCGTTCCATAGAGCGATAAAAACTTGGCTTTTTAGAATGGCATTTGGCCCTTAGCCAATTGGCCTCTATACTGTTGTCCATGGTTCCACCTGACATCCCACTATTTAATTTTGGCCTGCCACATGTTTATTGGGGGGCTTCAAATTGTTTTAATGCATTTTAATGTATTTTTAACTGTATTTTAATGTACCTTCTATGTCTGCTTCACTTTCTGTAAACCGCTCTGGGCTCCAGAGAGAGCGGTATAGCAAGTCGAATTTAATAAATAAATAAATAATAAGTTGCTTCTGGTGTGAGAGAATCGGCCGTTTGCAAGGACGTTGACCAAGGGACATTGGATGTTTTGATGTTTTGCCATCCTTGTGGGAGGCTTCTGTCATGTCCCTGCATGAAAACTAGAGCTGACAGAGGGAACTCATCCACGCTCTCCCTGGATTCGAACCTCTGGCCTGTTGGTCTTCAGTCCTGCAGGCATAAGGGTTTAACTCATTGTGCCTCCGGGGGCTCCATGCTACATTTAGATATTTTTATCAGACAAAAATACTAGTACATTTGAACCTTGACATCCATGGATATAAATTTCATGGATTTGATAATTCATGAGTTTGCCATCAATAATTAAATTGACTTTAAAAAAAAATTGGTCTACTGCAGGAAATTGCAGACAACTTGTGTAGACAAGAAAATGTAAAGAAAAAAATGAGCAAGTCAAAAATACATAAAAATATACACTGTATTCTGTGCTTCTTTTTGTTTGTGTTAAATACAGTCAACAGCACTAAGAGTTAAGGCTTGGGGACTGAAATATATTTTGTTCACTTTTTCTTCTTTCATGGGAATCCTCCACCTCTAATCCTAACGAACATGGAGGGCCAACTGTATTGTAAGAAGGAGGCTGACAGAATCAGAACAAATCTTCTGTCTCAAGTGAATGTGTATTATCTGGCTCTGCATGTTTGGATATTGGGAAATAGCTTTGCTTCTGCACCCACAAATACTCCTGTGGATGTGAGGCATTTCTTTACCCCACGGCACACTGAAATTCTCTTTTGGGAGTCAAAATACTCCTCATTAAGGTACTCAGAGCAAGGTGAGTTTCCCTTCCCCCCCTTTGAAAACCATTTCCATCCTAGTTTTTTTCTTTCATATCTGCTCCACAGCCGCAGGGAACTTTCAACTGTTCCTTCCCTCTTTACAAATCAGCTAGCAGAGGAACAATGCCAAATTGCCTCCAGAAAACAAACTCAGGAAACCAGCAGACCCACTCACAGCAAACAAGTTCCAATATTCTAGATAACAGCAGTTCAGCTTATTAAAAACTGTGAGAAGCACTCATGGTTGGGTGAGTTTTAAAAAGACCAGCACATAATGGGTGTACGTAGCTCTTAAGAGAGCCTTGAGGAGTAAGAAGTGAATGATAATGCTCAGATATGGCAATTGTGATGGGATATTATTTACACATCTGAATTATTGATTTCACAAAGTGAGATATACATACACACACAAGCAGAAATAACAAAATCTACTAGTGGTGCAAAAAGAGAAAATTCTTTTAAAGCGGTTTTCTGCTGCCTGGAGCTCCTCTGTGCTTCTGCCAAGAGATACCAGGCCAATTAAGGCATCTCATGTTGCTAGTTTTCTTTTGGTGGATCATTCAATTGCTCCTCCCTAAGTCAGAGTATATGTATGTGTATGTGTGTGCGTGCACATAGCTCACTTTTCATAATCAAGAATTCAGATACGTAAATATTAAATAATATTCTATCGTGCACACATATGTGTATAGTTTTTTCCCATATTCATAAGTAGGGTTGCCACTTTTTGATATAAGAAATAAGGGACATTTACGGAATTTTTCACAAAAATAAGGGACACTTAATTAAAAACTTGAAACTCAAATGTTAGGTATACTTTTATTAACAGAATGAGATAATGATTGAAACTCACAAAAGAAACTGACTTATACAGTTTTGTCATGCAGAAAAAAACATTATTAGAACTACCTTATTTTCTCCATCTGTATTTAGTACTTGACTTTGCTGACTTTAAAAGTGCACTGTCTAAACATTAAAATAAAATAAATTTTATAAGACAGTACATCTTCATTATTATTATGTCAATAGTATAGTTAATGGTATAGTATAGTATGGGATACACAGCATTGTATAGTATTGGGATACACAGCTAGGCCTATTTTAAGAGTAACTCTCAAGCAACCAGAAACTATCTTTATCCAACATGATCTAACATTCCCCTTGGGTAACGGTTAATTGAGTCTACTGTACTTTGAAAAAGTCCTGTCTTGCCTCTTCCTTTCAACAAAGACGAAGGCAGGCACACACTCGCAAGCGCGCATCTGTCAGCCTGCCCTGAGAGTTGGAATCCCCGGGCAGGCATTGCCATGGAAACTGCAGTGCGCGCCTTCCTTTGGTCAACCCTGCCCAGTCCTGTCCTGTTAGTCAATAATAAGGGACAGGGCCTGAAAAAACGGGACACAAATTTTAGGGCCAAAATAAGGGACATCCCTTAGAATAAGGGACATATGGCAACCCTATTCATAAGGTATAAAAATCATCTGATAATTTAAGACATTCATTCAGACTGAATAGGATTTTGACTACCTGCATGAAAAGAATGTAAGACTGTAAGGAAAGTCTGGATGACTAAACCAAAACCTAGTTAGGCCATCAACATATGTTCCTGCGGTTCCTAATTAATGCTCATAGAAAGTCCAAAGAATGACAGTGCAAAAAGTTGCCCTTACTCATGTAGGAAATATCAATCTACTGATCTTGAGATAGTTCCTTCTATGTGTCCTGAATCTTCCACCATTTGGGTTTGTTGGAGGACCTCCAGATTCTAGCATTCTAACATAGAGATTAAAAAACAGTCTCCCTATCCATTTTCTCTACACTCAGAATAGTTTTACAGATTTCTTAATTAATGTGTCCCATATACTCGCCTTCGCTAAGATGAAATTCCCCAGACACAAAAATATAGTTCTTTGATAATTTTGGACATCCTTTTCTAAATTATCTTTGGCTGTCAAATATTCCAAATCTATTTACACAATAGATTGGTACTGAGGCATTACGACATCATCTCTCTTGTTATTTCTTTCCTAAAAATCCTAACAAAGAATTTGCCTTCTTCATGGCTATGGTCCAGTGGCACCCACTAAATCTATTACTTTGAAGAGAACCAGAAAGTAATGTAGCCTTAGACATCCCCAGGGCCGGCCTTCCCCATTAAGCGACCTACGCGGTCGCATAGGGCGACGTTCCCAGAGAGGGGTGTGGCCACCTGGGAGGGGCGCCGCCCCGCCCCGCCGCCCAGTCGCCGCAGCCAGCCGGCGGCACGGAGGAACGGGGGGGAGGGGACTCACGGGCGGGCTCCCGGACCGAGGAGGAGCAGGAGGAGGGGGAGGCCACGTGGGCGGCCCCCACGGAGACGCAGCGGCGGCGGCAGCAGCAGCGCCCCCGGAAGGGCCCGGAGCCAGAGGCGCATCTTCCTGACGTCACTTCCTCGTCGCCGCCTCTGCTGAGGAGGAAGGGAAGGAAGGCCTCGCCGGCTACGCGCTGCAAGGACGCCCGGAAGGAGAGACCCCGGAGGGAGGGAGGGAAGGAGGAAGAGGCCGCTGCGCCTCCGCAGGGCTCCCTCCCTCCGGCGTCCCCTCTCCCCCCCTGTTCCTCCGTGCTGGGAGTCAGTGCGCATGCACGGGCGCAGCCGGGAGCCGCCGGGGGGGGGGGCAAAATAACGTTCGCTTACTCCCCCCGGAGATCTCGGACCGCCCCTGGACATCCCACAGTGCACTGGAACTAGACACAAATAAGCTTGCAATGTTGGGCATCCAACCCTCTTCCTAAAATTTTCAGGAAAGTAAATTTTTCAATCAGAGTAGGCAGACATAAGCTACTCTACTTGCTGGCAGAATAAATCAGAGGAAGATTTATAACTATACATTATGCTCTGTAAATTATGGATTGAAATGTGCACCAGAGGTGTGAGCTCATCTTTTACTTCTATGATAAAACTACTTGGTTTCAAGAATGATTTAAGTGTCTGTGGGAGAATAATGATGCGTCCTTTCTCCCAATAGTATCTCAACCCAATCTAAGATGGGTTATATCAGGTGCTGCCATAATATTTTTAGAACATATTTTAGACATGGAACTTCTTATTAGACTGTGTGCATTCTTTGAGAACACACAGGCATCCTGCAAGACATGAAGACTACAGCAATATAGAAGAGGAGGGGAAAAAACATCTTGGGATTGCATGTCCTAGCCTGTGCCAATGGCAGCAAATGACAGCATTTTCCTCCATCCTTTATAACATCACTTTCAGAAACAGATAATGTACAGTATATTCATTTGCCAGATCTTTTCTTCTCAGGTGCTCACTTCTGAATCATATGTTGGAAAATGGTAAGCCCCTAACAGATGCACCTCAGTATCCTCTGAAATGCCTGTCAGTATCTGTGTGTACCTAAGTGATGGTGTACTGCATCTACCTTTACAGGAAAAATGAGATGCCTCCTACTTCCCTGCCATTCTTCATCTCTATATTGAGCTGCAGATCCATTTTTATGTCACAGAGTCACTACAGTTACTGTTAGGGAATGCTCTGATGAGGGGCTACTGGATGAGAGGGATTATCTAGAGCCATTACAGTCTGTTTTTAGGACTGGTTATGAGACTGCTTTGGTCACCTTGATGGATGGACTATGGAGAGAACTGGACAGGGGATGTTTGTCATTGTCAGTTCTCTTGGATTTCTCAGCAGCTTTCAGTACCATCAACCATGACATCCTTTTGAGTCACCTCTCTCTGGGTTGTGGCTTGGAGGTACTAGTCTACAACGTCTCCTTTCTTTCCTGGAGGGGCGCTTTCAGAAGATGGTGCTGTGGGTTTCCTGTTTGGCTCATTTGCTACTGACTGATGGGTTCAGTCTTGCCCACGTGATATTTAGGATCTACATGAAACTCCTAGAAGCGGTTGTCTGCAGTTTTGGGATAAGGAGTCACCAATATACTGATGACACCCAGCTCAACTACGTCTTTCTACCAAACTTCAAGTAGGCTGTTCCTGTGCTAAACTGGTGTCTAGCAGCTCAAATGGATTGGATAAGGGCAAAACAAACTGAAACTTAACCCAGACAAGATACAGGTGCTCCTGGGCAGTTGAAAGACAGAGATTCAGCATGTGCTAATGGGGTTCAGTACCCCCAAAATGCAGTTTTGCAAAATAGGAATACTCAGGGATTCAGTTCTGAGCCTGGAGGTTCAGATTTCAGCACTGACCAGGAGTGTTTTCACACAGTTAAAGCTAGTGTACCAACTGTGGTTCCATTGCATCTGCCCATGGTGGTACACACTTTGGTAAATTCAGTTTGTTTGTTTTTAAAATATTTTTTATTTTTATAGTATATATAAGAAACAAAACAAATGAACAAAAGAAAAAAAGAAAAAAGAAATATGCGAAAGGTTAATAAAAGGGTGTACATTCAGTGCTTGTTAAACCTATGAAAAATCAGACTTGGCTGTACAGTTAATTATACCTTAACATTTCTTAACCCTCTATCCCCACACTGGTAAATTCAGTTTGGATTAATGCAAATGAGCTCTACATGGAGCTTTTAAGATTAAGATCTGTCACAGGTGCATTTGGTAGGGATGGGAGACAGGGCCTTTTCAGTGATTGTCCCCCATCTATGGAACTCCCTTCTTGGCAATATTAGATCAGCCCCCTCCCTTCTGTTCTTCAGAAGGATGGTGAAGACCTGGCTGTGGGACCAAGCCTTTTAGGCAGTGCAATGAGGCAAGACTAGAATGGTGTCCTGAGATGGTTTTAAACAGTTGATTTTAAAGTCTATATAAGTGATTTTAATGTTTGTGTATATTTGTGGTTTGTGTCCTGGCATTGAATGTTTGCTATATATGTGTTGTGCTGCACCTTGAGTCTCCTGTGGCGTGAGAGGGGCGGAATATAAATGTAATAAATGTAATAAATAAATAAATAAATGTTGGTTGTCCCAAAGAGGTGCAGCTAGATTGTTAACTGGGGCTTGCTACAGGGAGAACACAACTCCCTTGTAACAAGAGCTTAACTGGTTTCTACTCCATTTCCAGACACAATTTAAAGTGCTGGTTTTGAACCTATATGACTTGGGTCCTGGTTATTCGAAGGACTGTGTCTCCCTTTTTTATATGAGGCCATTAAAGCTCTAAGATCATCTGAAGAAGCCTTTCACTCTATTGCACCACCTTCACAGCCTTGTTTGTTGGGAACAAAGGACAGAGCTGCTCCCAGACTTTGGAACTCCCTCTTTTCAGAGGCCCAGGTGGCACTGTTCTAGCTATGCTTCCTTTGAGAGGTCAAACATTTTCATGTTTTAACAAATTATTTATTTGTTTTTAAATCTTATATTTTTAATGAAAATAATAATACTAATAAGGTTAGAATGTAAGGAAATTGATGTGAACACAAGTCATGTTTATGTATTTTTAAGACATGATAGCATTATCAGAAGTTTGATGTATCAGAAATGGCCTTTCCTTAACAGTCACCATTTTTCTTTCATTGAGAAAAAAAGGAATACATCTGTTTAATGAACTCCTCTGTTTGGAATTAGAAGGAATAGCTGACTTTAACAACAAACATTATGGAAATACAAGTTTTGCTCCCAACCTTTTTCTGTCCACCCTCTTCAGTGGGACTGCTGTGTTTAAAAGGATTTGGCTGATGTTCTGCATACTTCTGATCTTTTGATATCTGGCAAATAGATTTAGTACAAAATCTTCCCGGAATGAAAGGTTCTTCATTATGGTGAGTCAGGAAATTCCTCACCATATCTTTCACACATCTTCTCACTAGATGCATGAAAAGGAAACATTAAGATTCTAGGGCAAAGGAGACTACTAATTCTGACAAATCAAAGGAAAATGGTGTTAAGAGAGCTAGATTTCCTCTGTCATGGCAAAGCATGTCACACCATTTGGAACATCAGTATTACCTTTGCATTGTAGAGATCACCATAAAAAGTCAAGGTACACCTTCAACAATGGATATTTATTTATTTATTTATTAGATTCGGCTTAGTATACCGCTCTCTCTGGCGCCCAGAGCGGTTCACAGTGGCATAAAAACACAACAGATAAAACACATTAAAATACGTTAAAACAGGATATATGATACACGATATGAACTTTCAAATTCTTCTGTCTTGCTTTGAGTTGGCATCCAGTGAAGAAAACACCTCTGCTGGATAGCCTACATAAAATGTGAGGCCATTCACTTTTGGACATGCCTGGGCATTTCAGTTCACTAACAAATGCAGACTGCATTTGGATTCTTGGGAAAGTACTTTGTATACCATGTATATATTAAAATCTAGTTACCAAAATGTCTTGCATATGGTGCAAACAACAAGCATAACACTCTAAGCATCTTGGTAGGAAGGAATACTATTTACACAGGGAAATGTCGAATGGTAGACATTTAAAGCCAGGAGTCATATTACATGAGCCCTGCCAAGGTTTCTCCCCCTCTTGGGGGAAGTGTTGTACATGCCTAGTTGGAACAAGGAGAAGAGCTCAGCTCATCAGGAACAATGACGGAAGAACAGGAAATAATAAGTTCAGGTTGAAGTATCTTTAGATTGGCTCTACAAAAGAATGGGTGGGATACAAAATTAATCACCCAAGAACACTAGGAAACAATCTCCTTTGGCGATGGTTATATATGATCATAAAGTATGTGTATATGGCTGTATATTGAGTGTATTTTCACAAATCCCCATTAGATTTGTGAGCCGTATCCACTTTTAATCAGCTCAGTTCTGCGCGCACGCATACTAACACACATACTTTCATGAGCTGCAGCTTGCTCTTCCTTAAAAACGGGTACACAACATATATGAAACTACATATCTTCCATTTTATAAGAATTTTAAAAGAAGTAGCTATCTTATTTTGATACAGCAACAATAACACAGTCCTGTGGTGATATAAAAACTTATTTATGAAGATTTATGCCATAACAAATGTTTGAGCCTTTAATATGCCAGCAGATATTGTATAGGAACATGGTAAGTATCTGCTCAGTTTTGAAAGCATACAGTTCTAGAAGATAATGTGTTAGAGATGGTTTAAATCTAGGGAATTTTCACTAGTCCAAAGTTGAATTAGATCATTCTTTTGGGTATTCCCTAATATTATTTTTATATGAGAAATGTATATGGAAGTTTAGCTGTTGTCTTCAGGTTAAATAAAGGCAAGATTCTATGATGCATTAATCTGTAGGAATTGTCTAACATACAACCCTGAGCAATTAATTTATTGTATATACTCGAGTACAAGATGACCCAAATATAAGCCAAGGCACCCAATTTTACCACAAAAACTGGGAAAACCCATTGATGTGAGTATAAGCCTAGGGTGGGAAATGCAGCAGCTATTGGCAAATTTCAAAATAAAAATAAATAACAATAAAATTATATCCTCTCTTGGCACAGAGATCCAGCTGGGTTGCTATGTCAAAAGGGGAGGAGGCACACAGCTGGTATAACCCCTGAAAAAGGCTTCTTTGAGCCCCATGCCTTCCTGCCAGGACCCTCACTCAAGTATAAGCCAAGGGGCCTTTTTCAGCATTAAAATGTGATGGAAAAACTAGGCGTATACTCAAGTATAAACAGTAATTTGTATCATATACTGTATTTAATTCTCCTGGCAACCTTCACACATCCTCACCTGCTGATATAATGTATGCTCAATAGAATAGAGCACTGGGTATAGTGGAACTAAATTCTTTCACCAGAAACACACTGTATGAACTTGCACATCTCTTGCTCTCTGCTGTAGCATACAATAATGTTGATAATTTTTACCTATAATTATTTTGAAAGACTAAATAGAAAAGAATAGGTTGGAAGACCTTAAGGTTTTGCCCATTTCTACAATCCTATGCTGTGAACTGCCCGCCTTCAAGGTCAATGCTGCTTGGTTGTCTTGGCACCTTAGTTGGGAGACTTAGAGAATATCTAGACTAGAATTAAAGCAATTTGATGCTACTTTAACTGTCATGACTCAATTGTATGGAATCCTGTTATTTGTAGTTTGGCAAGAGGCACTGGCAATCTTTGGCAGAGAAGGATCCTTGTAAAACTACACCTCCTATGATTCAACAGCATTGAGCCATGGCAATTAAAATGATGTCAAATTGCATTAATTCTATGATCTATATGTAGCCATGACCTCAGGTAAGACAGCTGAGATTTTTTTTGGTGATGGAGAAAAAATGGCACGGGATCACGAGGATACTAAAGGAGAACCTAATACATAAAATAATATTCTGATTTCATGTTTGCATGGATGACTTTGCCTATTAAAAATATAATATTCAAATATGAAAAATATAAAGTCAACATTCCATTCCAGGGCACTGAAAAAAAACTGTAACATTGAAGGACAATACCAGTATACTCTTGAGCTGATCCTTCTGACAACCTCAGGGCAAATCCTTTTACATGACATAATTCAACCATTGAAAGGCATGCCAAGTAAAGTATAGAGAAGGCAATGTCCTCAAGTCCTTAAAGAAAGACAGATTTGTCTTTTAGCATGAAGACAATTGGTTGTAAAACCCTAAAACAATCTGAACATACAGTATATTGAACTGATAATGCAGAGAGCAACTGGGATGGAGTTTCATCCTGTTGGAGTTTCAATGAGCACAGCTGGCACACAATGACCCAAAACACCATCTCTGCTGTGTGCCAAGAAAGTGATGAAGAGACGAGTCTAAAATAAGGCTGTAAGTGTTGCAATACACTTCTCTTGGTTTAGTGGGAAGAATGTTATAAAACAGGAAATCCCTGTGGTTAAAGCTACTTTAGGCAACTTGGACTGGGCTGTAAGAGTCATCAAAGACTCCTGGATAGGAAAAAAAAAGTCCTTGATCTGAGTACACGTTATGTGACTGTTCGGAAAATAAGTACATTTGCATGTGTAAATCTGCACATGTTGCACTCTGCATAAATGGATACATATAAGAAAATAACACCAGACAACCATGTGCAAAGGCATCCAGATGACCTTTTGTTTATTTATTTTTTAATAAAGGGTTTATTTTAGACAGTTGTCTCTTATTTCAAAACCACGTGGTCCTACAGACAGTAAGCGGTTAGCCTTTGCCGTATCTTCCAACTTGCCCTAAATGAAAACAGAGACACAATTATAGCATCTCTGTTCTCATAGCAAGGATCACTGCCTAACGAGGCCCATGCCCGAAATACAGAGGCGTGGGAACAGCACCTGGCAGAGTCAGGCAAATGCCAGGGCCAAAATGCCTCGGAGGTTCATTTCTCTTTAAAAGAAATGAAATGATTAAAATTGTTCCATGCCTCAGTTTTTTTAGGGATGAAAATTGGGATGCATGTGATCAAAGAGCACCAGATTGCAGTCAAGATAGCAAAAGCTAGAGCAGGCTGAAGCAGTTTGCTTTTGCCTGAGCCAATTGGAAAGGGAAGGACTTTATCCCTCCTCTTCTCTTCCTCAGCTGAGTTGTGTGCAAGTCTATTTTTGCATTTTGCACCAACTGAAATATGCTAATGACAAAAGAGGAAAGTGAGAGTAGGAGGGGAAAGCTAGGACGTTTTGAAAGCAACTGAAAAAGTAGGATGACTGAGGATTAATCAGGAATGTCCCTGCCAATTCGGGATAATTGGGGGGATACGCTCTTCTCCCTCCGGTGTGAACCATTATCCCTTAACTTTACACGTTCTTAGGAAAAAATATATAATCATGTACAATATGTTATGCTTCACAGCTTGCAGAGAGGGAAATGGCAGACTGTGCACCGCATGGTGCATTTTATATATTTAAGAATTTGTACATGGCACGCTCTTTTGAAAGAACAGAGAGTTTAAAAATTTGCTCTACCCACTAAATTAACGGTGCTTATCAGAGACACAAAGATGGCTGCATGAACACATCTGTTGGATTTTTAAAAAATATGCAAGACTCTCACAATGCTCATAAAAAGTATTAATTAGAGAGAGAGTGGGTGCATGCATATGTTGTGTAAACAAGTTATAACATGCCAAACTCACACAGCACACTATACAGGCCGAATAACAATACCACGAAAGAAAATTATTAAGGATTGCAATAGAGATCAACTGATGCCAGCGCAGTCTATGATAACAATCAATGACATTTAAACACAAGATGCTAGAATATGAGTTGTATCACTTGCATTATGAATATAAGCATGTATACTGCTGAGAAAGTAAAATCTGTGTTCCCAGGTCCAGGTCCTGTTCCAATTAAGATTCCCATATCTGTCTGACTCTGATGTGGGAAGCTCAAAGGCAACGTGGTGCCATTTTTAGATGGCACTGGGAAGCTGACTATTGTGAAGATACTTGACCCTTAAGGGAGAGGATGATAGGTCCCCTTCCCAAGAAGTCCATTGCTTGAATTCTGAATTGGGATCAAGTAATGTCATAAAGTGAAAGCATGGATAGGACTCTCTCTCTCTCTCTCTCTCTCTCTCTCTCTCTCTCTCTCTCTCTCTCTCTCTCTCTCTCTCTCTGTGTGTGTGTGTGTGTGTGTGTGTGTGTGTGTGCAAAGGTGGATCTCTTACTGGTATGGTCCTCTTTAGCATAAGGATCTCATTGAAAGGAGAATCTTCCCCATATGCAGACCATATGATGAAATGTCTCATGTCCCCATGTTAGTGGAGTGATAAAGTAATTCCCAATTTTTACTCTGAACTTTATATGAGCTGACCATAGTACTGAACTGTATTCCAAAATCAGATACAGTTCTTTTAGAAGGAAACTCGGAGTGGTTTCACCACTTCATTCAGATGGAAACTACTAACTGTCAATATCTCCCACTGAGTTTTGAGTGAGCTGCAAACAGTTTAGATATGACATCTATAGGTCTAAGCTCAAGGAGCTTCTAGAAACACTGTGTAGACCCAGTCTATGTTGACTGTTTTTAGAGTGTGTGTCTTTGGTTCAGACAGAAAATTAAATTCTGCTGTTTTTCTGTAGAGAAAAATAATACTTGTGCACAGAAATTGATGTTTTATGTGCAGAACACAACATGAAAATATCATTTGTATGCAGAAAATACTATTTTATTTATAGGAAACTTATTTTCTTTTTAGAAAATTAAGTTTTCTGTTGAAAAAAGCCCCATGTGCATTTTAGTTGTGCAGAATATATCCTGAACATTACACAGTTTGCAATGGTTTTCTTTCTGCAAAGATAAACGGGGTAAAATTATTTGCTCCTGGCTATGGAAATGTTTTTTTTAATGAAGAGTTACATTTCTGATCTTATGTGATATGCTTGCTTCCTGTATGTATTTTGATGGTTTGAACCTTGGACTGCTTCTTGACTCTGGATTCTGGATTCACTGGTTTCAACTGCTTTGTGCCAGCACAAGTCTGGCACTGTCTTTGCCTTTGTCTGGATTGGCTTCACTGACTTTACCTGCTTTGTACTAGTGTGAGTATGACTTTCTGACCTATCCACATACCTGTGTCATTCCCTTGCATATTAGCCTTTACCCGTGAAGTTCTTGACTTTGCTTCCAGAGCTCAGCCCTTTTTGGTATTTTAGCCACAATATTGGGATGCAGTCCAGTATGGAAGGAGGCCTATGGGGATGTGACACCATGAGTTACCATATGGGGTGAAACAAAGTCTAATGACACCACTGGTAGAAATCACGGAATAACTCAAAAAGTCCCTGTACTGTTACATTTGGGAAAAAACCCTTTATGTTCTGTATAGGTAAAACTAATTGTAGTCTAAATGAAGTAGTCTAAATGAAGGTTTTACTCCCTTTGTTGGGAGTAAAAACTTCAAATAATAAGTCTCAGCCCATTAGTTCTCTCTTTTTAAAATTTCACAATTTTTGGCAAAATTTAGTATTTGTACTTCTCAAGTGGAAAATCTTTCCACATACTGTTCAACACAGAGGCAGCAGAACGCAGGGCTAGTTTGAAAGTACATTAATATGGAAACATCTGGAGCTCTTTGTGCAATGGAATAGTTCTATTGAATATTGAAATCTTCACTGGTATTGGTATTCTGCAAAGGACAGAATAATTAAAATATATCTAGTTGCCTTTAATAGTGACCTGATCCTCTTCCTCCAAATGATGTAGTTTTGACTTTGGAGTAAAGATGCCACCTGCTAAATGAACGACTGCAGCTCATCACAAGTTCATTATAACTTCAAGCAGGAGTTATAATCTATATATATAAAGGAAGACCCGTCATCGAACGACCGTCCTAGGCAGAGAAACCTTACAAGGCAGAGACACCAAATTTGGCAACAAAAATAGGCGTCAGGCAAGGAAGGTTTTTAGCAAAGAAACGTCCCCCAAAAAACCTAGAAGGCCCCCAAAACTATGATTTAAAAAAACCCTACATTTCCCAGCATCCTCTGCGGCCGCCAGCGAATCCCATTGGCCAACATCGGCCCACACAAAATGCAGGGAGGCTGAGTTCCCATAGCAATGGTGGGCGGAGACAGCCAAGGCTAGATTAGAATGCTGAGTGATTTGAGTTTAGCCAGTTGGAGTTTGTGGCTTAAACTGCCAAGGCCAAGCTCTAGGAGGGAGCAGGTTCCCACACTCGAGAAACACAATCCAAAAGACCAAGCCAACACAAAATACCACACAACGCCAATATGCAGAAGATACACAACTATGTGCACAGAGCACATACATACCACTCACAGGACAAAAGACACCCACAACAAAAGACACCCACTTTACAAACACCACACCCACAACATGACAGCCACACAACTCACGATGCCTACCTCTACAGACCCACAACACAACAGACACACAACACACACAACGCATACATATCACTGCTACACAGAAACCAACACAGTACAACCAACTAACACAGGAGGACATAACAACTACAAGGAGGACATAACACTAACACAAATAGGGCACCAGAGACACAGGTATCACTGACAAACACATACCGCCAGAATAACACAAACTTGCAAAACCCACAAAAAAAACAACAATCCTGCAACACAAAAACCCACCCCAACCAAAATTCACAACAAACACCACTGGCAAAAGCAATACCCCCTCCACATCCCAACCAGCACACAGCCAGACTGAGACAACTATGTCACCACAACATACACAAAATACACCCCACAAATACCTGACAACTTCCCCAACACAAAACCCAGGACTGCACTCACTACTCACCACCACATACACCTCCAAATACACACACATCCCAGGCACAATACTCCAGCAATTCCTACCCACACAACACAACACAACTTCCTATCACAACCCTTCCCCCCAACCTTACGGGACTCTGCACACACAACACCTACCACCACCACAAACAAAAACCAACTCCACCTATACTCCAACCACAACACAACACTGGACTGATACTCTACAAACACACACAAACACCCAAAATACCCCACCCACACAAGCATCAACCTCTACATCAACACAGCAGACAGAAAGACAAAAAACATTGCATATCCACAAGCTATGCAGAACGCCAGCAACACCACACACCAACAACTCCCCAGGACTTCTACATCCCACCCACCATAACAACCCACAACGACACAGCCATGGCCCCAACAACACCATAACTAACACCAATTCCAACCCTTACATACTCAGACTTTCTCGCATCTCCTAAATAGGGCACAGCAACGCGTGCCGGGTACAGCTAGTAAAATATAAAACATCATAAGCATAAACCACACAACAAATAATCAATAGCTGAAAAAGTGGGCATGTGGAGATTTGAGACTAGTTGGGCAGGCTTCAGCGAAAACAAAAATCTGAACACCTCAGCAGGGTTTGCCAGGTGTTTCAAACAGTGCTTTCATTTTTGCTAGGTGAGCTGAAAACTAGCAGAGAGATGTGAGCCAGGCCTATAGGAGCCTTGTGTGGGAAGGGTCCCTCATTAGAGTTCATTGCTCCCACAAGATTAGAGATCTCATGGTTACCTAGAACCCTCACAGGTCACCCCCTCTCCAAAGACTTGTGGTGAGTTTTTCATGGACTTGCCTTAGGTGCTCCTCTCCTTAGTTACCTGGGCCTATGGAGACGAGAGCAAGAACAATGAGTCTTAACAAGAATGAGTGTTACTAAGAATGAGCGAGGACAACAAGAATGATGTCTTGTGCAGATTTTATTGGGTGCTGCCCAGTGCTTAAATCATTTGACAAAAAACATGGAACCATTTTGCTGCACATGAAATACTATGTCTATGGTCTATGGTTTTGCTGCTTTTCCTGTTCTCGGGGTATATCTACAGCGTAGAAATAATGCAGCCTGACATCACTTTGCCATGGTTTCCTGCAATGAAATCATGGGGGGGGGGGGTAGTTGTTTCACAAAGCCTCCCATTTTCTCTGTCAAAGAAACAGCCTCACCAAAATACAACCCCATAGCACAGAGCTAAAGTGGTGTAAAACTGCATTAATTCTACACAATATATACGCTCTTACCAGGTTAACATCAGAGGGAGTGTTGGGGTTTTTTTTACATTGAGGGCAACAATACGCAAATTGTTCTTGGATTCTGGGATGTCTTCTGGATTTTTAAACCCTGGGAATTTGCACCACTGTTGGTTCTGCTTGTTCAGCTTTTGATGATTTCAGTGAGGTTCTAGTACGCCGTTTCTCAACCTTCCTAATGCCGCGGCCTCTTAATACAGTTCCTCATGTTGTGGTAACTCCCAACCATACAATTATTTTCATTGCTCCTTCATAACTATCATTTTGCTACTATTATGAATCATAATGTAAATATCTGGTATACAGGATGTATTTTCATTCACGGGACCAAATTTGGCACCAATACACCCAAATTTTAATACTGCTGGGGTTGTGGAAGGATTGATTTTGTCATTTGGGAGTTGTAGTTGCTGGGAATTATAGTTAAACTACAATCAAAGAGCATTCTGAACTCCACCAATGATGGAATTGAACCAAACTTGGCACACAGTCCTCCCGTGACCAAGAGGAAATACTGGAAGAGTTTGGTGGGAATTGACCTTGAATTTTGGAGTTGTAGTTCACCTACATCCAGAGAGTACTATGGACTCAAACAATGATGGATCTGGATCAAACTTCGCATGAATACTCAATATGCCCAAATGTGAACACTGGAGGCGTTTGGGGGAAATAGACCTTGACATTTAAGAGTTGTAGTTGCTGGGATTTATAGTTCACCCATAATCAAAAAGGATTCTGAACCCCACCAACAATAGAATTGGGCCCCCAAAGAGAACGGCTAGCAAGGAAGATAAGGAAAAGAAACTAACTGGCCTATTTCCATATATGACAAACAACAGACAACAGACATGGATACTCTCACCCTCTATCTGAAGGATTCCAAAAGCAAAGGGAAAAAGACAACAGATAACCATTCAAGAGTTATATGACGACCCGATGTTGATATATAGTTAAAGAAATTGAACTGAAAGAAAGAAGTGACAAATAATAGAGAACAAAGAGGACTGTACCAGATAAGCAAGATTAAAACCAATGAATAATGAAGATGGAAGTCAACAAAACATCCCTTTTCTATCTTTTCTCACTACCTTTATCCAGTACTTCTCTCCCAGGATTCCCTATTAAACCATTACCCCCAACACTTTCTATTCTTACCCTTTCCCTTTCCCTAACCCTATAACCCTCCCCATATTCCTAGCCCTAATCCACTTTCTTTCTTTTATTCATATGTAATCAAAACTTTCAATAAAAATCTATTTTTTAAAAAACCAATAGAATTGGGCCAAACTTCCCACCCATAACCCCAATGACCAACAGAAAATACTGTGTTTTCTGATGGTCTTTGCTGATCCCTCTGACAGTCCCTTGTGACCCCCCCCCTGGTATCCCTACCCCCAGGTTGAGAAACACTATTTTAGTAATATCGGAGTGGGGGTGATGTCTTCCTCTATCCACTTTCTCCATACCATGCAAAATTTCCCACGTCTCTTTCATACACCTTCGCATCTCTTGACAACCTTTACAAGATTTGTTACCACTTCAACCCGAAAATTACTGGAAACTTGGAGGGAGCCTCCTATCTCACTGACAACAAACTAACAATACCCCACACCCAACACTGGAATTTCTTCCTTTCTCCAACCTCCCTTTTCTGTTGTGCCCTTGAGGAAAATAACTGGCTGTCTAGCCAATGGGGTTAGCACAAATTATTTCTGCACAAGATATACTTCAAGAGGGAAACAAAGAGCCACTCATACATGCTGCTTGATACTAATCTTACCCTTTTCCCCAGAGGGTATTCCACACCCTGGCCAGTGACACCCAGTTGTCTTGTACTTATGAATGCTCATAAAGTGCTCTGGAGATGAAAGTGCTATATGTGTGGCAATCCCTATTAACAACCAATAATTTATCCTTCAGAGGCTCCCTTGCAGCATTTTCCCAGGCAAAGGTAGGGTTGGCTATCAGTCACAGCAGGGGCACTGCTAGAACAGAAACTCTGGTTGCGTTGCCACCCACTGACTCTGTGAAATGAAACAACGAGAAGGAAAGGTGTCCTGTCACAGGTGAGTTTTACACAACAAGGATAGGGAGAAATGAACGTACAGAGTCCAGGGGTGCATCTACCATGCGGGGAGGGGATGGAGGATATGAAGGCATTGCTCTTCACAAAAAAGAATCCTGCTCTTCTAATGCAATTTTCCTTTAGTCCCAAAATTTCTAACATTGCATAGAGTGAGGCATTGAAAAATTATTAACATCTGCAGTGCGTATTTGCAGTATTTGCATTCTGAAGTAACTTTGCTCGCCCCCTTTAGCCTAAATAGTAGTTTTAAATGTTCAAATGAAGTTTTAGGTTACTGCAAGGCTTGCAATTGGGGGAGTAAAAGCACATTTCAAGGAAAGGACAGGACTGAATGTTATATTTATGTAGCGTTCTAATACAAAACATTTCTGCAGCTTTTTCAGAGCAACTTATGGGATGCCACAATCCAATATTTACTTATATTAGGCAAAACTGCTACAAGTTTCAATAAACGATTGAATTGTTTTAAAATATTAAAACATGAATCAATAAACTCCACTTTTTAAAACAAATGTAGCTTTTTAGTATTTCTTAGTCTTGCTGCCTTGCTGGTCCCCCCCCCCCCCAAAATATGGTGATTGCCAATACATATTTACATGTACTATTATACTATTTTTATATATACGATTTAATAGTTGTAACTTGTTTTAAATGTTTTAAATGTTTAATATTTATTTATATCTTAATTCTAGATACTATTATGCTTTGTGTGATTTTTGTCTTGTATTTTGTGTTAAATGTACTTTGATTTGTATTGTATTATGTTGTGAGCTGCTTTGGGTCCCGTTAGGGAGAAAAGTGGGATATAAATAAAGAATTCTTCTTCTTCATTTATAGCTTTTGGATATAATTTGTTACAACCACTTATTGATCAGTAATTACCTACAATTAATACATATTTCCAGTTATTGAGGTATAGCAAGATTATATTATGATTTTGGCTTAATAGTGGACAACTTTAGTTCCTTTGCAAATGTAACTGGATTTTTAAAAGATATTTTATGAAGACAATGGTGTGCCAAACTAAGGAGCAGAGGAAATAATTCACATGGCTGAAGTGCTGCCTCCTACTCCATTGTGGGTGTGAAGGTGATGACAACAGAGAGGACTAAAAATATGTGGGTTTCATATCACAATCCTCAGTTAAATGCAAACAATTGTCTTTAAAGTAAATAAAAAGCATCTTTTTACTTTGTAGCAATAAGAAGCTCCCAGTGGCGCAATGAGTTCAACCCTTGTGTCAGCAGGACTGAAGACCGACACGTCGGAGGTTCGAATTCAGGGAGAGCGTGAATGAGCTCCCTCTGTCAGTTCCAGCTCCCCATGTGGCTACCTGAGGGAAGCCTCCCACAGGATGGTAAAACATCAAAAAAATATCCGGGAGTCCCCTGGGCAACGTCCTTGCAGATGGCGAATTCTCTCACACCAGAAGCAACTTGCAGTTTCTCAAGTCGCTCCTGACACGAAATAAAACAAAACAAAATGAAATAAAATTTTGGAGCAATCAGAAAGTAAAAAGCAACATTTACAAATCCATATCTGTAATAGCAATTCATAGTTCAAAGTCCTTGGAATTGTAATGGGAACTCATTGCTTTTTAAAAGTATATTTGCAAACTCTGCTTATTTTTATGGTTTTAGGAGCTTTTTTTGCAGTCATTAACTTTGCCACTATGGACCAGTAATAGCTCATTGGTTGGCATATTTTTTTCTGTGCAGGAATACTTTCCTGCACAAATATATTTACAGTTCCATCTTATGAACTTGCCCATAGATCATCACCTCTCTGTCTCTTTTCATATGGCTTTTTCTGTACACACTGGTTGGAAAATTAAACTGGTGACAAACTAGAGTACAACATTCTTGCTTGCATTATTCCACATATGAAAATCCTTTGGAAGGTCATTTGCCTCAAATCACTACAATTGGGAGAGTTTAATTAAGTTCTTTTCTACATATGTTTTATACAGCAGTTTGGATCTCTAGAAAAAAAGAGGAAGAGGCAATTAGGACACAATTCAAGGTCTACAACTAAGCAGTTGAGTAACTTTATCCAAACAATTAGCAATAGGATACACATGAATAAGTTGATCATTTGCAATCAACCTAAGATGCAGATTGTGTGTATTGTCTTGGGAACACTGATGGGGTGTTCTATGTGCGCTATATTCACATATGTAACATCCTCAGTTGTTCAGTGATTATTACGGTAGGCTGAATTTCATTTCTTTTGTTCACTGGTTTGTACTTGAGTCTTCTTCCCTGCATTCTTTTCTGCCTCCTTTGTACAGATTTGGAAGACATCTCTTCCATCAGTTATGATCATTCCCACATGTGAGTTTACATTAGGAATGTAAATCTTCAACTATTCCATCTTTGCAGGTGAGCATCAATAATCACAATAGTTTCTACCAATGTCATGAGAAAATGAATATTATTGATTTATTTATTTCCTATATTTTTACCCCGCTCTATCTCACCCTGAAGGGGACTCAGAGCGGCTTCCAAATTGGCAAAATTAAATGCCACACAAACATTAAAATAGTAAAAAAATCAAAAATCAAATAAAATCATATCAATACATTTAAATCAACTATTAAAACCAAACAAGATTGAAATTTTAATCCAGGAGCCATTCCCATCTTGCTACAATTGCTTCATAGCCGCCTATTGCACTGATTGCTCCCTGAAAGCTTGGTTCCATAGCCAGGCTTTTAGTTTCTTTCTAAAGGTCAGGAGGGAGGGAGCAGATCTAATTTCACTGGGAAGGGAGTTCAACAGCCGAGGGGCCACCAGTGAGAAGACCTTATCTCTCATCCCCACCAGCCGTACCTGTGAAGGAGGTGGGACTGAGTGCAGGGCCTCCCCAGAAGATCTTAACCTCTGATGTGGTTCATAGAGGGAGATAGGCAGGCTAGGTCAGTATCGTTTAGGGCTTTATAGGCTAACACCAGCACTTTGAATGTGCTCAGTAGCAGACTGGCAGCTACTGGAGCTGGTGTAAAAGGGGAGTTATGTGCTCCCTGTACTCCACTCCGGTGAGCAATCTAGTTGCTGCCTGTTGGACTACTTGAAGCTTCTGAACAGTCTTCAAAGGTAGCCCCATGCAGAGCGTGTTACAGTAGTCTATTCGAGATGAAACAAGAGTGTGTTATTGCTTCACAGCACTCTCCCTGTATTCAAATGTCTTAAAGTGTTTCATAGAAATTATTCTATGGAAAAACACTCTCTTTTTTCTTTTGCAGGATACCCACACTTTTTCTTTGCACAAGATGGTATTTTTAAAAAGGAAGCTCACTTTCCGTGCAACCCCTGCCCCCAGAAAATGAAGGTATTTTGTTTGAGGGGAGTGGACACACAAAAAAATCTATTTTTCTACTTTACAAAATAATTCCTCTGCAACACTTTGGGACTTTTGACTACTTGCTCTATTCCTTTCCCAGCGGGGTTTCCAGGCTGTTGGGAAAGCCATTTTTCAAGCAGGCGATGAATAATTACAAATATTCTTTCCATCCCTAGTGAACATCTCTCATTTTAACATGGGGAAAATAATGTTTTTGCCTGGCAATGTGGGGGAAGGCTAGCCTCTATGGTGCGACTGCTCTTTTGTGAATACTATGGAGCCCAGCTCTTTAGAAAAGACACACTGGTTTCTTCTTGAGTAAACTTAGCAGCTGCTGCCCCTCAGCTCAAAGGGTTTCCCATGCAAATAAGCCATGTTTGCAAACTCAGGGGTATTAATGCTGCTTAGAGGGCCTGTAATCCTAGCATCTATGACACGGAAGCCCCTAATTGAGCTTCGCTGAGTAGGGTGAATTAAGGCAACAAGGCAACTGCAATTATCATAAGATCATCTGGATGCTTCAAGTGAGCAAGGGAGTAAAGAGAGGTGGACATAAATTTTGCTGGAGATCTCCCCCTTTCCTCTTTTGTCTTCCACAAAGGTCTTCCACAAAAGTTATACATATACAGGTTATAATGAATGCTGGTTAGTTATGAAGGGGACGAGACATCCCTAACTATACTCAGATCTACTAAACAAGGATGAGAACAGGATAAATGAAGTGAGACAAGGAGAAGGAGCGGGCACTACATCATCCATGGTGACCTTGCTAGCTGAGCAGTGATCAGCACAGTCCCCGTGTGCATACTCTCCAACTGTCCCAATTTAGGAAGGACAGTCCTAATTAATCCTTTGTCACCATCATTTTCCATTGCTTTTAAAATGTCCAATCTCAATGTGCAAAAGGAGTTTGCACTGAATTAACTCAAGGGGGGATAGGAAGGGGCAAAATCAGTAGGTTCAAGCAAAAGCAAACTGCAGAAGCCACTCCTCATGTTCGAAACTGAGGAGCGGCGTGAACTCCCATTGTTAGCCCCAGTTTCTGCCAACCTAGCAGTTCAAAAATATGCAAATGTAAGTAGATCAATAGGTACTGCTCCGGCGGGAAGGTAACGGCGCTCCATGCCGTAATGCAGGTCATATGACCTTGGAGGTGTCTATGGACAATGCCAGCTCTTTGGCTTAGAAATGGATATGAGCACCAACTCCTAGAGTCGGACATGGCTGGACTTAATGTTAGGGGAAAACCTTTACCATATATATATATATATATATATATATATATATATATATATATATATGTGTGTGTGTGTGTGTGTGTGTGTGTGTGTGTGTTTGTGTGTATACACACACACACACACACACACACACATGCACCTTTCTCCTGTTTTTGCATGGCATTAGTATATTTCTTGCTGTGGAGTGCATCATCTTAGATCCCCAGAATATACCTTGTGGATAGGTAAGGGGGATTGTATATAGGCATTTCCGATGTCCTAATGGTGACTCATTAGTGGTGAGGCAATTAGTTAAAACTGTTCAGCTCAATATATTCTTCACCAGATGGTTTTGAACATCATTAATCATGATTGATCATCTCAGATACATTTATATCGAATGCAGTTCGACACACTTTAACTACCATATCTCAGTGGCACAGAATCCAGGGATTGAAAATTGGTGAAGTATCAACACTCATTGGTAGAGAAGAATAAACACCTTGCTCCCATAATCCCATAGCCCTGAGCCCTGGTAGTAAAAGTAGTGTCAAATTGTATTAATTCTGCAGTGTAGAGATGCACCTTCTCACCCTCTTGTCACAGAGCTCTGCTTCTACAACAAAATTTAAATCCCAGGATTCTATAAATCAGAGGTATAGCAGTTAAATGCTACCAAACCTCTACAACTCTGCAGTGTAGATGGGTTCTTAATTCTCACTTCTGCGGTCAAGATTACCAGGATCTCTTACCCAGAGCTTGCGTCTATATTTTTATATGCTCTGAAGACAACATATTCTAATAACAATAATAATAAGCCAAAATAGAAAAGTAAACGACAGATCCCAATGTAGACTCTGCAAGGAAGCAAATGAAACAATAGATCACATCCTCAGCTGCTGCAAGAAGATTGTGCAGACAGACTACAAGCAGAGGCATAACACCGTTGATCAGATGATCCATTGCAACTTGTGCCACAAATACCATCTGCCTGTGACAAAGAACTGGAGGGATCACAAGCCTTAAAAGTTACAGAAAATGAACATGTCAAGCTACTCTGAGACTTCTGAACTCAGACTGACAGAGTTTTGTAGCATGATACTCCTGACCTCACGATTGTGTTAAAACACCAAGTATGGATTGTCGAGGTTGCAATCCCACGTGACACCAGGATTGAATAGAAACAACTGGAAAAGCTGACACGATAAGAGGATTTAAAGATTGAACTGCAAAGACTCTGGCAGAAGCCAGTCAAAGTGGTCCCAGTGATGATCGGCACACTGGGTGCAGTGCGTAAAGACCTTGGCCTGCGCTTAAACACAATCGGTGCTGACACATTATTCACCAATACATCACACAGTCCTAGACACTTGGGCAGTGTCCGACGTGTGATCCAATGCAACAACCAGCATAATGACCTTGTTTGCTTTGTACTAATCTTGTTGCACTTCTAACAACAACAACAACAACCAAGAACAACTTTATTTTTGTATCTTGCCACCATCTCCCTGAAGGGACTCTCGGCAGCTTACATGGGGACAAGCCTGATCAACATAGTTAAAATGTAACACATTAAATTCATAAAACAACAACATAAAGCAGTATAAAACAACCATTGAACAAACAACCAATAGTCTAACATAGTAAACAATTACTCAGCTTGGGCGGGCAGGCTGGTGCAAATCAGTTGCAAGGACAGGGCTGATGGATAAAGTGCAGAAGCCAGATGACAAATTAAGAGTAGAAGGGCAATATGAAATTGAACACTATAACTGTGGTGGGCAAGGAACAGTACTAAAGTGTTTGCCAGAAGGTCATGGGGGACCCTGTCGAAGGCCTTACTGAAATACAGGTATGCTACATCCACGGCATTCCCCGCATCTACCCAGCTTGTAACTCTATTGAAAAAAGAGATCAGATTAGTCTGGCATGACTTGTTTTAGATAAATCCATGTTGACTATTAGCGATGACCATATTTGTTTCTAAGTGTTTGCAGACCACTTCCTTAACAATCTTTTCCAGACTCTTGCCTGGTATCAACGTGAGGCTGACCGGACAGTAATTGTTTGTATTTCCCTTCTTGAAGATAGGGACCACATTGGCCCTCCTCCAATCTGCTGGGACTTCTCCCATTCTCCAAGAACTCTCAAAGATGATTGCCAATGGTTCCGAGATAACTTCCGCGAGTTCCTTCAATACTCTTGGGTGTAGTTGATATGGTCGTAGGGACTTGAACTCATTTAGAGCGGCCAGGTATTCCTGGATGATTTGTTTCCCAATTTGGTGTTGGATGTCCTCTAATCCCTCATTCTCTCCATCTTGCTGAGGTTGAAAACGACTTTCTTTCTGTGAGATTGAGGCGAAGGCATTCTGCCTTCTCCCTATCCCCTGTCGGCATTGCCCCATCTTCTCCTCAAAGAGCCCCTATCGCCTCCTTCCTTTTTCTACTGACATAAGAAAAGAAGCCCCTTTTATTGTTTTTAATGTCCCTGGCAAGCCTGAGCTCGTTTTGTGTTTTATAAACACCTCATCTCCAGGTGAACATCTGTCAACTCTGTTTCCATCTGTAACTCAGTCTTTCCAAAGAAAGAGAATGCTCTCTCGTTTTTCTGTGGCTTGTTTTCTCTGAAGGACTTTCTCTAAGTCCCATCCCAGGCCTGCAGAATGATTGCTCGTTTTGAAACATGGCATTGCTGCAAGATGCCAGATCTCCAGCCCTGCTCACAAGCCTGCCAACTGTATGGCTTTGGCAGGATCCTGGGAACAGGAATGGGACAGGATAAAATTCTAATCTGAGTGGCAGCAGGTCAGTCGAGTAGCTCCAGTTTGGGTGGTGCCCCAGTTCAACTAAAAGAGTAGCTATGAACATGGCTCAACGGTGTGCCAGGGTTGAGGATTAATCCCCTATAGAGCCATAACAACAAAATTCATAAAAAACATTTCAATAGCATAAAAACAAACCACACACAATATTATGCATGGCAAACATTTAACAACTTTCAATGGTCATAGTGCATAGTTCTGAGCTCTGGCGGTTGGCTGATGCAAATCACTTGCAAAGGATTGGGCTAATGGATAAAGTGCTAAGGATGAATGACAATGTTAAAAACTGGGGAGTACTATAAGAAGAGCAACTATGTCTTTAGAAGGGAAACAGTAGTAAAGTGCAAGATCTAATTATGGATCAAAATTGGGGGCCAGAATTATTTGGTGAACTAGTTGAAGGCACAGCTGAAATATTACTTACTCTCATATTCCTCAGTATTTTGTGTCTTGACTCACCTTTTAAAGCCACCTCAAAAGATCTGTGTTGTGATTTAGACAGAATGGAGTTCATTTTTGTGCCTTCCCAACCAAATGAATTTTATACATCTGCAGAATATAACCAAACATGAAGTTTTACATTATGTACAGTATTACTAGTTACTGTAGGCTAATATAGTATATTGAAGCATTGTCCATGGGAGTCCCTGAAAGCTTCCTCTGAAGAAGACTTAGCTATTCAGAATACCAACAAAGCAAGTTAGCAAGAAAAAAGTTGTATGGGTAAACTTGTTGAAATATACAGAAAATCAAGCATAAATTCAGGCTTAAGAAACAAGGCAAGTCTAGCTGTTTATAATGCTGAGAAGCATTAATGTTGCAAAAAAACCCCCAACAACACCTGAGGTGGAAACATCAAACAGTGAGACTTGGTGCTTCTCATTTTCTACTCAAAACTGAAACCCGGACCTCACTTTGCATTGTGAAAGCAAACAGGTTAGCAAAAGGGCCAAGAAAAAGGCAAGCAGTGGAAGCTAAACATTTCAACGGACACTGCCTTTGTTTTTCACCTTCCTTTTATCTTGGCCAGGGATCTTTTATTCATAAATGGGCGTTAGCTGAGGATTTCTTTCTAGCTAATGAGCTCTTCAGTATTGGTTGGATGTAGGCTGGGGCAGTCACATTTGAGACGCCCTTCACAGTTCAGGAAAGAGAAGATTTCTCTTTGTAAAGGGGGAGAATGCAGCTATAAAAGGTCTTATTGCCTTGGTCAATGGACTGTGGAAAGGAAGGAAGGTTTTTTCAACACTTGTTAAGATGAAGGGAAGAGTTTCATACATACCTTGCAGGGGAACTGTTCCAAAACAGCTAGCAATTGGTGTTAGACTTACTGGGTTTTTGGGGGGTTTCTTTTTTCCATGTCAGGAGCGACTTGAGAAACTGCAAGTCGTTTCTGGTGTGAGAGAACTGGCAGTCTGCAAGGATGTTGCCCAGGGGACGCCCAGATGATTTGATGTTTTACCATCCTTGTGGGAGGCTTCTCTTATATCCCCATATGGTGAACTGGAGCTGACAGAGGGAGCTCATCTGCGCTCTTCCTGTCAATCTTTAGTCTGCCAGCACAATTAAGGAGCACCTATTGCTCCTTAATAAATAAACTTACTGATAATTAAAGCCAAATAAATTGGAGGTGCAATCTTAGAAGCATAACTGCAAAGCTGGTATCTTGGCCTAATGTTAACCCTAGGGGTACATAAAGGGTTTGTGTTATTAAGCCCCTAATGCAATTGATTTTTATTTTTGCCAGTGGCATTATCTTCAGAAATAAACCACAAATTAAGCTTCTTGGCCTGTTTCCAATAATAACAATGCTATATTTGCCAACAGCTGGTTTTGGAGGTCCAAAAGCATCGGATTAGCAAAACACCACAATTTTTTCATAAATTTTGGACCTTGGGTTCAGGTTCTTATAAAATGCTGTTGCTCGATTTTGTGATTTCAATTAGATATCTAAATTCTATGGCGAGGAATGTCACTCAAGTATCAATGTGCATGGAACTGAGGAATTGTCTTTGAGGGATAAGTTATAAATATGGGTCCACTTTTTTATCAAGGTTTAACTGACTATTTTAATAACCTATTGTAGAGGTTTTTAACCTGCATTTATTCTATGTGTTGTTTGGTATTTCTTAGGATTTTTAAGATTAGTTATTAGAAAAGCAGGTGTTGGCTCGTACCAATTAATTTCAGATAAATAGAAAAACATCTCTGAGGTTTGGTAGGACTCAGTCCTAGATCCTAACTGACTGGTTAATCCTTTTAGCTGTACTTTTATCTTTTGTTATGCTATACAAATTGACGTGTGAAAACACAAACTCAGTCTATTACCGTAATAAGATTTTGAACTCAGTCCCTTAACAATGTTGGGTACCCCCTAAACACGTATTTTGCATTGCTGATCTTTTATCTTTTTTATTGTTCTAAAATGCATACTTACAAACTGATTTTGACCATACTTGTAAGACCCATCTACACTAACCATTTAATGCAGTTTGAAGCTGGAGCACCTAGGCAACAAACACGCACTAAAGTGCACAAAAAAAGCTCGTTGTGCACTTCAATGCTCCGTGGTTTGAGTAATCACCATCCAGACCTCAAACTGGTTTTAATATTTCCTCTGTAATTATCTGTACAGCAAAACAATTTTCTTCAATACTGGTTTGAAACTATGTTAAATGGTCAGTGTAGATGGGGCCAACAGCCAATTCAGGAATGACATCCAGATTTCAAAAAGGGAAATGTGATATTTCACATGTGCAGGAGCTAATAGCTCAAAATTCAAAGTAATCTTATGAGATTAAAGAGCTGGGCCAAAACTGACAAAATGAAATTTAACATGGAGAAATGTAAAGTACTATATTTAGGCAGAAAAAATGAAATGCACAGATATGGGATGAGTGACAGCTGGCATGATAATAATACATTTGCAAGGGATCTAGGAGTCTTAGTAGACTATACACTGAACATGGCTCAGAAATGTGATGCAGCAGCTAAAAAATCCAATGTGATTCTAGGCTGCATCAATAGGAGGACAGTATCTAGATCGAGGGAAGTCCTAGTCGGACCTCACCTGGAATTCAGTTCTCAGTACCACAGTCCAAGGGAAATGTTGACAAGCTGGAACACATCCAGAGAAGGGCTACCAAAATGGTCAAAGATCTGGAAGCCAAAGCTTAAGAAGAGTAATTTAGGAAGCTGAGTACCTTGGAGAGAAGTTAAGAGGCACTTCTCTTTTCAAAGGATGTCACATTGAAGATGGGAAAAGCTTGTTTTCTGCCCCTCCAGAGATTAGGACAGAGAACAATGGATCCAAACTACAGGAAAAGCAATTCCACCTAAACATTAGGAAGACGTTCCTAAAACTAAGAATCACAGGATCATAGAGTTGGAAGAGACCACGCAGGGTATCTAGTCCAACCCCCTGCCATGTCGGAAAATGACAAGAGCTGCCTGGGAGTGTGGTGCAGCCTTCTTCTCTGGAGGTTTGTAAACAGTAGATGGGTGACCATTTGTCGGGAGTGCTTCGATCGTGTGTTCCTACATGGCAGAATGGGGTTGGACTGGATGGCTCATGAGGTTTCTTCAAACTCTATGATTCTGTGAGTAATTCCTGTTGAATTAAGAGGGGTTTAAGATGGCAAAAGTTCTAAGCTATCAAAATATTAGGACTGTGAGATCTGTTCAGCAGTGGAATTCTCTGCCCTGGAGTGTGGTGGACCACTTTTTTGGCAAGGTAAATGGATAAGCAGGATCTTATTTGCTTTTGAACAGAAACCCACTGTGCAAAGTGCTGTTTGGTTGGCCCTTGTAGCCATCACAAAGCCACCTCTTTGCTTCCTCCCTCACCTGCTGTGCAAACAGTTGATTGACTATCCCTTACCATAAGTAAGCAGCTACTTTTCAGTGTTCTGAACAAATGAACAACCTTGCACAAAAACAAAATGTTATACATATATCAGGCTCTATTTATCTATGCTGAAAGCCAGCCCAAAGCACTGAAAACAAAGGTTAAATATGGAGCCAGGCAAATCGATGACTATATGAGTTTACTTAAGGGAAGCAGTGCTCGCCTGGAGCACAATGGTTCACTGTTTCCTGCAGGTAGATGTATTATTTGTATTTCCTCTGCCTTTACTGCAAAAATACGATTCCTGTTAAAATTACTTAGAAATTTTTTTCCCTGACAAAACCACATGTGAACACACATGCAGTTTCCCCCTATGCTTCCTTTTCACAAACAGCAGCTATGTAATTTGTAGAAGATCATCCACACGGGGCCATTTCCTAACCTTTCCTCTTTCCAATGCTTTCTATGTTAAGATGACTTCCCTGCACTAGTTTTTCTCCTCCCCCTAGAGAGGAAAATATGTGTGTACCGTGACCTTTTCTCCTACGACTGCCAGAAAAGCACCCCTCCCTCATTTTTAGCAGAAAACAAACCTCCAGGAGGGAAACAATTAAGAACGATCTCCCCGCGGCACAGCATTTTCTCCTGCAAATTGGGCTGTAGAAGCTGTGTTTGTCATGAAAAGAAAAGAAAACATCAAAAGAAAACTGCACACAAGTAAGCATCACTTATAGTGTGGTCCAAAAATAAAATATGGGTGTATGACTTCATCCTCAAGCACATGCTCAGTGTCTAGTGATGAAGTCACCTGCTACTGAAGAAGGATGTTACAGCCTCACCATTGATCACAATCACTGGGTCTGTGGTAGCTATTTAAAACTGCCAGATATATGTCTTCTCCTGCTGGAACTTTGCCCACAACAGGTTGAATTTCTACAGAGATTACCTCAGGCATCAGCTGGGCTTTTGACATGCCATGGCATGTTACTCTAAACATGGGTTAATGTTTAGAGGTCAGATGAATCTGCCTTTACACTCCAACCCAAACTTTCTGCATGTTCGGCTGACCTTCTACATTTAGGCTGTGTTATTTATTTATTTATTTTATTTATTATTGAGGCTTCTATGCCGCCGACTCCCGGAGGCTCACGGCGGCTCACAAGAGCCATAGGCATAAAACAAAGATTAAAAACATAAAACAAGTGAACAATTAAAACAGTAGCAGAACAATAGCAAAGCAGGCAGTTATGTCATATATGGGTTAGAAATAAAAACAAAAATAGAAATCAACAACTTCTATTCTTGTTTTGTGTGTCTTCAAGAAGTTTCCAGCTTTTTCTCTTTTTTTCCGTGTCAGGAGCAACTTGAGAAACTGCATGTCCCTGCATGGAGAGCCGGAGCTGACAGAGGGATCTCATCCACGCTCTCCCCGGATTCGAACCTGCAACTTGTTGGTCTTCAGTCCTGCTGGCACAAGGGTTTAACCAATTGTGCCAGAGGGGGCTCAATTAAGCTTTAGGCAACCCTAAGACAAACCTATCCCAGGGCTTTCTGTGGCTGAGGGTGTGATTCTGATGCAAGACAGCAATGCGGGAAACCAGCTTGAAAGCATCTGGATAAGAATCAAGGGAACTGGGACTCAAAAAGATCTCGTTGCAGGTGTCACTACAGACCTCCAAGCCAGGATGAAGAACTTGATGAAGTCTTCTGCCAACAGTTGACCAAACCGGTACAAATAAGAGATATAGTAGTCATGGGCAATTTCAACTATCCCGATATTTGCTGGAAAACAAACTCGGCCAAGAGTACAAAGTCCAACAAATTCCTCACTTGCCTTGCGGATAATTTCATGGTCCAGAAAATAGAAGAGGCAACAAGGGGGTCAGCTACTCTTGATCTCATCCTAACAAATGCAGAGGACCTGATCAATGCGGTTGAAGTGGTCGGATCCTTAGAGGCAAGTGACCATGTGGTCCTACAGTTTGAGGTACAAAGGAAGGTAAAAACTAAGACAAGCCAAACCTGCATTTTGGACTTTAGGAGAGCTGACTTCTGAAAAATGAAGGAAATACTGAGCATCATTCCGTGGACACAGATACTAAAAAACAAGGGAGTTACGAATGGGAGTTTTTAAGAGTGAAATACTCAAGGTACAATTGCAAACAGTGCCAACAAAGAGAAAAAATAAGACAAGTGCAAAGAAGCCAGAATGGATGTCCGAAGAACTTCTAACTGTGCTAAGACTTAAAAGAGACAAGAAGTGGAAAAAGGGAGAAATCACCAAAGAAGAATTCAAACAAATAGTCAACTCCTGTAGGGAAAAGGTCTGCAAGGCTAAAGCACAAAACGAGCTCAGGATTGCCAGGGGCATTAAAAACAATAAAAAGGGCCTCTTTTCTTATGTCACTAAAAAAAGGAAGAACAAGGAGGCGATAGGGCCTCTTCGAGGAGACGATGGGGCAATGCTGACAGGGGATAGGGAGAAGGCAGAACTACTTAATGCCTTCTTTGCCTCGGTCTTCTCACAGAAAGAAAGTCGTCTTCAACCTCAGCAAGATGGAGAGGATGAGGGTTTAGAGGACATCCAACCCCAAACTGGGAAACAAGTCATCCAGCAATACCTGGCCACTCTAAATGAGTTCAAGTCCCCAGGGCCAGATCAATTACACCCAAGTATTGAAGGAACTAGGGGAAGTCATCTCGGAACCATTGGCAATCATCTTTGAGAGTTCTTGGAGAATGAGAGAAGTCCCAGCAGATTGGAGGAGGGCCAATGTGGTCTACGGTTAGGTGGATCTGTAATTGGTTAAGCGTATGAACCCAGAGGGTGCTCACCAATGCTTTCTCTTCATCCTGGAAATACATGATGAGTGGAGTGCCATAAGCAGGGTTCCGTCCTGGGCCCGGTCCTGTTCAACATCTTTATTAATGACTTAGATGAAGGGTTAGAAGGCATGATCATAAAGTTTGCAGACGACACCAAATTGGGAGGGATAGCCAATAATCCAGAAGACAGGAGCAGAATTCAACACGATCTTGACAGATTAGAGAGATGGGCCAAAACTAACAAAATGAAGTTCAACAGTGAGAAATGCAAGATCCTCCACTTAGGCAGAAAAAATGAAATGCAAAGATACAGAATGAGGGACGCATGGCTCGAGAGCAGTACATGTGAAAAAGATCGTGGGGTCCTTGTGGACAACAAGTTAAACATGAGCCAACAATGTGATGCAGTGGCAAAAAAAGTCAATGGGATTTTGGCCTGCATCAATAGGAATATAGTGTCTAGATTGAGGGAAATCATGCTACCCCTCTATTCTGCCTTGGTTAGAGCACACCTGGAATATTGTGTCCAATTCTGGGCACCACAATTGAAGAGAGATATTGACAAGCTGGAATGTGTCCAGAGGAGGGCGACTAAAATGATCAAGGTTCTGGAGAACAAGCCCTATGAGAAGCGGCTTAAAGAGCTTGGCATATTTAGCCTGAAGAAGAGAAGGCTGAGAGTAGACATGATAGCCATCTATAGATATGTGTAGATATGTGAGGGGAGGTTATAGGGAGGAGGGAGCAAGCTTGTTTTCAGCTGCCCTGGAGACTAGGACATGGAACAATGGCATCAAACTACCAGAAAGGAGATTCCACCTGAACATTAGGAAGAACTTCTTGACTGTGAGAGCCGTTCAGCAGTGGAACTCTCTGCCCAGGAGTGTGATGGAGGCTCCTTCTTTGGAAGCTTTTAAACAGAGTCTGGGTGGCCATATGTCAGGGGTGCTTTGAATGCAATTTTCCTGCTTCTTGGCAGGGGGTTGGACTGGATGACCCATCAGGTCTCTTTCAACTCTATGATTCTATGATTCTATGAATATCAAGGTGGAAAAATCCCACATTATCTGCTTTGAACTGGAATATATGGCAATGTGAACTCAGATTAACCAGTTCAAAACAGATATTGTGGAATTTTTCACCCTATTTTCTGGGTTATATGGCTGTGTGGAAGGGTCCACAGTGGGTTTCCAAGGCTGAATGGTTCACCCTCTTGTCCAGAGTTGTAATCCAGTGCTCAAACCACGATATTACATTGATTATTTTTTTAAATCCCAGCATCAGGAATTGTTATTTTCCCCTTTGAAGGGCTTTCTTTTTAATTGAGGGCCTTCCACACAGCCCTATATCCCAGAATATCAAGGCAGAAAATCCCACTGCAGCACTGTAACTCTTAAGATTTTTTTAATTGAGAAAATTTGCCCATCACAACATAGCGCCCCTCCACACTCAAATAATGTGGGATTTCCTGCCTTGATATTCTGGGATATAGGGCTGTGTGGAAGGGCCCCTAGTGTCACCTCAGCAAACCATGCCCTTTCCATTAAAATCTATTCTGCTTTAAAACAAATAGCTTCAAGCAGACTTCGAAAAGAATGGAATGAGTGAACACAGAGGCCATAACTGGTATCAAAACATGGAGATATATCACAAAAGCGTGTACTTTTTTAGACCTAACTGGGAAAGCCCAACGTATCTTACAACATATTCTATTTAGTTTTATGCTTTTTCAGAATATGTTACTGGCATTTCTGGTCCACGAGACAGGCAGGGCATATTATAAACAGAAGAACATTAAGTTAAGAGGCTTCATTGTCGAAGTGGCCCCCATCTTTCACTAAGGGAGTGTTAATCATATACCACACAGTTCCAGACAATGCACCCTTCTTCCTTTTACAACCCATGTATCTGCTGCCAAGATAAATGCTGCGTCACCATGTGCTGCTATGCAATTTTTTTTTGCTCGCTGGAATCCAGAGCAAAGCATGGAAATAAAACCAACTGTGACTTGATGGAGCAAATTAAGGCATGAGCACGCGCTGGCCATGAAACTCTCTCAGATCTGATTCAAAGTGTTTTTTGGAACCTTAGGAAGGTTTGCCAAGTGGTTAGGGCATGCATGAGCCTCTCTCTCTCTCTCTCTCTCTCTCTCTCTCCAGTTATGTCTCTGGAGTATTACAAGGTAAACGTTTCAGCATTAGCAACTCCATTGCTTTGGGAGTAACAGCCTGTTTATATTTCCATCTCTTTCCCAAAGCCTACTGAGCACTTCCTGAGATCAGAGGCAGGGCCATGGGTGAGGTATGTGTGTGTGAACGCCTATGATCTCAGGCCAAGGTTTTGGCCACTGCCCCAGGAAGTCAACAGAGGGCAGTTGGACAGACCGATAAAGAGAGCGGCAGCTGTGGAGGGAAGAAAGCATCAAAGCTGCTTAATGTCATTACACCCCACTTTGCAGGGTTTTTTTTTTTAAAAAAGCAATATTTAATCTAGCTACCTTCTTGCATGGGAAGACTCCATGAGAAGAAACCACTCCTCTGTCCATTGCAACATAAGTCTTCCAGAGTGAGAGTATTGCTACTCTTTTGCAAACCTTCAAACCCTTTCAGGATCATAAAGCCAGAGAACTAGGAATAGGGCTGCCTGTTACCTAGTCACTTCTAAACTGGTTGAGCTTTTTTGTAATTTGTCCATATTTCCCCCCCCCCCCCCACAAAGTATCATCATGAAGGGAAGCCTGTAGCCATATTTAAAGGTAATATTTTAGCTCCTACAATACCCACCAGCCATCTTAGTTTGGCAGGGGCTGTCTTAATTAAGTTTTAATTCTATTCTTTCAGCTGGTTTTAAATAAGTCCCACTTTTTTTCCTCCTTTCCTCACGATTGCAAATGACTCTCATATGTACCAACAGATTTTAGAACATAAGAACATAAGAAGAGCCATGCTGAATCAGGCCTCAGCCCATCTAGTCCAGCATTCTGTGTCACACAGTGGCCCACTAGTTGTACACAGGGATCTCTAGCAGAAAGGAGGGCAAATTTTGATTTATAACCTGCTTGTCAGCCATTTAGCTCAGAACTTTTTGTGCTGATGCAGAATCCATACAAGACAACCAACTGTGTAATGGCAGAAGAATGTCAATATTTACAGGGACTACAGTGCCAAACATAGAGCTAGTATGGTACAATGGTTTGAGTGTTGGATTTCTATTTCTCTGATCACTTCACATCAGGGATGTGACTGTCCTGCATGCTATGCCTGACCTGTAAGATATTGCCTTCACTTAGCCCTGACCTGCAAAGTTTTGTTGTTAGCTGACCATTGTTGTTAGGAAGAATGCGGGTTAATAATAATCTTGGGTGACAACGTTTCATAAACAGGAGCAATTGATAAAGTTATGGGGAAGGGGAGATATATATTTTTGGAATTAAATCTCCATTGAAACTTCTGGGAAATGATGCTCCTCCAAATAAGTGGATGGACTAGACATGTGGGGGATAGGGTGGCTGAGTAAGTGAGTGAATAACAGCATTGTTGGAGCTTGGACAGGGAGGGAAGGAATTCGGAGAGAGTTAGAAGGAGGAAGAGCATTTTGCTGGAACAGGCGTGAGGCTTTGATGGTTTGCCCAGTTTTGCTCTCTGGGGCATCCTGTCTTCCCGGCCGACACTTTTGCTTTGCATATATATTTGTAAATAGAGAAAATATTAGAAAGGAATATTTGTAAAGCCCTTATGCCTCCAGGTTTTTCCTCTCCAAACCAGGTATTTCTTCCCCAGGAAATTATCGGTGCTTGAAAAAGCCACCATCTTTGAGTTAACTTATTCGGTTTTGTGCAGATTTTTCCAGATTCTGGCTCTACCTCATAGTTTGCATTGGGAGCCAAAGTAGCAGCTCTACCCAGATGATGTGTGCATGTGTGACAGAGAAACTTGGCTACTATCTTGCACCATGACATGAAGTATGTTTTCTGTTGTTTGCTTCATTTTCTGTTTGCTTCATATGCAACAGCAAAAGATCCTGCCCCAGAATTTCTGAAGGGCATTTGCACCGAAATGCCCTACAAATACCTGTTGGTACAAGCAAAGCAAACACTTCCTCAAGACTACTGAGCTACTTTTAGGATGGACTCTCCGGTCTAAGGTTAACTGCTGCCTTCAAAAGATGCAGAAAAGTGACAGACTAGAATCCTGTTGGTGAATTATGGTGGCATTTATTACCAGTCCCACAACAAAAAAATCCCCCTAAACCTACCTTTCAAGCCTTGCCACAAAGCTATTTCCATGGTATTGGAGAGCTGGGGAATCAGCACAGATGCAACAAGCTGGAGACACAGCAAATACGTCATCTACAAGGATCTCCTGAAGATTCCCATAAATGTCTGCAGATGCCTGTTGCAGTATGTCCCAGCTACAGAAAATATCCAGATGCATCCACACAGATTGTTGCTCTCTCTCCAATAATGCAGAAAAGACCATGTTGCAGAGATTGATTAAAACATGGGTTTTGGAGAGAGGAGACATAGGACCTTATCTGAGGGCTATTTGTAAAGCAAGGGGCAGCTTGGCCGACAGAGAGAACCGTCATGCTATGTTCCCTACTGTTGGGGTCCATAGTATCCCACTATGTTTCCCTGCTGTCCCCTGCTTCCTCTTTGGCTCCTCTGGCGTTTTTCTATGTGGACTTCTCTGGGCTCCTCTGTTGCAATGCTGCTGTCTGGAGTCCCACAGAATCCTGCCAGAAGCAGCCCTACATCATGTGATGGGCTCTGGGGGACTCCATGCCAGCAACTGAGAGAAGTAGGAAGAAGACACTTCTTTCCCTGAATATGATGAGATCCATAGTCACATTTTGCCCCTTTGTTTCCTGAACCAAGATTCTAGCCAATGTCAAAAGGAAATGGCTTTGTAGTGCAGCAAATACGAGATCTACACGGTTCCCCCTTGATAGCTAGTAGTGAGTAATGTTGTGAGCTGCTGATGAACAATATCAAGTGGATGACACTTTGCATATCTCTGCTTTAAAATATATTTTGGTTACCTTGTTTGATGAATTCTTAACCTCCTTCATGATTGCCTAAAATAAAGAGCATCGGATTGAGGCCTGTGGGCTGAAACTATTCTATAAAAATATTTTATCTGGCTCTACCAGCTGTACCAATTTTAACTGTGATGTGGTAAAAATACAACCCAGGGTTTCACTCACAAAGAAAATACTTTTCCCCCCTTGAAAGTTGTGTGAAAGTAAAATTTAATGTAAGATTTCGCAGATGTACACTGTAATGTACATCTATATTTGGGTTTTGATGTAATTCTTGGAGCCTCCAGCTATCTGGAAAAGCAATATGGCAAAGTATGTACTCTTTTCATATATGTTTTATTGGGATGCTATTCTGCGTATGTTCGACAAAAGAAAAAAATCCCTACTTGCTTTCCTCTTCGAGTGTGTATTCCAACTATGCTTATAGTGCTGATTTAGGGCTACCAACCTCTTTTTTCTTAAACACTCTTGTATTTAACACATACATGGCAGGAAGGTATAGCTCCTTAAGGTGGAAAAAGCTGTACCTATTGAATCAGTTAGAATTGCCTTAAAGACATACTGCTCTGTGTCTGTTATATAAGAAATTAATGTGGATGTTTGAGGAGATGTGTTCCTGTGTTCCACATATCATTTTACCCTGTGGAATTATCTGCTTCATCCTTGCAGTCTTGATATGTTGTGATTTTCTAAAACAATATATGGGCCTTTTATTTTTCTTGCTATAACCGACTAACATGGCTATTCCTTTAAAACTGCATATTTTCAATGGTTCAGTCATTCAGCCACCCATACCTTTATCTGAAACCCTGAGTAGAAGAAGGTTCATTAATAAGTAAGCTACAGATACGTTCCACTAGTTGGTATAGACCAGTGGTTCCCAAACTTTTTTGGCCTACCACCCCCTTTCCAGAAAAAAATTTACTCACCGCCCCCCCTAGAAATTAATTTTTTAAATTTTTTAATAGCAATTAAACAGAAAGATACTGTATATGTATTAATATTTCTACCTTTTTTGTAAAATATAATAAAGTTGTAAATTAGAAACATTGAAGTTTGAAATTATGAAACTATTTATTGAACTTAGAATAGAAAGGTAATACAAAAAAAGTTAAAACATTTGAAATCATCTTAATGAGAAGGAAGAACCTGGTATGCTGCTACCAATCTAGTAATCCTCGGCTCTATTTTCGTCAGCAGTAATCTCAAATCATCGCGATTGACTATTTTGCAATCGGTTTCTTTTTTTGTTAATAAATTGGTTAGCGCACTGAATCCATGTCCCACTAAATATGTTGAAGGACATTGTTATTATTGTTATAAGACTCAACCAGTTTGAAGGGAACTCCAAAGGTATTATTATTATTATCCCTTGCTTGGCGAGAGGAGGAGGAGGGAGCAGGAGGAAGGAAGAAGAGAGAGACACACAGAAATGGATGGTAGCCTGTCACCTGGCTCACGCCCCCACCCCTACCACCCCCTTACAGGGGTTCAGTACCCCCCAAATTCTCCTGGGCCTTCCAGCACCCCCCTAGATCACCCCACCACCCACTAGGGGGTGGTACTGCCCACTTTGGGAACCACTGGTATAAACAATGAAAGCTTTAAGCAGTTATACTTAAAGGTTTTGTTAAGACAGTGTTTCTCAACCTTCCTAATGCCACAGCCCCTTTATACAGTTCCTTAAAAAGAACAAAACAACCAGTATTTTGAATTGAGCTCGGAAGTGGAACGGCAGCCAGTGGAGCTGACACAACAGGGGGGTGGTGTACTCCCTGTATGTAGCTCCTGTTAGTAATCTGGCTGCCGCCTGTTGGACTAGTTGCAATTTCCGAAGTGTCTTCAAAGGCAGCCCCACGTAGAGTGCTTTGGAGTAATCTCGTGGACGACCGTAGCCAGATCAGACTTCCCAAGGTACAGGCGCAGCTGGCGCACAAGTCTTAACTGTGCAAAAGCCCCCCTGGCCACCGCCGAAACCTGGGGATCCAGGCTCAGCGATGAATCCAGGATCACTCCCAAGCTGTGAACCTGCGTCTTCTATGAGGTTGTTTGGAACATGCATCCCGTTTTTCATCTGTGAAATGTTGGAGCATGGAAATGGACCTACATGATAAATATGGATTAAACAGAGCCTTTATTTGCACCAAAGAAAGCTTCATTGTATTTTTCCAGGAAGAGGGCAGAGGAGACCACTCCTGATGAGAAAAACCATGGGGGTTTCCTGCTGCAAGGAAGGTTGTGAAACCCATACTGACCGAAAGCTGCCTCTTCGGAGATCAGGAACCCACATCAGTCACGGTTCCCTTCCCATCCCACACCCTCCTTTCTTCCCTGGTTTTGCTGAATTCAAATTAATGTGAAACAGCAGCTGTTGTATGTTTTGAAGCTGACGGGAAGCTGGTGCCCATTACATCACAAGGTCTCTTCTGGGAAGTGGGATGTGTGCACATGAGCATATGAATTGTGTGGGCACAATTCAGCTAGCTGGCATCTTGCAAGAATCTTGTGAGAAATGGGGGTGGCTCCAGGTTTGTCATTTTTAGCACAGCTGTCTTTTTCTAAGATGATGTGCCCTTGAGCGCCAATTTCAATGGAAGGAATAAGAGGACATTTCTACCTGCACAGGGAATCCCTTGTTTCACTCTAAAGGCAGTAAGTGTTCAAACACTTCAAATTTTGATCTTCATACCTTTAAAAATACTTTGTGCACATTCCTGGCTGAAATGGTGGTGCAATAGAATATTATGGCAATGGAGGTGTTTGAGAAAGCAGAACTGGAACTCTCCTCACCTCGTACATCATTATAGAATCAGAGCAAAGGAAACACCATCATTCCAAGCCAGGATTTCTCTACAATTTACAGTCTCCTATGTTTATTTCCCACTGCAGATCTTCCTACCATTTTAACTAGGCCTTCCTTTTTCAAGCCAGTTTCTTACCCAATCCTTTTCCTTTGTAATATTCATTCTTGATTTCTTTGTCACAGAGACATGGCGATAGCACAGAGCAGTGATAGGGGGAAATGTTAGCAAGAAATTTCAGCCCATCTTGGGGCCCTTCTAGACAGGCCCTATATCCCAGGATCTGATCCCAGGTTTTCTGCCTTAAACTGGATTATACAAATCCACACTGCCAGATAAACTAGGATAAACAGAAAACCTGGGATCAGAACCTGTGATATAGGGCATGTCTGGAAAGGCCATTGGTTCAATATACTAGTTTGCATATTTCTTGAAGAGTGTAGCATGTATTCATGTTATTTCTTGTTTATGGTCTTAGCCAAACCCACTCTTCTTGCCTTAGTTAGTCTGAGTTTGTTCTCCATTTTATAGTTTGTAGTTCTCCTTCTTGCTGCTGCTTTGAAGACCATAGGTTTTAGCATATGCCTCATCATACCAGAGCATTGATCCATTTCAAAGATAGGCTTAAAGCTAACCTTAAAACTGTGGCATAGACACAGAGAACTGGGAATACTCTAACTGCTCTAACTGGTGGTCAGCTGTGACCAGCAGTGCTGTGGAATTCAGAATTCAAAGAGGCATGAATGGAGGGCGAAAGGGAGAAACGTGCCAAGAGGAAGGTGCAGCAAACCAACCCTGATCAGGACCGCTTTCCACCTGGCAAACAATATCCTCACTGAGAGAAAACATGCAGATCAAGAATAGGGTTCTACAGTCACCTACTTATCCACTGCCAAGACACTATAGGTGGAAGACCATCATACTCAGACAATGAGGGATTGGCTAAGTACAAGCCTCATCACACCAGAGCATGAATCCACTTTAAATCCGATTTCTGCCTGCTGCCGAATTCTGGGGTTTGTAGTTTAGTGAGGCCCAGGACCTCTCTGGCTGAGCAGTTTAATGCCCCCTCCCTAAACTACAAGCCCCAGAATTCTGCAGGAGGGAGAAACTGGATTTAAAGTGGATCCATGCTCTAGTGCAGTGGTTCTCAACCTTTTAAAAACAACAACCAAAAAAACAGGGACCACTTGACCAGGGAGCACTTTCACCAGGGATCACTCTCCAGCATTAGTACCAGAAGGGTTACAAATCAGTTTTTGGTCAACTTAAGATTTGGTTTGGGGTGCTGATTTGGAAAATTGCATTGGATAGACCACATCAGTTCTAGTTTCTGAAACAGAACATATGCCATGGTCAGTGACAGGGAAGGAGTGGCAGGCGGCATGAAAGGAGCGAAAATAAAATAAAAACAAAGAGGAAGGACGCTCGCAGACCAGTTTTTCATCCTTGCGGCCCACTGGTGGCTTGCAGCCCACAGGTTAAGAACTACTGCTCTAGTGTGATGAGCTCCTCAAAAGTCGCTTTTATTTCTCCACTAAACCCTGAATTTGAATGTGGTTGTGGTGGCAGCATGGGACTGGTTATGGCTCACATTCTGCTTGTGAATACTCATTAATCTGGTTGTGGGATACATTACTATCTTTCACATTTCCTTACAATAAAGACCTACCACCTTGTCACATGGGTCTAAATTCGGTGACATGTGCCGGTCACTCATTGAGTCGGTTGGCTCCCATCACATGATGTTGCGCTGGCTCCGTGGGTGAAGAAGGGCAGAGCTGGCTGGCAGGGCAACACAGGAGGTCTTCCATGTTGCCCTTGTAATGTATGGAGGGAATCTGTGGACACCATGCTTCCCCCCCATCTGATCACTCTCGGCTGGAGCTGGGCACCAGATGGCCCATGCCACTCTATGAAGTGGAGCAACCTCGGCAGCCATCTGATGAGGTCACTGGAAAATGAAGAAAGCTGAACCTTGAATACAGACTCAGAGGAAATTTTTGAGGTGATACAAAATCAAAGGAGCAAGTTATTTTATATGGGAACAAATAAAAATAATCAAAGCTCAGAAAATATCTGTGGTGGATAATAATTACTCACCCAAATAAGTGTTTGATACTAGTGAATAGTCAACATTCATTTTATGAAAAGCCAATGTTAATATTGAATTTTTAGTGTTTGTCTCTTCTGCATCTAAATTTGCTGATTTCACTGTTAACATCCTGCCTGAAATTATTTGCTCTCTTATATTTATTATTTCAAACTTCTATACCGCCACTCCCCGAAGGCTCGGAGCGGTTTACAAAGTTTGGTGAATAATAAAACACAGAACGCACAGAACAGAACCATACAATATGGGGGAGGTGGGGAGATCTACAGATAAAGACAGAGGGAGGGAGGGAGAGAGAGCAATGGCTATGTCCATTGCAAGCAAGTTGTCAATTAATGCCACCTTAACTCATATGGACACCAAATGAGTTAAGGACACCAAAACCTCTTGAACAAAATTTGGTCACTGTAATAGAGCTGGGGGCCTGTTTTTTCCCCTGTGTCACCCCAAGCAGGCTGCAAATACAGGATTTCTTGGGACAAGAAGTGATTTAGCTTTAGGTTCATCCAGTTTTGGGCCATTTTCACAGGGCTTAGGGGTTTGAAGATGAGTGAAACAAAGCTTGCCTCTTTTGGATGGTTTAGTGCAGCATTGAACTATAACAGCAAAAATGATCATCTGAAAAAAATTAAACTGGGGGTTGTCTGGAGGAATTTGGAGCCTGTAGAAATAGAGGCCATATATTGCACTCAGGCCACATTTTCCCCATATTTCAGTCATCTAAAGAAATGGACTCTGAAAATTTATGCTATACTAAATCTGTTAAAGATGACACATAGCACAATATGCTTCATTTTTTTCAGCTGCAGCAGTCTAACATGTCTACTGTCTACTGGATATTTTTATAACTTACTGTTTTAATTAATGCCAAATTTGTGTTATATTGTTTTGTTGTGTGCATTGCCACTGAATTGTTGCTGGTTGTAAGCTGCTCTGAGTCCCCCCTCAGGGGTTGAGAAGGACAGGTTATAAATGTTTGAAATAAATAAATAAATCTAAATTCTGCACTAATGCTTGGTCTCTGGAATGAGTAGTGGTGACAGGGATACTCGATTTGATGGGACTGACTTCCCTGTGACAATATTTGGCAAAATTGGCCGCCAAGACTCCTAAGGAGTCAAGTCTCTCCAGAAATGATCAATCAGAGGTAAACTACATAATCAAACATTAACACTACTGTTATCATTCAGCCTTTCTGCAAAAAATAAATAAAATAAAGACTGCCTGACCTTTATCGTATACACAGTTACTTGAAAGTCCATAACACTGAACATATGTAAGGTGCTTTTTAGTACATATTGTATTCATCTCTATGTGTTAGGACTTTAGTGTCAATGATAACGCAGAGGGAAAGTAAAATTAATAATGGACTGTTTGTTAATGTTGAACTCCCTGCACTTAAAACACTCTGGGAATCCTGAGTTTGTGTTAATCCAGAACAGCAACTGTGCTTAGCCCTGAAAGCCGTGACAAGGTGTGAAGCTCCACTGCATCTCAGGATCCCATAGAATATGCTCCATCTCTCTCCGCTCTCTCTATATGCACACATTTCCTTCCCCCTTCCTTCATCTTCCTTTGTGCTTTATCCTACCAGCCAAGTGTTGTTGGATCAGGAGAAAAAGCATTCTGCCATATCATGCAGCTGGCTCCTGCTTGCCGATTGAGATGCTAAATGCTGGGGATAAAGAGCTTGTGGAAAGATAATAAAGCAAAGGGGAGTAAATTAAAGTAGCTCTAAATAGCACCAGGAGAAAGGATGATGTCACCCATATTTACATAAGCTGGTATTTCTATCCATTCTTCCACACAGAGATTCTGCTCTTCCTTTACCCTGCGTTGGAAGCGGTTCAGATCTGAACAATCAATTTAATCTGAAGGTGGCACATGACTCTGATTCTGTTTGTGTATCAAATTAATATGTGTATGGTATCTTCATGAACTGAACATTTCCTGTGCAGAGTTCAACCAGTGGCAAAGTGACCATCTCAGCAGGTTTTCCTTAGCCACACCTTAACCTTGGGGGGGGGGGGGAGCGGCTGCATGGGAATTGTGTGGTGTTACTACAAAGATGAATTCAGTTGTGAAATATTCCTGCAGCAAGGAGAGCCAGCATGGTGTAGTGGTTTGAGCATTAGACTATTACTTCGTAGGCTAAGGGTTGATCTGCTGCTCAACCATGGAAACCTACTGAATAATATTGGGCGAGTCACACACTCTTAGCCCCAGAAAACCCCAATGATAGGGACATTATAAATCAGAAGTGACTTGAAGACACACAACCAAATGATAAATCATAATAATGTATTATTAATCACAATTAAAGAGACTCAATGGTCTTATGTGTTGGAATTCAAAAGCATAAGTTCATCAAATACATTGCAACATATTTTTTACAAGGGTCAATGCCCCATTAGTATTATTATACAATAAAAAACAGATACAGCATGTATGCGCTGCTGACTCACACCAGAGTGAGCAGAGACACCGCAGCTGGGAGGGAACACTCCTACGTCATCAAGGACGGACACAGAACCCGGAAGCCAACCCAGGCACAATACAAATCATAGTTATAACATTCAAAATGTGCAACAAACAATCATGGACTGCACAGATATTAACTATAACTGGAGGGCTTCCAAAGCGGTCAACGAATGGTTCTATTCTGCGCCTTTCTTTCTCCCCCGAAAGGGGCTTCAGGACCGTGGGCGTGGCCAATACGGAGATTCTAGAGGGCGTCCCGCAGCAGGAACAACACTATAGCATCAACAAATATAGGTAGTATATAATCAATACAGTAAAGTGTTGAACAATAATAACAGCCAAGGTAAATGAGGAAATATATCAAGCATATATACAAACATTCATGTAGGAGATAGAGGGTACATACCATCATAGATAGAGACAGAAGCACCGCATAATGCTGGCGATATCAGCGGATATCGGGCTCAAAAGCGCAATACCAGAGGGGAACCACAGTTAAATAATGGGAGACCAGGTGATACTAGATTAGCAATTCACTGATGGCCAGCTGGTCATTTAACCCTTGGGATTCCTCACATTGTAAATTTACTATCCACTTATTTTCAAGTTGCAGGAGTAATTTCTTTACATCTTGATGAGGGAGGGGGCGTTTTTTTCTGGTTTATGCCAGAGCCTTTGCAGTTCAATTTTTTATTATTATTATTATTATAATTTTATAAAGATTTATTAGGGTTTTGGCAATGACAGTAGAAAGTGGGAGAACAATTTGGAGTATAGGATGAACTTATGCTTTTGAATTCCAACACATAAGACCATTGAGTCTCTTTAATTGTGATTAATAATACATTATTGTGATTTATCATTTGGTTGTGTTGCTCTCTTCTATTTGTTCCAATATAATACAGCCCCAATTCATTTGTATTGAAGGCACACAACAACAAGGCAATCACTATTCATTCACATTGGATTTACAAAAGTCATTCAAGATTGTCAGCGGATAGTATGAATGGGCTAAGAAAGATGTGAAAACAGTAAATAGTAGAGAACTCTCCAGATGAAAACAGAAGTTACATTAAGACAAAGGGGAAGTCCACAACTTTAATATGACTACAAGAAATGATATAATCACATCCAAAACAAGCAACATCCAACAAATGGGGGAAGGGGACACTGAGGACTGAGGCTGCCAGACTAATTCCTGTCCCATCATAGCAGTAAGCAACAGGGGTCTTATAGCATCTGGTAACTCCTGCTAGAATTGCAGATTACCTCCACCACCAAGGAGCCCTTGGGATACCCCTTCACATTTTAGGTAGCATCCGATGACCCCTTTCATACCAAACCTTTGTGAAAATGCAGTTATCATATATAATGGGTCCTGCGACCCAACAGGAAGTGAACAGGAGGATGACACAATACAGAGGTGAGGTCCCATTTGAAGTGGTGGTGTATTGGCTAGAAATAGCCATCTAGATGTAAGGTTGGTGCTGCCTCCCACTCACTGCAAAATTCCCTCCTCCATCAAGATCCAACTAAGTAACAATTCATAACACTTCCATAAGAAGATATGTTGACAGCCTACATTTTACTAGGTCAGATTAGAGTTCGAATAAAGGTATTTTTGGACTGTGGGGATCTTGAAAATGGTAGTAAAAGTAATAGTTCCAAGCTACAGGTCAGACTGTTTCTTCACTTATAGTCCAATGTTGTGTATTCCAGCTGACATCAGATCCACGAGGTAATACAGAAAGCATTTCTTTCCTGTCACACCTGCCACCTGATGCTTTTAACTGGCAATCTAAGGAGCTGAACATGGTTTTCCCTCTGCCATGAAAGGCAGTTGTCCTAACTAAGCAGAAAATCTTTATCTGTCTGTGAAAACAAAGTAGGCAGGGTGCCAGTATAACTACTCTGGAAAGGTAGCCCCAGAATCTGTGGGCAACCGCTGAGAAGATATGCCTGTATGGAACAGACAGAAGGATCTCCCCAGCATATCTCAAAGAATGGAATGGTTCGTAACGGAAAATATCAGCTGTGATCCTTCCCTTCTTTTGCAATCCTCCCAAAGTCTTGTGACATTGCGCATAACTACTATTTCATCAATAGAGCTTTGAGGCTGGAAAACAGTGACCTGCTCAAGGCAGTAACAGCAAAAGGTTAGAATGCACTGACGTTGACTTATTTATTGCATGTGGTCAAATGCAGGAGACATTAAGTAACCCACAACAATGCTCTTTCTCCTGCTCTCTAAAAGAGGATGCACAAATCTGTGTTGAGAAGAAGGCCAGTTTATTTTTGTGTCAAGGCAAGATGATGGTCTCATTTCCCCTTGTATCAGCTCCTGAGTCCCGTTTATATCTCTGTGTTATTACAAAGTATTTTTAACTGCTTTACATGGGTATAATTACAAGGCAAGGCTTAATGTGGGATGAGGATGCATGTGGGGAATAGGACAGGATATGGTAAAGTGGTCAAGGCCTCCACTTCTCCAACTAATATTAACACCACAAGCTTTATATAGCACTTCTTATGTCTGTTCATGGTTTTGAAAGAACTTTAAAAATATGGGGTGAAGCCTCATACCACTAAGATGTGATAGAATGAGAAGAATAATTTTGATGTACAGAAGGTTAAAGGGGCAAAGAAAGGCCACATCTGTATTAAATGTCAGAACTGATACCAAAAACCTAGGACAAATGATTTTTTTATTATATTATAGGGAGATCTAATCTGAGATCTGGGAACAAAATTAGGATTGGATCAAGTTTTCATATTTACATGGTCTATGTGTAATAACTGAGAGATTCCTGGACCTGTGAAACATCTTCTCCATGATAGAGGAGACAGAACAAAGTCTATCTATCTAACATTGATGTGAGCTACAGGCTGCACATATCCCCCAGTCTGTTTTTCTACCTTTTCCAATGGAGTCCCACACTCTAACACATTTCCAAACATTTTGGGGGAGGGCAGAAGGAGGAGAGGGACCTTTCCACTATCAGATGCCTCCAGGAGTTTAGGTTTTCGCACAGAACAAGTGGGAGATACCCTAGGCTCCTTTTCTCAACTCCTAAATCAAAACCAGTAGTAGATATATAACCACCTCTTGTTTGACATTCACCTCCCCCAAATACATTTTTGGGCCACTTTCTGACCTGGGGCAGCCCACAGAGCGATTGAAGATATACATTTGGACACACACTTGGAAAACACCCTAGGTTCAATCCCTGGCTTCTCAGGGTACATCTAGGAAAGACTCACCTCTGAAACCTTGTAGGCCACCACTAGTTTGCATAGACTACACCAGGCATGGGCAAGCTTTTTTGTCTTGGGGCCACACTGCGGGCTCGGCCGGGCCAGGAGGGACTGGGGCCAGGCACACGCTGGGAGGAGGAGGAGCGGGGGTAGGGCAGAATCATGAGGGGGCAGGGTAGGGCCTGGGTCATCTTTAGGTTGTCCTCCTAGCATAAGGACAGGGCTGCTCACCATATCCTTATGCTGGGAGGAAGGCGGGACATGCGCCGACTGCTGTGACCCTCCCCTCCAATCCCCCTCCTCATCCTCCTTCTTATGCCGGGAGGAGGGGGAGACTGGCAGCTGTTGAGAGTGCTCCAAGGGGCTCTCAGCTGCCTAGTGCCTTCTTTGAGCCATCCTTCTGGCATGAGGGGGCCGCTCACACTGTCCTTATGCCAGGAGGAGGTTGAGACACGATTGTTGAGAGTGCTCCAGAGGGGTCTCAGCTGCTACATGCCTTCCAACCCCATATTTTTAGCATAAGGATGCAGTGGGTTGCCAAGAGGACAGGGAAAATGAGGAGGGCCTGAGGTAAGCACCCAGGGGTCTGCATCCAGCCTCTGGGCCTTAATTTGCCCATTCTTGGACTACACTGAGCTGGGTAGACCAACAGGCCAACAGTTCAGCCCCATTCAGTGGTGCATCCAAACAAAGTGACTGACTTCTCTATATGGCTTCCTTTTCAAAGTCCTCATAGAAAAGCTCTTTCTCACAAGCAATACCGTTTTATTTCAGTTGCGTTCCCAATGAATTTTTCTGCATCTAATTTTCGGTAGGAAAGAAATATTTGTTCCATTTTTTCGTTTCTCTTTTTTGTATGTTTATTTTTGCACTATCTTCATCATACTCTAAATAGACCCCTGAAACATACACATACTTCGTTTCCAAACTGAGCATATTTTCCTGCAGATATATTCTTCTGATGAAGTTCATTTAAAATCTTGTGCTGCCTCTCAGCCATTTTGAGTACCATAATATACAGAGTACATGGGAAAAGCAAGGCATAGGAAAACTATGATTTCCTGACACATGGCCGAATTAAAGAGAAAAAAAAAAGCATACTGACATTGCGTAAGTGAAGGAGGGAAGAGCTCAGAGAAGAGCAATAAATGTAAGTTGGAGGGTGGCAGGGGGTGATATATGAAGATTTACCAGAAGAAACACATGTGCTCATTACATGCCAAAAAGATGACTAATGCAGGGGAAGAGAGAAATCTCTTGGAAGACAATTAGCAAATGGCACTCTCTGTTTCGTGCTCTACTTGCCCTGCCGTGAAGTACCGGCAGAGAATATTATTTCGTCATATAATAGAAGGGGAAAGGGAGGTCCAGAAGCAGCTATGGATGTTTTGCTGCCTGGGGCAGACAAGATGCTCTCCTACCAACTATGGACAGAAGCCAACTGCCATTTGAATCTTACTGCTGACAGGACAGCCTCCTCCACTACTCCTGGGGCAGCAGGCAAGTTAAGGGGGCACAGGTCAGGCCCTATGGCACACAAACATGCACATGCAGCTCTGTCCTCAAATCGCCACTCCTTGCTCCTTAACTCCTCATGCCTGAGGCAGCTCCCTCATTCAGACTAATGGGCTGATCCTGAGGACAGATTCACTCCAGAGGTACAGTGGCTGTTATATTTTAATGTATATGGTGTAGTTGCTGGGAAATGAAAACAGATTTTTTTAAAAAAAGCCATGCAGGCAAACAGAGGAAGGCAAATGTTTTAGGAAACAGCATACACCAAAGATGTTTCCACAGTACACAATTATATCTATTTGATATCAACTGAATTGCCATGGCTGTACTGAGGAATTGTAGGATTTGCAGTTCAGTGAAGTACCAAAATAGCAAACATCTTGGTTGTATTCTTTTGGAATATGGTCAGAAATTTCAGTGGATCCAAAAGGCTACAACCTGATTGTTGATCAGAGGTGATTACAGAGCACATATAATTCCACTGCTACAACATTACATATGAAGAGTTCTAATAAGAAACATTTATAATTAATTATATTTCTAATAACAAAAACAGAACAATAAGACATTACATTTTGATTGCTAAACAGAAGGAAACAAATAATTTCTATAGGTATCTACAAGGCAGTATTTTTAGAAATGTTCAATGTTGGTGGGCAGGAAAAGAGATGTAAAGATGGGCTTAAAGCTAATCTTAAAAACTGTGCCATACACACCGAGAACTGGGAAGCCCAGACCTTTGACTGTTCTAACTGGAGGTCAGCTGTGACCAGCAGTGCTACGAATTCGGAATCCGAAGAGGCACAAATGGAGAGCAAAAGGAAGAAATGTGTCAAGAGAAAGTCGCATCAAACCAACCCTGATTGGGACTGACTTCCACCTTGAAACCGATGTCCTCACTGTGGAAGAACATCCGGGTCAAGAATAGGGCTCCACGGTCATCTACTTATCCACTGTCAAGACACTCTACTTGGAAGACCCTCATACTCAGACAAGGGATTGCCTAAGTCTCATCACACCAGAGCATGGATCCACTTTAGATCCGGTTGTTGCCTCCTGCAGTGTTCTGGGGTTTGTAGTTTAGTGAAGCCCAGGACCTGCCTTGGGGCCTTTCCAGACATATGAATGGTCCTGGAGCATGTGCTTTCTGGGGTGGGTGTCCAGATGTTCTACTGGGACTTCCATAACCCTCTCCCCAAAAGCCCCCTAAACAGTTAAAAAAGAAAAGAACTCACTTGGCCTCCATGTTGGAGTTCTCCTGGCACTTACAAATGACACACCAGGAGAAAGGGCCAGCAGGAGCGATTTTCCTCCCCCCCCCCCTTCTTTCTCCTGGCACATCATTTGTATGAGCCAGGAGAACTCCGGCAGCCGTCCCATGGAGGGCTTTTGGGGAGAGGGTTGGTATTTCCACAGTTTTCCAGGCTAATTTAGCCTGGAAAACTGTGAGAACACCAGAAGTAGCGGGTTTATGCCACGTCTTCCAAGAAGGCATGGAATAAACCCACTATCAAATTAATTAACCACAAACCAGGGTTTTCCCAGTTTGTGGTGGATTAATGCTAGTTTGTCCTGGACATCAACTGGACAGTCCCCTTTTTATTGCTGCAACTCCCACAACAAAAGGGCCGTCTAGATCTGCTCTGGCTGAGCATTTTAAAGTCTCCTCCCCTAAACTACAAGCCCCAAAGTCAAAGTGCTACAAGAGGCAGCAACCGGATTTAAAGTGGACCCATGCTCTAATGTGATGAAGTCCTAAGTAAGTATTTTAGAAATGTATATGGGTCCATCTTTATAGCAGTGCAGCTTTTTTAGAACTTGCTTCTGGAATGACTTGGAATGATCATAAACACTGAGGGAACAAGGATATCAGAATGTTTCTGCAGACATTATGCAAACCAAAAATGTGAAATTAAGGTAAGAAGGGACCCCAGCAAAGAGAGTGGCCAAGAGGCAAAGTACCCTAAAGCAAGGCACGAGCTGGGGAAAACAGTGTGAAATATGCAATGAATTGAGAAATGGGAATGTATTTCTCGCCATTTCTACATTTAGGGTGGGGGTGTGATTTATGCAATTTTCAATATATTGGTTTGCAACTCCCACTTTTGGCTAAGCTAGGCAAGAGTGCTGGGAGTGCAGTCTAGCAACATTTGGAGTTAATATAGGCACATCCCATATCTGTGTAGCAATACAGAGCCAATGTCCAAAGCTCTTTTCCCTAACAACTAAGCCCTGAACTCTAAGCAAACAGGCTAGCTAGAGGAAAACCTTTCAGTGTTCCAGGCACCGCAAAGCTACAGGGATGTCTTGAATAAGTGAGGATTGAACCTAGAATCAAACTGTCCAGGTAAAGTCACACACCACATTAATAGACTCTAACTTAACCTCATGAAGACAACTTCTTAAACTAGTTAAAAACAGACTCAAACCTCTGATTTAAGTAATGCTAGCACTAGGAACTTCTCATGGTTCAATGCTGAGTCAACAAGAAAAATTGTAGACTTTTTGCTAGACAGTTGGAATTAGTCAGAGCTGGCTCGGAAATTTTAGCTGCCCTTGGCCAAGTAGGATTGAACAAATTAAGTCGATCCAAGCACAAACCGAGAATGTCCCAGAATCTATGATGTTGCAGAGGATTATGGGGAATAACTTTGAGGCCTGTTTTTGCTGGAAGAGACACATATAAATATTTTAAATAAGTCAATGACATCAAATACTCTTTAGTTTACTAAGGGAACAGCCATGCCAGTAGCAGTGTGAGCCAACTTATGTTCTACTTTCAGCTTGACCATGCCCTTTGAAAGGTGCCATCTCAGGAAGCAGCCCAGTTCCACACTTTTGGCCTCCTGTTAAATCATTTATAAAGTTTCCAGAAGCAAAGTTTACAGCTATGGTTGATCTGAGGGCTCATCCACAGTGCCATCTACTGTAACACTAACCATCAAAATAGTGGCCGCATTCTTCCCTCCCTCCATTATAAGTTAATAAAATGCACACAAACAGAATGAACAAGAATAAATCACGCATATATATATCACATATCCAACCAAATACCACCACTGGTAACAGAATATTACCTACTACTCATTTTCCTGCTTTTGCAAATAGAGATAACCACATACTGTTTATGATTAATGTCTGCTATACACACAGAAAGAAATTCTGTCTTACTGTATTGTTTAATTATTTCCAAGCAAATTAGTTCCATCTTGCTAAATTCACCTGTTTGAATTAATTTAATATTCATCAGAAATTTGCAGGCTAAGGAACTTTATTTGGTGTTATCTGAAGGCTACACTTCTACTGATAAGACTCTTTTTTAGAACAAGATTTAAAATAATGCAGACACTTTAGGGTCTAGTGAGCACATGAGGGAAAGTCCTCAGCCCCATCATCTGCCTCAAGAACCACCTTTTCATAACCTTGGCGATCAGATGATAAACACAAACAGGATCAGGAGCCATTCCTCCTGCCAATAAACCTCGTGTGAGCAAACAGTGAACTGGAAAATACGGCGACAAAACTTCCTTTCCCATTCTCTGTTGGTGTGCTGGACTCTTCCCAAAGTCAACCCTCACCAAAGGCGTTCCTGTAACATCACCTCAGTGATTCCCCGAAGAGCAATTAAACCATCCCCAGCTGCCAGCAATGCTGCCGATCAAGCTAACAACCATGGACAAAGACAAGAAGGTGAAACAGACGTGGATCTCCCATCCTTGCCTGAGGCAGGCTGATCACCTCCTGGAGTGTCGGAAAAAAGGAGGGCACCAGAGCCGAAAAACAAGCATGAGACTGATGGTGGGGTGGTAGGCTCTCCTCCTTCTGTGATGATCACAAGCTGGAGAGGACGAAGCATCATTGCAAAAAAACCCACAAGCCATGCCTGGCTCAAGAGACTTCAGCAAATCTGACAATTGCAAGACAACTGGTCAGCCCAGTTCAGTGTGATAGAAAGGAGACCTTCCCTTTTTTTCTATAGCAACAGCAGATAAGAATACAATAGGGGCAGTCATTATTGTATTGCTGTCAATTATTACGTTGACAGCGGAGTTGCAATTGTGGCTTTGTAATCTGCACATTGAAACAGTTAAGGAAACCACATACACATGGGAATGTTTGTACTTTTCCGCATCCTCTGAAACACAAATTTCAATTCATGCGGGGATGTTCAAAAGTGCCCTCTATGGGTTTCTGAAGTCCTAGACCCCAGAGGGAAGACTGGGAGCAGTTAGCTCATGACTAGTGCAATCCCTGTGCTTGTTTAACTGGCTAAGTTCTCCAGTACAACTCATTCTTCCCCACAGTCTTTTCGGTCCTTCCTGTAATTGTGTAATTGTGAGCTGCCATGCTGCAGCATACTCTCAACCTTGCCTACAGTTGCATGGTGTTTATTTGAAATGGGAATCATATGCAGCTCCGCATATTGTTGGGCTGCAGTGTCCAGGCTCCTTCCACATTGGCTAATACTGGCTAGGGCTACTGGAACCTGAAGTCCACTTGGGACGGCCATATGATTCTCACTCCTGGGTTAACTCAGGGACTCTACAGTTCCCTGCAATAGGAATTTCGGACAACTATTCCTTACTACTAACCATGGTGAATAGAAATAATGGGATGCTATTGCATCACAACTGTCTGCCTCAAAGCCTTTTGGAACTTTTCATTATTTGGTTCTAGTGTTTTGACCCAGACAGTTGAACACACTAGAAATTGCACTGAAAAAACAAACAATATATATTTTAAAACCCTTTAGAAATCTATTCTGATTAACTTCTACTTGTAAGACATATTTTATAATACAGTAGTTGACCTCAGACTCATTTTATTTAACTTCAAACATTTAGAGGCATATATGTTCTTAGTATTGACAAGATTTTGAGTGCATTTTATTATATCAATCAATCAATCAACCAATTGCCTTTATTTCAGTTGACAAACCTTAGGCAGATACAGAAAAATATAATACAGATTAAAGTCACATATAAAGCACAATACAGGTTATCAAATGTACACCTCTTAAGATCACTGGCCAGGGCCGTTTTTGGTCCGGGGCTGAGTTTGGTTCGGGGGGGCTGAGACTGGGTGGAAGAGGGTTTACCCTAGGAAATCTTTTGTATTGTTATCCCAATAACCCCATGAAGGTGGGATATAATGAGCATGGTGATCAGATCATGATATGAATAAACATAACAGTTTAAATAATGTACCAGTAAGGCCTGTGAGAATTTGGGGGGCTGAGCCCCTTTACATGCCTGTCACTGGCCTTAAAATTTATATCTCTTAGAAGCTAATAATATGTATCTAGGGCTGTGTAGTTTTCTACTATTTAGTGTACTACAGTTATAATCGCCTAAAGACTGTAGTTAAATTTCTCAGCATTTTATTATAGCTAAGCTAAAACTGTGTGCATGTGTGCTTTCTTGGAACAGTTTTCCTTCCTTTCAATATATTTGAGGAAGCTGGAAGCAAAGCTTCCAGGAGTGAAGTATTGAGAGCCCTCTACCCTCCTTATACATTTTGAATGTGGACAGTGCTGGTCTGACTGTCTTCACACACTGAATTGGTTTTCTGCTATCATCACCCAGTTGAATAAGATTGCCTCATTGACTACTTGTTTTGAAAAAAATAGAGGCCCATGGAACCAAAGTGATGATATCATGAACAAGGTCACAAAACCCAAATACCACTCTGAACTGGCTTCATGATATTGTCACATAGGCAGCTATGATATGTGGTATCATAACTGAAGCGATGTGATCCCCAATAGGCTGAGATCACAGTCAACAACGAGAATGTGATCTAATAAAGAATGTGTCTTGTGTAATAGCTGATCAGAACTGCCAACAAAACAGCAATGAAAACGTTAATGAAGCGAGGTTAGGAAATATTTCAGAAGCCCTGTTTGTACAACCAGTTATTTTACCTACAAAAATTGATACAGAACTCTAGTTTATGAACGTCTAGATTCCAAATTAAATGCAATAGAAGCTGATTCTGTACTACTTTCCTATATCCAATGAATACAAATAATCATGAATACTTTTTAGCCACTATTGCACCACCTGACATCTGCCAGGAAGCAGCAGCCAATAATGAAATGACCAAGGCAGTGACATCTCCAGCCCATCCCCTGTTCGAATATCAGTCAGGACGCCAACACCTTAAATCAAGAAATAGTTTTCTAAGATCTACAGAGATACTCATAGGAACACCTCAGTAAGCAAGAGCTCAAAAGTGGCAGGCTAAAACCCGGAACCTCAACCTATGGCTGATACCCAATGAGAGAATCCCCTCTGGGCACACAGAAGACTGGACAACTTGGGAGGTGCTGAACAGACTGTTCTCTGAAACCATGAGATACAGAGCCAGCCTTAAGAAATGGAGCCACAAAATGGAGTCCACGATATGCGAGTGTGGAGAAGAGCAAATCACAGACCACTTATTACAATGCAGTCTGGGCCCTCCCACATGCACAATGGAGGACATTCTTATATCAACATCAGAGGCACTTCAAGTGGCCAGCTGCTGTTCAAAGGACATTTAGTACAATGCCAAGTTATTTAAACTTTGTGTTTCAAAAATACATTGCAACTGTATCCTTGGTTCGCTTATGATACACTAAATAAATCATGAAAGCAACCCAATGAAATCCAGCTGAACACAGTCCAAGTAGCTGGAGAAAACTCCTCACTCCAAGAGGTATCCACACCACAGACTTTCTTTGTTGATACTACTTGAAAATTCAACTGATACACCACAGAGCACAATAAATTAAACATAAGTTGTAGATAGTCACATGACAAAGTCCAGTCCTCACCTTGCTTATTATTGACCACAAAGTCAACATGCAATCGGACAAATTTCCTCATTCCGTTGTCTTTTAGATGGCAATGTTTTCAGTAATTTCCTACCTCGTGCTGCCTGGGCCTCAGACACTCCACCAGCTACAATGAGAGCTTCAATAATCTTCACATGGTGCTCAGGATTCATCTCCATGCTAGAAAGAGAATGAGACAAAACTTATTGCAAGCCTATCCAGGCTATGTGCAGGGCAGTTACAAGAAGCTAATTACATCTGAAATCATGGATAAGATACCACATTGCTGCATATTTTGATATTTCCAAGGACCCCAGCGCATTGCAATTCCTTCATAGATGACAACAGAACCACCACAATCACCAGCGATATTCCTAAATCTAATGTTAACCAATGGTTTGGTACTTAAATCATTAAAAAGTTAATAATGATCACAGTTCTGTGCTTGTTTGTCTCTATACTGTTCTGGTTATTTTTGTTTATGCTGATTTATTTAACTACATGTATTATCTACTACACAAACTACTTTACTTTTTATAATAATATCTTCACCATCTAAGTCACATAATACAAAAGGAATGGATCAGGAAAGTAAGACAGCTCAGGTAACAATTCTTGCACAAGATGATGTAATGAGTTGTGACTGCATGTAACCAAAAAAGATGGGTTATCGTGATAGGAACACCGTAGTGTCCTGCAGCTGCTGCAATAACCTTCCTCTGCCTCTTCTGAAATATGTACGAGGAAATTAGAAGGTTTCATTAATTCTTTTCTGTCACTGTGGTTCCACTTCACTATGAATTGTTTGAAAAAAGTAAGCTTTGGATGGATGCTTTGGTTAATGAAGTTGGCTTCTCTTAAGAAACTAAGTTCATCACAGTTTGGTGGATTGGATAAGAAACTGGCCTGCATTGTATCTAAAACGGAAGCAGATGTTTCTGATATCCTCATATCCAAGCCAGCATAGAATAAGGGGATAGAACATGCAAGGCTATGAGGAAACTGGCCATGGTTTAGCTAGTAGCCCTAAACTAATGGTTCTCAACCTGTGGGTCCCCCAGTGTTTTGGTCTACAACTCCCAGAAATCCCAGCCAGTTTACCACCTGGGAGTTGGATTTCTGGGAGCTGAAAGCCAAAACATCTGGGGACCCACAGGTTGAGAACCACTGTCCTAAACTATGGTTTGGGGCTAGATCTGAATCTGGCCAAATTAGAGATGTGGGGGGAAAACAACAGGAGACATTACAGTATTAATATTTACATTATAAATGAGACAGTAGGTATACGATGGCCTATTGAACACCTTTATAAAAAGCACAGCAACTTTTTAATCAGGGCAAATGATAAAGGATTTAGCTTCACCATCTAAAATGTAGATACGATTTGAAATTATTTTGGGTTTTTGTAGGTTTTTCGGGCTGTATGGCCATGTTCTAGAAGCATTCTCTCCTGACGTTTCGCCTGCAGCTGTGGTAGGCATCCTCCGAGGTTGTGAGGAAAATTGGGTTTATATATCTGTGGAAAGTCCAGTGTAGGAGAAAGAACTTTCCACAGATGCATAAACCAAATTTTCCTAGTTTCTAACAGACTTCACAACCTCTGAGGATGCCTGCCATAGATGCATCAGGAGAGGATGCTTGAACATGGCCATGCAGCCCAAAAAACCTAAAACAACCCAGTGATTCCGGCCATGAAAGTCTTCGACAATGCATTGAAATGATTTTCTCTCTTTCCCTTTTTCTCCACACACAGAACAAAACCATAATTTTATTATTATAAGGTCAGTTTTTTAAAATGGACTTCTAGGCAGCCCAATTTATTCAAGAAGAAAAGAAAGGAGAAGAAAAAACAACCAAGAAGAACCCACTTGTCTCCATATTTCTGGCAAATAGTGAAGTCTGGTACCCAGGAGTGTTACCTTGATAAGGATGGTTTAAAAAGCACTTCACAAAAGGCTTCTCCAAGTAATCTAGGTGTAAGGTGACTCTTGGTGTTGTTCTGACACACTTTACAGAAATGCCTGGTCAAATGTTGCAAAAGGAGTCTGTGCCACTGAGGAAGGCGGGAAGATTCCAGCACCATCTTTACTTGTTGACCACACTCTTCCAGAGTCTGTGTTTCTGTGGGAGAAAAGAATGTTTATGTACGAGTAAAAGTTGAAGGTGACTTCGGTGTGTCTACTTATAATTGCACATCTCAATATGCAACATAGGGAGTCCTCAATCCCTAGTCCTTTACTCTACATTGCTTTTGTTTGCCCAGCCATCGTTTTCAAGAAGCCTCCAAGAATGCAGAAAGCATTTTGCCAGCGCACTTCAGGCGTTAATACCACTAATCTGGCCTTAGAAATGTATTATGAGTAAAAAAAATGTATACTTAACTAGGGAAATAATTTTTCACTTTCTTGTCAAAGGTTCATCAATTTTCTTCTTGCTGCAGTAAAGTCTGAAAACTACAATTTTCAAAAGCTATTTTACAAAATTTGTTTATGGTTGTTTTGTGCAGAAAAAGGCATTTTCTGCATGGAAATAATATTTTAATGCAGAAATAATTATTGTTGCAAAAATTGCTGTTTCTTTATAAATAAACCATGGGCAATTTTTACAAAGACTAAATCCCCAATTACACTGCTTGCATAGAAAAAACATGAAATATAATTTTTAAACAACCATGTGTACATTTTGTACGGTTTATGCCTGAACTGCAAAGATCCTCATCAGTCCAGGATTCTTCCCATAAGGTTTTTTCAATCCACAAAAACCATGTTTTTCAACCATTGTTCTGAATATTGTCAAATATTATTTCCATTCGCAATACTTCTTAGAATAAAGGTTACCATCTAACATCCTGCTTGAATGTCCTCCTTTCAATTCACTTGCTAAACATTACTACTGTATACACATGGCCACTAATATGCATTTTCCACTGATACACATGGTGCAACAACACATCAGTGTCAATCTATCACGTACATCATGAAAACATGTATCGTGAAAACAAGAGAAATCTTGAAATTCTGTAACATGTATTCGTTTTGATTTCTGTTTTCTTACATGACAATTAACATAACTGAATTAAGAAATGAATTGGTAATATGAATACAAAAGTTATTCTTTTGTACTGCTCAAACCAGTATGGTACATTGACTCTTCTCCTTATCTCTTGCAGCAAAAATACTAAATTACACGTATATAACTAATCATTTGCTGTTATAAAAACAAATGACAGATTCAGGATGCACCTACACTGTAGTTCGACACTACATGGTTCAATGCTATGGAATGATGGGATTTGGAGATTATTGAGAATCAACATCCTTTGGCAAATAAGGCTAGAAATTGTGTGAGAATAAAACTTCCATGATTTCACAGAATTGAGCCATGGTGGTTACAGTGGTATCACATTGCATTAATTTTATGGTCCAGATGCACATGAAGTCCACCATTCAAAATCTGGATATGAATGCTTTGATTTTTTAAAACTTGCCCTTTCAAGTTGTCTGGTTTTAAAAGACCTCACATAGATAGCCATAGCTATTACTGCATATTGGGGCTTATCTATACAAATGGCAAAATTCAAAACTGCCAGGTACTTGACAATCTTAGTGTTTATTCTATTGGTCTAAGACTTAGCCAAACTCAGATGGAGTACCACAATGCTCAGCCTAGTTCATCTCTCCACATTTCTGCCAGTTAATTTAAGTATATGACAAACATCAATTTAGTTCATGCCATGGACCTCCTGTTCATCCTTTTCATGACTTCTGTCTTGCTCAAGGAGCAATTGCCTTACCCATTACAAGTCATTGTGCTATAATCATGGGAACTGCTAAAGCTATTAAACAAAGTAGCAGGAGGAAGCCTCTTCTCTTGGGACCACAGACGCGACAAAGTCTGGAGACAACAGTATGGGGAAGCATCCAAGTTTACCCCCAGAGTGGAACAGATGGCCCTCCTTAGGTCTTCCCTGGGAATTTCTAAATAACCCTTGCAAAGTTCAGGATACTAGCATTTAAAGGACGGATGGAAGATACACATACAGACAAGCAGCTTCCCAGTAGAAACTTTGGAGATTTGGTTTAAAATCCCACAAATGTAGGCTTTTACAGTGAAAAGAATATACCTTTTTGCAATGAAGTGATTTTTCTGGTGAACACAAATAGTTATTTTTGTAGCTATTGCTTTCTGGTTTTAATGTAGGATATTATGCTTGATCTTATGGTAACTCCAAATGCATCTATTTTTGATATGCACAAAATTTAGTTGATGGCTATATATGGCGCTAAAGCTGAGATGGCCACCATCTGTGTCCTTGGAGGCCAATCTGTTCTGTGGGCTGAAGTCCAGGTCCAGGTCCCGGAAAACCATTTTGTTGCACAACATGACCCTTTCACTTGTGGTCATTTGCTCTATATTAAAAGACCAGAGCAGCTAGCAATAAGGACTTCAGATTTTTGGAACAACCCTTTTGCTTAGGAAAGATAAGGATGATATTAAATACAAAATCCAAAGTCTTGAGGTAGTAAAATGTGGGTTCTTTTTCTACTTTACAACTTTGGTAAGAGATGTACTTTTGCCTAAAAACAGCACGAGCAAAAGATTTTTCAAAGGATATGATTGTTTCCATGTCAGGAGTGACTTGAGAAACTGCAAGTAGCTTCTGGTGTGAGAGAATTGGCTGTCTGCAAGGATGCTGCCCAGAGTACACCCGATGTTTTATCATCCTGTGGGAGACTTCTCTCATGTCCCTGCATGAGAAGCTGGAACTGACAGATGGGTGCTCAACCTGCTCCCCGGATTTGAACCATTGACATTTCGGTCAGCAGTCCTGCCAGCACAAGAGTTTAACCCATTGTGCTCCAAAACATATGAGACAACATGACTCATTGGAAAAGATGACAATCCTGAGAAAAGTGGAAAGCAGTTGAAAAAGAGGAAGACTGTATCACATGTGCCTTCAAGTCATTTCAACATATAGAGTCCTCATGAGGTTTTCTGGGCAAGATTTGTTCTGAGGGGATTTGTCAATGCCCTTCTCTGGGGTTGTGAGAGTGTGACTTACCTAATGTCACTAAGGACCTTTCCACACAACCCTATATCCCAGAATATAAAGGCAGAAAATCCCACATTATCTGAGTGTGGACTCAGTGCCGTTCCACACAGCCCTGTTGTTGTTTACTCGCTCAGTCGCTTCCGACTTTTTGTGACCTCATGGACCAGCCCACGCCAGAGCTCCCTGTCTGTCACAAGCCCCAGCTCCTTCAGAGTCAAGCCAGTCACTTCAAGGATACTATCCATCCATCTTGCCCTTGGTTGGCCCCTCTTTCTTTTTCCTTCCATTTTCCCCCACACAGCCCTATATCCCAGACTATCAAGACAGAAAATCCCATATTATCTGAGTGTGGACTCTGGGCCCTTCCACACAGTCCTATATCCCAGATTATCAAGGCAGTAAATCCCACATTATCTGAGTCTAACCCAGTTCAAGGTAGATATTGTGGGATTTTCTGCCTTGATATTTTGGGATATAGGGCTGTGTGAAAGGGCCCTATGTGGGTTTCCATGGGTGGGCACAGAGTTGAACCCTGCTCCGAGGCCCCTTCCACACAGCTGTATAAAAAACCATATTATTTGCTTTGAACTGGATTATATGGCAGTGTGGACTCAGATATCCCATTCAAAGCAGACATTGTGGATTATCTGCCTTGATATTCTGGGTTATATGGCTGTGTGGAAGGGCCTCTAGTCCAACACCCAAATCATTACACCACACCGTCTCCTTGTTGAAGTTGACTTGATGGCAAACTATTATACAAGTTCAATGAGGACTGGGGAATTGCTTCCTATTTAGCATTTCAGCCCAAAGTTTATCATCCTGCTGCTAAAGTGGCTGGTCCCTGAGAACAGAATTTATTTGTGGTTAATTAAGAAAATCCTTTGTTGTACTTCTGAAGGGCCTTTTCACAAACGAGCCAGATTGCTTTCAGTCTTCTGAATGTGGTCTGAATGCTACTCTCCTTGGGTTACTCCTGGCACCTGTTCTGGAAAAAAGAAAAGAAAACCCTTATCTTGGAAAAGTTTACTCCGCTACCACCACCATGGGCTCTACCACATCTGCAACATGAGAGGCTGATGATAATAATTAGCCAGCAGGAGTTGATGGTGTGGTGCTGCAGCTCGTTAACGAGGCTGTGGGGATGTGAAATGGGCCGGGCCATGCATTGTTAATGAGGCAGTGGGGAAGGACTCCTGACCCAAGGGCCCATCAAACAAGACTGCTGGGAGAGGGTGGGAGGCAGCCCAACTCCAGGAGACAGAGCTGCAATTAAGAGCAGGCAGACAAAGAGGGAATCAAATCAAAGATAAATGTGGCTGGGAGCCGAGGAGTGCATTGGCTCCAGCCCCAGAAAAATCTGGGTCATTACAGCTCCCTAAACGCCCATGAGGGAGCATGAAGGGTATTTGCAGTGTGATGATGAAGTTAAGGCTTTGAACAGCATCGGGATCAGGAAGGACCAAATGTCATGCTGTTCCCTCCCCCCAAAGCTTAGATCTTGCTGGGTATAATGCTGTAATGCAAACCGCTCAGTGCCTTCTACAGTTCAAGTTGCATTGTCTTTACTAGTAACACCAGTCTCTTTTTATAGCACAAAACACACCTAGTGTACATGTGATGGTATGCCAAGGTATAGGTTAGCTATACTTCCAAGTCCCCATGAAAAGATGTGTGTAATGCTTCCCTCTAGTGGATATAAACAAAGGCATTGTACGGTGTGTCCTTGCCCTTTAGTTTCTGCCCTCCCATATTTCATAGCTGAATGAAAACTGGGAAACGTGGCCAAGTAACGTCAGAAAAGCTAGGAAAGGATGCAGCTGGGGGTTTTTTTTTGCTGAATCTACAATGAAGAGCAAGGTTTCACCTCTCATCTCCCCCTTGCTAGTTTTGCATCTTGATCTCAGGCCCATCTACACTGCCATATATTGCAGTTTGAAACTTCATTATATGGTCAGTGTAGACTCATAGTTCAATGCAGCTTTCTGCATTATAGGAGTCTACATTGACCATATAAGGCACTTCCAAACCGCCTTATATGGCACCTTATATTTGCAGAATTCTAGTAAGTTGAGGACATAAGAGCATAAAGTAACTGGGACATTTTAAAATCTACTGGAAAAGTGAGAAGGCAGAGGATTACATGGAACCGTCTTCTGACAAATCAGGACAATTGGAGGGTTGCTAATTATTTATTCAAGGACTCATCGTAAGTGAGTTACCTGGATCTCTACATAAAGTTTTTAATGTTCAACTAAAAGAACTGGCACAACTAAGCTTTTCCCCCCAGAAGGCCACCTTGAGGAAAACATTTATATAAAGACGGCACTAGAAACTTTACACAACTACTTCTATATGAAGGGAAACAAAGTCTGACACTGCCTGGTAGCACCACTGAAGGAAATGAGATTGCTAGCAGTTTTGTGTTGTATTAGACGAAAACACAGTATCACAACATTGACATTATTTTTTCCAGCGTTACCATGGATTTCCCAAATCCAAATTACAGTTAGTAATTTGGATATAATTACAGTATATCCACATATTCAACCATCCACAGCCTGATAATATAGTTTTTAAAAATGCAAAAAGTAAACCTTACCATTTTATATAAGTGGAACCTCAGGTTATTGAATAGCAACACTGTGACACACATATTCTAGCGTTTTTGTGTTCATGTTGCCATAATTTACTAAAACTGGGTGCAACAATCCATGGTCACTGGAAATTACAGATTCAAATCCTGTTGGATGGGAAAATCCCAAGAAAGCAATTGTACTTGCTGGGTGAGTTCATAAGGAGGGGGAAACTGGAGTAGGAACTGCATTGCTAGGGCTAAGGAATAGGTTATTTTCACCTTGAATAAGGTAGCAATATTTTCAATTGCATATTTAAGGAAGTAACAAAAGCGGATATTCTTTCTAGTGTCATTTCTGAATTTCTTTTGCTTTTATTTTGTTTATTTTTATTCAGGGCTTTATAGCAGTACTGAATGTTGCAGAAACACTGAGCAGCAGCTCTGCAATCTAGTCCTGCACTGGCATCTCATTGGATGAAACTTTTCGGAAAGTGTACAGTTGTCCAGTTTCATATCTGTATTATGTTTACATATGTATTGAGATATAAAGTGCCACTGAATTTGCAATATTCAATTACAGTTGGCCCCAAAGAACCCAGAAAGAGGTACAAAATTGGCACTGAACCAGAACAGGGCCTAAAGTAGAAGGAGTTTACTCTTTAGCTCTGGCAACAGCAGCTTGGTTGCGTTCAGAAGGAGAGGGAGAAATGGAGCTGGAAAAGAGCAAAAAACTTTGGCTTACACGAGCCAAGGCTTCCTTCATTACATTTTAGAACCTAAAAGCCGATTATGCAAAAATATTTGCTAACTTTTCAGGAGACAAAAGGACTCAATTTTTGCTGCAAGATACCATGGTCTTTTTCACATTACCTGATTAGAACACTTTGATTTAATTTTAAGCTCAATTGCTACCTTCAATAGAAAGCTGTGATTTCTAGTTTTGTGAGGCAGTAAAGCTCTCTGGAGATTAACTACAAATCCCAGGATGCCATAGGGCAGTGCCATGATAATTAAAATGATACCAAATTGCTAAAATTGTATAGTGTTAAAGAGACCTAAAATGGCTATTCCTTTGGATCAACTGGATCAGTTTGATAGCCAACAGATATACCCTCTTTAGTCAAATCTAATGCTTACCTTTTTTGGCTAAATTATCTCGCCAAAATTAGGGAACACATTAGATTTGCATAATATGGTAAAGTGCTGAGTCAAAGCAAAAGGGGAAGTTGCTTCAGGAGCACTTGGAGCGCCTATTTGAGGGATGCCATCTTTAATTTAATTGCCAGGGCTCAATGTTATGCAATTCTATGATTTGTAGTTTGGTAAGGCATCAACATTTTTTGGCAAATAAGGCTCAAGACCTTGTACAACTGCAAACCCCATGATTCTATAGCAGGCATGAGCAAACTTGGGCCCACCAGGTGTTTTGGGTTTCAACTGTCACAATTCCTAAAAGCCTTAGGCCCTTTCCTTTTCCCTCTCAAACACTTAAGCAGCTGAAGGGCAAAAGGAAGGGGCTGAGGCTGTTAGGAATTGTGGGAGTTGAAGTCCAAACACCCAAGTTTGCCCATGCCTGTTCTATAGCATTGAACCAAGGCAATTAAAGTGGATTCATTCTACAGCTTAGATGAATTCCAAGCTTTTCTTTTTTATGGTTGGAAGCTTTGTTGTTCCAACACAATTATTTTAAAGAAGGCAGCAATTGCAACACACACCTTTTTCAGCTAAGTAATGAAGAGTGCACTTTTTGCTGCTGTGCTTTACATTTGGTTTCACGATTTTGCAAACTGAGATGCACATGACATTCAATGGCACATAAGATTTGAGTAAATATGGGTATCTTGCTCCAAACTTGGGTATATGATGTCTTCTATGTCTTATCCTGCTCTGATTGCCTGTTTACATGTCTTGCTTCCTAAATCTTGTACAGTTATTATGAACAGAACTTAGCATCAACATAACCCGAGAGAAGGACTGCACCAAATAGTTTCACTTTGCTACCTTGTATGTCACACATAGCTCCTTCTTAGTTCATGTGAACATAGTGAACATTGACTGTGGTGGTTAGATGCACATATAGACTGGAACTTTAGTCTGTTGTTCTGGCACATGCGAATGTCTCCATTTACATACAGGTATGGACAAAGTTTATGGCAACCAGACTGATTGATAACAGGCAAATAGAGGGAGAAAACATGGAGGCAGTGACAGACTTTGTATTTCTAGGCTCAAATGTTACTGAAGATGCAGACTGCAGCCTGGAAATCAGAGCAATGACCAATCTTGATATATTAGTGAAGAGTAGAGACATCACACTGGCAACAAAGACTGAGCAAAGTAAGGTAGACACTTTTGAACTGTGGTGCTGGAGGAAAATTCTGAGAGCACCTTGGACCGCAAGAAGATCAAACCAGTCCATACTCCAGGAAATAAAGCCCGACTGCTCACTGGCGTGAAGGATATTAGAGGCGTGAAGGATACCAAGGGAATCAGTAGCTACTGAAATGGACATCCAAGTGCCACCTCTGTGTTGATGGAGGCAGGCAGGATTTCCCCGGGTACTGGTTGTGGGGGGTCGGGAGCAGGTGAGGGTTTTGCCCTCCTTTCTGCTAGAGATCCCTGTGTACAACTAGTGGGCCACTGTGTGACACAGAATGCTGGACTAGATGGGCTGAGGCCCGATTCAGCATGGCTCTTCTTATGTTCTTATAGGTAAAGATGAAGTACTTTGGCCACATAATGAAAAAACAGGAAAGCTTAGAGAAGATAATGATGCTGGGGAAAATTGAAAGAAAAAGGAAGAGGGGCCAACCAAAGGCAAGATGGGTGGATGGTATCCTTGAAGTGACTGACTTGACTTTGAAGGAGCTGGGGGTGGTGATGGCTGACAGGGAGCTCTGGCGTGGGCTAGTCCACGACTGAATGAATAAACAACAACAATGGACAAAGAAACATTATTTGTATACATTTCATCCACACAGGTGGTGGGAGCAGTATTTCTCTTCCTGCTCAGGTGCCGGAAGGATTATTGTTTACAGTATAATGGCTGAATAGGACAATATGATATTGAGTGATTCATGACAAAAGATTTATAGGTATCTAATGAGGATACCCACAGCATTTCTTTCTATTAAAATAATGTGTTGAGACTCTTGTACCATTTTCCCTTCTTTTTTTCCAGACTTGGTTTAACTTTTCTTTTTCCTCCAACTCTAGTTCCCCCCTGTACCATAGGGAAGGCTGAGTGAAGGAATATAGATGCTTTTGAACTGTAGTGTTGGAGGAAAGTTTTGAGAGTGCCTTGGACCGCAAGAAGATCCATCCAGTCCATTCTTAAGGAAATAAAGCCTGACTGCTCACTGGAGGGAAGGACAGTAGAGGCAAAGATGAAGTAATTTGGCCACATCATGAGAAGAATGGAAAGCTTAGAGAAGACAATTATGCTGGGGAAAAAGGAAGGAAAAAGGAAGAGGGGCCAACCAAGGGCAAGATGGATGGATGGTATCCTCGAAGTCACTGGCTTGACTCTGAAGGAACTGGGGAAGGTGATGGCCGACAGGGAGCTCTGGCATGCGATGGTCCATGAGGTCATGAAGAGTCGGAAGCGACTGAATGAATAAACAACAACAGTCCCCCCTGTAATTTGGGTCCATGCAATGAATTGTTTGAACATGCAGCATCAGCAATTGCATTTCTGACTCCAATGGGTTATAGAGCTTTTAAAAAGCAATTTATTTTTGTTCACGTATACTTCAGTGATCCGAATTCCAAATAATAAATCTATGTCTGTCTAATGCAGTTGAACCTCCTTTAATTCCACATGCTTGAAGCATGTATATTTTAAACCTGTCTAGATAAGAGCTGGACTTTCTTAATTCTACATGCTTGAATCACATATTTTCTAAATCTGCATAAGAAAATAAGATTTTTCCAAATCTCTAGAAGGGGGAAAAAGAAAGTCTGAGCCCATGGATTTAAATTTCTGCCTATTCTTTTTCATCCCACAGTCTTGGAAGCTGCCAAATGATTATACTGTATAAAGAAAGCTGTCTTATATTCCAGTTTTATTCCCTAATATTAATCACAGCAACCTAGTTTTGATAGCTCAGACTCCAGGATCTTAAAACAGGGCTTTTTTGTATGCCCTGCTCCCTAACTAGTTTTGCTAGACATGGTGGGATTGAATGGAGAATCTTAAGACGATGGAGAGGCCTGCTCTAACTTTGCTTGCTCATATACATTGTGGAACCATAATATTGCTCAGCATGGGCTGATAACTACTTGGCTTTGGCTACTCAGAGTTTTATTGATTTTTTTGAAGTCAACAGAGTAACTTTGGGAACACAGAAAAAACACCATGATGCTGCTCCCTACCTCCCAGTGTTTGCCATTTGAGGCAACTGCTTCACTCTGTCTCATTGTAGGGGACAAAATATATAAATGCTTCACCACATTTGGTGCTGCGTCTACTGGAATCGGCTGCAAAGCCAAGAATGTATTTTAAATAGAGATACAAATATTTATTCAGACTGATCTACTTAATTCCTCAGATACAATAGTCACTTTCTGGATTTGATCATGAACAGATTCCTTGTGTGTTACCTCTGCTTTATGAAAAAAATAACCTATTTGTGTCTACTAGTCAGTATAAGTAACACCACTGGGACTTACTTCTAGGTAAATATTATCTCTCCAACCCTCCCTCCACTTTGGTGTGAAAGGATGGGTGAGGAGGGGGCTGCATTTTCTTCTAGTGGCCAAACAATATTAAGGAACCTACTGAGATCCCTTGGCTCTCACCATCCCATCAAACAATAGATGTGCGAAGTAGTTATAGCAGAGACCTCTAGCTCCCCACAAAATGTTGCATTGGGAGGTCTGGGGCCTGGCTCATTGGAAGAAGCAATGACCACAATGGATCCCTCTACAAGCCAGCCAGACCTCAGCCTATGGACTGCCCAAAACAGCATCACTTTTAACCCCCCCCATTTATCTTTGCTTTGAACCTCTTTGTTAAAACTCTATGATCATCTGGAGAGGGTCTTCTCTTTGTCCCACCAGCCGCTCAAATGCACTTGGTAGGAACAAGGGAGAGGCCTTTTCAGTGGCTGCTCCCAGACTATGGAACTCCCTCCCAAGAGACACCAGGATGGCGCCAATCCCAGCTTTCCTTTCCCAGGCAAGTTAATACTTTTTTGCCATCAGGCATTTGGGGGAAGGTAAGGGGCATGCTGCTGGGGAGGCTGTGGGTGGGATTTTGGGGAAATTGAGAGTTTAAAATGTAATTTTTGATGTATTCATTGTATTTTAATTGTTTTTAACTTTATTTACACATTAATATTTAATTGTTCTTTAATTGTTGTATTTGTTTTGTTTACATTCAGGATAAATTACTGCAATACACTCTACATGGGGTTGCCTTTGAAGACTGTTCGGAAGCTTCAAATAATCCAATTAGAGGCAGGCAGGTTAATAACTGGGGCAGTATACAGGAAGCACACCAAGTCCCATGTTATGTCAACTCCACTGGCTGCCTGTGTGTTACCGGGCACAATTCAAAGTCCTGGCTTTGGCCTATAAAGCCCTAAATGACCCCAACCCAGTTTACCTGTCCAAACGCATCTCCCTTTATGAACCACCGTGAAAACTAAGATTTTCTGGGGAGGCCCTGCTCTCGGTCCCGCCACCATCACTAGCATGTTTTGTGGGGACGAGTTAGATGGTCTTCTCAGTGATTGCCTCCCAGGCTATGGATCTCCCTTCCTGGCAAGATTGGATTAGCCCCCTCCCTCCCGTCCTTCAGAAAGATGGTAAACACTTGGCTGTGGGATCAAGTCTTTGGGACACTGCAATAAGGCAATAATAAGAAATACACTCCACTGAATGGAGCCAGCATGGTGTTTTGAGATAGTTTTAAACAACTGATTTAAAGTAAATATAACTGATTTTAGTGTTTGTGTATATTTTTAGTTATTCTATGCCCCAGCATGGAATGCCTGCCGTATATATGTTGTGTTCCGCCCTGAGTCCCCTTCGGTGTGAGGAGGGCGGAATATAAATGTTTCAAATAATAAATGACCTTTATTAGATTGTGTGGTTGTTAGGTGCTTTGAGACCCTAAAGTGTGAAAGGCAGGATACAAACAGAGAGGATTATGATGATGATAACATCAATAACAACAACTTTCTAGTCTGAAATGTGTTCTGACTTATTAGCTGACAGTAGTGAGACATTGTGGGGAAAATGGAAGATATTTTATTCTGATTAACATTCTTTAAAGTAAAGGTTCAGGTAGGTGAGAATGTGAGTGAGAGATATTAAATCTTCTATTTCTTTTTCTGACCTTTTTATTATTTATTAATTCTTTAATTTCACTGAGGCAAGATAAAAATTGGTCAATCACCAGTTATTGGGTGCAAGAGCATATGGTAGTGGAGGACGGATGGCCTTGCCACCTTTGCTAATCTGTACATGAAATCAGAATTGTACACACACACACCAGTTTGTGGTCTCCATGATACCATGCGGGGTAGTAATTAATCTCAGAAAAGCGGCTTCAATAGAATAAATAAATCCCAGCAGCGCTCATAGGCAGCTCTTCTAAACACTAGGGGTTGGGAGGGGGGAGCTGAAATCTACTCGGCCACATTTCTCCAGCAAATAGGATCTGGGCAAATCCACTTAGTAGTGGAGAAAGCAAAGCCCTTGGCCTAGCTGTGTAGCTGCTGTTCTGTATTGCTCTCTGCGCCACTCGCCCACTTCCACCTCCCCTTCCTTTTCTCTCCAGGACTGGCAAAGTCTTTCTTTGATGTCTCACTGGCACCCTCAGCCCCACCCCACTCTTCATTAGAGCATTAGCAACACTCTGCGTGCCTGACCTTTCCTCTAGCAAAGGATTCAGGAAGCTCCTTTGATTTAAAGGGGCCAAGGAAAAGAAAATTCCCTAGCAACAATACATATTCCCCCATTGCACCTTTAAGATGCTATAGCCACCTTCATGTATGAAATATGTTGAGAGTCTTGCCATCTTGAAGATGTCTCTTGCTGGGACATGCCCAGTTTACATGGAACCTCAGTGGGAGGTACTGGGAAGGAGCTTGAATCATAACTCTCTCTGGAGGCAGTAAACCCCCCTCCCCTCTGCTAATTACAACATAACAGATATTTTAAAAATAAAACCACATGCAAATGTTACACAGCTTCCTAAAATTTTGGTCTCCTTTCCATGCTGTGAGCATTTTCTTTTGGTACACTTTCAACAAAGTGGGTGTTTGCATGTTTTTGCTTTTTTGTGTGTGTGCTTTACTCCAAGCTTCAAAAAAAGGGGGGGGGGGGCTAGGAGAACTGTCAGAGGTGGACGGAGAGCTGAGATTCATGGATCAAACTTGCAGATCCCTCATTCACTGGCCCCATGACAAGTCAGGTACTCACCTTGAACCTTGAAGCTGAACAATGTACAGCTGATTCTTCTGCAGAAGTGCTGCTTCTGATCATACATCTAACACAGTGATTCTCAACCTGTGGATCACCAGATGTTTTGGCCTTCAACAACTAGAAATCCTAACCGCTGGTAAACTGGCTGAGTTGTAGGCCAAAACACCTGGGGAGTTACAGGTTGAGAACCACTGATCTAACACAAGAAGAAGCTTCTAGGAAACTTTGGAGCTACATCTGGTGTTTTTGATGTGTAGACAGCTGGATTGGGTTGGCTATAAGGGCAATCCAGTGCCCACATGTCAAAAAGATCCATTGCTGTTTTGCTGGCCATAAGCAGCTCCCCAGCAGAGACATTGCATCTGGTGATAACGTGAGAAGTGACGTCACTAGAAAGTCTCTGCCAGGGAGTTGCTTTTGACTGGTGAGATAGTAGCAGCAGCCACCAGAACGACATGGTGTCAGTGTCAATGCTTGTCAACCCTGCCAGAAAGGCTTCAGGTCTCTTCCACATCAGTATATATGGACTCCCCATGGTGTATCTGGGACAGCATTCTTGCAATGCTGGACTCTTTTTTCAATGGAATCTAGGGCCAGACAAGAAAGATCCCACTGTTGAAATTTACAGAAATATTTACTTCTATATCTGGGTGGGAAAATGCACTACTTTCGAAAGTGACGGATGCTGGTGAAAGAGAGGCAAATGAAAGGAGAAGTAGTACATTTCTGGACACTCAGAGGTGTATCTTGTCTTTTCTTGGAAGCTGAGCAGAGTCCGGTCTGGATAGTGCTTGGAAGAAAAACCACCAGGGAATTCAAGAAGCTTTTGGCTATATTTCAGAGAAACAGCAATCTCTCCTGAATTAATGTTGGCAAGAATATCCTACAATAGTCAGCTTGTAGGCAAATAACAACAGAAAATAAATGGCTTTAATGCACCTTGTAGAAAAACTTGTGTTATTTTGTCTATTATCTTCTGTCCAAAATCCATTAGAGTAAAAAAAGAAAAGGAAGAGCATTCTGAAGGAGATGGAGAAGACAAGAACACTCAACCCACTGCACATGCAGAGAGGATTATCCTTCATTCATACTTCTGTAGGTTAGATGGACCATAGGTCTGGCCTTATAAGATAAGTTCCTTTGTCCCTGATTATAGGGAAGTTGTTCAGGATCTTGAAAGCTCAAATCATCATTCTGAATTTGACTCGAAACCAGTGAAAATAGTACATAATTGGTACTATTTGGCTGCTACTATCAGTGGCTACTAGTCATGATGGCTGTGCTTCCAATATCAAAGCCATTCAGTGCTTCTCAATACAGAAGGGGTTTATTGCTCTGTGCCTTTGGGTCATTTCTGACCTATGGAGATCCTAAGCAGTCGTATTACAGAGTTCATTCAATGGGGAATTTGCCACTGCCTTACTCTGCAGTTATTTATTTATCATATCAGAAGCAAACCAAGGGTGCAATGTATTTTAAAAACTTGGCATTATATTAAATGTCCTTTGACCAGTAGGTGGCCATTTGGAGTACCAGCTCTGAGGTTGAGAGAATATGACTTGCTCAAGGTAATGTAGTGAATTTCTATGGATGAGAAGGGATTTGAGCCTGGTCTCCAAAGGTCTAATAATTCCCTTCATGCTCTGCTGAAGGGCTTCTTGACTACTGTGATAACAGTATGCTAGACTAAATAGGTATTTGCTCTGATCTAGCTGAGCTCTTCTTATCTTCTTGTGTGGTGAAGTCCAGATGGAAGCTGAATTTGGGGCCAATTATATTTCCAAATTCTTTCAAGGACAACTCTGCATATAGCACATTAAACTAGTGAAGTTGGGAGACATTCCCACAGTGGCCAGGTGTGTCGTCTTCAGTACTGAGGACCTCTATAGGAGATTCATCAAATCGAAAAACACCAGTGCAACTTGCATTCTTCCAAAAGTCAACTTTTAAATGCGTCTGTAAGAAACACTATTTTGGACTCTTTGCTACAGGCCTTGGCATTAGCCTTGCATTCCAAACTGAACAGAGATCATACAGCTACCATGGAATTTTTGGAACGCTCTGGCTGAGAGGTGTAGGGAAAGCAGAAAGGGGCAGGGAGAGCTGGCTCTGCTTTGAAGTAATTTAATGAGCAAGCCCAACTAATTGCTTTCTAATTAAGATTTTTTAAATTTCTTGTACAGAAGACACCCTTTGATTTCCACTGGCATGCACAGGACAAGATATGTAGTGCTGCACGCCCTTCAAAGGCAAATTCAGAATGAGATTTCTGGGAAAAAAAACCACTGAGTGATAAAATTAAGTATGGGAAAGTTTGGGATAGAACAGAGATGTTTCTCATGTATGAGAAGATAACCACAAGCCATGCTAACAAGGGAGGTCAGTGGATAAGAGAAACAGATGTGAGATACTTATGCAGAGCTTGAACAAGTTACTTTCTGGACAACTTCCTAACTTCTTTAGTCAATGTTTGGACAGTCTATGAATGTGGAACGGGGATTATGTGGGCTTTTAAAAATATGTAACTGTTTTAATCTGCCTTGTTGTAATTTTGATATGTTGTTTTTGTTTCTGTGTATGCCTTTGTTAGCCGCCATGAGTCCTCCTTCGGGGGTAGAGAAGGGCGGGTTAGAAATGAAATAAATAAATAATAAATTATGTGGCTTGCAACCAAGCTCATAGTCATAAACTCTATCTTGTAAGTACGGAAAATCCAAAGAATACTATATTAATGTAGTGCTAATGAAAGTGGTTGTCTCTGGACCAGAGTTTGCAAGACACTGGCTACTGATTTGTGGTGAGTTTCCAAGAAAAAAATAAATGTATCAGTGATATTGGCCTCTGATACATAGTGAAACAATTGTTCCCTTGATCAGATAGCTTAAGAACCACTATATTAAAGAAGGGAAGAAACAGAAAAGGGGCTATGAAATTCCAACCCTATAAGTTCCGGCCTAGTTTATTTGTCCAAATGTATCTCCCTCTATGATCCACCTCAGAGTTTATGATCATATGGGGAGGCCTTGCTCTTGATCCTGCCACCCTCACAAGTGCGATTGGCGAGGACAAGAGACAGTGCCTTCTCGGTAGTGGCCCTACCTATGGAACACACTCCCCAGTGAAATCAAGGTGACTCCCTCTCTCCTCACCTTTAGGAAAAAGCTTAAATCTTGGCTTTGGGACCAAGCATCCGGGCAGCTGGCCGAGCAGAAACTGCAATGACTTATGAGAACTGTCAATGAATAGACCTTGGACTGCAACTCTGGATTACAATTTGGATTTAGGGACTTAGATTCGGTTGTGCTTTAATACTTAATGGTCAATATTTTAATGTGTTTTTTATAATCTTGTTGGTTTACTTAATGTTAATTGTTTGTACTGCAATTGTTTGTTTGTTGGCATATAATGATTGCAATTGTAAGCTGCCTGAGTCCCCCTTCGGGGGTTGAGACGGATGGGATATAAATGTACGCAATAAATAAGTAAATAAGTAAAAAATAATAATATTGGGGGTAGGAAAATGTGTGTGTGTTTCTTATTTTTCTTACATGGTTAAATGTTTCCAACCACAAATTCAATTTAAGTTTTGCTTCAGGATTATGTGAAAATTCATGTTATCCTCTTCAGGAATTTGCTAGGTCATCCAGGGCAACTCTAGGGTAACTTCTATGGAATCATGCCATAGAAATGCCTGGAAGACCCAGGACATGTGTTTAGATATAGGTATGCACTGGTCTCATTGGTACATGGGTTGTACAGTATTCTCTCTTCTGCAAGGAATTTTCCTAATATAAACAATTCAATGTACTAGTTACTAATATTAAAGTGTAGTAGGAAAAAGTGTGTTTATCAGCACGTTTTCCTAATGCACATTAATATAAAATTATTGATTGGTCAGTTTCATTATATAATTGAAAGAAAGGCAAATATCTCTCAGGGCTGTGGCTTTCTTAATAGACACTACGAACTTGCAATGGGGTCTTCCTATTTTCCAATTTCTTCCCAAGGATTACCATCTTCTCTAATGAGTCATGCCTTTTCATGATATCAAAGTATGATGGTCTTGGCTTAGACATCTATAAAGGTAAAGGTAAAGGTTTCCCCCTGACATTAAGTCTAGTTGTGTCCATCTCTGGGGGTTGGTGTTCATCTCCATTTCTAAACTGAAGAACCAGCGTTGTCCATAGACACCTCCAAGGTCATTTGACTGGCATGACTGCATGGAGTAACATTACCTTCCCACTGGAGTGATACCTATTGATTTACTCACATTTACATGTTTTTGAATTGCTAGGTTGCCAGAAGTTGGGGCTAACTGCAGGAGCTCATGGAGCTCCCTGGATTCGAACCTATGACCTTTCCATTAGCAAGTTCAGCAGCTCAGCGGTTTAACCAATTGTGCCACCAGGGGCTCCATTTAGACATCTATATTGGCCATCAAATGATGCCCTAGGTATCTTGCTCTGAGACAAAGAAACCAATAGAAACAAGGCCCCAGGAAGGATAGTTATGAGGCTGCCTCTAGCAATTCTTTGGGAAGGCGTACTATAGAATTACACTTGACAAAGTGAAAGCCAAACTTGACAATGGATTTTTTTGGTGTAGATTTAAACTCAAAATCCCCTTAATTATGCCGAATGATGTGCATGAATGAGAGGCAAAGGAACCACTCCCTGGTTGTGGCTTAGTCCACCACAGCTTCCCTCCTTATGTGGCTTTCTCCTCTTAGAAGTAGTTTTCTCACATGAATGAAATCTTGGAGAAAAGGGACCATGAGAAATTGAGTGACAAGTGTTTGTGTGTTTGTTGCACACTTTTAACATCTCCCTCTTTAAGTGTTCAAATCATTCCCCATCTCCTCTTTTTTGCTGACTGAGGCATTTCCACTTTAAATTGCATAGAACTTCTGCATGTGTAGTTGGTCCCAAGGATCTGCCTCTTTAGAAATAGTCATGAGAGAACATGCCATAAATGGCATCCATCCTGGGAAAGAGGTTTTGATTGAATGGCTAGAATGTTAATTTTCTAGACCACAGAGGTTGAGCTCAGCACTGGGCCAAAGGGTGAAACAAGATCCTATGGTGCCACTCCCTCCAGCATAAGGGGAATCCCTGCCTTGCCTGCCATTATTGAGTTACCCAAATTAGCTGAGCCACAATGAGAGGAGAGTGTCTTGAGGCTTGCCTGCCTGAGATCACTCAGTACTTTTCTCTTCCTTCCATAAAGACTTCAGTATTGACACGGCATGATACTAAGTTCTTCCAAGTAATTTTTGAGCAAAACATTTCCGCCACTCAAGGGAAATTTCATAATGTTCAGGAGGTAGGTTTAACAAGGAAATTGTGATATGCCTTCAAGTTGTTCCCAACCTATTGTGACCCTAAGGTGACATTATTATAGGGTTTTTGGGCAATATTTGGTTCAGAAGGGGGTTGCCATTGCCTTACTGTGAGGCCCAAGAAGTGTGACTTGCTCAAGGACACCCACTGGGTTTCATTTCCAAGTGGGGATTCGAACACTGTCATAGTTTAAGTTCAAGGCACATCCTTTTTGCTCCTAGTCAGTTAATATGCATAGTTTTTTTAAAGCTGTCACTGGCAGAAAAGCTGTCTACAAATCTGGGTTTGGCTTTATTTGCTATTTTATTTATTTACTTTATTCTTATCCTACCTTTCTTCTGATATATGGACTCACAACAGCTAACAATAAATAAGGCACAATGCAAATTAAAACAATTTCACTGCATTAAAATATAAATATAAAAATCAGAAAAAATAAACCCTTTATGTATTATAACCATCAAATCTTAAAATAGTAAAAGGCATTGATTGAAGCTTCATACCCAGGTCAAAATCCCTATAATACCATCCCCAGTATCCTGTTTTAGGCAGCTGAGCAAAGGTAACTATAAATTCCCTCTTATTTTATTGTCATCCCTCTTGTGGATTGGCAATCCATGGTCTCCGTATTGTTATAAGAAATGTCTGTATGTTTGTGCATCTTAAATTGCCAGTGGACAGGTTGAAGCAGCAGAACTAAGAACAGTGGTATAATCAGTCTAGCTGCCTATAACAGTAATACGGTGTCAAAATTTATTTGGCAATACTCCAGTTGTCCATTGTGGACTCAGATTTTATTTTTAATGAAGGGCTACCTCAGGTACCAGCCATTGCCCAAGCGCAGCAAGTGGCAACTGCTGTTCTCTAAGTAATATGGCAAACACTCCATTAATCCTTTGCTACGTTGGCTTTGTCACATTCCAATGGTTTCAGTCATGTTGATGTCCATATGCTAACTTGAACCACTGCCAGTTTGGGCTTCTTAAGGAGCTACCACGTTACAAAAACATCACAGAATATTTCCACATGGTGAATGATTATAAGGATATTTTACAGATAATGTTTCACCACATTTGCCCTCAAGCATTAACCTACTAATATAAACACATCTCTAAAAGGATGCTTCTAATGTGTAGGTCAGAAAATCAATGAAAGAAGACCAATAAAGAGATAAACCAGTAGTCCAACTTGAAATAATATAATAGCTTGTCACAAAATCAAAACATGAGGCTGTAAAGGTACTTTTTATATGATACTACCAGGATCCCCCAGTCATTCTGGGAATTGCTGTCCAAAATTAATGTTGTAAGCTCTGGAAATACCATATGATGGATAGAAAAGAAATGTTTACACAGCAGATTTTGGAAAGAAGTTCTCTGAATGCTATGAAAGCAACATGAAGAAGAATCACAGGAACTGTGTGGTGTGCCAGTAGGTTTGTGTGTTGGGGGAAAGGATGTAGTTTCTTTCAAAGCTGAATCACAGATGGGCGCCAAAGTTACTCACTGTTGGAAGTGCAGAAATACTACCATGATTGCACAGACAACTATGTGCCTACTGGGGACATTTAGAAGTAGCGACAAATAGCAATGGTTCCCAGGAGTGTACCCTCTTCGTCTTGTCTGATCCATTGTGTACTTGACTACAAGCTGATATTTTCAGGCCTGGCTTTGTTTCCTCTCACTCCTTTCTGCAATTTTTCTTAGGTAATTGTACCCAGCAGACTTTATCGTTCTTTATCAGACATGCAGTTTTCTTTAATGAATACTTTCTCTTCACTTGAGACAGTCTTTGATAACAATTCCAAGTAGCTGGCTTCCACACAGCTATGAAAAAAATCTAAACCTTGTTCCCCCGATGCACATAATAAGAAACATCAACCTGCAAGAACCCAAACCAAGTTGATCTACTAAGGGAGAAACTGGTTCCTTCTGTTAAAGCAAATGTTTGTTTTCTTTTTCTTTTAAAAATAATTTTTATTGAAATATAGTGATAAGAGTAGGGTCAGGATGGTGGGAATGAGGGTATGGATAGGACAGAATGAGGGGTGGAAAGGGGAAAATATAGAAATAAAAACGTTTTAGCTGTTTCTAAAAAAGGACTTCGCCTCCAGAAGAAAGGAAAAAAATGGGGAAAAAGGAGGCAAATTTTGAAAAGATTAAAAAGAAAAAAAGAAAAAAGAAGAGAAAACAAACAAACAAAAAACCCTAAAAATTTTGAGGATTTCCGCCCCTGTCACTTGCAATTCTTCCATCTAGGTTGAATATCATTCATGATGGGAAAAAATAGAAATAAACAGTTTTAATCCACTCCGTCTTTTTATATATATATATATTTCAAAAAATTCTTCAATGGGGTCCAATCTGTTGGTGTCTTTGGTTTGCCTTGATATATTTTCAGATAGCATGTTAACCTGTCCATGTTCATTATGTCTAAGATTCTTGCAATCCATTCTTCTTTGGTTGGGCCTTCTTGTCTTCCACTTTCTTGCATATGTTATTCTAGCTGCTGTGGTCAAATAGCTAAATAAAATGTCTTGATTCTTATCAAATTTCATGTCTATCATTCATAGCAGGAAGTGTTTGTTTTCCATTCAGAATCACATCTTGCTCACGCAGGTATCATGAAGGCTATTGAAGCTGGAACTGTTATTCTCTATACCAGGGCTGTCCAACTTCTACCGGACCTTGGGCCGGAATTCCGGTCACTGATCACCTGGGGGGCCAAGCCCCCGGCTCCACCCCCTCCCCACCCCACCCCTCCCCGCCCCTCCCCCGGCTCCACCCCCACCCCGCCCCTCCCCTGGTTCCGCCCCCCCCACCCTATTATAATTATTATAATATCTTATTATGTGAGTTTAATAATAATAATAATAATAACAATAATGGGTGGCTGTGAGTTTCCTGGGCTGCCTGGCCATGTCCCAGAAGCATTATTCTCTCCTGGTGTTTCTAGGGCAGCATGGGTATTTCTGTAAAATGTTCAGCCAGGCTTTGAAGCTGCAAGGCCATCCAGTGCTGATCAAGGTGTCCAAGGGCAACCTTCAAACCCAACTCAAGTAGACAAGAATTCCTTCCTTCCTTCTTTCTTTCTTTCTTTCTTTCTTTCTCCCACCCACACTAGCCAAACCCCAACAGACCTCTGAGGATGCCTTTTTAGCCATAGATGTGGGTGAAATGTCAGGAGAGAATGCTTCTTGAACAGGGCCAGGCAGCCATACGGAAAACTCACAGCAACCCATTATTATTATTATTTTTCCAAGCCTGGGCTTAATATGCCCAAATATGAACACAGATGGAGTTTGGGGGAAATAGGCTTTGCCATTTGGGAGTTACAGTTTCTGGGATTTATAGTTCACCTACAATCAAAGAGCATTCTGAACTCCACCAACAACAGAATTGGGGCAAACTTCCCCCACAAAAATACCCCACATGCATCAGCAAATAAGAAAATGGCAATTAGGAGGGGAGGGGGGAGAGAGGGGGGGAGGGAAGCCCTGCTCCGTGTTTGTGCGCTGCTGCCAGAAAAGAAAGGGGTGACACAGGAAGTAAGGAGGAGACGAAGAAGGGATGGATGGAAGGATGGAGGGAGGGAGGAGGGGGAAGAACAGAAGGAAGAACAGAAGGAAGGAATGAACGAAGGAACGAAGGAAGGGTGGGAGGGGGGGAAAGGAAGAACGGAAGGAAGGAAAGAAAGAAGGCAAGGCAGGCAGGAAGGAGAGAGGGAGAAAGAAGAGAAAGGAGGGGAGGGAAAGAAGGGAAGGGAAGAAAGATGGGAAGTATGGAAGAGGGAAGGAAGAAAGGGATGAAGTAAAGAGAGTGAGGAAGATGGATGGGAGTAAGAAAAGCCCCTTTACCTGCTTGCCAAGAGCTCCGTGTCCATGCTGCTGCTAAAGCAGCCCCGGTTGGAGCCACCTCTGGCAACGCCCCTCTCCCGTTCTTGCTGCGGCCCTGCTCCTTGCTTCTCTTGGTCTCGCAAGGCCGCAAGGAGACTCGGGGGAGGCTTTTCGCGCCTCCAGGAGCGCTCCTCCAATCACGAGTGGGGCCTGAGAGACGTCACCCCCCCTCCCTCCCTCAGGAGGAGGGGGCCAATGGAAAGCCAAGGGGCGGGACCAAAATAAATAAATAATAATAATAAAATAATTAAAAATATTTTTAATTGGATTTTTTTTAAAAAACATCTTATTTCTTGTTGGAGGGTAGGGGGCCGTATCCAAGGGGCTGGGGGGCCGTGTACGGCCCCCAGGCCGCGTGTTGGACAGCCCTGCTCTATACAAAGAGTTTTTGATCATATTATCTCCCATAATTTAAGGGCGTGTGTGTGCTGTATATGGTACGACCCCTATATCCATGGGACAGGTATCTGAAGTTTCTTTTACCCACATTTGATAAAATATGTCCCTCCAGATGTTTCCTAGGTTCTTCAGCATAACTCTGTGATATGCTTCTGCCAGAAGCTGACCATTAAGTCATCATGAGATGACAGGAAAGCTTAGAGAAGACAATAATGCTGGGGAAAATGGAAGGAAAAAGAAAGAGGGGCCGACCAAGGGCAAGATAGATAGATGGTATCCTTGAAGTGACTGGCTTGACTCTGAAGGAGCTGGGAAGGTGACGGCTGACAGGGAGCTCTGCAGTGGGCTGGTCCATGAAGTCACGAAGAGTTGGAAGCGACTGAAGAAATAAACAACAATGGAGGACCTGGTGATGCCTACAGAGGTGTCCTGTCAAGGAATTTCATAGGTCCTCCCTCCAGAATGACTCTATGGTATCCTTCCACCAAACATTTTTTATTTAATATAGTTTGTTATTATCTTTGATTTTCACTAATCATGTCATATCTGGAAATGTACCCTTCATAGATTAAGGGATCATAATGCACTTAGATGTTGTAAATAAGTAATAAACAAGATCAGGGGATAGATATTTTTCATATCTCTCGCTCCTACAGTTAAGATTACCATACTTCTCCATTCATTGAGTTTTATCTGGATTCTAGGTGTGCTGACCTGAGCTTGTTGTGACTGTCAAGTGGTCCCTGTTCTAAATGTTCTTTCCTTCTTTCATTTTGAAAGCAAGTGTGTCAGCCACATGGAAGCTGAGATACAGGAAAAATGCAGAGCTACTCTTCTGTCAAATTGCTCTGCAAGAAATAAGTCTATCCATGCCTTTCAGGAACCTACTTAGAATATTTGCATAACATGCAAATTAGAAACCTGTATTTGAGGGAGTAGAATATGGTTATCCTAGTTACAATAAGGTTCATGGCTTTAGTGGAGGGGGAGGTGTTATCCAAATTTTAGCAAAGGCATACATTAAAACATTTGGAGGTCATAATTCAGGTTTCAAAGGAACGTGTTTTGGCTGAACCAAGTTGAAAGGATTTTGACTTTGAAAAACTCTGGGAATACAGTAGGAAAACAATGGCTGTCTGTAGTATGAAACAAACTGCAATGATGAGAGACAGTAATATCATTGGTCCATGAAGTGATGATGCCAATGTCCTTTTCTCAGGAAAGATGTGTCTCGTTTTTGTTCCTCCTCCAGGGAACAGAAATAGTTAGCAAATGAGGAGCACACAGAGAATATACCGAGAACATAAGAACATAAGAACATAAGAAGAGCCATGCTGAATCGGGCCTCAGCCCATCTAGTCCAGCATTCTGTGTCACACAGTGGCCCACTAGTTGTACACAGGGATCTCTAGCAGAAAGGAGCCCCCTAGTCCTAGTGTTGTGTGGCAGAGAAAATATTTTTTCTCTATTCACCTTTTCTATCCCATGCATGATTTTATACACTTCGATCAAGTCACCTCTTAAACGCCGTCTTTCAAGGCTGAAAAGACCAAGGCGTTGCAACCTGATTTCGTAAGGAGCTGCTCCATCCCTTGGATCATTTTTGTTGCCCTTCTTTGTACCTTTTCCAGTTCCGTTATATCCTTCTTGAGGTGCGGTGACCAGAATTGTACACAGTACTCCAGATGTGGCCTCACCATAGATTTGTAGAGAGGCAATACAACATTTGCCGACCTATTTTCGATTCCCTTCCTGATCATGCCAAGCATAGAATTTGCTTTTTTCACTGCTGCTGTGCACTGGGTTGACATCTTCATTGAGCTGTCCACCAAAACCCCAAGATCCCTTTCCTGGTTTGTCTCGGAAAGCTTTGACCCCATCAATTGGTAGGTGTAGTTGGGGTTCTTTGCCCCGATGTGCATGACTTTACACTTGTTTAGGTTAAAATGCATTTGCCACTTTGTTGCCCATTCACTCAATTTCGAGAGATCTTTCTGGAGCTCTTTACATCCTCTTTACCGAGGATGTACCTCTTCTATCAGAAGGAGTATATAAGTTGGCCCTAATAACCCTTAGTCTGAAGATATAGTTTTTTTGTGAGTCTCTAGCTTTAAAATAGGCCCATCCAGTCAAAATGGCTCCAGTTAGCCAATCACAGTCTGTAAAAGGTTCTTGGGAGGGATCTGTTAGAACAAAGCATAAAATGATGGGCTTCCAGCTCATTTGGGCTTGTTGCCCTCCCCCCATTTCTTTTTTTAGTGGAGGCATCCATCTTGAGAGGGCCTCAGCATATTTCAGTGATTATAACAAATCTCAGGGAGCAGCCATTATTAGTGGAGGAAGAACATTCATATTTTCTTTGAGTCCGTTTTTTTATTGCTGAGGGAGATCTAGTGGGCTTCCACATGGTTTGTGTATAGGCATCCATCTTGGGAGGAGAGTGTCAGGGCAGCCAACAGTGGGAGTGGTTGCCTGGGTAGAAACAGTGTTGCCCTAGGATTGGTTAGGAAACTGAGGGGAGGCTCCGAACTGAAAAGGAGGGAAAAGTGTCTGCAGAGAGGAGTCAGTCTGAGACAGTCACAGCTCAGTGTCAGAAGCAGTCCGAGAGTGTCTGAGCTAAGTGTCAGAAGGGGCTGACAGATCTTAGTGTCAGAAAGAGTGGCAAAGCTGACCGAGTCTGAGCTTAAGAGTGCTGACAAGTAGAAGTCAGACAGAAACCTTAAGCTCTCTTGGATTAGAGATAGAGGTTGTCTCAGGAACTGGGAAGCTAACAGGAAGACTCTGAGGGAAGAGTTTGTTAGCTTGGTCAAACGCAAAATATAAACAAGATGTAACTCACTGGAATAATGCAGTTTCTAAGAAATGGGCTGCACCTACAAAGGCGACTAAATACTATGCTCCCCAAAAGACTGGTGATTGAAACTCACAAGTAGATACACAAGGTATATCATAAATCAACAATCTTCATTCCATTAAACCACGCCTATATCAAAATACATTCATAAGTATATATATCACAACCATCAATAAGAGCAAGAAATACCAGTGCAATTGATAAGGCAATGTCTGCCCAATAAAGGGATAGTCCTGCGGAGCTTAGAGCACCGTAAAGTCATACATATTCAGTTCTTTAGGGGCACATCAACTCACGAGTCCCACACGAACAAACTGAGGAGCCGGCGTCGTGACCAGGAGGTCAAGTAGCTGGAGACATGCCTATGGCTGTCCGGGTGTAGACGTCCTGGTTTTTGCCGTTTCACTTCAGGGCGTTCCGGCTTGTTGATATTTATGATATACTTTGTGTATCTACTTGTGAGTTTCAATCACCAGTCTTTTGGGGAGCATAGTATTTAGTTGCCTTTGTAGGTGCAGCTTGGTCAAGTGGCCTGAGGGGCTTCAGGCGACTAACTATCTTAGTTAGTGGAAACTCACAGCTATTCAGGGAACCTGATAATGTGGGGGAAAGTTTAAGGACAGATCCATTTGTAAAAGCTAAACTATCTGTGTTAGTTTGGAAGCAGCCATTCTAAAGGGAATCCTGTTAGATATATTCTGTGTTACACTTTAAATAAGATCTCTTGAAACTTAGATTTGAAGATAACTATTTTAAGCAACCACTACGCTCTATAAAGTTTAAGTAACCAATATGCATTTGTGCCTTTCTAAGAAACTAGTCTGAACAATAAACATTATTTTGTTCACTTTTAAAGTCAAGTCTCACATGTGCCTTTTTCTCTCAAGAAATCCTTTAAACAGTTCCAGCAGTCTAAAGGGTTATTTACTTCAGCACTCCACACAGCTGAATTTGCCTAGGAGCCAGAAGGGGTTGGTTATAAGTACTCATCTGACATCTTGAAAATCCTTAAGTATTTCAACAAGGTTGGTGGCAGCGTTAGTCTGAAGAAGATCTTTTAATAGGGCAAAGTTTGGCAAGGAGGGCCCTGACACGGAAGTGTGAAATAATCAGCCCTGATCCTTTACATTTTGTTGGTAGTGGTGGGATGAAATAGGAAGGTCCACCCTGCCCCAATCGGTCAAGGGCCCTGATCCGTTACCCTGCTTTTCATTTTTTTGGCAGAATTTTTCAGTGGGAAAACAAAACAAACTGAAATAAGAAGGTCCACCCTGCATTCCTAAAACACATTGAAAAATCCATTACACCAACTGATTTTGCTTTTCAAAAACTTAATTTTAAAATGAAATTTTATTGAATTTTTCACAGTCAACTAAAAGTAAAACAAAACAAACAAGCAAATGGGAATCCACTTTCTCTGCCTACACAGCCTGTTTATGGAAACGTTTTTGTTCAAATATTGGCTTTTCTTTATGACCTATTCATTCATCTGGTAAATCTTGATCAGTCTGCTAAGCTAATTTTTGTTCTTGTTTTTTGTGTTTATTTTCTGGCTGTTGTTTAACTTTATACATTATATTTTAAAGATCTTGCTTGATTTTGTCTTCTGTTGATGAAGCTGTTTTTTTTTTTTGCATTCCCCTAGCATTTCCAAGACCTCTAGCTATGTCATCTTGGAGCAACAGAAGTAGGGACTGGAAGGAGTTAATTACAGCCTGTAGTTGCTGTTGAAAATAGCTTGGTCTTGTGCAGATGGTAATTTTTTTCTTTCTAGCAGCACATGTCATAAACCATTCACTTATTGCAACTTGTTTATCTTTTTTTGAAATGCTGGCTAATAATGACCGTCCTTTGCAGTCCAAATTATTTAAGCCTTGGGGTTTGTCCAAAAGTGTGGTCCAAGTACTGATAAACTGTTAGCAATTTGGTGCTAGCTGTCCTTTGTGCCCCTCCAACAACCCAAACTAGAGGTGGTCCAACATCAAAGAGAAAGGAGAGGGAGGCAATCTTCTCCAGCAAACGAGCCCACTCTTAAATCTTCCGATCAGATTTAAGCCCATATAGGTGAGAAGTACGGAACTTGCCTTAATTTAAGCAGGTTCCCAATATTTACACTTCATTAAAGTTCATTTATAATGTCCATGGAAGGATATTTTATCTGGAGTTCTTCAGATTATAGCTGGGCAATCTTCACAAAGGGGTGACCACAATCTCCATCTGTGACTGGGGCTAGCAGATCACTTAAGACAGATGTCTCATATGGATTATCCTCCAACATCTTTTATACCTAACACACATTTTCTGATGGCTTTGAAGCCCCCAAACCAGTTTTTTCTGTGTGAATTATCCTCCGCCAATGGTGAGGGAGAACTTTTCACTCAAGGCCACCCCCCAGTCCTCTTTTCATCAATGCCTGTCCTTTCATTATCTTTCAAAATAAAACTGCTTTAAAATAAAGCACAAGCCCTGTATTTGGGAGGGAAATTATGTCCCCAGACTTTGTGTGGACAATATCAAACCCCATTGAAATTAAGAACTTCTGTGCCAAGAATAGCATAGAGTTATGCTAGAGGATTTAGAAAGTGCCTTTTGGGGATATGAATAAATAAAACTGCAAAAATAGGTCCCACTGATACAGGAGTCTTACTATAAAACCAAATTAAAATTTTAACTAATTTGAAGAAACCTGAAATAAAACAAAGACATGTTTTTCAATAATTTCTGGCTTTTGACTGTGCTTTGGTCCCTGAGCTGGCGAATAAGCAGGGAATGCTTCTATAGACTGTGTACAAAACTCGGCTTCTTGTCCTATGAATGCAGATGATTGCTAGCCAGCATGGTGTTGACAATCCTACTTCCAGTGCTTAGGAACTCACAAATGGTTTCTGTTGCTGGATCAGACCCACCCACAGAGCACTGAGCTAGTGCTTGGCACTATCAATTCTGATATTGACAGTCACCAGTTTAGAAGGGATGAAGGAAAAGATCCAGGCTTCTCCATCTTTTCCCACAGGCAACTGGCATTGGCAAAAGTAACAGCATCAGCCATCTGTTTAGTGGGCACATGCTTTTTCCATTAGAGTAGTGTGGTTTAGTAGCTCTTCTACTGGTTTGACAGAAAATATATATGCATCTCTAGAAGATGGTTACAAATAATATATGCAAACTAAATGGTAAACTACTTAGGTTTTTTAAGGCTATGTGGGAATGTTATTAATCATATTGGGTCTGAGTTAACACAAGACAGATGAAGGCAGGGATGCTCGAGTGGCTGTATGTCTATAGTCCTCTTTAAAATAAAAAGAGCATGTGTCTTACAAGAACTTTGAAACCAAGTAGCTGAGATTTTCTGCTTGATAACGGATAAATCAAAGTCTTCCCTTCCAAGTTTTGTTCTTGTAACTTTCATACTTTCAAGAATTTGGCTAGTTGGTTCCAACAAGTAATTCCAGTAAAATCTAAATCTAAGCATGGAAACATATTTATACATATGGCCAAAAGAGGAGAGCCAGGAAGTGTGTGTGAGAGAGATACTCCACGGGAACAGAGAAGGGCTTCCAATATGCTGGGCTAAAAACTTTTTTTAAAAAGGCCCCAGAGATTTTTCTATGCCCATATAAAGCCAAGAAAGGACTCGTTTACAATAGAAACCTACCAGGCAGCTCAGCCAAAATATTACAATAACACTTTCTTTCTAGGCCAGTATCACAGGGACTTGGCAGTCACTTGGGCTTCTGGCCTGGAGTAATATGCACGATCTAAGCTTATATCCTTTTCAGTGCTTGAGGCAGCTCCATGTCTCCTGATGTGCCCTGTCTGCTAAGAATAGGAGGAATGTGAACTGGAATTTGGACAGGGCTTTTAACAGTTTCCAGTCTCCTTCTGTAATTTCTTCCAAGGCCATAACCCTCTCCAGCTGTCTTTGGCACAAGAACTGACTGATATTGGGTTGAGCATTGGCTGCCACCACTAGGGCTCCCAGATTTCAGGTCCAAGCTTCTCAGGACAAGGCAGAGGAATCTCAGCATAAGAGCACTGCCTTGAAAACACAAACACAGACACTGTATTTTGCTCATTACTTATTCTTGGTATTTGTTTTTAATTTTATTGGTGTGCTCTGTGGTTGATGCTTAATTTTTCATGCTTCATGATATCAGAAGGGTCTGCTCCTTGTCACAACACTAGGTCCATTTCAAAGTATCTCCAGGTCTTATTTTTTGGCCCCAGAATCTCCACCAGATCTAGCTACCATTATCTTGGACAAGTCCAACCACTTTAGTGAACGACTTGCAACAGATATAGGTGAGTCCCGTGTCATGCTATCCATCCCACGCCAAAAAAGGCACAGCTCTAACTAGTAACAAACCTTATGCATTCCATTTGGTATTCCTGCTTTTATTCTTCGGAGCACAGGCATTGCATTAATCTTGAATTGACAAAGTAGAACTAGAGGCATATGTAACCTCCACCTTGCTATTTTAATTTTGCCATTTAATTTTTTAAAGGGCATGAATGATGCAATACATTGTAACTGAGTCAATGCAGGAAAGTGGGGGTCAAACTGAATAATAGCTTGCCAAGGCCATCTCCTTTGTTCTTAGAACACATGTAAAAAGTCATCTAATACGCACCTGAAAGGAAATCTTGCAAAACAGGAACATTTGGCACATTTTAAAGGAACTTGTTGGCAGTGGCTTCTAGAGCACTGAATGCTGCCATTCCAGTCTGGTAGCCAAGGAAAGACAACTAAATGCTGATTTCTTGTCATACTGGTTAAAAAAAGGGGAGTAGACAATTTCAACTAGGAAAATAAAGCCTAGAGGGAAAGGGTGAAGTAGACCTTCTACAGTTAAAACTTGCAACCTTTCTTGTTTGTTTAGCAGGTTTTTTTTTGTTCTCATTGCTACTTTTTTTGTGTGAAAAAAGTTGAATGAACTATGCACATTACTTCATGCCACATACAGGCTGGACGTTAAGACAAGGTCCTCCACATAGTAATGTACAGTTGAATCAGGCACAGTTCATCAGTGAGCCAGGTATCTACAGCGATGTATATATGCAGTTCAATTGGTAACTGCAGCCATCTAAAAATAGCCCCAACCAAAGCTAGACTGCTTCTATGGCAGTGGTTCTCAACCTGTGGGTCCCCAGATGTTTTGGTCTTCTACCCCCCAAAAAATCCTAACAGCTGGTAAACTGGCTGGGATTTCTGGGAGTTGTAGGCCAAAACACCTGGGGACCCACAGGTTGAGAAACACTGTTCTATGGGGATCCATATCTTCTTTCTCTGCAGGCTTCTTGAGCGTTGTTAAGGCTGGCTCTACAATGACATAAGTGTCTCTGACAGATGATTTTAGGTATTATGAACACACAGCTAATTGTTAGTTATCTACAGCAATTTACTATCATTTGTACTGCTATGAAGGAAAGAGGCACCTGTCTCAGGTATCAAAATAATTTGACCAGTTGTTGTCTTGGGAGAAGACAACTTGACCACTTATCTTGGGTGAAGGGTGTCATTTTCTTCTGTGTCTTGGTCAGAGATCTGTTTAGGCTACTCCTGGTTCTCAAGGAAGAAGAGGGAAATCTTCAGACACACTGTATTCCTGTCTCTGTCACTGGTTTCCACAAGAGAATTGATGACTGTGACTGGAGTCTGAGGCCTTCTGGCAATTCACAATTACATTTTTTTTTAAAAACCTACAACTTACGGAACCCCACAGAAATGTTTACAACGCTCTGCAGAAGATCTTCATCTTCTGGACCATAGTCTCCACTAGGCTTGTTTGATAAAAAAAATGGTTCAAAACTTGTTTTGGATGTCCGGGCACTGGTGGTTTGATTTTGAAGTCAGTTCTGATTTTCACAGAAAAAAAGTTCAATTTTTTAAAAAACTTCTGAGACTTCTGAATCCTTTGTTAATGGTTTGAAAGTATTATTTCCTGTTTTATTGGGTGGTCTTTACTTTGAAATCAGTTGTTTTACTCTGGAAAGGGGGGGGGAAGCAAAGGGAGGAAATTCATCTACTTGGTTTTAAAACGCTTCCCAGGCTCGCGAGGGTCGACGAGAGGGAGGAAATTAATCTACTGGGTTCCAAACTGCTTCCCAGGCTCACTAGGGGAGATGACAGGGAGGATAGTCATCTACTGGGTTTTAAAACACTTTCCATGATCACGAGGGGAGACGAGGGAGGAAAGTCGTCTACTGGGTTTTAAACCACTTCCCAGGCTCACGAGGGGAGACGAGAGGGAGGAAAGTCATCCACTGGGTTTTAAAAAGCTTCCCAGGCTTGAGCCGAGGCCAGGGACCAGAAGTGGGGGAACTCTGAATAATTTCTGACTCACTCACTGCTTTGTAACAGAAATGATGGAAAAAGCTTCGGGAGGGCAAAGGGACTTCTGGTTTCCTTAAAAACTTTGAAATTGGTTCAAAAAGCAAATCTTTCTGAATTTATTCCGAATTACGAAGATTCTGACCAAACCTAACCATGCCTAGTCTCCACCTGCCTTACATTCCCTGTAGGAATTTCACATTGAGGGGTTCATATAAGACTATTTCATCATATCATGTGAGAGTGAATAATTTCAATTTTTTTCTTGCTGTTGAGAAAAAATATACTTCTGCATTAGTCTCCTGTGATATTTGCACATCCTAAAATGTTTCAGAAAATTATTAATCACACAAATATATATTTAAAAACATTTGCATGAGAATTGTGGGCTTGTTGTCCTAATTTGTATCCCCGGGTGGTGACATCTGGGGTTTAAAAAAAAGATATTATTGTTTTTTCTGTACAAAGGACAAAAATACAGCTCATGGGAGGAGTGTGCTAGATTTTTGTGTGTGTGATTGAAGGTTCTTGTGTGCAGAATATGGCAATTTGATGACAGTCTTAAAAAAGAATATGAGTTTTTGTGCAACCCCCCCCCCAAAACCCCCCCAAAACAAACCATTGATCATGCAAAGACTCCTTACGCATTTCTGTGCAGAATAATTTTCTGAAAAGACTTCAAGATATGCAAATTCTGGGCAACAACTGTGCAGAATTATTGCCAGTGTGTTATTCTTCCTGACTGGATTTCCTGAGTATTAGAAAACTCAATTTTTAGCCAGGAAACGGATAATAGTATATTCCTTCGATACCTAACTCTGAGACGGTTAACAATGTCTACTTCCTCTGGAATGTCTGGTGCTATCCTTGGATCTCCTTAGACCCAAATTGCCTGAGATTCAGAGACAACCTAAACATTTCCAAAACAGGAATATTCACCATGGAAGTTTCTCTCACTGAAGACATTTACACAACGTTGTTGCAGCCATGGATGAGAAGCACTAAAATGTTGCTGCATCAATTTCAACTAGTCCTTCTGACCCATGTGTATCTAAGAACACAATAGACTCAGCCTCAGAAACTTATTAATTCAAACACGCATACTTATATCACCAGTACCAGACTGCAGATCTTTAAAAAAGAAAAAAAAAGCATTGAGTCAGATGCTTCCAGTCATGTGATCAGGTCTCTCAAGATTTCCCTAAAATGATTACAAAACTGAAGTCCTGAAAAGTCCACAAAAGAACTCCTCTAAAATATGGTAAGAAACACGGAATAGACATTTACCTTGAACTATGAAGAGCAATTCACTATATAATGCTGGGTGGATCACAGGGCAAGGGAGTTCCTTCAGGTAGCATCTAAGCATTGCAGCTAATGTCTGCCCATCAAATGAGTCCAATTCAACTGATGCCATATCTGAATAGAAAAAAGAACAAGAAAAGGAACAAGAAGAAATTCATTTTCAATGACAAAATCATTGCCTGTATTGAAGGAATCTAGCTTTGAAAGAAGATTTCTGATTGTTACTTTAGAAAACAGATTTCACTAAATCACACACCACTTTTTTGACCATGGACCACTTTGACCAAGGACCACTCACCAACATTAGTACCAAAAAGGTTATGAATCAGTTTTTGGTCAGGTCTAGATTTGGTTTGGTTAATTGGGATGCTGATTCAGAAAATTCCATTGGATAGACCACATCAACTTTAGTTTAGAGCTGATGTGGTCTATCCAATGCAATTTTCTGAATCAGCACCACAAATAACCCCAGGAACAGGCCTAAAACAAGGACACCAAGGTGCCACATGGAATGGCTCTGCTCAGGGGTGGAAGGAGAAAGAAGCAGCAGTCAGGAGGCTTGTCGCGACTTTTGTGGGTAGTCAGCCTCTCCCCTCCTGACATCCCTGTTGTCTCAGAACTATAAGAGGGTTTTGTGAGAACAGTCGCTCTTGTTGCAATGGAGTAGTAACGGTGAGGCCACGGACCATATTTTAGTTCTTGGGGACCACAGGTTGGGAACCACTGGTCCAGAGGCTTAGAAAGAAAATAATCCCTCAAATCAGGGCTCAGTTTATTCTTTTAGGAAGATTAGGAACATATTATACTCCACATATAGATTATACTGCAGGCTAATTAGTGACAATTCATTAACCCTTTTTAGAAACAAAATAATCCAGAGGTGCATACTGCTATGGCACACCAAGTATCCTATTGATTTCAATGTCTAGGTTTCAGAATTAGGCTAAGCACGCAACACACATTTGTAAGTAATGTAGAAATGTGATATTACATTTGGAAATCCACTCCAACTCTCATAATGTATTCCCTATACCTGAGTCAATATATAATGGAGAACCATATGGAACAAAATACAAATAGCCAAACCTATTACTGATTTCCATCAGTCTCCCACTCGCTGCCAAAGAGAGAAAGAAAGAAGCCAGCCAACCTGTCTTTTCAACATGTAATCACTCATAAGTTTCCGATGGTTAATTATAAACTTTTTCTTCAGGTCAAACTAAGACCCCCACCCCACCCCAATTAAAGATATCACAAGACACTAAAAATGTTTTGTGATCTTCACATAGGAAAGAAAATGGACTCATTTTGAAGATAACAAAATATTTATGATGGGTAGTTTTGGGGTCATATATTTTAAAAAGGATTACATCAACATAAGATTGTCTCTTTTTCCTTAGAAAAGAGCCTATAATTTGGCTAAAAATAAGAACTGACAATTAGAAATGGTAAGCAACCACAAACCAAGGGGACACCTAATTATATTCCCTGTGTCCTATATGTCACCCCTTGGAAAAGAGATGTGTGACGCAAACGGCAGCCTCAAGGCTGCTAGTTCCATGGAACAGTTTTGTGTCCAAGCAATTGCCCCAAAAGAAGGATTTCCACTCCCAGGGAGCCCATGACAGAAGTTTAGGGACTTCCAAGCACAGTGGCACATAGTCCTGAAAAACGGGGGGTGGAAGTATGAGAAATGTGACCCATATCCTGACTGCCATAGTTTAGCCAGCCAGGTTTTAAATGCATCCAAGAATTTTATAGGCGATTTTCTTCCATCAATTCTTGGAATATGAAATAAGGCTCTAGGAAACTGGGTTTTCAACATCTAGCATTTTGTAATTTCAGAAATATGAGCTTTGTTTCTTTTCACCAATCTGGGAATAAAGTTTGCTTTTCCACTAGATTTTTTAAAAGTGTCCCTCTTTTATGCTTGTTTGCATGCCATCTGATACTGATGTCTAAAAATAAACCTATTTTTCTATTCAACCAGATTCCTGTGCCTATGGATTGAAGTCCTCTGCGCCCACACATATTTAAATGCTCTGCTGTGCTCACTCTACTGGAAACCAGAAAAGTTTTAAATTTTTAATATGAGAACTGAGTGTCTGTGCCTTCACGTCGCCTGTCGACTTATGGTGACCCATGCATTTCATGGGGTTTTCTTAGGCAAGGATAAGAAGTGGTTTTGCCAGTTCCTTCCTCTTAAAAACAGCTTACACAACCTGGTAGTTATTGGCGGTCTCTCTTCCAAGTACTAACCAAACTGAGCTTGCATAGCTTCTAAAATCAGACAGAATCTAGTTCTTTTAGGTTATTCGGGTATCCAAAAATGCTGGAAAAATAGCTGTATATCTACCAGTGTTTGAATAAAATGCCAGTGAAGCATTGCTCCTATTTATAAAAGAATAATACTTTTAATAAAACAATCTCTTTAGTGAGAAACTCATCTGGTTATCACTCATTATATCATCAATGGATACTTACACTGAAGTTTAGGATTAGCCTCTTGTGATGTCACAGGAAGCGGAGGCCCATGATTTTGTAAAGACGATGCCACAAGAAGAAGCTCCTGGTGATGCCATTAACCATGATACATTAAACATCAACCATAGTTACAAGAAGGAAGGAACAACCAAGCTCTACTCATGACCCTATCATTGTGCAATATTTTTCCAGCCAAGCACCATAGCAATGAACATGTCACCATGAAAAGTATTACATTTCCTCTGTTGCCATGTGTTGTACTTTGGATGCTCAGAAAACAGGATATTCCTGTGATAGAAGTACTACCATAAGTGAGACATGTGAATTGTATATTTCAAATGGGGAACGCATTGTGTGCATTTACTATGCAGAAATGGTTTTTAGGAATCAATTATAGTGGCTGTTTCTTGCTAGGAAGCTGTGTATGCCTGGATTACATACTGTCTTTCTGCAACTTCAAACAGCATTGGAAGGGGATAGGGAGACCACTCTACCGTAGCTTCTCAATATTTCTCCTTTAAGTCTGAGTATACCATGAGTAGATTCAGACAAACAACCGCTCTCTAGGAATGGTGTGGTTTTGTAGCAAAGGGGCAAAAGCAAAGTTCCCACTGAGTTTTGCTCACCAGAGACTTCAAAATGAACTTCAGAATCTCCTCCCTTTGTGCAATGATATTCCAAATATTCACATTAATTGCCCACCATTTATTGGCTGTAGCTACACTTGTTCAATAGAATAAGCTCCTAAAACCAAAGTCTATCACAATCAATTGTCGAATCAGAGGTGGGGCCACCTTGGTTCAATATAACTTGGTTGAAATCTCCACAGTCACAACATGAAATATTAACTAAAGAGGAGAAACATCATGATAGCCTTTCAGATAAGAAAGACTGCTAGACTAGAGTGGGAAAAGCAGGTTATTGCCATAGCATCATCTATAGCAGAGGTTCTCAACCTGTGGGTCCCCAGATGTTTTGGCTTTCAACTCCCAAAAATCCCAACAGCCAAAAACCTGGGGACCCACATATTGAGAACCACTGACCTACAGGGTGAGGTTCTAGGTTTGCATACATTCTAAGCTGCCCTGAGTCCCCTCGTGGGAGAAGGGCGGGGTAGAAATGAATATAATAAATAAATAAATAATAAGTAAGTAAGCTACAGTTCAAAGTATGGGTGGGCAATGTGTTGTATATGGGCTGCATGTGGTCCCTAAAGCTGTTTTTGGGGTGCACTCTTGTCGTTCCCCAATCTCTCTTCAGTCTTCTACCCCCTGCAAAGCCCAATAGTTTCCACTTCTGGATGCTTCTGGATGCTTCTCCATTGTGGCCCCCGTTCTTTGGAACTCGATGCCACCGGACCAGAGAGCCTCCCTCGACCTGCCCCAGTTCCTGACCGCTCTGAAGACCTGGCTATTTAGGAAAGCCCATGGTTAATGCAGAACCAGGAACTCAAATACCGAGCCTGGCCCCTGCATTTAACCACTGAATATTTTAATCTAGTTTTAAATACTCTATTTTAATTGTGGAATTTGTTGTGTGTAAGTCGCCCGGAGCACTAACGTGGAGGGCGACTCAGAAATAATAAAGTCAGTCAGTCAGTCAGTCAGTCAGTCAGTCAGTCAGTAGATGAAACTTTAAAAGCTTTTCAAACATTCCCCCCTTTCACAAAGTATAATAAAACAAAAATTGGAAGTTTCTTTTCTTTATGACATTTATGGGGCTGGTCAACACCAGAAGGAAATCGAAAGGTTACTAGATACAATAACAGCCACTTCTAATGTGCCACCTAATTTGCAAGAACTGTGATGTGGTTTGAGTGCTGGACTGGGATGCTAGAAGACCAGGGTTCAAATCTCCACTCGATCACAGAAAATGAGCAAGTCACATTTGCTAAACCTCAATGGAAGGCAACTGCAGATCTCCTCTGAACCAATCTTGCCAAGAAATCCCCATAATAGGTTCACCTTAGGGTTGCAAAAGCAAGAACACTTCTACCCTTCTTTAAGTTAGCTGATAGTTAGCTGATAAGTGTCAGTGCCTGCCTGCCCAAACAGAAGGACCATCACAGTTGCAAGTTCAAACATAGCATCTACTCAAAATGTAAGGCCTATTGATTTCAGTGGAACTCCATCCGTTTTCTCCTTGGACAGGAATAAAGTTTTACGCAACCCCCACAAAAAGGAGAGAATTCATAACTTCAGGAAACTATGGCAGACACCTAAAAACTTGACAGCGTTTTTGTTGTTGTCCCATTTGCAGTGCCCAGTTTTAAGAAACCAATTTGACATTCCAAATGTGTCTTGGTGGGGAGGGGGCTTCCTCAGAGCAAAATAAAGAGCCTTAATAGTTTTTAAAGACTAGAAAATCGGAGGCAGCTCTCAGAGGCACTGCTGCTAACAGTCCTGAGGCATTAAAGTGTCAGAATATCAGAAAGAGCTCAGGCACTTCTGTTAAGATTTAATTTTTTTAAGAGGAGGGAAAAAAAGAGGAATTGTTGAGGCACTGTTGTAAGATTCCTGAGGTTATAAGAGAAGAGGAGGAAAAAAAGTATGCCCTATGGACCTCATTTGGTGGTATTGTACATGGACCTGGATAAGGCTATTGCAGCATTTTCACTAAAATTTGTATAAACTACAAGTGATCTACAAATATAATAAGGAATTGAATGAAAGGAAATAGAATGGGCTACAGGAAGATAAATGAAATATTATATTTCCTTTTCTTATAATGTTTTTTTCACCCCAAATGCAGGCAGTCCCCAAGTTACAAACAAGATAAGTTCTGTAGGCTTGTTCTTAAGTTGAATTTGTTTGTAAGTCAGAACAGGTAACTCCATATATAGAGAGGGGGGGGAGGGAGGGAGGGGGAGAGAGGAGTTAGCGCTGTGATGTTTGTTTTGTTGTCTGTGCCCCTGTTCAGAAGATTTCACCTCACTTTCTGTCCCTGTGATCATTGGATTTTGAGAAAGGATTGGTGAGAAAGCATCATTTCTAGCCAAAATATATAACTTTTCTCTAAGATCAGGCACTGTACCCGAGGACTGGAGGGAGGCAAATGTAACTCCGATCTTCAAGAAAGGATCCAGGGGTGATCCGGGAAATTATAGGCCAGTTAGTCTAACCTCAGTTCCAGGCAAAGTGATGGAAACCATTATTAAAGAAAAATTACTAAGCACATAGAAGAACAGGCATTGCTGAAGGAAAATCAACATGGTTTCTGCAAAGGCAAATCATGTCTTACTAACTTGATAGAATTCTTTGAGGGTGGAAATAAACACATAGATAAAGGGGACCCAGTCGATATTGTTTACCTTGACTTTCAAAAGGCTTTTGACAAAGTCCCTCACCAAAGGCTCCTAAATAAGCTCTTCAGCCATGGAATCAGGGGACAGGTCTTGTCCTGGATTGGAACCTGGCTAAACTGTAGGAAACAAGGGGTGGTAATAAATGGACACTTCTCTGGATGGAAAGAGGTGAGAAGTGGCGTACCCCAAGGTTCAGTTTTAGGACCGTTACTTTTTAATTTATTCATAAATGATCTGGATGTAGAAGTAAATTGTGAGGTAGCAAAGTTTGCAGATGACACTAAACTGTTCAGGGTAGTTAAAAATGAAACTGACTGTAAAGAGCTCCAGAAAGATCTCTCGAAATTGAGTGAATGGGCAACAAAGTGGCAAATGCATTTTAACCTAAACAAGTGTAAAGTCATGCACATCGGGGCAAAGAACCCCAAATACACTTATCAACTGATGGGATCAAAGCTTTCTGAGACAAACCAGGAAAGGGATCTTGGGGTTTTGGTGGACAGCTCAATGAAGATGTCAACCCAGTGCGCTGCAGCAGTGAAAAAAGCAAATTCTATGCTTGGCATGATCAGGAAGGGAATCGAAAATAGGTTGGCAAATGTTGTATTGCCTCTCTACAAATCTATGGTGAGGCCACACCTGGAGTACTGTGCACAATTCTGGTCACCGCACCTCAAGAAGGATATAACGGAACTGGAAAAGGTACAAAGAAGGGCAACAAAAATGATCCAAGGGATGGAGCAGCTCCCTTATGAAATCAGGTTGCAACGCCTTGGTCTTTTCAGCCTTGAAAGACAGCGTTTAAGAGGTGACTTGATCGAAGTGTATAAAATCATGCATGGGATAGAAAAGGTGAATAAAGAAAAAATATTTTCTCTGTCACACAACACTAGGACTAGGGGGCACTCCCTAAAGCTCCAAGGTAGGAAAGTTAGGACAAATAAAGGGAAATATTTCTTCACCCAGAGGGTCATTGGGTTATGGCAGTGTTTCCCAACCTTTTATGAGCCGCAGCACACTTTTTACATTTGCAAAATCCTGGGGCACACCACCAACCAAAATGACACAAAATGACACTCTAACACAGTAATACATATAGTTGATATGTTTTAAAATGTATTTATACACTCAGTGTGAAACCTGGGCCTGTTTCGATGAACACAACATAGATATCCTGGCAGGAATGGCAGAAAGACACAAACTTCCCACACAGAACTCCCATAACCAAGAGAAAATGCTATAAGAGTTTGGTGGGCATTGACCTTGGGTTTTGGAGTTGTAGTTCACCTATATCCAGAGAGCACTGTGGACTCAAACAATGTTGGATCAGGCCCAAACTTGGCATGAATACTCAATATGCCCAAATGTGAACACAGATGGAGTTTGGGGGAAATAGACCTTGACATTTGGGAGTTACAGTTTCTGGGATTTATAGTTAACACACAATCAAAGAGCATCCTGAACTCTTGCAACAATGGAATTGAACCAAACTTGGCATATTGAACTCTCATTACCAACAGAAAGTACTGAAAGGGTTTGCTTGGGAATTGACCTTGAGTTTGGACGTTGTAGTTCACCTACACCCAGAGAGCACTGTGGACTCAATGTTATGTTATGTTGTTGTTTGTTTTCTATCCGGAATCACAATGTTAGAAGGAGGCTGACCACTTTAAGGTCCCTAAAACAGGCATGGGAAAACTTTGGCCCAATTGACCTTGAGTTTGGAAGTTATAGTTGACCTACACCCAGAGAGCGCTGTGGGCAGGAGGGGGAAGAAAGGGTAATGGAGGTTCCAATTTCCCATGGCACACCTGATGATTGCTCACGGCACACTAGTGTGCCACGGCACACTGGTTGAGAAACACTGGGTTATGGAACTCCCTTCCAGAGGAGGTTGTGACAGCTGTCAGCCTGGACAGCTTCAAGGCAGGATTGGACAGATTCATGGATACCAAGGGAATCAGTGGTTACTGAAATGGACATCCAAGTGCCACCTCTGTGTTGATGGAGGCAGGCAGGATTTTCCCCGGGTACTGGTTGTGGGGGGTCGGGAGCAGGTGAGGGTTTTTCCCTCCTTTCTGCTAGAGATCCCTGTGTACAACTAGTGGGCCACTGTGTGACACAGAATGCTGGACTAGATGGGCTGAGGCCCGATTCAGCATGGCTCTTCTTATGTTCTTATGTTCTTATCAGTGGAGACCCCTTTTTGCCATGACACCTTTTCCAGGAGTGAATTTCTTTTTCTAGGGGTATATTTCTCTCACTTCCTGTTATCTCACACTTATTGTTATCTCACCCGTAAGTCAGATGTTTGTAACTTTATTTATTTATTTATTTATTTTATTTCGGGATTTTACCGCACTCTTCTCAACCCCCAAGGGGGGACTCAGAGCGGCTTACAGTACGGCACAATTCGATGCCCACATAATAACAATATAAAACCCCAAAACCCTTCAACAATTAAAATACATTAAAAATACATTAAAATACAACTACATTAGCACCATACACATTCACTCTGGATTAAAACAATGTTCAGTCCATAAAAACATTGGCCATAATCACCCACTTTCATTAAAAACCAATCTAAAATGCTGCCTTGTGCTGGTGTACAAATGCCTGGTCCCACAGCCAGGATTTTACTTTTTTTCCTGAAGGCCAGGAGGGATGTGGTGGATCGTACATCAATAGGAAGCGCATTCCACAGGCGGGGAGCCACCACCGAGAAGGCCCTATCCTCGTCCCCACCAGCCTCATCTGAGACGTGGCGGGAGCGAGCAGGGCCTCCCCAGATGATCTTAGATTACGAGGTGGGACATAGCGGCTGATGCGTTCGGACAAGTAAGCTGGGCCAGAACCGTATAGAGCTTTAAAGGTCAAAACCAGCACTTTGAATTGAGCTTGGAAGTGGACAGGCAGCCAGTGGAGCTGACACAACAGGGGGGTGGTATGCTCCCTGTATGTAGCTCCCGTTAGCAATCTGGCTGCCGCCCGCTGGACTAATTGCAATTTCGAACTGTCTTCAAAGGCAGCCCCACGTGAGTGCGTTGCAGTAATCTATTTGGGATGTGACCAGAGCGTGGGCGACCGTAGCCAGATCAGACTTCCCAAGGTACGGGCGCAGCTGGCGCCGAGTCTTAACTGTGCAAAAGCTCCCCGGCCACCGCTGAGACCTGGGGTTCCAGGCTCAGCGATGAATCCAGGATCACTCCCAAGCTGCGAACCTGTGTCTTCAGGGGGAGTGTAACCCCATCCAACACAGGCTGTAACCCTATGCCCTGTTCGGCCTTGCGACTGACCAGGAGGACCTCTGTCTTGTCTGGATTTAGTTTCAATTTGCTAGCCCTCATCCAGTCCGACACTTTGGAGCTACCTGTACTACACTTTGATGATACTTGCTCTTTGCAAATGTAGATTGCTTCTAAATAAGAAAAATAGACCTTGGTGATATGCTTTACTTCTGAGCAGACTTGTTTAGGACTTAGTTGTGGTTACTGTGGCTTACTTTTGAGCAGAAATGCAGAAATCCATTTTTTGATGTCCAGGGCTGAAGAAGCATTTCCACTACAGTGCCACAATAATTTCAGACAGCCATGAAAAAGGGAGGCAAGCAAAAAGTGGGAAAAGACATTGTTTTACCCCACATTCAAAGATACTTTTAAAAAAATGGGCGGGAGGTCAAGCTGGTGTTCTGGTCCTTCTGCCAAGTATATCATGCATACACTAAGCTTCTTGTTTTGCTTTTCTCAGACATCTTGTGTGTAGTTCTGGGAAATCAACTCAGATCAAAAACCGTATCATTTCATCTGTGCCATACTTGGCCAGGGCAGTATCTCCAACATGTCTCTCCTACCAGTTTTCTCACGGACCATCAAGCGTATAAAGGCTGCCAGGGGTTGCTATTTTCCCAAAGGCATTGCAATGAGGTTTGTGGTCACTCTTGTGGTCACACTTGACTATGAGATAGTGTCTCCAGCTGCTGGGCTAGAGGTTTCCTTTTGGGAAATTCAGTGTGTTTTTCCTCCTCTGCCCCACCTTCTTTCTCGTTCTGCAAGCTATGCACACTGCCAAGCACTGAGCTGAAGAAGCAGGTGGAAGGTGGACCTGCAGAAGCATTGGAAAATTAGCAACCTGCTGGATCCCCCCCCCCCCTCCAAATGTCAACACATTTTGATGAACAAATTTCAGCATGGAACATAGATCCTATTGTCCAAGTTTTACTTTGGCAGTCCTTAAGGGACAGAAGCAAATTAGTCCCATACTAAAAAGACACCATTTACACTAAGGTCAAGGTGGGTTGCCGTCCTCAGCTTTCCTCTGACCTCAGCACTTCCCTGTACTTTCCAGCCAGACATTCCAGCTTGTTAAACTACAACCAAACTGCCTGCAGGAAATAGGCAGTCTCCTTTATAAAGGAATCCATGGCAGCCACAGAAATGAATTGTGAGAATCATAGTCAGAGACCTGTCTTCACTTCCATCTTTGGAGAACAACATGCAGAAATAGAGAAAGGAAGTAGAAAGAGTAAGGAGAAAATATACGGTTTCAGCCCTGGACAGCCAAAAACTATTTTTAAAAATGTTTTTTAATGAGGTGTCTTTTTAAAAGTTATGTTTAAGAGATAAAACTGAGTTGTATCAAAAAAGAAAGAAGGACCAAACAGTACCCATAACCGGGTTGTTGCAGGTTTTTCGGTTTGTATGGCAATGTTCTAGAAGCATTCTCTCCTGATGTTTCACCTGCATCTGTGGTAAGCATCCTCAGAGGTTGTGAGGTTGATGCTTGTCACAGATGCAAGCATCAACCCAAAAAACCTACAACAACCCAGTACCCATAACCAACCTTCCCTATGTGTGCTACATTTCCTACATAACAATTCATTGTTAAATCCTTGCCAACACCTTATTATTCTATTGAGATTTGATCTGCTTACAGTGGTCAAACTGGGGGCCCTTCCACACAGCCATATAACCCAGAATATTATGGCAGAAAATCCCACAATATCTGCTTTGCACTGAGTTATCTGAGTCCATACTGCCATATAATTAAGTTCAAAACAGAAAATGTGGGATTTTATTCAGCTGTGTCGAAGGGGCCTGAGTCATTGAGGAATATGTGGCTTCTCTTGTTTAAATTCACTGGCAGCTTTTGATCTTCACAAGGCTACCAAAATATCATCACTGTATTCTGTCTCATTTAGAAATGGGATACACCTGTCAGATGAAAGAATAGAAAAAACCAATGGATTGTATATTAAGGTCTGGAAATTGGGTGTTCTTCCCTTTTTGGACCTGCTACCTTTTAGAAGGGGGAAGGAAAACTTTTATCCAATTATGCTGGGCAGAATTTACCATTGGCTATACTGAATAAGGATTATGGGATTGGCAGACCAATGACACCTAGAAGGTCATGTTTTCTCTACCACTGCTCTTAGACCTTCCAGTCTTCATTCTGCAGCAAATGAGGTTCTACTAATACATACCCTCCAATGTTTCAAAGTGGAAAACTAAGGCATGTGCAGCCCAACAACAGCAGTGTGTGGTCAAGATGGTTACTGTAATTAATGAGGATAAACATACAAACTAGGAGAAGCTGCAGCAGTTTGCTTTTGCCTGATTCTATGGGAGAGGGCCGCACTTCCTCTCTTCTTCCCCCAGCTAACTGGGTGCAAACTATTTTTGCGCTTTGAACTCCGTTTGCAGCAACTGAAGACAAACAGGGAACGTGGGGGGAGGAGAGAGAAACTTGGACATTTTAAAAGCTGCTGAAAAAGTGGGGTGCCAAATTGGGACACTTGTGATGCTGCTGAAGGCTGGTTCCTAAAAGTAGATTAGGATTAAGATGTGTTGAGCCTTTGAAGAATCAGCTTTATATAAAACTTGAAATTTAGTAAATCTGAGGACATTTTTAATATACACACTTTGAAAACATTGAAAGACTATAATCTGAGGCCATACATTGTAGTTTACTTTGCTTCTGGCTCCCTGGCATCTGCATATCTACCATCAGTTGAAAACTCAGCAGACATACATCACTTCTTTAACTGTTGATGCAAACGTTTAACAAGTGTATCTCAAACCATAAAACATCTCGTGTAGGAGATCCAAGTTCCATCCTTAGAAGATCTAGCTGCTAAGAGATCACATCTACTGTTTCAGAATATTGATTCTACAGCTTCATAGTGTCCCTTATATTAGATGTTTTTGCTCTGGAAACTCTGTAAAGGATCTTTTTTTCTACATTCAGAACAGGGCGGTCCTTGTTGATCTAAAGAACCCTTTTCAGATTTCAATTTTTGATTTGGAGTACTTCTCTTCTTTTTTACTTTAGCCAAAAATGATAATTATGAGAAAACAACTCCTGTTATTTTTCTGTTAATCCCCTTTCATGTACTTCCCACTTGTAGCTTGGGGGTGGGTGGGTTAATTATGGGATCTCTATTTTTCTTTGTCCCTGGACAAGAGTGGGAGGAGGAAGAAATGTTGCCTTTCTTTGCTCTGCACAGTAATTTTGACCAGGTCTCCTGATGCGGAAATAATGGGTGGCAATTATTTATCTTCCTCCTTTGGGTCGTCATTTTGTACATAATTTCCCATTTTCTCATCTGAATTTACACTTGAAACAATTACCATAGATTGCCTGAAACAGCTCTAGATCACTGATCATCAAGTTTCAAGTGATACGACTCCTGAAAGCCAAATAATCTTTCAATATCCCATCAGAGAATAGCAGCAACACTATTTTCTTCATTTTATTTCTCCTCCGCTCTTTCCAAAGACTATTGTTGGATGCATGAAATAAAGACCAAGAGGATCTACCTATTAATTATAATAGGGCTGACTGGAATGTCTGATCTGTTTTGCCCTATCCAAAAACATTGGCCCACTGGACATCTCCCTAACTCTTGCAAGAAACTAGGTAATTTGGGCACGGCTTTTGTTATCCAGTCACATAATGGGGAATTCCTTAGGGTGAACCAAGTAGAATATAATCAGCTCATTCCTCCTGCTAGAAACAATTAGATTATTAAATGAAAATATTGCTTTGTAGTTGTTATTGTTTTCTTCCTCTTTCTGATCACACCAGGAAATCAATTTTTCACACACACAAAAGCCAAATAGGAGCAGCTCACATGGCACTCTCTACAACAGCTACTATGACACATCTTAAAAGCTGACTTTGAGAATCATGGGACTGGAACCACATTTCTTCCTGCCCACCAATTTTATGGTTCTATTGTATGTGTAGCCTTGAACTTTCTGCAGTTTGGAGTGGATTCACTTACACAATCCATTGGACCCAAGCTGACCCAGACCAGATGAGCAGATGGACCTCCTGGGTTGTCTTCACTCCCTGGAGATCTTTATTTAATCCTTGACCTTAAGGTTGTGTTTGCCAGTAACCACTGGTTTGTAACAAGCAAAAGACAAAAGGTAGCATTCATAATGTGCCAGCACGGATGACCAATGAAGTCATTTTGGTACAGAAGGTATTTTGTTCTGCCGGTCTCTGCAGTGGTGTGACTTTCAGATTGAGTGACCTGACGGGGCCCTGGGTTCAGTGTCGCTGGAACCAGACTTAGAGAGACAGCATGATGAGTCATACTTTCATCTGATTCTATGACATCTAGGCTCAGAAGTCAAAATAAAAGAACCACTATTGAGATCATCTTTCTGGGCAGAGGGCCTTTGAGGTTTGCTCTATGCTCTCGTTTCTTTGAAGGACATTAGGTCATTAGGTATGTTTCATCCCAGTGGGAACTCAGGGCAAATGCTCCTCTTCAGATCTTCCAGTAGAATACTGCCTGCCATCACTTTACCACATGTCAACACTTGCTGGAATTATGATGGAAGTCTTCTCTTCTTGAGACATCTGTTCTTAGAGACAGCTGTGCATTTCAAAGGAGAAAAATATGGTATTTGCATTCAGAAGCAGGATCTGGTTTTGGTACCATAAAACAGTGCCAGAATATAAGCTCTGTATGCTGGAGATCTAGGTTCAAGCCCTAGAATCTTCAGCAGGTAATGGAAAATGCCACTCCCACTAGACAATGCTGGAGGTTAGGTGGGCAAATAGCTCAAGCCAATACAAGACAACTTCTTACGGTCCTAATTAATTTGAAAGAAACTCTCTTCAGAATTTATCTTCCACTAATACTGGGGAAGGAGTGATTGAAGGCAAGGTCTCTGACACAGACACAACTCCTGCTGCAATGAAACCTGCCCTCTTTGATTATTAACCCCCTCAAACCTACAGCTTACTTATTTCTGAGAGGGCTTCTCATCCCAGCTGTGATGCCAGGTCCTTGTAGTTGAATAAGAACAGACATTCAAAGAGGAGAGCTTTTTGTCTGTTGGGCTCTTCAGAAGCAGCAGGAGCAAGAGAGAATTCTCCATTAGCCTGAGAAATGCCAAGGCTAATAAGACCTTGACCAGTCCATCTCAAGCACGATGTGGGTGGACAGTTCAGGATGCATGCTGACAAAAGAATTTTCTTTCTATTTTAAGGGAGAAGTACTTCTGGAGATACACCATTGCTCAGCCTGCCCCCATTGTCCTCCCCACTCCCCAACCCTGAATAGCAACCTAATCCTCAGGCAGGAACCGCCATGATTGTGGGGGAAATGGCACAATGGTGGTTCATCTACTTCACCAGCAGAGAGTTCGCCACTGGGTCCTGGCTTTAATGAGAATTGACTAGATGGGGTGAAACAGCAGCAATCTGCTTCTGAACTAGGTAAAGCTGCTCATAATTGGTCCAAGCCTCAGGCTATTAGCCCTGGGGACCCCCCTCCCTCAACTAATTGGATAATTTGCATATTTCTTCATAACAAGGCTTTGGGGAAAGTATTTCAAAGGCAAAGACTTGATTTTTTAAATATTATTTCCATTTCTTTCTAAAGCAAGCAATCTCACATTTTCACGTAGCAATACATGTACTGTAAAAAAACTATTAGGAAGTGGAAAATAGACAAAAAACCCAAAAACAAACTCTCAAACCAAGAATTTTGTGTTTATTCACACTTGTGGACAGTGTTTGGAAACGTTACCTTTTTGAAGGATCCATCCTAGAATCCCCCAACAGTAGCCATGTGGCTTGAGGACTCTGGGACGTTTAGTCTGAAAAAAGTAATTTTTCCAAGTTCTGCTTGTTGTTCACTGTACCACAAACTATGAATCCATCATTGAGAAGTGTTTCAAATATCAGGTATTTTCTGTATGGAATATACATCCATATAAAAACAGGAATGAACTTTATATGTAGATTGAGACATGTAACTAGTGTGTGTCAGTGTTTCAAATCATGATCAAGTGCATTGCCTAGTTGTAAGCGTATTCTGAAACTGTCAAATGAGTGCTTATCTACAATTTTTCTACTTGAAAACAATATCTGTATAGGAAACACACCTGGCTTGAGACCTTTTGCCATGCCAAGTGAAAGACAGGATGGGCCCTTTTTCCGTTCAATGTACAGAATCCAGCCACATCCATTGTTGAATCTTATATTAACACTGGTGATCAGGAGACACTCAAGACATATTGTCGCTTGAGGCAAAAGCAAATTGGCATGTAGAAGTACTAACTAGATTGGCACTTGCATCTTTCTCCACCACTGGCATTGAAAAAAACCTCCTCAATCATACTTGAAGTTAGCATTCTAACTAATGGGTACAGGTAAACCATGTGTATTCCATTTTGCTCTGACTTCCTGGTAGCCACCTTTCCAAATGACTGTTCACTCTGCCTCGCAATAGAAGCAGCCTTTCTGGCAATGGCTTCTATCACATTAGCAATCACTGGCTTAGCAGAGGAGTGTAAAGCAACCATAAGGTGCATACATCCTTGCTGTGTGTGGCCTTGCTGTGCACATAAACATCAGACTATAATAAGACATCCAAATCGGACTGATACTTGCAGTTTCATTTGCCTTCATGTGTCAAAATATCTTCTCTCTAGGCATTTGAACCTCCACCCCAGAAGTCCTTCATTTTATTAGGGTTCACTATTATCTGCAGTTTTATGTATTCACGCTAAGGAACTCATGATGCCCCACCTCACCCATGGCCAACACTTCCCCATCTCATGTGGGGGAGCATCGCCATGCGGCTTCCCTGGCACTGGTCCCATGGTTGTCTATGAAACACTGGAAGCCTTCCGTGTTCCAAGGGAAGCTTCCTGCCTCTCTGCAAGTCACCATGCGTTGGGTTATGGGTGGCATGGGCTCTGAGGAGGAAGCATCCTGGCAGTGTACTAGGATGCTAAGTTCACCTCGTGTGATGAGGTGGTAAGTTTCGGGATGCATTTTCAGATATGAGGAAGACCATATATATTTCCATTTCTACTTTGTACAATTCTGTCTGTAAAGTACAACCCTAAATGCAGTCTTTGTTTAGTCTGCCATAATCTTCTGTCTACCACTGGTCATTTTCATGAACCAACAAATCATCACTGGCCATTATATCTGAACTGAGCTGGAAGAGGGTTTTTTTAACTCACCCAATAGATATCAAAATACTGTAACAACAACAACAACATTTGAGTGCCACATTCATCAATTGACCCATCAACCACCCGCAAAGATTTTGTGGTCTCAGAGGTAGTTCCCACTAGCAGAGCTCCTGCAGTTTTTCAACTGGAGTGGAAACGTTGACCTTGGAGGCCTCCTCTTTCCTCTATTCAATTACTGGCCTTGGCTGTCCACAGGTCTCCTGCAGATATCAGGTTGAGATTATAGCTATCTATAATAAGTTAATGATGTTTTGGCCCTAAGCCACTTGTCTCCTGTGGTTCTCCAGATGTCACAGGAAGGCAGTCTATAACTGTAGGTTTTCATTAAAGAGGCACCATCCCTTCCCAAAATGACAGAGGGAGAACTTTGGTTGCCGCTGGTGGTTTCCTCCGCCCCAAAAGGGCTGTTTTAGGCTGCAATAAAATTTTACAAACATGAAACAAAATACCCTCTCTTCTGATTATCCAGACAAACTAAAACCTCCCAGCTGTCCTACTATCTGGCTTGCAAGAGTTTTGTTTCTCTGGTCTCCATCCAAGAATGAGCATTCAGCCTTGAGGGAGATGGCCAAGTGCCACCGATTTTACTGCTGTTTTAAAGGGCAGAAGTGAAAAGGCTCCTGCTCCAGCCCCCTCCATTTCAAGTCTGAAATTGGCCACTGGGTCACACAACATGGCCAACAAAACGCAATGGATACTTCACTTTCTCCTTTGCTAAAGGAGAACATTTCTCTCAATCAGCAAGCTAGTATTTTTGTTGTTGCCTCACCCCAACCCACACTGAGACACCTTCAGAGACCTTTCAAACCTTGAACAGGCAGGTCAAGCTCAAAACAGTGTTATATATAATAGTGGTTATATGGGTTTAGAAAAACAAAACCTGTACAGATGGTCAATGCATATTCCAGTTTAATTTTTTGTCTCTGCTTTTCTGGGTCTGATTATGAAAGAATATCTGTACAAATGTTTGAAAGAGAAAGATTCAAACCACGCTGGATTAGAAAAGCAGTTAATAGAGCAGAATAAAGATGTCTTGGTGTGTGTAGCTTTTCTTCCTATTTAAATCACCAACAGACGCTCTTTGATGTTTGGAATTCTCACTGTCAAACCAGTATAAGGTTTACTTGATCTTACAAAGTCAAAAATTACCAGGAGGCATATTAGATAATATCATTTCCTAGATTAATTACTTTTTAAGGAAAACAAATTTATTCATCTTTGGGTTTCTGCCTCCAATGGATTTTTAGAATCAAGGGGGTTTTTGGGAGGGGGGAGGGGGGAGGAATACTATAGTTATCCAGCTATGTTGATACCCATTTCAGTATGAGGTTGAGACAGAACTCAATATTTACAGAGATTCCCACTGCTGACATTTTCCACTGATCATAATATTAAGTGAAAGATCTAGAAACTGACTTGCCAACATCCTCAACATCCATTACATCCTCAACATCCAGAAATCCCAGCCAGTTTACCAGCTGTTAGGATTTATGGGAGTTGAAGGCAAAACATCAACACCAGTCAGACATCAACACCAGTCAGACCAAATCAACAACAATAGCTTCAGACCTTATAGCACAGGATTCCTGTTGGACAAAGCCTCAAAATTATACTGGCTCTGTCTGCAGATCAAACATTACTTTACTAAAATTACTGTATTTTAGAAACAAAATAATCTGAGACACAGGGTCCTCTTAGTATTCACGTCAACTTTCAGATGTCTAGATTTTAAAGCCTTTGATGCATGGTTGAGACATGGAAGGTAGATACTCAATTCCATTCTCTTCTCTCTCTGTGTCTCATTATAGTTATTGTTAGAAAACTGTCAAAGTCCAAAGTGAGCAGTAGCATATTTGGGTTAAGTGGCTAGTGGTTAGATATATAACTGGTGTAATCTCAGTCACTTGAGTACATAATGATGCTTGGATCCATTCAGTCAATACAGAGATGGCATTAACTCTAAACATGGATAGAGGTCCACACATGCCACAGTGGTCCTGTTCAAAGCATACTCTCTCCTTGCATCCACCTCATTGTTCCCCCTCTACACTCACAACAACAGATCACATAATGCATGAAGTTCTAACCACTGCACAAAACATGTCATTCAAATACACACACCCCACAGACACACCGTATTTTCATGGTTGGAAATTAAAACCAGTCACTTCATCATATTAATTAAATACTCCTACCATTCACTTAAGAAATGGCAACCTACTGTGTTCATCACATGACATAGGCTATAAGTGTAGGGTAGAGATATTTTGATGTTTAAAAAGGGTTGCAAAGGGTTATCTTTTCAGACACTTTCTAAACTGTTTGGCCAGTGACTTTTTTGCAAATTATCTGGATAGAGATGGGCAAAATGGCCAATTCTGTCATGCAATGGTTTTTGTCATTCTCAGCTTTAAAATTATACAGTTATGTAATTTGTGGGAGGAGCCGAAATGCCCCTTTGAGAAAAAGCTCCACCATTACCTTTTGGTCACAGAGGAGGGAAGATCGGCAGTATGTTGTATTCCTTCTGTCTCATGCACTTTCTGGGGGATTTCCTTCCTTCCTTCTGTACGTTGTATATTCTATTTAATTTGATGTCATGCATTTTAATGAGTTTGGCCCCATGTAATCTGATGTGAGTCCCTTCAGGGAGATGGAGGTGGGGTATAAAAATAAAAATAAAGTTTTTTTTTTTATTATTACCATGTGCTGCCTCCTCCTCCTGTCCTTCTTTCCCTCCTTCCTTCCTTCTTCCAACATGGGGAAGGAGAGAGAGAGGGAGAGGAGGTGGAAGATTGTCAGAATGATGTCAAAGGGAGAGCCCCCAGATGCCTCCTTGCGTCCTTCTTTCCCTCCTTCCTTCCTTTTTCCAACACAGGGAAGGGGAGAGAGAGAGAAGTGGATTGCTGGAATGGAGGCAAAGGGAGAGCCCCCAGGCACCTGCTTCCCTCCACCTCCTATTTTGGTTGACCACAAGGGCCATCTAGTCCAACACCCTTCTTTCTGCTATGTAGCAATAGCATAATCAAAGCACCCTGACAGATAGCTATCCCGTCTCGTAATAATAATAATAATAATGATGATGATGATGAAAATATGTTCCTAGTTTTCAAGAGTTATTTCCTGTTTAATTGTTTGGTTCTTACTTTGAAAGTAGTAACTTTGTTTTTGTGCCCACAAACTATGTTAAATTGGTGGACACTCTACAAGATATTCTATCATTGAGAAACTAGAGCAAAATGTACTACAGCAGGATGTCTCTCCAGCAAAAACAAAGTTCTTGCAGTTTAATAAACTTTTCCCATGTGTTTATGATAGAACCAATTAGGAAATTACATTTATAACCCAGGAACAAAAATCATACTCCAGGAGAGGTGGTGTTTCTTTTCACAGAGAAAATGAGGGAGGGACAGTGGGCGGGAACAACTCTCTACAATGTCATGGCAAATAACCAAGAACTACTGAATAAAATGGATAGTTTGCTAGTGTGTAGGAAAATCATCCATTTAATTTCAAAACAGAGTATGTCTGAGCTGTATGGTAAACCTACTCTTCCAAACACTTGACATGTTCAGTGGGATGAAGTCTCTAGCTAAAAGGGTTATTCTCCAATCAGAGTGAAATGATGTTCCTTCTCAGGGAAATGGGATAAGGCTCATAATCTAGCCTGTTTGATTCTAGCCAGAACTTGGATGTAGACAGCAGAGCAGAAGATTAGACCTGGCATCACAATGACTCAGAGGGATAAGGGAAACTAAGTAAATTCATAGACACCAAGAGTCTTTTCAAGATTTCAATTATTGGGAATTCACATATTGTATGAACTTGCTATTTGAGCTACAGATTTGAATCCAGGCTTTTCCTCTTTCCCAGAATTCAGTCCACCAAAATTGGAAAATTTGCACTGTTGTCTCCTGCCTGGTGATAACCTCTAAATAATGGAGATTAGGGCCATGTTCTGATACCAAGCAACTCAGCCACCATATTGGTTGCACTGTCACGTGCTTTTTTCCTTGGGAATAAATTTTTTTAAGGTATGCATTAAAATTATTACTAAGTAAGTAGTCATTTCAAGCTGTAGTTTCACTTAGGATGTGTGTACTGGCTTTGGTGACAAAGCATTAGAACCTGTCCAAACAATAGTTTTCTATATTACTGTTTTTGCTCTACAGTTTTACACCAAAATGTTAGAAATCTTGTGCACATTTCCAGTAGAGCAGGGATCAGGTATTCAGAGGTTGGTTGAATAAGAAGAACTAACACTTAACACATCCTCTGTTCCAGAAAAACCTTATGTTACTAGTTGTCCTGTCTCAGGAGAAATGCAATCCTTCACATCACAGAACTTGGAAGGAGTGAGTCAAAAGAGAGGCAAAAAATCCCACGCACATATACAAAGAGATGAAAAGGGCAGCACTCTTTCCTGAGCAGCTCAAAATAGCCAAGGGGAGTGGGAGGAGATAAGCCCTAAGCACAGATGAATTTGATTTGATTACACTCTCCATGCGACAGATTCCAGAGAGTTGGCTTGGCCGCCTTGTATGGGATTTAAGGGCGGCTTTGTTTAAAGCTGACTCCAGCTCTTTGGCTATGACCTATGGTGACTGAAAATCAAATCAAACTGGCCCAGCTTTTCTTCTAGTAAAACATCTTTGGCCTTCAAAGGGGAAGGCCAGACCATCCTCCACAAATTGGGACAGATCGGCTTTGTTGCATAGCCTTTAACTTGTGTTGCTTCCCAGAAAAGACCCAAGGCCCTTCACTGCCTTCATATTAGGGTTGCCATGAGTTGGATTTCTTAAAGTTGAACTTCACTCTCAAGCTATTCTGAAATGTTTAACTCGTATTTCCCCGAGTTATTAAAAAAGCGCCATACTTACCCAGAAGTTTGAATATGGATAATTATATCTCCTGACATCCCAGCTTATATTTAGGAAATAACCACAGGGTTATTTTTTGAGGAATCAGATGCACTGATGATACATTCTTAATCTCCAAAGTGCCTATGTGCCTAGTGTAATCCATGATGATTTTCCACTTAGTGGTGGTTCTCCACCATTGATCCATAATAATTATACCTAATGCTGTTATAGTACTTTACAGTTGCTATTTCATGTTGAAATCATGCTCAGAAGTCTGTACAATATCCTTATAGGGTAGATATGCATTCTTCTTTTCATTGGGCAGACAGGGGATAGAGGAAAGCAGGGCAAAACAGTTGGTGAATTAGGTCCCTCTATTGAGATAGTGCATTAAGATCAGAGCTTGATCAAAAGCAAGAAATACTGGAACAGTTAGAGCCCCAACAGAGAGTTAAAAATACTAGGGCTGTGCCACAGAAAGCTGCCAGATTGCCCACCAAGACTTGGATGACTATTGTCCTCCAAAGAAATCCCATTCAGCTTCCAAAGAAGAACAAAACCAACAAAACTGGAAAGCACTCCAAAAAAAAAGAAAAGCCAAGGGGAAAAAGTGCGACGAAGAGAGAAAGATAACTTAAAGAAAGTATGTCTTCTCCCTACAGTGATGACTACAAACTATGGACTTTGGAAACGTGATCCTCCAGAGGCGGATGAAGAAGAAGTAGAATCCTCCAAAGAAAATGGTTAGCTAAGACCTCAGGGAAAAAGAAACAAATAGAACTAGTTACCTAATCGACAAGTAATGGCTAATGGACATGGACACTCTAATTATTTGGCTGAAGGGCTTTAAGAACTTAGGAGAGAACATAATAATAAAAAGATAATAGCTTCAAGAGATATAAGAAGATCTGATATGGATATGCAACTAAAGAAGACTAACAGAAAGAAAGAAGTGACAATTTAAAGAATAAAGAGAACTGTATCAGATACATAAGAACAAAACCAGTGATTCAAGAAGATGGAAGTCAACAAGACCCCCCCTTTCCCCCCTTTTTTCCTCTTCCTATCCTATCTCACTACCCCTGCCTAGTGTTTTCCCCACAGGATCCCTGATATCACCCCCCGCACCCCTTCCCCACCCCGACGCCCCCTCTACCCCCTCCCCCATCACCACTCTACCCGCTCCCATCCACCATGTCGCAGCCCCTCCTTTCTCTATCTTTCCTACTGTCCTTTACCTGAAATTGTTCCCCCACTTTTACTGTTTATGGAAAAACCCTAATAAATATATTTCAAAAAAAAAAAGAAAAAAAAGATCAGAGCTTGATAAATTTACATATTAGAATATAACTCGCAGATTCCCCAACAAACATAGCCATGATCTTCTTAGCTTGTGGTTTTGAAGATTCTGCAGGGTTCCGTTCTGGACCCGGTTCTGTTCAACATATTTATTAATGACTTAGATGAAGGGTTAGAAGGCATGACAACCCCAAATTGGGAGGGATAACTGATGCTCCAGAAGACAGGAGCAGAATTCAAAATGATCTTAACAGATAAGAGAGATGGACAAAATTAACAAAATGAAGTTTATTTATTTATTTATTTGTTCCTTCTTGTATTCCGCTCCTCCTTGCAGGCTCGGGGCGGATAACATCATAAAAACTCGGCTGACATGTACATCCATGTCGCCGTACAATAAAACAACATAAAATACAACATTGGTCCCGGAATTAAAATTAAGTCATGCCGTAGCATTCCCTGAACCAGGGTGCTGGTTAGGAGATGAGTACATTCGGCTTATGCGCCTAGCCGAAGGCCAGGCTGAACAGGGCGGTCTTACAGGCCCTGCGGAACGGAATGAGCTCCGTGGCGGCTCGAACATCGTCCGGGAGAGAGTTCCAGAGAACCGGAGCCGCCACAGAAAAGGCCCATGGCCTGGTCGCGGACAGGTGACAGGTGCGGACCGATGGAATCAGGAGCAAGTTAGCCTCCTCTGAGCGTAGTGATCTCGGGGGTATGTATGGGGCCAGGCGGTCCCTCAGGTACGCAGGCCCTAGGCCGTAAAGCCTTAAAGGTTAACACCAACACCTTGAAGGCAATTGGTGCTCAACAGGCAGCCAGTGCAGCTGCCGAAGAATGGGCGTAATATGCTCCCTTACCGACGCTCCCGTCAGCAAGCGAGCTGCGGCATTCTGCACTAGCTTGAGTTTCCGAATTGTCGCCAAGGGAAGGCCAACGTAGAGGGCGTTACAGTAGTCTAGTCTCGAGATGACCGTCGCTTGGATCACTGTGGCCAGGTCATCCTGGAAAGGTAGGGAGCCAGTCGCCTAGCCTGTCGTAGGTGGAAGAATGACGCCCTGCTGGCCGCGGAGACCTGGGTCTCCATGGCCAGCAGGGGGTCCAACTGGACACCTAAGCTCTTAACAACAGGCGACGGATTAAGCCGTTCGCCGTCCAGGGTAGGCAACCGCACCCGCCCCGGCCGACTGGGCCACAAGATCTCCGTCTTCGACGGATTCACCTTCAGCCGGCTGGCCCGCAGCCAACCAGTCACGGCCTCGAGGCACTGATGGAAACAATCGAGTACGGTGTCCGGCCTGCCATCCATTCTCAGCAGAAGCTGGGTGTCATCCGCATACTGATAACACTCCAGACCAAAGTCGCGGGCCAGCTGGGCCAGGGGACGCATATACACATTGAATAATAAGGGGGAGAGGATGGCCCCCTGGGGGACCCCACAGTCAAGTGAGGATCTCCCAGAGACCTCCCCGCCCCCCTCCACACATTGTCCCCGGCCCCGGAGGAAGGAGGCCACCCATTTAAGGGCGGTCCCCCCAATCCCGGCACCGGCTAGACGGTGGGCTAACAGTGCATGATCTACAGTATCGAAAGCTGCCGTCAGATCTAACAAGACGAGCAGTGCTGATCCGCCCTGGTCCAGCTGGCGCGGTTGGTCTGTAATGGCGACAAGCACGGTCTCCGTCCCCGTGCCCAATACGGAAGCCGGACTGGAAGGATCAAGTCCAGCTGTGTCTTCCAAGAACTGCTGCAGCTGATCCGCTGCTGCCCTCTCAATTACCTTGCCTAAAAAGGCAAGTTGGAAACTGGCCGGTAATTGGAGGGAGCCGAAGGATCTAGATTCGGCTTCTTCAGCAGCGGTCTCACCATTGCCTCTTTTAGTCCCCCCGGGAAGACTCCTTGCTCAAGGGAGCTATTTATGATCGTGCCCAGGGGGCCTCGTAGCCCCTCCCGGCACGCTCTAACAAGCCAGGAGGGGCACGGGTCGAGGGAGCAGATACACTCCACACTTTGAGTTGCATCAAGATAGATAAAGTTGCCAAATGGGCATTTCTTTACATCACTGTTTCTCTACATACTTGCATAGAGTGGGCTCAAGAACTTGAGACATAATCAGGGCTCCAAATAACAGTTGCTATCGATATATTTTAGAAGAAGGAACTGGCAAAACCACCTTATCTCCCCTCTATGAAACCATTGGGTCTCCATAAGTTGGCAGAAAACTTGAAGTCATACAGACGCACAGAGCTAAGCTGTACTTTGAGAGATGGAATTTGTTTTCAGCTTACTTATCTTAACTCTATTCCCCAGTCATTTATAGGTCTTAGCACTATATGAAAATTGGGGACTCTTGCAGCAGGGCTTCTGTGCCTTAATAACTAACTAGCAGAAATGAAACTTGCAAAATCTTAATGCCAACAAAAGCCATGCAAGTTGCATTTCCATGTAAACCTAAATCATATTACAGATTGAGTGGAATTGTTTTCATGGCGATGTGGTTTTATGCTGGGTTTTTATGTATTTTAATACGTTGTTCTAGTTGTTTTTAAATTGTATAGCATTGAATCTTTGCTGTTACGCCGGTCCGAGTCCCTCGATAGAGGTGAGAAGGTCGGGGTACAAAAGTTTTAAATAAATAAATAAATATTATGAATACAGGTAGTCCCCGAGTTACAAACATCTGAAATCTACTCCTGAAAGAACTACCATGAGAAAAAGGTGTCTCACCTGAAGCTTTCAAAATCCAATTATCACAAGGACATAAAGTGAGGTGAAATCTTCTGAACAGGGGCACAAACAGCAAAACAAATGCCGCAGGGGTGTTAACTCTTCCCTATGCTATCCAAAGCATACATGCACACCCGCATGCATACACACACACACACACACAAGTACATATTCTGTCTTACATACAAATTGAACTTAAGAACAAACCTGCACAACGTTATCCGTAACATGGGGACTGCCTGTACTTCCTTCTGCAAATCCATATAAAGTTTAGAACTAAATGATTCATGGGGATATTGAACAGAGAAATACGACCTCTGAGTACTTTCACATTGGACAATTATAGCACCATCATTCCACTTCAGATTATCTGTTTCAATCCTGTGGAATCCTGAATTAGCAATTTAAAGAGAGGTACTGAGGCTTTTCAGCCAGAGAGTTCTAGTTTTATACCAAACTACAAGCCCCAGGATTCCATAGGATGTAGCCATGGCAGTTAAAGTGAAATCATAGTAATATAATTGTGGTGGATGCTCCTTCTATGGAGGCCTTTAAACAGAGGCTAGATGGGCATCTGTTGGGGGTGCTTTGAATGCTATTGTCCTGCTTCTTGGCAGCGGGTTGGACTGGATGGCCCACAAGGTCTCTTCCAACTCTATGATTCTAATTGTGTAGTGTGAAAGGGCACACTTGGATACAGACATTATTCAAGACACCCTGACTGCCATTTTTTTTAAATGCCATGTACCTCCTCACATGACAAGAGACACACAGAGAGATTACTATACCTCAATGCAAAGCAAAAAATTGAAAGTTAAAATTTGTTGACATATGACTTCTGCTTAGCTCTGTTTGTTCCAGCCCAACAATTCCTGACTTGTCCATATTACAGCGGATCCAGAATGCTGACTGGGGCCAGTTATAGGGACCATATAACTCCCTTGCTAAAATAGCTACACTGGCTACCCATTTGTTTCCAGGAACAATTCAAAGCGTTGCTCATGACCTTTTAAGCCCGATATGGTTCTGGACCAGACTATCTGGACCTTTACAAACCTCCTAAAACTCGAAGATCTAGAGCAGGGGGTCAGGAACCTATGGCCCGGGAGCCAGATGTGGCTCTTTTCATGATTGCATCTGGCTCTCCAGAGCAGCCCGGGCAGCTCAAGAGCCGCTGCCTCTTCACCGCCTTCTGGAGGGACTGCCTCACCAATGTCAACACTAAGGTCTGCCTTGGCCCTGCGCCATCTCCTTCCTTCCTTCCTTTCTCTTCCTTTCCCCCTCTCTTTTTCTTTCATTCTTTTTCCTCCCTCTCTCCCTACCTTCTTTCCTCCCTCTCTTCATTCCTTCCTTCCTCTTCCATCCTTTCCTTCTCTCCTTCCCTTTCCTTCCCTCTCTCCCCTTCCTTCTTTCCTCCATTCTCCCTCTTCCTTCCTTCCTTTCTCCCCTTCACCCTTTCCTTCTCCTTCCTTCTTTCCTCCATTCTCCCTCTTCCTTCCTTCTTTCCTCCATTCTCCCTCTTCCTTCCTTCCTCCTCTTCCTTCCTTCCTTCCTTCCTTTCCTTCCTTCCTTCCTTCCTTCCTTCCTTCCTTCCTTCCTTTTTCTATTCTTTCCCCACATCTTCCTTTCCTTCCTTTCTTTTCACTTACCTCTCTCTCCCCTTCTTTTTTCTTCTTTTCCCTTCATTATTTTACTTTTTCCTCATTCCCTTTTCTTTCTTTTCCCCATCCTTTCCTTTTCTCCCTTCCCATTTCCTTCTTTCGTTTCTCCTCCTTGTCTCTCTCCTGCTTTTCTTTTCTTCCTTTTCCATAGTTTGTTCTTTTTTCTTTCTTCCTCTCCCCCTCCCTCCTTTATTTCCTATGTCTGTCTGTCTGTCTGTCTTTCTTTCCCCCTTCCTTCAGTCTTCTTTTCCTTCCCAGAGTCCTGAGCATGCCTTTTGCAGAGCCTGTTCTGAAGTGTCCTGTCATTCTGCCGGGGGAATCCTTTTCTTATAGTATGTAAGTATATACTCACATTTAGTTGAATTCAGTCTTAATATGTATTATATATAATATATGGCTCTCACTGAATTAAATTTCCAAATATTTTGCTTTTATGGCTCTCTGAGTCAAAAAGGTTCCCGACCCCTGATCTAGAGGGTTGTAAGAGAATCTGTTGTAAGAGAATTGGCTGTCTGCAAGGACGTTGCCCAGGCGACGCCCGAATGTTTTGATGTTTTACCTTCTCTCATGTCCCTGCATGGGGAGCTGGAGCTGACAGAGGGAGCTCATCCACACTCTCCCCAGATTCGAACCTCTGACCTGTTGGTCTTCAGTCCTGCCAGCACAAGGGTTTAACCCACTGGACCACCAGGGCTCCTGTTCCTATATGCCCAGTATTTTATATGAACACTAACTGAATAAAGTCAGAAAAGCCAGAAAAATCCCTCTTTGGGGGTTCCACCTGATAACGCAGGCTTCCTGCACATCACATACTCATTGCCATTTCTGCCTGGTCTTTCCAAAGGGCCAACGTCAGGACTAGGAGCTTGTGCTGAATAAAGTCTGACAAATGGAACAGGAAAACAGGCATCTCCAATGCTATTTCCTTTGCTTCATGGGATGAATGAGGGCAGTGAGCCATGGAATTCAGCTGACTCAAGCCAGACAGGAAATGGTATTAAACCCTCCCCAGCAATATGAAAGAAAATAGGGGCCAAGGCAAGGATGGTGTTGCGTGACTCAAGCAAAATAGGGGTGGCTTGTGAGCCTTCGACGTTACTTTCAGTAACCTGGGAGGATGTTTAGTTACAGAAAGTGGCAGGGGAACAGAAACAGCTGCAGAGTGGGGGGAATATCTCCGAAGACAGCACTGTGATGTCACAAACGCCCACATTTGGATTTTTTTTTGTTTCCCAGCCACGCTTTCTTTATTAAATATACTCCTACTATCCTTTCCATTGGTCAGAGACAAATCTGCTTAAAGACAGATTCTGTCTGCAATTCTCTACCCCCGCCTCCTACCACCCCTGGATCTTTTTAGGTTCTTTACCTCTTTTCCCACATAGCCCACCTTTGAACTATGTCTGTTCAGTTTGACATAAATGAGAATCCTATGCTTGTTGCTCAGGACAGAGTAATGCACTACCAAACACTTGCTTTCCATTTGGACTACAATTCACATAATCCACAGGCTATGAGTCGTTGTCTGAAAACAGAAATTTAGAAAATTAGGATTATGCCTACAAAAGTGGTTATATAAACAGAAACGTTGGGATTGATAGAGAACTAAAGGCATCTGTTCCCACCTTTGTCCTTTCCATTTTAATTCACAGCCACAGAATAAGAAAATCAGTGGAATGGCTGAGGATTAACCCTGCCATAGCAGGACATCTGGAAAATATGCTGTTGCTCACTATTTGTCAGTAATACGAATGTGTTACTTTTTAATTAATTTGGTAAACTAAAAATCCTTTCAGAAATATAAAAATGGCATGAATAAGATTTACACACACACAGCCCCAAACTAAGGATTCATCTTCACCAGTGATTCCCAATGTGTGGTCCGCAAAAAACTAAAATATGGTCAGCAGCCTCACCATTACTACACTGTTGTAACTAGAGAGACTGGTCTCGTGAAACCTTCTTATATTGCCAAAGCTTAGTAAATACAGTTTTCTGTGTGCAAGCAGATGGCGACTACTAGATGGCATGTGCAGGGGCGGTCGAAGGTAATTTTAAATGGTAAGCGAACATTATTTTGGCGCCCCTCAAACATTATTTTGACACCCCGCGCATGCCGGAAGCTCCTGTGCACAGGCGCAGAAGCCTGCAAACACAGCACTCTCTCTTCTATTCTACCCCCTCCCTTTCCCTTGCCCCCCCAAGTTCCCTGCCTTGCCCACATCCATCCCCCTGCCTATTACTTCCTCTTTGCCACAGCAGACATGTTTGCTGCCAAAGAGCTGGTGTTGTCCATAGTCACCTCCAAGGCCATGTGGCCAGCATGACTGCATGGAGCGCTGTTACCTTCCCGCCAGTGCAGTACCTATTGATCTACTCACATTGGCATGTTTTCAACTGCTAGGTTGGTAGGAGCTAGGGCTAACAGCAGGAGCTCGCCCGCTCCCGGATTCGACCTTTCAGTCAGCAAGTTCAGCAGCTCAGCAGTTTAACCCGCTGTGTCACTGGGGAATCCATTATATTATATAGCCAGCACTAATATTAATTATATTATATTATAAATTATAATATATAAATACATATTATATTTTATAAAGATTATACTATATACCTGGTATTAATATAAATTGGTATTAAATAATAAAACTCTCTCTCTCTCTCTCTCTCTCTCTCTCTCTCTATATATATATATATATATACACACACACATACATACACTACTATTAAATAGGAATAAATAATATTGAATATATATTACTTAATACCTAATATTAGATAAGTATTAAATAATACTATAAATAACTCTCTTTTTTCCCTCCCCCCCCTCTCTATATAAAATATTATATTATATATCTGGTACTAACATTAAATAACTATAAATTAATATTATGAATAAAAAAATATATATTATATATAATATATTTTATTTTATACACCTAGTATGGATATTTAATACATATTATTGTTGTTGTTATTATAAATAATACAACATAAATATTATATTATATATCTAGTACTAATGTGAAATAGGTATGAAATAGTATTATAAATATAATATAATATATAAATATTATGACATACCTGTAGTAAACACTAAATAATACTATACATTATAAACAATACATATATTATTATAAATATTATAATTATATACTTGGCACTAAACACTAAAATAATATTATAAATAATAACCTTGCCTGCATTGCTCCCAGTCTGGGCAGGGAGGCGCTTTTTCTTTTGGCGGAGGGCAGGCGAGAGGAAGCGTGCGGAGGAAGGAGCCCAGGCTCCTTGGGTTGCCTCTCTTTCCTCCTAGCTCCACGAGGCTGCCCGGTGTATTGACGTGCTTGGAGGCGGCGCTGAGGCCCAGATTTCCACCAGCGCCTCGCCAGGAAGGGGAGCCCCTGCTGCTCCCACCTCCATCCTGGCGGCGCTGACCGAAAAACTGGGCCTTGGCACCACCTCGAAGCACATCAATACACCGCGGAGGCGCCAAGGCCCAGTTTCCTGCCAGCGCCTCGCCAGGAAAGGGGATGGGACGGAGCCGCCCGCTGCTCCCATCGCCGTCCCTGGCGGGGCGCTGGCAGGAAACTGGGCCTCGCGCCTCGCCTCGGTGTATTGATGTGCTTCGAGGTGGTGCCAAGGCCCAGTTTTCGGTCAGCGCCGCCAGGGATGGAGGTGGGAGCAGCGGGCGGCTCCCTCTCTGGCGAGGCGCTGGTGGAAATCTGGGCCTCGGCGACACCTCCAAGCACGTCAATACACCGAAGCGGAGGCGCCGAGGCCCAGTTTCCTGCCAGCGCCTCGCCAAGAACGGGGATGGGAGAACGGCTTCCATCCCCTTCCCTGGCGGGCGCTGGTGGGAACTGGGCCTCGGCGCCTCCGATGTACTGATGTGCTTGGAGGCGCGCCGAGGCCCAGTTCCCGCCAGCGCCGCCAGGGAAGGGCGCTTCCCGGCGGCAGCGGCGTTGGCTCATCTGCCTCCTCCCGCTGCTGCTCCTCTGGCTGTGGCATGTTTGCTGCTCCCGGCGGCGTTTGGCGCCTCTCCTCTGCTCCATGCCGTTGGGCAGGAAGCCGGTGATGATGGGCATGGGCCAGATGAGGGCGGCCACGCGCTCCAGACGATGATGACCAGCGTCATGAAGCAAGCCACCAGCATGGACCCAATAGGCTTGTGGTTCAGGCCGGGGCCCTAAAGCAGGGAGGCGCGCACTCTGTGGAGGAATCGCCCCTCCAGAAACTGGAGCTGGGCATGTGTTCTGTATCAGAAACTGGAGCTGATGTGGTCTATCCAATGTAATTTTCTGAATCAGCACCCAAATAATCAAACTGAATCTAAAGTTGAGCAAAACCTGATTTGTAACCCCTTTGGTACTAATGTTGGAGAGTGGTCCCTGTAACCAAAGGCCTGATTCAACTCCTGAAGTTTAATTTAAAAAAACACCAGGAAATGAAGAGGAAGGCCTATTGATATAATTGAGAAATCCCTGACTTTTCATTAATTGCATCTTGACACAGATTATCTGTACTATGTAACATCTTTGGCAACACTGGGACTCAATCAAACTAACGTCATCTTACTTGAACTGGTAGAAAGTAAACATTTCCAAATGTCACCTCTGTCCCTGAGATCATAATAGCCCTGGCTGAAGGGCGGCTGCTGGGAACAAGATGGAGAAAGCATGGGTCATGAGTGGTGCTTCTTGGCCCCATTGTCTCTGGAAGATGAATTCAAAGCACTCCCATCTATTTACCCTTCTCTCATCACCACCATATATAACAGTGCATTACCATGATAGACTTGGGCTTTATTTTCATGGCAGGTATAAATAAAATTCTGGCCACTAGACATGGGATGCACAGTGAACTAACTCCAGCAGAGAACGTTTAAGAATGTGTAAGCAACAACAACAGGAACAACAACTATTACTACTACAGCAACAAAAACCTTTCAGAGTTCACACTCAATTTTCATTATGTAGTTCAAAAACGTATACATGATACAAAATGTTGTAGTTGAGCCTGAGGCTGAGACAGAGGAGTTCTGTAGCTAGAAATGCCAAATGGTCTACTCGTGAGCAAGAGTCAGATGAGGAGCAAGAAAGGAAGAGATTGAAGCAAATTCTTAGCGATTCTTCTGGGGATGAAACATGTCTAGATTTTTCGGAGGATTATGGGAGTGGGGATGAGGAGCAGTCATCAGGAGGTATGGATGAGGGTCCACAGAGTACTGAAGGAGACTGTAATGAGATGGATTGAACTAAGGTGCAACAAATACAGGATGTCTGCTTGGAACCCACTAGCAGTGATTCGTTTGCAGGGTTCACAGGAGATGGGAGTTGGAGTGCTGGGAATGGGTCTCATGGGGATTGTTGGGGAGAGTTGAGTCATTGCAGGAGACGGATCGCCTGGAGAGAAAGACAAAGGGTGGCATGGGAGGAGATGCTGGCAGCTGAAGGAAATGGGGAAGGGGCATTGGTACAATCAAGCCCTGAGGAGGACTGAATAAAGAGGGTTTGCAATTAACCATTCCTTGCAGCTGGCAAGGTGTTGTTCTTGCTATCTAGGCCTTCTGTGCTGGGTCGCTGCTGGACTGATCACTGGACTGAATGTGGACATGGAGTTTTGGATCTTGGTATTGTATTTTGTGGGCTTCCGCATCTTTACATCCTGCTTTTGGCTGCACCACCTTAAATCCCTTATGTGCTAGATTTCCCTGCTTCTTCGTTTTGGACTCCAGATTGATTTGACTTCGCTGCTTCGTCTACATTCCTCCTGGTTAGACATAAGGACTGACTGATGACTCTACTCATCCTGTTTACCTCCTGGCATGACGTTTGGACTGTGTGACTACGCTACTACTTCTTGACAACGCTGTTACCATCTGTTTGTTACTCTGCCTTGGAGTAGCCTGTTCTTCTTGGCTAGTTGTGACCTTGGGCTGCTCACATACACTCTCTCAGCCTCATTTCCTCTTGTGATGGAGTTGGAACTTGGAGTTTTCTACCTTTTGGTTTGTCTCATCATTTTGCTGTGTCTTTTATCAAAGTTGAGATGCTGTGAGAAGCTTTGGGGCTGTTGCTAATAAACTCTAACTGTTACTTTATTGTACCTGGCTTCGTAAGGTGGTCTGGTTCACGACACAAAATCCATCTTCTTAAAGAGACTAGAGACAGCTTACATATGGCACAAAGTGCCTAAAAAGAGCATAAAAACTTATAATACAATTAAGTAAAACTTATTTCATATAAAAACAACAATTTAAAACTCAGAACAATACCCAGTAGCCCATGCTAACACCTACTGTAAGACACGGGCAGACTGTAAACAAAACAAGGGAATGATTGCGGACTATTGGGGCTAGACGTTCTCAAAGGCTTGTTTTAACATGCAAGTCTTCAGATCCCTATGGAAGGAGGACAGGGTGGGGGCCTGCTTAATCTCCCTGGAGAGGGCTTTCCAAAGCTTGGGGGGGGGGGGGATCACTGAGAAGGCCCTCTCTCTTGTCTCCATTAACTGTGATGGTGGTGGGACCAAGAGGAGGGCCTCCCTGACAGATCTTAAGGCTTGTGTAGGTACATAGGGCATGATGTGGTCACAAAGATAGAGAAGATATTTTGAGAAATGAGTTTTTTTTAAAAAAAAAAGTACATGAAGAACAGATAAATTTCAATCTTTAACGTATTGATTTTTTTAAAAATAGAGGCACAGCTGAACAGTTCAAACTCTGTACTGAATGTGAGGATGAAGATAAGGATATGTGTGTGTGTGTGTGGGGGGGGATGTACAATGTACAATACATGATGCATAACCAAAATGCAAAAAATAGGCTGCATAACCACAAATAAAATTGTAGAATCCACAACCACAATGCACAAGGTACAACTTGCAAAGGCAGACTAAATCCCACAAATGCAGACGAAATCCCAGTAAGGATTCACTGCCACACTGAAATAGGAACTCATACTCATCATAGGTGGATAAGTGAAACAAGATGTCATAAATACTATCTAAGATGTCCCTGTGCATAGTCATGGAACATCTGTTCAATAGTACTGGCACTGTATCTGGGAAATTGGTTTAGGCTGTCAACAACAACAACAAAACTTTAATACGGTCACACAAAGCGGGCACAAGCACCCTAAGAGAGGAAGGACAACTCCCCAGTAAACAGTTTTTTAAAATTAGATTAGAAATCAGTATACAAATATTTTTTGGTTTAGGCTGTCAATAGCAAAAGTGTCAATAGCAACTTTGTATGCATACACACACACACACACACACACACACACATATATATATATAGAGAGAGAGAGACTCCATCCAAGGATCTAGTTTCTTTATGAGATGTCAATGCACCAGCTTTATAACTGGTGGGCTGAAATTATGAAGTTTCCTCCACACTGTCTTCCTTCAGTAGGGATCTGAAGACTTGGATGTTTATGTTGAATGCATAGTATGTTCACATATGTCACATATATTCCCACATAGTTATTGATATTGATGTTCTTGCCATAATGCATTGCATATGTTCAAATGTGTAGACCTATGTTGTATCACTTTGCTACTTAGCCTTTCCCATTATATATGCTATTTTTGATACTACAGCTATTGCATTATTGTCCTCATTACTAGTGCGAACCTGATAATCCACTGTGGTTCTCCTTGTTGTTCTTTTACGATAGTTGTCACCATAGGTTATTGGGCATTGTTCTGATATTTAAATTGTTGTTTTATAGGCTACTAGCTGTACCCGGCACGCATTGCTGTGCCCTATTTAGGAGATGCAAGAAAGTCTGAGTATGTAAGGGTTGGAATTGTTGTTAGTGAATTGGGTGTTTTATGTTTGTGCCTCAGCTCTTTGCCTGCAGTCCTTCAGGTTTGACTTGTACCATGGCCAGGACGGATCAGCTTGGGGAGGGCTTGTCCTGTCAGGGGATCTCTATCTTCACAGGTGTGTCCAGTGTCTGTTGGGGGACTGTTAAAAATCCTTTCCGTATCCTTTTTAGCCACCTTTCTCAAGATCTTCATGTCTAGCTTACTTTCTGCTCCTCTCTTTTTCAAGATGTCCTGCTCTGTGTCTTTTGCACCCATTGGTCGATGTCCGATGAGGCTTTCCTCATGGACAGGCCATCTGAGGGAGCTCTTCCAGCGCTGGGCATCAGAAGGTACTTGATGACGACCTCCATCCCTTGGAGCCAGCCTATAGAGGGGCTGGAGCACCCTCCTTGGCAAACCCCGTTGTTGCTGGATGGTCCTCTTATTAATGTGGAGTTCATGTTGGCTGGCCAGTACAGCAGTTATGCAAATCCGCCCTTATTGGCAGCCAATCATGTTGTCAGAATGTAGAGGCTGGGGGAGTCTTTGGCAGCCCCGGAGGATGCTGGGAAATGTAGTTTTATTTTTACTCGTTGTTTTGGGGGCTTTTTAGGAGGGGGGAGTTTCTTTGCTACAAACGTACCTTGCTTGAGGCCTATTTCTGTTGGCAAGTTTTGTGTTTCTGCGTTGTAAGGTTTCTCTGTTTGAGGTAGTCTTCACATGACGGCTCTTCCTTTATATATATAGATATGCTTTCCTTTATTTATTGTACTGTGTGTTTATTTTATGCTCTGTTTTAGGCACTTTGTGACATATGTAAACCTTCCCGAGTCCCTTCAGGGAGATGGAGTTGGGGTACAAGAATAAAGTTGTTGTTGTTGTTGTTGTTATTACCTATTATAGGCAATGGCAAAATATGTGAAAATCTGTCAATTTCACTTTTTTGTGATTCTCAGAATCCCTCTCTGCCTCTTTTTTCAGTGATTTTTGGTGGCTCCCATTTCAGGTGATACTAACTATCACATGTTAACTGTCATTGCTCAAAGCTATGGAATCTTAAGAGTCGTAGTTTGACGAGGCTCCAGCACTCTTTAGCAAACAAGACTAAATAACTTGTAAAACTACAGCTCCAGCATTGAGCCATAGCAGAAAAAGTGGTATCAAACTCCTTTAGTTCTACAGTGTAGATGTACCCCTAGTCTGAATTTCAAAAACACTATCCATGATACTGAAGTTTAGATGGAACCACAGAGGAGATTCACCCCTCCATTGAAAGAGATGTCATCAGCTTTCACCAAATTCTATTTTAGGTTGCAAGATACATTTTTTTACTTCTCTATATGGAAATGTATGCTTTTTCCCTAACAATTTTCCCTATGAGTATAGCCTTCTTTCTTCCTACTTTTCAAATATATACGTTTAAGTCATACCATTTACTCATTTGGGAGAGGGGGCGAGATGAAAATATTGACACTTTGCTATCCCCCCACTCCCAAGGAAATGGAAAGATGCATATTCTAATAAAAACATGCTGAACATGAATGGGAGGAATATGGTGAAAAAACTGGCTGAGTTCCATTCCATTTAAAACAGGCAGTCTGACATCTCCATCAATAATTCTACTCAGTTTGATCTCACGAAAGTAAACCCAAGCTTTCTAGCAGCTCAGAAATGGGACTGGGGTCTGAACAAATGTAAAACCTTTAAGTTGGAGTCTGGCTTTCATGTCCTTGTGGATGAAAGAATTGGGAATGCAAGAACATTGCAAGTGGCTTTACAAAAATAGCCTAGCTCAAAGATAGCTGTGTGTCCCACCAGGCAGGCCAGTATAGCAGTGCCATCTGGGATGGTGCAAGGTGACTGCTCCAACCTCCAGAGAAGATGGCTTTTGTTGAGGATGGTTGCCTAAACAGTTAGCACTAAAGATCAGCACTAAAACACTTAAAGCAATGACATAATGCAAAGGTTAAAGAGAAACTTTTAGGGAGCTTTGTCCAGTCTAGCATGATAGATCAAGGAGTCCGTGCGATCAAGGAGCTGGCCCCCTTCCGGAGGGCCTGCAAGACGACCCTTTTTAGGCAGGCCTTCAGCTAAATGCCTTTAATATAATCTAACTATGTCCTGGTGTTTTTATGCAATAGATGAAATAGACCGTTTTATTGTTTTTATGCTTTTATGCTATTTTAAATTGCTGTGTTGTTGAATTGTTGTTATTGTGCTGATTGTTTTTGTGTAAACCGCCCCGAGCCTGCTGGAAGGAGCGGTATATAAAAACAAACAAACAAACAATAAATAAATAGATCAAGTCAGGAAGGATCTGAAAGCAAATTTGCATACAGAAGCTGTGGTAGAGCTCCAACAATGACAAGGTTTTGAAAGAGATTTCCAAAGCTATCCAAAGAGTGAAAAAAATGCACGTGTTAATAATCCAAATATCAGTAAAGAGAAAGGATGTTTTTGTGAGAAGTCACTATGCAATATAAAAGCACCACCATGCAATGTCGTAGCCTATTAGGAGACACTTTGTGTTAAGTGTAATATACAGGCTCTATCTCATTGGTGAATTCCACATAAAACATCAAGTATAGCCTAAGCAAACATCCATTGTATCATCGGGCAATCAGCAAACCCTTTACAACCTATCACCATGGTTCTATCGCAGCCTTTTTTCTGCCTGGCCACAATGGCTATTAGAAAAACCAATAGGAATATCCCCATACGGCTCAAAGACAATGGTCTGCCAGAACCTTTCTTAATCCTTAAAGAGCCATGACCTATTTCTTACATGTTCAAGCCTGTTTCTGGGCAGATTGCTAAATACTGCAGGATGCAGGTCAATGTATGCACAAAGAGATAGCAGATCCATCGACTGGACCAATAACTATCCTGACTGGCTACTTCTCATAAAAAAAAAATCAATGTTGAGTTCAATGAAGTACTAATAAGACCCTGGGCTTTTGTAGTATTTTCAGTGGGTGAAACAAATCAAATTGTTATTCAAGCTAACTATGGATCTCAGACAGGATTAAATGGGATTTGAGACTTCGTTTTGTAATTAATTCTCTTTGTTGACATCTAGGGATAAGCCACTGCATCATTCATATATATGTGCAAAACTGATAATCTGATGGGGCAAAGGGGGGAACTAAAGAAATATTACTATGTTTTAATGATACATACACTATAATAATAAACAAAAAGAAAGAAAAGAAAAAAGATAACAAATACCCAAACCCCATGTCTGGCAATCACTATTCTATCTCTCCCCCTCCCACCCTCCACCCTGAATAAATAAATTAAAAATTGACTGCATGCTCCATCAACCATAGGCATCTATATAACACTACAGGAAATTTCAAACTACTACTTAACTAACATTTGAACTTCTGTTGAAAAAAGCAAATAATCAAACTCAATCCTCAAACCTCAGAAGTGTTGTTATTCCTTCTTTATAATAATAATAACTTTATTTATATCCTGCCCCAGCTCCCTAAAGGGACTCAGGGTGGCTTACAAGGCAACAACAGTGGAAAACAGAACACATAAATTATACAACAAAAATTAGCCAAAATCATTAAAAACACTGAGTAACATAAAACAACAACAGTCAGGGATTAACACAGAACACTTCAATCAAAATGAAATAACCAATAAAACACAACAATAAATTGTAATTAAAAGCAAACTGTACAAACCAAGTTTAATGTCCCAGCAACAAAACGGATGAAAAATATCAGCATCAAAATGTCAGGGTAAAACTTCATTCTATTTAGTTCACCCAGTTTAGATGATACATTAACCATTGTCAAATGCCTGCTCAAACAGCCATGTCCCAAAAGGAGCATGGGTTGCGTAAACGCTAAACTATTGCACAAGGCAATATAACAATATCAAAATATTATATATTATGTAGGAGAAGAGAACGGAACACTCAACATATAGAACTAGATGCACTTATAAGTAGCCTAAATAGGCTTATAAGGCTAGCATGACTTAACAAACCTCAAGAAATCAAAACGCTGGTCAATCCGGGATATATTCAGTTCCTAGTCATGCAGGCGCAAAGTCCGTGTAAAGTTCAAAAAAGTTCAATAATAGTCCTCTTCGCCAGCCCGTTGGCCCTTGGTTAACATCAATCTATGTGGAGTTATTTGCTCTCCTTTTGTGTCCTATCGTGAAGCTGGATTTAGCCTATTGTGGCAAAGAGGACTATTATTGAACTTTTTTGAACTTTACGTGGACTTTGCGCCTGCATGACTAGGAACTGAATATATCCCGGATTGACCGGCGTTTTGATTTCTTGAAGTTTGTTAAGTCATGCTAGCCTTATAAGCCTATTTAGGCTACTTATATGTGCGTCTAGTTCTATATGTTGAGTGTTCCATTCTCTTCTCCTACATAATATATAGTATTTTGATATTGATATATTGCCTTGTGCAATAGTTTAGCAAACAGCCATGTCTTCAGCTCCCTCCGAAAGGACTGAATTGTACGGGCTTGCCTAATTTCCCTGGAAAGGGCATTCTAAAGCTGGGGAGCCACAACCAAGAAGGCTCTCTCCCTCGTCCCCACCTGCTGTATTTGAGATGGGGGTGGGACTGAGAGGAGGGCCTCCCTGGCAGATCTTAAAGCCCACGCCTAGGGGGGGGGGGGAAATGTGGTCACGTAGACAGGCTGGACCCAAACCTTGTAGGGCTTTGTAGATAATAACATGCACTTTGAATTGGGACTGGAAACTTATAGGCCGCCAGTGGAGCTGCTTTAATAGAGGCATTGTGTGCCCCCTAAAGCTAGCCCCATTCAATAACCTGGTTGCCGATCTTTGTACTTGTTGTAATTTCTGAGCCAGCTTCAAAGGCAGCTCCATATAGAGTGCATTGCAGTAATCCATTCAAGATGTAACTAAGGCATGGATCACTGTGGCCAGATCCAGCTTTTCGATTTTTCTTCTTTATGTATGACAAAAATGGTGTGCAATCTTTCAAATAATTGTCCAAAGATTTCACCGTGACCAGAATGGAAAATGTGTCAATTGCTACTGTTACAAAAGTCTTTAAAATACATTTTTCTCTTGTTGGGTGGTCAATACTACACAGTTTTGGGCATATAGCAATCTTGCTGCTAAGAACATATAATGCAACATTTTGTAGTGCAGTGGTTTTCAACCTGTGGGTCCCCAGATGTTTTGGCCTACAACTCCCAGAAATCCCAGCCAGTTTACCAGCTGTTGGGATTTCTGGGAGTTGAAGGCCAAAACATCTGGGGAAAGAATTATAGAAAGGTAATTTCCCCCTTTCCTTTCCACAGTCTTCCCTATGACTAGGAAAAGGAAGCAAAGCCCTTTTCTGAAGTCATGACTATGCATGCAAAGCATTGAGTCAACCAGCTAGTCCCATTCTTGTAAGATTGGACATACTGCACAGTATCCAAGTTATTTTCTCTCACTCACTAGCCTGCTTCCTGGCCCATCTTCTCCTCATTGAACAATTTGTGTTTTTACTTCTTGTGTGTACCTTCAAGTTATTTCTGACTAAATACCATGGGATCTTGTTGCCAATATTTGTTCAGAGTGGGGTTGCTTTGCAGTCCTGTGAGGCTGAAAGAGAGTGATCTGCCCAAGGCTATCCAGTCAGTTTCCATGGCTGAGCAAACTCTTCTCCAGAGTCCTAGTTCAATACTCCAAGCTCTATGCCACATCAGCTATCATATCTACACTACAAACTTAATATAGTTCAATATTTAAAATGTTGATTAACTACTATGTCTCCAAAAAGTAAAATCCTGGAGTTTATAGTTGCAATTCCCCATTAGAAAGCTCTAACTTCAATGAACTATAATATGACAGCTGTCTAACAGAGAATACTAATACCCCCTCAACTATGAATTTCAGCACTCCATCAGATGGAAGCATATCTATCAATGACTCAGTATCTGTCACCTTCTCCTTTCAGGAATATACAGAATACATAGGGTTCTTTTCTTCCAAGAGAGGAAAATGACCAGAAGGCTCAGTTAATCTTCAGTATCTATTACCAGACACCGTTGCATTACTTTGCATTACAGTAGAGCTGACCCTGTGTGATAGCAATGCTTCAATAGAGGGTTCTATCTGAAGTGCTGTTTTGAACCCTGTCATTATCTCTCCACAGTCCTCTATCTGTTTACATACACAAGGGAAAAACCATTTTAAATTTTAAATATCCTTCCCACAAGCCTTGCAGATCTAAGAAGAAGATTAAGCTATGCATTCTCTTAAGGATGCTTTTGAAGGGGAACTACATGAGCTCTGCAATCCTTTTGTTCACAAGATATATTTAAATTTCCAAGCTCATTTCTTGGTCACACTCTTTGTTCTCTTTTTCCGCAAAAGCGGGGGGGGGGGGGATCACATTGCATTTGTGCTTTGTCATGTCACATGGGTCCAGCACATGTGTGTAGGAGTGTGCAGATGTACCTACTCCCTTTCTCTCCTTTCCTCTCTCTCTCTCTCTCTCTCTCTCTCTCTCTCTCTCTCAGAGATAAGAGCAATGAAATTACCTGCTGGATCTGCTCCAACCATTAATTCTTCTCTGTTCCACATATCACAGTTACAGTATCAATTATAATTTCACTCTCCTTCTCCAACAACACTGAAGGCAAGCAAGTGCATTTAGCAGCCTGCCTCACATGGCACTTGGCTGCTTGTGGGATTGTTCACACCCACAAACATTTCCTCCTAGTGAATATCTGAAATGTTGACATTTCTCTCCTGCAGCTCTTGTCCAGTGGGGCCAAGAAGTAAAGTGAGGTGAAAGCTTCAGGTGACAGTTGTCATGGATGCAGTAGTTGTATCCATGACTTCTTGGGACTCTTTCACTTTCTACAATTAGCACTATCCAGCCATGGCACTTAACTATCATGGCTGCATCCTATGGCATCCTGGACTTTGTAGTTTTCCTCCCAAACTGCAAATCGCAGAATTCCAGAGTATGGAACCAAGGGAGTTACTGTGGAATCATGATGCTGTAAGTGTATAGTGTCAAAAGGCCACTGTCTGTTTTTCCTGCATTCCTTTCTTTCACTTGGCCTGAGATCTCAAGGTGTGTTGAGGGGCACACTCATTCCGGTGAAGTCAGATTGAATTGCCATTTAAATGGCTTCAGGACCTGAGGAAAGGTTTGTACAGACTTTTGCTCTTTAACACATGCAACAAAATGGATGGGATTTTTCTGTCTATACAGGACTTTAAGTTAAACGTTACCCAAAATGTCCATATTATATTTTTAAAAACCTATTTTCCCCTGATATCTCTCTTTTACTAATCCCCCTCCCCCAAAGTACAAGATGAGGGGGAAGGCAAAATGGAGGACTTTAAGTACATATGCATACACATGCACATGCTCACACTTCATTGCCTGATCTAAGATCCATGCAGGGATTCAGCCTTTTACCTACGTAGAACAAAAAGTCAATGTGAAATTACATAATATATGTATAAAGTGCATATATACACTTTTGTATATATAAACTCATTGCTCATCTGAGTTTGAAGAATGGCTCTGTGTATCTGTGCCACAATAGATTTCAACAGAAGGCATCCACTAATGACATCCAAGTACTTGTATGCAGAACACATCATGTGATGTGCGGGGCTTGACGAATCCGAGGCTGGGGTTAAAATTGCTGGAAGAAATATTAATGTTGAGCACCGGGACTGTGGCGCAGCTGGCTGGGAGCCAGCTGCATTAAGATCTCTACTGACCAGAAGGTCATGAGTTCGAAGCCTGCCCGGGTCGGGGTGAGCTCTCGACCAATCTATGTAGCTTGTTGTCGACCTTTGCAACCCGAAACACAGTTGCATCTGTCAAGTAGGAAATTTAGGTACCACTTTGTGGGGAGGCTAATTTAACTGATTTATGGGGTCATAAAATCTCCAGGAAGTATGCAAAGAATGAAGGAATGCTGAACAGCTCCCCCTGGTGGCCAGAATCTAGAATGTTAAATAGCCTCTGGTGTCTGTCTATATATGTTGTGTGTCTATGGCATTGAATGTTTACCTGTATATGTACATTGTAATCCGCCCTGAGTCCCCTGCGGGGTGAGAAGGGCGTAATATAAATGATGATGATGTACTCATTCCATACATGTATTACCATTGAATCTTTCATCCTGAGTTCTCCACTTTGTTGTTGTTTATTCGTTCAGTCACATCCGAATCTTTGTGACCTCATGGACCAGCCCACGTCAGAGCTCCCTGTCAGCTGTCACCACCTGCAGCTCCTTCAAGGTCAAGCCAGTCACTTCAAAGATAACATCCATCCATCTTGGCCTTGGTCAGGCCCTCTATTTTTCCTTCCATTTCCCCCAGAATCATTATCTTCTCCAAGTTTTCCTGTCTTCTCATGATGTGGCCAAAGTACTTCATCTTTACCTCTAATATCCTTTCCTTCACTAAATATATATTATTAGAACCAACTTTCAGTTGGGATTCTGAAACATAAGCCATTGACTTATATCTGCATGTTATCATCTCTGAATACCTGTCAAGGTAACCCTTCTCTGCTATGCTGTAGAATGAAGCAGTAATTTCAAATCACACCTTGAGAGAAGAATAGCAAGCATCAGTGTCTAAATGACACACCAAATCTCCCCCCCCCCCCCCAAATGTTCACCTCAAAAGGGGGGTGGATTCCATTGGAGATCTGTTTCAGGAACAATATCTCTTGAGACTGAACTATGCCAGTGTAGGTTTGCAAGTGTATGCCAGCTTTAACAAAGCAGTGAAGATGGAACTAAATTGCAGAAGAGGCTATCCACCCATAGGAAAGCCTCATGGGGTCCAATAAGACAGCCCAAGTTTATGTGAGTATAGAATTGTTGCTTTAATACATATCCTTGAACTATCCTGGCTTGGCAGAGAAGGTCTGAGTTAGTCCTCTACCATCTCACCCTCTCTCCTGGAGCCCCCAGTGACGCAATTGGTTAAACCCTTGTGCCAGATGAACTAGCCAAACAACAAGTTGGTGGTTCGAATCTGGGGAGCGGGGTAAGCTCCTGTCTGTCAAGTTCTAGCTTCCCATGCAAGGACATGAGAGAAGCCTCCAACAGGATGGTAAAACATCAAACATCTGGGCATCCCCTGGGCAACATCCTTGCAGATGGCTAATGTTCTTGCAGACAGCCAATTCTTTCACCAGAAGCAACTTGCAATCTTCTGACATGAAAATACCCTGTCTCCTACTTCTTAAATGCCCCTGTTTTTTCTCCTCTTTCCATTTTCCTCATTCATCCTCAGCTTACTTAAATAACTATAAACTGAGTTTTGCATTAAATTAATTCAGCAGGAGGGAGGGGAAAGGAAGTTGAAGAGACTCCCCAAACCCAATAAACAAATGCCAAACTCTTTTAAAAAGTATATTGAATGTGTTTCTCATTAATAATTATTTGCTTTGGTAATACTACATTCAACTGTGAAATGCAATTAACATCCCTTCTGCTACATCCTAATTTACAACTTGTTCCATATTATTGATATGATAGAGCAGGGGTAAGACAACAGAAATGGGTGCGGGGGCTAATTTTCCACCCTGCAGTGGGCCACACTGACTCATTTTCAGCCAGAAATGAAAACAGAAATGAGTACAAGTTTCAAATTCCAGTTTGAGTAGGACCTTGTTTTGGATTTTGGTTGGTTGGGACGGTGAGGGTGTAAATTGTTTCAAGGCCAGCAGCTTGCCATTTTCCAGCTATTTCTGCCTGAGAAGTTGCCTGGGTGTGAGTGATGGTTGGATGCAGCTGCAGGCCATACTTTCCTCACCCATGAAATATCAACATTACACTTCACCATCCAACTTGTTGGCTGGTGGAGCAACTTTGTCTCCTCCCCTCGGAGAAGAGATTGGTTAATTTTGGAGAATCTGCTGGAAGGGAGGAGGGGCTGGCATAGTGGTGCCAGCCCCTTCTCCCTCAGTCTGCATCAAGACATCGCCCACCACTCCCGCCCATGGATAGTATAATAATGATCGCTCAGATGGTTTAACATTTGGGGGTCGGATAGGAATTCGCCCACTGGGTTTTGCCTATCCTATACTGTCTACTAGGGGCTTAGATGGAATGGTCGGCTAGTAAACTAGCTAAGCGTAAATAGTTGAGTTATTCAAAGGTTTGTAGACACTTAAGGCACCCCTTAAGGGTGTGGGACATTATGCAAACACTCACCTAGACGGTTAATTTTAGGGGTGAGGTGATGAGGAATGTCCCAGGAGCGGGAAGAGTCTAGTCTCAAAAGTTGAGAGATTTCTCCTGATGTTTCCCTTCCGGGTTGCCCTGGTTGAAGTCTACAGGGGACCCAGGCAGTACGCCTGAATAGCTGAGGGGTAGACGTTAGGAGACGCTACCTCGGCTTATGCACACCAAGTTGAACTGACACCAAAAAGTTAGTTGAGTTACAAGTTAAATAGGTAACTATTTAAATAAAAGTTGCCCAAATTTGAAACCATATATATTTGTGTCTGTCTCGTTATTTCGAGGGGTTGGAAGACAAATGTAGTTTCATGTTAAACTCACTTAAATGAGTTTTAACACTGTGACTACAAATCTAAATGGCTTCTTCTTTTCTGATACTCACTTGCCCTAGCATCATGTTGTTGTAAGAAGGGATCATATATATTTTAAATGGTAAAAAAATGCAGTGAGCATCTGTAACTATCTACATGTCCAGGTGTGTGCCTGCAATGAATGGCCTTAAGAATAAATAGAAAGCCAAATGCTACAGCAACTGATGTCTGTTGCAATGGGCTTTGGCGTGCTGGTGTTGACAAGGATATTAATACCAGGTCTGGTTGCTCCTACTCCCATCACCAGCCACCTTCTGGGAGGTCATCTGGAAGGCCCTGGCCCCAACCTTGGCTGCATCAGGGCTGCTTCAATTAATGAGTGACAAGTTTCTGCAGGATTTCCCGTATCTGACAAATGCAACCTTCATAGAAATTGTGCAGGAGCATTATTTAAGAAGTGCAAGATGATTCCATGCATGTCCATTAATGGGGTTATTAATGAAGAAAACATCAATGTTTCCAAATGGTAGCTGTCTTAATCACCCACAAAATAAACAACAAAGGCTCACATATTTGGCTTCTTCAGATTTTTAAAAAAATGTTACAGCAATTGGTCAATTATAGCACAGAGTATAGCTGTCTTCTGGAGTTAGACAATTTCCTTTTTAAGATTGCATGTCCCAGGCAATATGACCACAGGCTGTTCTGGCTGTGGGTTGCATGGTGTTTTCTGCATTCTGCCCACTTTCAAATGACACAAAAAATTTCAGACAAATATTTAGTGATGTATGTACAGGAGCCCTGATGACACAGTGGGTTAAAGCACTGAGCTGCTGAACTTGTTGACCAAACATAGCAGTTCGAAAACATGAGTACATCAATAGGTACCGCTCTGGCAGGAAGGTAACGCCGCTCCATGTAGTCATGCCGGCCACATGACCTTGGAGGCATCTATGGACAACACCGGCTCTTCAGCTTAGAAATGGAGATGAGCACCAACCCCCAGAGTCAGACACAACTGGACTTAATGTCAGGGGAAAATCTTTACCATATATACACACACACACACACACACACACATACACATACACACACTAGCTCTCCATATTCACAGATTGTATATCCACAGGCTTAACCAGACATTGCTTGAAAATATTTTTAATCCAAAAACCAAACACTGATTTTGCCATCTTATGCAAGATCACCCATTGACTTTGGCATCCACAGAGGGTTCTAATTCTATTATACATACAGTAAACTACCATTTACACTTTCAGCTCCCCCTCCCCTTTCTGAAGTAATCTATGTACAGACTGAGCATGAAACATTGTCCTTTTTTGCATTTCTCAGCTTCTCTTTCTAGCTGGAAACTGCGACCGGTGCCCCTGGGACTCCAATAATTCCTAGCAGGTGTGGGACAAAACCAGCAGTGTTTGCGCTAAATACCACTTGTTCCTTGAGGCATTTTTCTCCTTCCACTTGAATGTTTACAATCCCTGTGGGAGAAGTGATTGGGATGCACTACCCTAGATCAGAGCGCCTGACAGGGAATCCAACCCTGTAGTCCTAGCCAACTAGATTCACTGGATGGTACCAGTGATGTGAAAATACACTGTTTATCACATTAAAGATTCTCACCAGAGGTAAACGGTGGATTCAGTAGGTGGGGGATATGGCATGGATCTACACCATATAATTAATGCAGTTGGCACCACTTTAACTGCTATGGCTCAAGACTATGGAATTACAGGAGCTTTAGTTTGGCCAAGCAAAAGTATTATTTGGCAGAGAGGTCTAAAGACCTTCTAAAACTACAACTTTCATGATTCCATAGCACTGTGCCATGACAGTTGAAGAGGTGTCAAACTGCATTAATTCTATTGTGTAGAATACATGCACCTGTGGTTTGGGCTTTACTATAGACTTTCACGGAGCTGTCTAAGGTGCTGAACTTGATGAAGGACAGGGTTCAGGATCACATAAAGCTTTTTTAAAGGTCCACATTTAAAACCGCCCCATCGAGCAAGGGAGCAGCAACTCCTACTGATTCTCACATTCCTGTCCTTCCTATAGTCAGAAGGAGCACATTACTGATGTCAACTTGAGCATTCCTTATGGGATGAGAAGCCAGCTTTCATGATAAGACTGAAGAGAGTCATCAGGGCTCTGGGACCTGCCCTCAGTTTGTAATACAGCGTGTCCATCGACTGAAGAAAATGGCAAGCAACTTGTAGAAGAGCCTCCAAAGTGGGGGCTAATTAGCACTGCTGGGAAATGGTGAGAAAATAAGTGGAATCCACAGAGCACTTGGAGATTCAACAAAATATCAATGCAATGCAAAGAAAAACAACAACCAAAATCCTTTTATTTATCCCAGTGAAATCAACAGGCTCCAAAGTAAAAAAAAACAAAACAAAACAAAACCCTGAGCTCTTCTCTCAGATCTATATCCACCAGTGTTTGGAAATTTATTCTGATCAAGTCGAATGTGACATGTCTTTAGCAGAAATAAAAGGAGATTGTGCAGGCAGGTTTTTTTATATACTGTATATATTTTGTTTAATCTTAGCTTGGCATTCAGATGAGTTGTTGAATTCTCTGTGCAGGCAGAGCCCTGAGAGGCTGCTTAGGTAGATCTAAGCCCTCATCCCAAAATATCATCTGTTGCCTAGCACTCTGATTGGCCAGATGAAAAAGGAACTTATTGGTGGAGAATGCAGGAGGAGGGGAAGGAGTTAAGAGAGCCCAGTGAATAAGACGGATGCCTATTCTTGGAGTATCTATGCCCAAGATATATGCATGCTTGTATACAGGGACTGATGTGTAAATGAGCACATGCATATTGATGCATATCCAGGCCTGTGCAAATGAGTGCATCAATGCCCATTAGAGATCAGAGGCAATTAAAATAATAATAATGCATGCACCGTTTCAAGTATGTATGCTTATACACACACACATACACAAAGAGTAACTGCTTACTATATGCATATGAAGGCATGAGGGTGCGCTTCTATACATATTTACTTATGTAAGGTTACCCTTTTATATCTGTGCACAGTGTTCCTCTTTCAAGAGAGTCCACTTTAAGGAATGGATTGTGCCACGCTTTACTCTGGTACCTTGCAAGTCAAGAGAAAGGATGACAGAGTAGCTTTAAAGAGATCTACAAATCATTGTCTGTAATTTGAATTTTTATAATACAGATCTCCACAGCAAACATAATTTTACAATGAACAATATAAAAATGAACCCAAACCATGTTAAGCATGCCCGATGAAGCAATACACTAATAAGCCAGCACTACAAGGTCCAGAAATTGAAATCAAGCTAGAAGAGAAGTTTCTTCATTCCATTTCTGGAATGGCAGCCCAGATGTGCTCAAGAGCCCTAGAGGTCAGTCCTCCCACAGCTAATTCTGCTGATGTCCATCCAACCATCCTCAAATGCTCCTATCAATTTTCTGTAAACTCTTTGACCCCGGGCCTCACTTCTAGATCTGGCTTCATTGCATTTACACCCCAGGTTTGTGAATGCAATGAAGCCAGGCAGCAGGTCCAGTCATTTCTTGAAAACAGCTATCCTCCCTGAGAATGTACTGTAATAGCATCTGAAGGGCCACATGTTTTCTGGAGGGCCAGATGCTCTATACTGTCCCAGAGACTGAGAAATGGGATCTCCCCTCTTTTGGGAAACTTCTGGATTCTATTTGCTTCAAAGCTGCTGAACTGATCACCTTTCCTTCAGAAGAGCAGAGTGGTGATGGACAGAAGCTATTGTATTTTTTCATGAGACTTCACTGTCATTAGCTGAGGGATCCTCCTGTGTTGGAATTTACAATTGTAATGTCTTGGGGTGAGGTGGGGACTTTCCACACCGCAGTCTCTGTCTGGGTCTCCCCCTTCCTGATTCTCACAAGATTCCTCTCTACTGGGATTGAGAAGCAGCATCAGATGCCTGATAAATGGGTCTTTCAGTTGAAAGGGAGCTGAAAAGTAAATTACTGTAATAGAAAACGGCTTAAGTAGCATTGTACGGTTCAACTGCTTTTACTGCAAAATCCATAGCGTTAATTGCTTATTGACTCTCCAGCCTGGTGACATCACCATCAGCCAACCAGCATCTTCCATGCAAATGAAATTGGGGAGAGAAAAATTAGAAAAAGCTCAGTGGCTTTACACAAGTCATGTATGGGTCTAAGATCGGTGCTGCAGAAGGTGGCAGACAGGAGGGGCTGGTTCGAAGAGTATTAATTCTCTCTCTCTCTCTCAAACAGTCAAGATAAGGAAAGGAAATGCACATGGAGGGCTCCTAGATCAAAGTTCCCTGGCTTATTTTCTTAACTTTGGGGGCTGGAAGAAGTCGAGAGTTTGATCTCTGGGAAGTCAAAGGGGGATTTCTATACTGACACCAGCCTTTTGATCAGAGCAGAATGTGGGTCTCAGAAATACAGGATACAAGTTTTCAAGACTTGAGGATCACATTAAACATCAAGGGTGGAAAATCCCCACATACTACAAAGCATGGATTCTATCAGGTGCACAGTGGGCAGAATAGTAGTGGTGTAACACTAGGGCAGGTGCAGGCCATCGGAGAGGAAGGGAGCTTCAGTTTGACTCTATCTGCTCAGGCTATGAACAGGCAAAGTGCAATGGCCACTTTGAATTTACCAGTACAAAGAAGGGGAAAAATCATGCTTTTCCTCCTCTGAAGACCACAACCAAAATTCCTTGTCTTTCTAACATTCCTTTATGACACACTTTGATTTGCAGAATCAGTGCCACCTGCCCTGTGTATAAGGACTTCATCAGATGGGCAAAGGGAAAGTGGGGACAGAGGAGGGAACCATTCTCCTTCGCTCCCTACCACCTTTCAGATGCTGTCTGATAAGGTTCCAATCCACTGACACTGCTATCTTGCAAGACAACAGCACAACACACACACACAGTAGATGCCAGGGGTAGTTGCCACCACCACTGAAAGAAAGGGCACAGCACGGGGAAAGCAGGAAAAAAATGCCCAGGGGACCAGAAGTGGCAGTACTCCCCCATAATTATTGCCCCCTGGCTTCTCTTCTCCCTGTGCTTTCTTCTATAAGTTGGTTTTTGCAACTTACATGTCTTTGACAATGCTACTATTTCCAGGAGGAGTGGGGGGAGGGCTTGTACCTATCTTTTCCTCTTTTCCACTGCAAATGACAACTTTCAAATCCCACTCAGTCACTCAGAAACTGACTAGGTGACCCAGGGCAAATCAGTTTCTCTCAGTATCTATGGCAAATGCCTGATCACATCTTGCCAAGAAAACCCTATCAGAGGGTCAGCATGAGTTCAAATTCATTTGAAGGCATACAATAACAACAATAATATTAACATAACAGTAGAGTAGATCAGAAAGCATTTTGTGTGTGAATAGAAAAGCGGAGTACAAGTAAATAACCATTCAGATAACTTGTGAATTGGGATGGCTATAGTGAAAACTGGAGAGGGTTCCTGTATCTATGTAAAACAGTGGTTCCTAACCTCTTTTTTTTGATCAGGGACCACTTGATCAGGGACCACTTTGATCAGGGACCACTCTCCAACATTAGTACCAAAAGGGTTACAAAACAGCTTTTGGTCAACTTTAAAATCGGTTTGGTTATTTCGGGTGCTGATTCAGAAAATTGCATTAGATAGACTGCATCAGCTTTAGTTTCTGATACAGAACATGTGCCATCCAATAGTTGCCATCTGCTCACCCAAAGAAAACCATATTTAATAATCTAGAGCTGATGTAGTAGTAGTAATCTTTCATGGGTAGTCAGCCTCTCCCCTCCTGACATCCTCAGCACTATAAGAGGGTTTTGTGAGACCAGTTGTTCTTGTTGCCGCATGCTTTCAAGGCAAAAGTGTAGTAATGGTTAGGTTGTGGACTGCATTTTCATTCTTGTGGACCACTGGTGGTCCATGGATCACAGGTTGGGAACCACTGGTGTAAAAGAAGATTTCAGCTGGCATTGCTCATGATCTGGTTGCATGAGCAGCAAAGATGGCTGAAATTCCCTCTTTTACAAAACAATTAAAGGTACTGGAGCCCTCCCAAGATTTCCATCTAAAAACCTATACTCTTTGTTTCAAAAAGCAAAATGGCTTGGGACTTATCAAAACTGGAGAAAGCTCATTTGTGTGGCACAATTGTGTAGATGAGGCAATTTCAGCAGTTGTGCCTTCTCACTCAGTCAGGTAATAAACAACATCTACTGAGTTTCCCTTTTAACAATGATCAGAAGAAGTCTGACCCAGTTTTTACCTTGACAAACCTACAATCCAAGTACAAATGGCCAAGATTATCCCATAACGAGTGGGGGCGGACTCTAACATAACAACATCTAGTGACATAATGGGTCCAGAGCTGTGTGAATAGCTGGAAAGAGTTTTTGGGATGGGGGCTGTCAATGATTTTCATGCCCCAGGGGCTCAGGGAAGGGCAATCTGTCCTTCCCATTTCCAAAGTAAGTGTCCCAAGGGTTCTCTCCCCATGCATCCAATATGACAAGGCAAAAGAAAAGATAAACTTCAGTTTTAGAACACACTCGAACACCCGTTGCGGTTCACACACACACGCACACACCCGCCCAAGATGCCACTGTTGCCAATGAGTACAAAGTGGAAAGTTTGTGACAGGTCAAATGACTTTTCAGGACTTTTTCAGCCAACATCTCTGGTGATGCTGCACCTTATAATCGTCTTCTGCACTTGACTGAGCAGCTCACTTACAGCAAAGACAATGAGAAATCATAGACCAAGGAGCATTTAAATGAAAACCAATTGCAGCAAGATTTTATCTTTCCAGGGAACATATTTCAGGGTGGAGAAAAGTGTCACAAAGATAGATTCATTTAGCTGCTGGATGCCACAGTAGTAGAAATTAAGCACCAGAAACAGAAGGAAATGGAAATAAGAAAAATGTTTAAATAATGCTAAGCATTTACTATATTGAAAATGGTTTCTTAACTGTATGAGTAGTTCTCAATAACAATATAATAAATTAAATAACACAAAAATCACCCTCTGTATTAAGATTTAAGTCCTCCAGCAATTTCTTTTCCTCAGCAAATATGAACAAACTTAAATACTTCTCAATTTCATTGCTGGGATGACTCAGCATCAGAGTTATAAATAAATCCATCAAGATCCATTGCCATAATCCTTTTACATCTCTTTGGTTCACAATCCTTCAATCTGCAAAATTTGGATGAGTTACGATGTGCTGGTTTCACTTATCCCAACACCGAACAACCAAACATGATTGGGTTGTTGTAGGTTTTTTGGACTGTATAGCCATGTTCTAGAAGCATTTTCTCCTGACTTTTGCCTGCATCTGTGGCAGGCACCCTCAAAGGTTGCGAGGACTTCTAGAACATGGCCATACAGCCCGAAAAACCTACAACAACCCAGTGATACCAGCCATGAAAGTCTTCGACAATACATCAAACCTGATTGGTTTGCAAGATTTCCTCAGATTGGTATCCTCCATATGTGTTTGATGACAACTTCAATAATTCACAGCTAGTATGTTTGGGGAAGATGGAACATCCACACATATGGAAGCCACCAGGTTGGGGAGGCTTGCAATTGTATTTCTCATGTTATACAATGATGACAGCTTTAGCAGATATATAACATAGTTACTTCATCTGGAGTGTATCATATCGATTTTTAAATATGTATTTCTGCAATGACATATTGGAGAGATGAAACAATCATTATATTTTGAGCATATTTCCCCATCAATGGGATTTTATTAATGTTTTTGAAAAATAGATATTTTAATGTATCCTAAATTTTCCCCTTTCTCCCATTTTTTTAAAAAAGTTGCCAAATGAATTCTGAAACAGTGCTCAAGTGAATAAGTACCTAATGACATATTTAAAATATACCCAGTAATGTGCTTTCTTTTAATAGGTGTCATTTTGCCTTTGTGTCAGTTCCTCGAGATCTTTTTAATGAATGCTAAAACACTGTTTGGATTATCCTTTAAAATATTTTGATGTGACTGCATAGTAACACTGAAGTAAAGGAGACATTAAATAATCTGATTTTAAAATTAGATTGTGATTTAAAAACACCAAAAATGCCCAGAAGTTTGCCTTACTCACTCATACTAGTAATGTCACACATGCTCCTAAAGGCAACACATAGTAAAATCTGTGCATGTGTATACTCTCATCCTTCCACCTATGTGGATTTTATTTTTGAATATTTATTATTCATAGTTTTGATTAATATGCTCTCTCTAGGAATTTATAGGTCCTTCAGGGTGATACTCTATTCAGGGTGATACTCCCCTCTATTATTTAACATCTACATGCAACCACTTGCACAGCTGGTGCGGAGTTTTGGGCTTGAGTGCCATCAGTACGCTGATGACACTCAGCTCATTCTGAGGATGGAGGGCAGGCCTGGATCCGTCCCCGATAATTTCCAACATTGCCTTGAGGCCGTTACTGGATGGCTGCGAGCCAGTAGGTTGAAGGTGAATCCAGCGAAGACGGAGATCTTGTGGTTAGGTCGCCCGGGTGATGGGGATGTCCAGCTTCCGACCCTGGATGGTGTGGCATTATGCCCATCACCTTCTGTAAAGAGCTTGGGAGTTCATTTGGACTCCCAATTGACCATGAAGACCCAGGTCTCCATGGTCAGCAAAATAGCTTTTTTCCATCTGAGACAGGCGAGGCGGCTGGCCCCCTATCTATCCCAGGACGACCTGGCCACGATGATCCAAGCCACGGACATCTCGAGACTTGATTACTGTAACGTGCTCTACGTTGTCCTTCCTCTGTCGGTGACCCGGAAGCTCAAGCTGGTGCAGAACACTGCCGCCCGACTCCTGTCTGGATCTCCAGCAGGTGGTCACATAACATCTGTTTTACAGGACCTGCACTGGCTCCCAATCGAGCACCGGATCACCTTCAAAGTGTTGGTGCTTACCTTTAAGGCCTTGCACGGCCAGCATACCTGAGGGACCGTCTTTCCCCATATTGCCCTATGAGATCACTACGATCAGAATACACCAACTTGCTGGCCATTCCATCTGCCAAGGCTTGTAGGCTAACTGTAACCCGGAGGAGAGCGTTCTCCGTAATTGCTCCTACGCTCTGGAACGCTCTCCCGGCCGAAACCCAAGCCCTTCAAGATCTCCTGCCCTTCAGACGGGCATGTAAAACGTTCCTTTTTCAGAAGGCCTTTGGGCTTTAGTTACCTGTGCGAACAGCTCGCTAAGGTTGCTGCCCCCACTGTAATTTGCTGTTCCCGTACAGCACATTGCATTTTAATCTGTTGTTTATTGTGTGATTTTTTAATTGCGTCATTTTAATGTGTTTTTATTGTATCTTCTATTTCTTGTGAGCCACCCCGAGCCTCCCGGGAGTGGCGGCCTAGAAGTCCAGGAAATAATAACAATAAATAATACTATGGTCAACTTCCACCAGAATGTAACTATAGTTGCATGGAAGACATAGAAATTTCAGTGAGAACACTTCTTTAGGGATTTATAGCTTCTTCAGTACAATTATGTGGTAACCTTTTCCTTGGAAGCTCAAGGGATTCCCAGACAGGTGTTGTCTCGGGTTAAAAATAGCATTTTGGGGATTTAGGGGTCCTGCACCCCTAAGCAGACTTTGTATTTCTAGACGCGAAGATTACTGCAGACACAGACTGCAGCCAGGAAATCAGAAGATGTTTACTTCTTGGGAGGAGAGCAATGACCAATCTCGATAACATAGTGAAGTGTAGAAACATCACATTGGCAACGAAGATCCGCATAGTTAAAGCAATGGTATTCCTCGTTGTAACCTACGGATGTGAGAGCTGGACCATAAGGAAGGCTGAGCGAAAGAAGATAGATGCTTTTGAACTGTGGTGTCGGAGGAAAATTCTGAGAGTGCCTTGGACTGCAAGAAGATCCAACCAGTCCATACTTCAGGAAATAAAGTCCGACTGCTCATTGGAGGGAAGGATATTAGAGGCAAAGATGAAGTACTTTGGCCACATCATGCGAAGACAGGAAAGCTTAGAGAAGACAATGATGCTGGGGAAAATGGAAGGAAAAAGGAAGAGGGGCCTACCAAGAGCAAGATGGATGGATGGTATCCTTGAAGTGACTGGCTTGATTCTGGAGAACTGGGAGTGGTGACGGCCAACAGGGAGCTCTGCCGTGGGATAGTACCCCTAAGTCCTACAAAAGTGAGGGGCCTTATCTAGATATATTTGAACAGACATGCATAAACAAACAGACAAGTCTGCAAAACACTCTTGGCTGTTTCAGAGTCAATACCCAAGAGGCTGTTGATCAATATTGCTAGCTTTCACTTCCATACTACAGTTCTGGTTAGATACATAAGGCTTTTTGAAACTCAGTTTTCCCACATCTTCTTACCCTACCCCCTGGGAAAAGAAATGTGTAACAGACTCAAAAAGGCTTATTTGAATTGCACTCTCTGAGGTCAGCACAAGATTATAGACTGTGGCATAGTTTTTACATCCAAATGGAACTTGAGAGCATTTTATTAAATTGCTTATGTTTACTTTTCTCCAAGTGGGGGAGGCACCATATATATAGACAGCCTGATGGAGTCCATCCTGCCATGCCCCCAAGAGGCACAGATGAACATGGTTTGCAGGAGAGCTTCACAGTTTGCTCTCTGGAACTTTCCCGTAAACATTTTCAGGTGAAGGGGCAGCACAGGGAAATGGGGAAAACCTGGATGGATGAGGAGCACTCTTTTGAGGGCCAGGGACAGCATATCTTCAGAAGCTTCATTTCTTCTCAATCTCCCAATTTCTGCTTTAAATTGTTTTTCTTTCCCCATAGATGCAAGAACAACCTTATAGTTCCATTAAGAATGATCTCATTCCAAAACGCATCTCAGAAAGGATACTATATGTTGAAATATGTGTTGTGGGATAAGGTAGTCACTGACAGGAGATGTTTTGCTGACTTCCCATAGTAAAATACCATAGTTGAAAAGGAAGAAAGACAGTTTGAAAAGATGCAGCAGCCTCTGATCAGAGCTCTGAATGTTATTTTAAAAAACCACAGTATGTTACTTATTCATTTACTTTCATGAGTGATACATTATTAATTTACAATGCTTGCTACTCACAAGCTACAAATAACACAAAAATAATCACAAGAATGTGTCCCAAAAAGGGTTCTCTCCCCATGCATCCAATATGACAAGGCAAAGGAAAAGATAACCCTCAGTTTTAGAACTCTCTCTTTAAAAAGGCATGCCCAGATTTGGATTCAACTTCCAGAACCAATAGTGAGCCAAGGCACTACGGTGTCTTGAGAGGTAATGAAGATTGGCTTAAGTTGCCTATGGTGCCCTCCCCATCACTTTTTCGGGAACATTAAACATATTTGGAGGGGCTGTGTGGATGTAGAGGCGACACAAAGAGGCAGCAACAGTAATAAGTGAGGACTTCTGGTGGGAAGGCAACGCCGCTCTGTGCAGTCATGACGGCCACATGACCTTGGAGGTGTCCAAGGTCAACGCTGGCTCTTCAGCTTAGAAATTGAGATGAGCACCAACCCCCTTTGTCGGACACAACTGGACTTAATTGCAAAAACACAGCAAACAGGAAACATAAAACAATATATGGCCACCAATGTGGTAAAATATGAAGTGTGCTAGGCGTAGTTAAATATCCTGATGGGTAAAATGGGCTTTCAAACCTCTAGTATGGATAGAAAGTCCCTTCAATGTAATGGCAATTGCGAGAAATATGTAGTCCAATCACCGTTCTTCGTTAATATAGATGATGAGCCACCCTCCGTGGTAGGGAGGGAACTCCAAAATAGGAGAAAAAAGGTCTCCCAGCAGACGTAAAGAGAGCAGACTGGTGTGTGCAGCTCTAGGACATCCGGGCGTGGAAGCGCAGTATGATAAATTCAATGACGGGATGATTGATGGCTGGCTCGTGGGCTTGGACCATAGATATACAATGACTCAGTCTGCTCCCTCCCTACCACGGAGGGTGGCTCATCATCTAGATCAACAGCGAACAAAAATGCATTTTTGACAAGGTCTATTTTGTATCTTTGTATTGATGGATGCTAGTACCTGTGTCAGTGGGGCAGTGAATCTATTCTAGCCTGGATGTTAGAGGAGTATTCAAGGATCTGAATGTATTTTGGTGACAGAAGATTCATACCCCACTGACATGGAAGCCACCATTGTACCTGCATGTCCACGCATTTTACTATTTATAGGGTAAATAATATCTTGGAGTGAGGGTGGATGATACTGGGGAAACAGTACAAGTGTGAAAGGCTAGTTCGATTCATCCTTCTGCATTGTGGTCCCTTCTGACAAAGGAAAAGTCAACATATGATTTCCCTTCGTGTCTCTGCTTGTGCTTGTTTAACAAAATCAGTTCAAGCACCACGAAGAACTGAACTGACCGTAGTCCCTGGACTCCATTGCTGTTCTTACTTGAATTGCACTCAAAGAGGTTACTATCATATTATATATGATGCTGTGAGCTTACTTCTGCATCCAAATGGAACCTGAGAGCATCTTATTAAATTGCTTATGTCTGGAAAATTGGTCTGCTTATCTCCAAGTGGGGAAGAGAGACAGTATTTATAGACAACATGCTGATGAAGTCTGTCCTTGTTGTGCCCCCAAGAGGCAGAGATGAACAGGGTTTTCAACCTCCAGCATCCAATCTAATTTTACACTTCATCTCTGCTTGCCAGCTTCTGGAAGCCATTACTCACTCATTAAAACTTTCATTTCCTCCTGCAAGTTCCATCTGATATTCTGCTAGTTCCTCTACATCACTGCAAGGGCTCAAATGCCTCTGGAACCATGTCATAGGATGCCGAGCCATTCACCCCTTGGTTGCAAGGTCAGATGCCATCTGCTAGTGTGATGACACAGACAAGCTCCTAAACTATGCACTAAAGAGGTGAGGAGGGATATCACTCCTGAAATCCGTACACACACACAATTATAGTTTTGATTCAGATCACAAAATATTATTTTATTTGTTGAACTATGGGGATCATCAGGGGTGCTGTATCAGGTTTTGCTTGTGGAAAAGAAAACTGGACAGGCACATATGACAAAGAAGAGAAAATGTTCAGTAGAAAGAAAACAGAATATTTGAACCAAGCTTCATGTACACCACATCCTACACTTATGTCTTCAGAATGCTTTAAAATCCTTAAACCAATCAAAGGTTAATAGCAGTCAAGAGTCCCCGAATTTCACAAAGGCTAATACACTGCATGCTAACATAAATTTCTGATATGATTATGGACTTCAGCTCAGTGGAGGCTGGTGGCTCTCATGGTAATTTAGCAGTGAATCACTTCTATGTTTTGGTTGAATGGACCTGTCCAAGCTGCCAAACTCTTATCTCCAGTAGGTGACTATAGAAAGACCTATTTTTAATATGCATGTTCATCCACAGCGAGGACATCGATTTCCAGGTGGAAAACAGTCCCACTCAGGGTTGGTTTGATGCGCCTTCCTCTTGACACATTTCTCCCTTTCGCCCTCCATTCGTACCTCTTTGAATTCCACAGCACTGTTGGTCACAGCTGACCTCCAGTTAGAACACTCAAAGGCCAGAGCTTCCCAGTTCTCGGTGTCTATGCCACAGTTTTTAAGGTTGACTCTAAGCCTATTTTCACTCTCTTTTCTTGTTCACCAACATTCTCTTTTTTGCTCTTGAGTTGGGAGTATTGTAACTGCTTTGGAAGACAGTGATCAGGCATTCAGACAATGTGGCTAGTTCAGCAAAGTTGATGGCGAAGGATTGTCATTTCAATGCTGGTGGTCTTTTCTTCTTCTTCCAGTACACTGGCATTTGTCCGCCTGTCTTCCCAAGAGATTTACAGGATTTTTCAGAGGCAACACTGAAGAAATTGTTCCAGAAGTTGTGTGTGACGTCTGTAGATTGTCCATGTTTCATAGGTATATTATAGGGTTGGGAGGACAACAGCTTTACAAACAAGCATCTTGGCCTCCCTACAATTGTCTTGATATTCAAATACTCTCTGCTTCATTTGGAGAAATGCTTCACTCAGAGAGCTCAGATGGTGTTGTGTCTAGAGTGGCTTGTAAGTCTTCTGAATGAGCACAGATTACATTATTATCAGCATATTGGAGTTCTATAACAAGTGTTTTTGGCTTTCAGTCTATTGAAGTTAAGTAGCTTGTCATCTGTCCGACAGATGATTTCCATGCTGGTAGGAATCTGTATCACAGTGATGAAGATGAAGCGTAAGGTTGGAGCAACAACACATCCTTGCTTGACACCTGATTCCACCTTAAATGGGTCACTTTGGGAGCCAATGTTGTCCAAGACCATTGCCATCATGTCATCATGCAAGATGTTCACAAATTTGTCAGGCATCTGATTTTTTGGAGGATGGCCCAGAGAGCATTGTGATTCACTGTGTCACTGCCTTTCAATGAATGCCATTTACAGAGATTTGTTTCCTGCCTTTTTCTTGGAGCTATCATGCAGTGAGGATCATAACCACTATTCCTCTGGAGGGACGGAAGCCATTCTGGGATTCTGGGAGGGTGTCTTCTGAAATAGGTAGAAGGCAGTTTGCAAGGATTCTTGCGAGAATTTTCTCAGCAGAGGTTAGAAGGGAGATACTTTGACAGTTTCCAAAGTGTGTTCTTTCCCCCTTTTTGAAAAGGGTGATGATGGTGGCATCTTTGAAGTCTGCTGGGATTTTCTCGGTTGTCCACACTTCTTCGATGAGCTGGTGAAGTTGTTGTGTAAGCTCAGGTCCACCCTCTTTAAAGGTTTCAGCAGGGATCCCATCAGCTTTGTTATTTTTAGTTGGCTGATAGCTTTGCTGGCTTCCTCCAAACTAGGCAGTGCTGCAAGCTCATTCCTAGTTTGCTGTTGTGGGATTTGCAAAATAACCTCTTTGGCCATGTTGGAGCTGCGGTTAAGGAGGTTGTGGTAGTGCTCTTTCCAACACAATGCAATTGATTTTTTATCCTTCAGAAGTTTGGTTCCATCTGATAAGCATAGACCGTAGAGGGTGTATGGCATGATTTCTTTGTGGTGATAAAGAATTCCCATGCATCATAGACATCTTCAAGGTGTTGGACTTCTTGAGCCTTTTTTGTCTACCAGATGTTCTTGAGTTCTCTGTTCCTTTTTTGGACCTCAGCTTTTGCACTGGTGTAGATCTTTTTCTTAACAGCACAGTAGATGTCTCTGTCTTATTTGGAAGGCTTTTCTTTTCTTTCAATTAACTGTTGGATCTTGTTATCATTTTCATCAAACCAGTCTTGATGTTTCTTATGGTAGCTAATGGTTTCTGCACAGACTGTGATGATGGTAGTCTTCACTTTATTCCAATGTTCCTCAACATTTTCAGGGTATTCTATAGGTAGATGATCCTTGAATGTTGTTTGAAGAAGGGCTTATTTGGAGGGCTCTTGAAGGGCTTGAGTATTCATTTTATTTCTTATCTTTTTTTTCTTTGGAGTCTGCATTCGGGTGGAATCTTAATAGCTATCATGGATCAGATTAATCTGTGATCTGTCCAGCAGTCATCAGCACCTGTCATGGCTCTTGTGAGGGGCATGTTGTGGTGGTCTCTGGCACATATAATTACATAGTCTCAGATGTGCCAATGCTTTGACCGGGGGTGCTTCCATTATATCTTAAGCTTGTTTTTTCTGGCGGAAGGGTGTGTTTGTGATGGCAAAGTTGTGTTCCACACATTTGGTGAGAAGCATGAATCCATTCGGGTTGATGTTTCCAACCCCATCTTTTTCTATGGTCCCTGGACACAAGTTGAAGTCTCATCCAATTCTCGCATTAAAATCACCCAGGATGTGATGTTCTACTTTATACTTCTATACACCCAGGATTATACTTGGCTGCTTAAGGCATTGTGGGTGTCTGTGTGAAAAATGGCTGTCAGTTTACTAAAAGAAGAAGCAGAGGAGGAGAGAGAAAGCTTTAGGCAAAACACAGAAGCCATGTTGTTATTAATGCAAGTCTACACTACAGAAATATTTTCCTTCCTGAAACTGGAAAGTAAGTGATGAGTAGAACATTTTACTAAACTTAATTAAAGTAATCATAAATAGAACAATTAGTCAAGAAGTTACAAAAAGATCTTCCCCTTCTTTTCTTTTTGATATCAGTATCCTATTACCCTTTTGCACTGCATAGCTAAGTTAATGTGAGTTTTGAACAATGAAAGAATCCACAATTTCCTTCTTTTCTCTAGCACCAGTTATAGGCCCACATGGCTAGCGTCAATAAGAAAAGGGAAGAACCTGAAATATTTTGCAGCTCAGTAGGTTGTGGGAGCCAAACACTTTTATGCTATTTCAAGAGCAAACACATGGCCCTTTTCCTTTAGCAATTTGTAAAGTATTTGGGTGGGTTGATCATGGTTCCAATTGGACTGAGATGCATTCTTGTGTTAACACTTTTGATCTTCTTGAATCACCCAAGAACCAATCAGAAATTCAGGTAGGGGATCTGCCTGTGATCCCACTGCCCTGACTATTGCACACTGAAGGTGAGATATTATACAAAGAGGTATGGGATTTCTTCTTTCACAGCATTAAAAATAATACATTGACACAAGCAAGGATCATACGTACATTATCTAAAGTGGTGTAACTAGTTAGACCCTGCCTTTTGATAAAAGAGGATTCTAACTGGAGATCCAGGGACTTTTAACTATCCGTACATTTTTAGCAATTAAGGATTCAGTGGCTGCTTCCTTCTATTGCTCTTATATTCCATCTCTCAACTGTGAATGCCAGGCTCACACCTATTGTTGATGAGGTGGAACACACATACTATTTAACAGAGTGTGTGACATCTTTATTTGGTGCCTCCAGCATACAGCCCCTCGAATGTGAAATTGTTCTGCAATTACACACATATCATTATCAGCCACAAGTGTAAACATCTTTCCTGGTTCCATTGCAAGATAGGACCTAGGGAATCAAACCAATGCCCTGCTGAAGATGGAGAGAACTTGAGTAATTATTATAATCCATATTCCAGAGAGACAGTAAGGCAGCCTCCTTCACACAAGGGCTCAGAAATATATCCCAGGCAGTTTGGCTCACACCAGGGTCCAACTATGTACCATTAATGTCTCCCACAATGTTAGTTACAGGGGATTATTATCAAATTACAATAACCAAAATTATTAAGGTTTCTCAGATGCCAAGATTTTCCAAGTAGGACTGAGGGATCCAAATTATTATAGAATTTACAGCACACATAATTTTCATGCCGATTTATAGCTCAAAACCACTTTGCTGGTTTGTGAATTTTAGATGAGTCATCTTCTGGGGGCTTGGGCGAGAAGGAAGAAAACTGACAATGAAGCTAAGAGAAAACAACTTCTTGCATTTTCATATTGAAACCATTGTCTCCCCGTGTCCACCGACACCTTCTCCACTTTTTAGAAACAGTGGTCATTTGGAATGAGGCAACAAAGAACCAGCACATGTTTAATTCAAATGGCAGACATCTCAAATGACACTTTTCTTGCAGTAGTAAAGAGCTAACAAATCAAAATTGTATTTGCAAATTGTGCTTTGTTCTATGTTCAGTATTGTTCCTCACTCCCCAAGGATAGACTACCTGCAGACCTGTACTTCTGGTAAAGTTAGTGATACCTTTTCCCTCTTAAGAAAAAAAATCTAGCCTGGGGAGGAAGGAGATACAAAGGCAATTATTTCCTCATGACAGCAAACTCATTTTGTAAAGAAAATCTCACTTTTAGTTGACACCATTGCAAAGACCAATGTTAATTGGCTGTCAACAGGCTTCTGGTTTCAATTCAAGGTGCAGGTTATCACCTACAAAGCCCTAAGTGGTTCTGGACCTGCCTATCTTTGTGATCACATCATCCCCTATGAACCTGTGTGAGCTCTAAGATCTTCTGGGGAGGCTCTTCTCTTGCTTCCAATTCCGTCACAAGCGCGGTTGGTGGGGATGAGGGAGAGGGCCTTCTCTGTGGTGGTTCCCCAGCGCTGGAACTCTCTCTTCAGGGAGATTAGACTGGCAGCCACCCTGTCCACTTTTTGTAAAGACTAAAAACGTGGATGTTCCACTGTGCATTTGACTAAATGATTTATTAGATAATTCTGCCCCCTCAACCATAATTTAATAAGTGCCCCCTGCACTTTACTACTGTCCCCTGTATACAGTGTTCTGACTGATATTGCCCTTCCAGATCTAATTTATCATTGGGCTCCTGCACTAGTCCCCATGTAAGCCACCCCGAGTCCCTTTGGGGAGATGGTGGCAGGATAGAAAAATAAAGTTATACTATTATTATATTAACAGTAAGCCAAACTTAATAGTCAGTTCTAATAAAGCATGAAGAATCAAGTTATTACCAGGAACAAATTCTACATATTCATTGGATCTACCCTAGTTGGTTTTAAGATTAGAATTAAGCTGCCTTGAGTCCCAGGGCTGGGAGAAAGGTGGAAATAGATAGATAGTAGATATTGTGCAAAAATGTCTGAAGTCTCAGAATATGGAAGAAACTCGGAAGTTTTGTAAGTCAGAAGTCATATCTGATATGTTTTTGTGGCCCACACCAAATATTTTAGAATCAAAACTTACCCCATACTTTTTTGTTTTAGTTTTTTAAATCTTGGAAGACGCCCTCCCAAAGTCAGTTTGATTTTCATTTTCATGGCAGGCAAGCAAGCAAGCAAGCATGCAAAGTGGAAGAAAGCTCCCATTCCTCTATAAATCATCATTAGAAGCAGGAAAGAAGGGGGCAGTGTTTTCTGGAAACAGCACAGAATTCTGGGAAATGTAGTTTGGGACGGGAGGAACTCTATGCCAGAGAATTCAAAAGGCCCTGCCCCAAACTACATATCCCAGAATGCACAAAGCACCAATCAGGATAGCGGCAAGAGAGATTTGTCTCCCCCTAACAGCAGCCAGCTGCAAAGTGGAGGACTGGCTCATACTTCTCTAATAAGTAAGTAAATCTCTGTTCTGTTTGTGTCACAAAAAACAACGTTCCTGGAGTAGAACAACTATTTTCAAAGTAAGAACTATACTATTAAACTATTATAAAAACTTTGAAAATTCACCAAAAATCTGTGAATAAATGAAACATTCTGAAATTTGGTGTGCTAACAGTAATAAATGTGTTCTAGTATTGTAGTAAGTTTCAATAGCTGTAAAAATGAGAAAGGGCCCCCTGAAGTTTCCCCAATTATAGTAATTATATGCAATTACTATAATGAAATAGTAACAAAATGCCATTATTCTCGTTATAGAAATGAATTTTTCACTCATGACACTTTGGAAGCACTTTAGAAATGAAGCACCAGAGCCCACCCATTTTGCAATGACTTTTGAAACATTTTTTTAATGACTTTTGAAAAAAGAGATTAAGAGATGGAACATTTTTACTGGTTCCAATTGAATCCTATGTACAGTGAAACCTCTTTCTTCAATACCAGTTTAAAACTGCATTAAATGATCAGTGTAGATGGGGCCTATCTCCAGTACCTGTTAGAAATTTTGCAGTAATACATATCAACTCGTTCTATTTCGTAACTATTTGAAATAAATAATTTGTGCACAGAGTACAAAGTGCTAAATGTGAAACTATCCATACATAAGATGTTGCTGCCCTCTTACTGAGAAAGAAGTGTGTGTGTGTGTGTGTGTGAGTGAGTGAGAGAGAGAGAGAGAGAGAGAGAGAGAGAGAGAGAGAGATTAAGTATGTGTCAGTCATTTGGAGGCACTGTTTTGCCCATGCAATGCCTACAGGTTGATCAGAACAGGTTGATCAGATGCCAAAAAAGGACGTCTATAATTTTGAATCCAATTTGACCATGAAAAATTCATATTGCCTCTCACAGTAAGTGCTCACACACAATTCACCTTCTCTGAATCCATTTCATTTTCTTACTTAACAAGGTCAAAATTCATTGGATTCATCCATGCCGACTTTAATTATTTCAGTTGCCTTGCATATCAAAGTGGAAATCAGCTACAGAAATTGGGCAAAACTGAACCGAAACAGATTCAGCTTCATTAAAGAAGCAAACTAGGGCTCAATTCCAACAGGATATCTTTGCAATTTAACGGATTCTTGTGGCTACATTACTTTGAAAGCATTTGTGAAAATAACGTTCACTATCTGAAGACTACAAACTGTCCATGATACGACCACTAGGGCTCACATAATCCCCTTCAAGCAGGTTGCATGCATGACATTTTTGAACAAAATATTTCTATAAGCATCTAGTGGCAGGAAATACCCCACAAACTATCCCAGCAGCTTCTAAACGCTGTGTTGGGAGTGTATCTTACGTTATTTGAACACAGTTCTTTATTTTCCCTTGAGGGTAGTGTTGACAAGTGCCAACCAATCATCTCGATGCCCATTGATTTTCATATGCATCGAATAATAGAGGTGGAAGAGACCACATGTACCATCTAGTCCAACCACCTGCCATGCCAGAAAAGCACAATGAAAGTATCTGTGACAGATGGCCATCCAGCCTCTGTTTAAAAGTTTCCAATGAAAGAACTTCCTCTACACTCCAAGGCAGAGAGTTCCACTGTTAAACAGCTCGTATGGTCTGGAAATTCTTCCTAATGTTCAGATAGAATCTCCTTTCCTGTAATTTGAACCAATTGCTTCTAGTCCTAGTTTCAAGGGCAGCAGAAAACAAATCTGCTCCCTCTTCCTTATGAACAAAGAAGATGAATATCCCTGTAATGAGGTCTAGCCAACTCCATACATCTTCTGCATTTCACACACAAAAACCAGAATACGGTGTGGCCAAGCAACATCAGAGTATGCTCAAAATGACTGAAATTATTAATGAGGAATAACACACATGGTATGAGAGGTTGCCCCAGTTTTCTTTTTCCTAAGCCTACTGGGAAGGGTAATACTTCCATGCTTATTTCCCATTTCCCTGTTAAGGAGTTGAGTGCAAAGTACTTTTCAACTTGGCAATCTGTTTTTAGCAAGCAAAGCAAGGTGAGGACAAAGCAGAAAAGTGGATTGAGAAGAGAAAAATTGGGACATTTTAAAAACAGCTGAAAAAGTGGGACAAATCAGGACTGTTCTTGCAAAACTGGGACATACGGAGGGTATATGACTTCAGCCGCAATATAGCTACAGTGCTTTACACCAGCTACAGTTTCTGAGCATATTTAAAACGTTAGTTTCACATAGACCAAATGAGATGTGACTGAGGCATTTGTCCCAAAAGCTACCCCAGACACATTGATTGTATTCACATGCAACAATAAACAAGAATTTCTGAATTATGCTGTCTTATTATAAACTCTTCTTTGTTTCAACAGTTCGTTGCTTCATCATCCATTTAGAAGGGAGGAGCAAAGCAGGAAGGAATAGCTTACATGCTGTATATTTAGTTTGTTCGAGATCAGTATTTTCATTATCATTCTTTTGTATATCGTGTCTGAGTCTTTGTGGAGTTTTGGATCATGCCCGTACCTCCAAAATTGTTGGGACAAAAAGTTGGATGAAAAAATATCAAAGTTTGTTTAAGTATAACTGTTGTTACTGTTGTTGAGCTGTTTATGGAGACCCTAAAGCAAAATTATCACAGGGTTTTCTTGGCAAGACTTGTTCAGAGGAGATTTGTCTTTTACTTTGTGACTTGCCCAAGATTACCTGATGGGTTTCCATGGTGGAGTGTGGGTTTGAACCCTAGTCTCCAGAGTTCTAGTTCAATAGTCAAACCACTATACTGTGCTGGCTAGACTTGTTTAAGAAAAACTGTGTGTCAGTGTGCTAGTCCTTCAAATGAATGTTCAAATTTAAGTGGATGTCTCTTTGAAACAATTGTTTCATTGCTATGCCAATTTTGGGCAGTGGTTCCTAAGAAGCACAGAGTGCCTCTTTAGTTTGGGGAGTGGGAGATACATTTGAGTGCCTTCTAAAGTCTTAACGGCAGGCCTTTAACCAAAGCCACATCTCAGGCTGTATCGACATTGTAGAATTAATGCAGTTTTACATCACTTTAACTGCCATGGCTCAATGCTATGTAATCATAGGAACTGTAGTTTGGTGAGACACCAGCACTCTGGCTGAAAAGGCACTTGTAAAACTACAACTCTGAGTCCACAGTATTGAGCCAAGGCAGTTAAAGTGGTGTCAAACTGTATTAATTCTACAGTGTAAATGCACCTTGAGACAGAGGCTTCCAAGAGTACCAATCTAGTGTGGAAAGTCCTGTGTGGTTTGGCTTGTTTTGCAGATGAGATAAGACACTTTGTCTCCTCTTGAATGTGAGAACGTTTTCACTGCCGCTGCGTGCTTCACTGCAGACAATGAGGTATCTTGGGACTCGATTTCTTCGTTCTGCTGAGAATGGATGAGCTCATGTTTCTTTATATAGATATCCCGTCAGATTCCTCTCCATAGCAACCCGTCCTGGCGTGACAGCCTCTGGGTTGGTGCTGTCAGAGAGTCTGCCTGCTTGAGAGCCTGACATTGCATCCTCCCCATCGCTGCAAACCAGTATTTGCTCAAAGGCAACAGAGCACAGATGAACCAGCCCAGGTAAGAGAGGGATGCAGTGGTCAGAGCAGGCTGCTCTGGAGCATCACATTGCCACTTACACCATCAGACAGGGACAGACCTGGCTGCTACGCTGCCTGGTGCCAGAGTGCCATCTGGTGGTCCAGAGTATTCAGAACAGCTTCCTGTGTACATTACATCACCACCTTCCCATCCTCGCTCCACTCCATAGACTCAGTATTTTCAAAGTGAAAACGCTCAGAATCCCCTGGAATATTGGGAGCTGTCATCTTTGGGGAAAAAAACCTGTCCAAGTTCTCTCTTTTGTTGAAAAATTGAGCAGAAAATGTAAAGCGCAGGAAGGGGATCGTTTGAAGGATTTTATTTTGCTTTGCTTTATTGAAAAAGACTTTAAGGAATAAATACTTGATGGAAGAAGATCATGATGTTGCAATGAGCAAAAAGTGCTGCAGGATATGTGAACGCTGCTTTTTATCCATGATGGGGCATGAAAGATAAAGGGTTTCTTATTATTTATATGCTGCCTTTCTCCAAGAATGTTGAAATTCAAAATATATCAAAATCCGAGATTCTCCACATGGGTCACTGAGATAATGACATTTTTGCTTCCTGATGGTTCAGTGCGCACATACTTTGCTTAATGAACAAAACTATTTAAAATATTGTGTACAAAATTATTGTCTAGTTACAGTATATCTATACAATGTATATGAATAAATTGAAATTAGTTTTCAGACTTCAGTTTGACTTCCAGGATACCTCACTTTGTATGTATATGCACATATTAATAATGTTTGGTATTCCAAAATCCCAAAAGATCCAAAATGTTTCTGGTCTAAAGCATTTTGTATAAAGGACATTCAACCTGTATTGCTGTTATGTCCAATGAGTTACCTTCTTTTTGGTGGCAATATGGTATAGTAAAGCCACAGCCTTTAAACAATACAACCAGGATCAAAATGCTGCTTTCCAACTTGCACAAACTCTGCAAAAGCCATAGAAAACTCTTTTTCAGTTAGCAAACCCCACCTGTCTAGACAGTTCACTGTGTTTTAAAGCAAGTCTGGGTAATGTGTGGAGGCCCCCAGAGGTTGTTATTTGATAACTCCCACGAGCCCAAGCCAACATAGGCAGTGGTGAGGAATGCTGGGAGTTGTACTCCATCAACAACTGGTGGGCTGAAGATTTTTGATTTCTCTTTAACATAAACACAACATTGACCCATCCTCACAATCCAGATGCCCAACTCATTGAAAATCATTTCCAGCTCCAATTACTGTTTTTTAGGGTAAAACAATTTACTATCTGGATTCACACGATTTATTCTAGCTGTTCATCAAGCCATTGCAAATAAAACTTTCCTGGTTGTTTCCAACAGCTCAACAAACATTACATAACATACTGTAGTCCTATCTTACCTGTCAGAAGAGACTGTTTTAGTTGAGGATCCCAGAAAGATCCAAGAGGCGCTTGGTAAAGAGCTTCATTATCTAAGCCTGCAAATGCAACATAAATAAAGAGGAGGGGGTAGTCAGATGCTCCTTGAATGAACCATAAATATTATATAAGTAATACAAGAGGTCTTCTGCTTTTGTAGGGCTTAATGAAGCAGGGTCATCAGAAAGAAAAATCATGACTTAAAAAGTGTTTCCTTTCAACCTGAAATAATACCTCTTCAGGGATCTCTAGGTCCCTGAAGACTTTGTGGTTATCTTTCATCCAACGTTTTGGTAACATGCATTAAGGCGCACATTATAAAGGGAGCATGACATTCCTCACATAAGGTCTCTTTCTCAGACAAACAACAGGATGAAAATAAAACCCTCTGTATGGGATTTGGGGCCACATAACAAAACAGAGATAAATACTTTTATATCTGTAGTAATAGTTCTTTTGTTGTTGTTTATTTATTCAGTCGCTTCTGACTCTTTGTGACCTCATGGACCAGCCCACGCCAGAGCTCCCTGTCGGCCGTCACCACCCCCAGCTCCTTCAGAGTCAAGCCAGTCACTTCAAGGATACCATCTATCCATCTTGCCCTTGGTCGGCCCCTCTTCCTTTTTCCTTCCATTTTCCCCAGCATCATTATCTCCTCTAAGCTTTCCTATCTTTTCATTATGTGGGCAAAGTACTTCATCTTTGCCTCTAATATCCTTCCCTCCAATGAGCAGTCAGGCTGTATTTCCTCACTGTCTAAGTGCTGAGAATTTTGCAGCCAAAGAATCATTAATGTATGAGGTGGTGTAACCTGAAGACTTCTTAGGTTTGTGGACGTTTGAGAAACATTCCCCTCCTCATACTTTCTCTTCCCTCCCTCCACAGTGGGCTCTGTAGATCTGTGGATACCATAACTGAGATTTCAAGTGACCAAAGATTGCCATGCTCCATATTACTAAATGGTGTTGACATGAACACATATGTGCTGAAGAGTACATGTTGTTGCTCCCATTTACCAATATGGACCATTATCATCTGTTTTTTTCCCCCATTTCTCTGGGGGATCCCAGATTTGAACCCCTATAGATACAGTGGGCCCACTCTCTGTGTAAGAATGGTCTACACACACACACACACACCGGGAACACTGTATCAGTTGGATATTGGGGGGGGGGGGGGCTCCAGCATATATGAAAAAATGCAGATTACACTACACACACACACACACACACACACACACACACAATGGGACCTCCGTATCAGTTGGGTATGGAGGGGAGCTCCAGCAGATATGAAGAAAATACAGATTACACCACACACACAAAGGGGAAAAGACCCCATATTCTAATGCTGACTGAACGTACTGATGTTTGTTGAGCTTTGCTGTAGGAAGGAAGGTGAGGATGGAATGGAATATTGTAAGAAATGGTGCAGCTGCCCAGAACCCCCAAAAGGAGCAACACTGTGCCAGAACATTTTGTTGCACTACTCAGTTGTCATTGCTAATTCTTTTCCTTTATGCAGCAAATTATCTGAAGAACTGCAACTATAGTTACAAAAATAACACTATTACACAAATGTTGAAAGATGGTCTGGTCCTAGTTTGAAAGTGTTATTTCCTGTTTAATTGTGTGGTACTTACTTTGAAAGTAGTTGTTATACTTCTGAAACTTCATTTTTGTGGTTGCCACAAACTATGTTGAATTGATTGTGACTCTATGAGATATTCATTGAAAAACAGGATATCCCACAAAAACATTTTTTTTGCAATTTAATAATTTTAATATGTTTTAATGACAGAACCAATTAAGAAGTGACATTTATAATCCATAGTGTAATTGTTGCAAAGTGTAATTGGCAGCCCAGTGTCTGAAAGAGCAGAAACTTTAAAAAGGCCAATAATTGAAAATGGAAAAGTAAAATATTAGTTACAGAAGGAGTGTACGTCCAAAGAAAACAATTTTAAAATATTTTTGGAATTCATGATGAATATAATTATATGTATATAACAGACTATGTGTCTATGGGTGGTTTAGTTTTAAAATCTTTTTCTAAAATAAATAATTTGATTTAAAAAAAGAATGTGAATGGTACCAACCACAGGGTGGAGACAAAAGCTTGATACATGGAAAAGGATCAACAGCAGACTAATCGAGAGAAAGCTACAGTGTAATTCTCCTTAAAAGCTTGACAATGCTTCCACAAGTAAAAGTATTTTGTAGTTGCCACAACTGTCCATTCAAATAAAATGTGGCTGCCTGTTAACTTGCCACATCATTATTTATGGATTGTGATGTTTTCAAACTGGGGCATCAAAATGTTACTTGTAAATACTGGGTGACATTTGTTGCAAAATCTAACAGCACTTTTAATGGTTTATGATAATCTTCAAAATCCAAAAATGGCATTAAACCATCAAACCATCTGAAAAGAGATTTCTTGTAGAGTGGGCTGCTTCATGCATGGGTGGCCATGACAAAAATAATATTAGTGACAATTCACTGTTAACTTCAGCAACCTTCACAAAAACAGCACAGTTGGGGCCAGGGGAACCAACTTATTCCTCTGGTTCATACTTTTCTAGGCATTGGGCTCACTCAAGATATTTGGTTGTTTCTGGAGCATTGAATATGGGCTCGCATCCCCCAACAGCAAGCTATTCCACATACAACTCTCCTACACTTCCTTGTTTTTAGGAAGAACCCATTCAATGAGGCATTTGGAGCTCAGAGCAGCTTCTTGAGATGAGAATGATGCCACCTCCTTTGTTTTGCAATCAGTGTGGCTCTCCAGAAAGCTTGTCCACCAGCCCTCTCACTCTGAGATGTCCCCTCCCTTGGAGAAGATGGATGACTTCCCTGAAGAGCCTACCCATTGGATCTGTTACTTTAAGGCAGGGATAGATAGGTAGTCTATGACCTACAATTCTATAATTTATTTATTTGAAACATTTATATTCCACCTTTCTCACCTCTAAGAGGACTCAGGGCGGAACACAGCATATATATGGCAAACATTCAATGCCGGGACAAGAATTCCTTACATAAACATTAAAATATTTGTCGCAATATTAAAATACACTGTTTAAAACCGTCATCCAAGGTGGTTGTAGACAGCATTTCTATCAATGCAATTTTAAACCAGGGATCCTCCTACAGACTGGTGCTTTTATTTTCTCAGTATCTCGCTTTAGTAAAGTTGTCCCTTTGTGTTAAGTATCAGATATACACTCTACATACTGGATAGATACAGATATTCAGTTAGAATATATACTTGTCTGATGCTTAGAATGCAAAATGACGGGACAGGAAAATGGGAGGCATAATACCAGCAGAATGTTGCTTATTACCTTCTTTCTCTAAAGCAGCCACAAGCCTCATTACAACCAGTGGTGCATGTTCTGGGATATTTATCGGATCAACAAGCTCCTTCTGCCCAGGGGACCCTGTTAAGAACAAAAAGACAAAGATATAAGTTTAACTCTCATTTTCCTTATTCCAGTTGATTCACAACTCTGATCCAGAAGCAGTACAGTCCCTCACTTGCCAGCGATACTTGGTGCTAGTCAGCCAGGCATCAGTATCTCTGGAAACATATAAAAACAATTTTGTTGCATATTTAAGAGTCCTAAACCAAATGTGAAGAGAGTTTTTACATAGCATTCGAACATTATGAGTTATATGTAGAAACAAATTACAGAGACACACCAGTCAAAGAGGATGAGAGAAAGAAAGAAATTCAATTACAAGTATAGTGTGAACAAGGAAGTAGAAGAGGTATAACAACATAAGAGTCAAGCATACGCTCCTCAATGCTAGCACACTTTTTTCTGTTTAGAGGAGACTTTTCAGGGGGGGGGGGGATTGGTTCTCCTAAGTTTAACACAATTCAGTTGAAGCAAGGAAAAGCTACAGTTGCCTAGCACCAGTTACCATTATCTTGCACAGATATCATCACCTCTTTTGAGACATCATTTTCATTATTAAAGTACAGCTCAATAAACATGCGATTCCAATCAGTCCCAGAACAGTTCTACATTTTTCTTTTATAAAGTGTACTATAGATTACTTTTGCAAAATGAAATTGGGAGAAATTAGAATTTGAGTCCAATTGCTGTGCTTTAAAAAGGTTAGTTATAAAATCTTGCATTTAGCAAAATACAGATTAGCCTAGAACAGTGGTTCCTAAACATTTTTTGACCAGGGACCACTTTGACCAGAAACCATTCTTCAACATTAGTACCAAAAGGGTTACAAATCAGTTTTTAGTTAACTTTAGATTTGGTTTGGTTATTTGGGGTGCTGATTCAGAAAATTGCATTGGATAGACCACATCAGCTCTAGTTTCTAATACAGAACATATGCCATCCAGTAGTTGCCATTTGCCCGCCCTCAGAAAACCATATTTAATAATCTAGAGCTGATGTGGTCCATCCAATGCAATTTTCTGAATCAGCATGCCAAATAGCCCCAGGAACAGTCCACTAGGCGTAGAGCCTTCTCAGCAGTGGTCCCTAGATTATGGAATACCTTGCCACCAGACATTTGAGCGCTCCGCGATATTAACAGCTTCTGTACTGCACTAAAAACCTGGTTGTTTAGAGCATTCGATTGATGTTAAAATTTAAATTGAGTTTTAAACTGTGTTTATTTGTTTATTTGTCTGTTTGCATGATTGTAAGTTACCTAGAGCACATTTTGTGAGTCGGCGACAAATAAGTAATAAATGGTTTGATTTGATTTTGATTTAAAAATGAAGACACCATAACACCCTCACTTCCAAGCACCACATGGTACGGCTCCACTCAGCGGGAGGGAGGAGGTGGAGAAGCAGCAGTCAGAAGGCATGCTGTCATGCCTTTTGTGGGTAGTCAACCTCTCCCCTCCCGACATCCCTGTTGCCTCGGCACTATAAGAGGGTTTCACAAGACCAGTCGCTCTTGTTGTAACTGTGGTAACGGTGAGGCTGCAGAACATATTTTAATTCTTGGGGACCACTTTTTGGGAATCACTGGTCTAGAACCATGCAGTTTTACTGTCATGCTTAACTTAGTAAACATATATGGTATTCTCATATAAGTTATTCTAATCATGTTGGCTCTAAGGTGAACCTATCATGAGGTTTTCTGGAGCTGAGAGACTTTAATTTGGCCCAAGTCACCTAGTGGGTTTTCATGGCTAAGTGAGGAATTGAACCCTGGTCTCCAGAGTGCAGTCCAACATCACAACAGCACTTTTTAGAGTCTCATAATGTTCTTGTCCTCTCACGAGGAGAAGCACATTAGAAGACTTTAAAAGTTTATTATTGAATTTCTACACCACAATTCAATTTTAGAGGCATAAAAATTTCACATACTGAGTATCAGGATGCATTGCTCCTTAAATCTTGCTTTTGTATTATTAACATTGGTTCCACAGTCTACCGATGTTACTGGTGGGACTTTCGAAAATGTAGGAATTGGTAAGGTATCATCATCACTAGCTTGTGATATCATTTGAACATACTGTTTTATTGGTGTTTAAAGAGTGTTTTATCTTCTTGAGTCAGGTCTGGGGAACATCTTATCTTACACACATTAGTGCATTGGAATGTCAGTGAGGCCTCATCTCTGGCAATATAGCTGGGATTAATAGGAACCTTGGTCTATCAACATATGGAAAGCCACAAGGTTCCTAGTTCTGACTTAAAGCCATTCACCAGCAAAAGAAAGTGAATGGAGACACAGGCTTCTATCAGATTGAATATGTGCCTAAAGAAGTTGGAGGAGAAAAATGCTCCATTCTCCTGATTTCTGGAACACAGAGCAACTTCCTCTTCTGAATTTGAAACAGCTGTGGTCAAAGTACATGAATCCCAGCCAGTAGGTAGTTGCATCATGCAAGAAATCGGAACCAGTTTCAATCCCTCATCACCATCACCCATTGCTTCATTGATATGGGCGCACTAGCCTTCACAAGTCCATGGGCACAGCCAAAGGGGTTAATCTGACAGAACATGGCCTTCATCAAACTAACTCTCAAACTCTAAAAGATCATGTGCTGAAACCGAAATGGGGTTAAATTGGAATTACTGGCAAACATTAAAGACAGTGGTACATATATTTATATGTCAATCTCATATGCATTTACATGTACACTTAGCAATAGTTTTCCATGTGCCTTAGGCAAGTGCTAGCTTAGTTTTTGAGATGTCAATTTTATTATGTTGTTGGAAACAACTCCCTCTCACGAAACTGTGCCTGTCAAAATTTGGTCAAATTTGTTTGTATTCTTTAGTTTTATTGACTGTTTTCCCCTCCCTCCCACTGTGGGCTAAATGGACAGAGATGCCTCTCTTCACACCTTATCCAGGAACAGCTGGATAAGCAGAGAAGCTGCCAAGAGCAAGGAAGAGGCAGCAGCTGAAGGGAGATTTTGCCTGGCAGTCTGTTGCAGGAAGTCCAGGCACAGTGGCTGAAACCAAGACTGTTTAGCAATGAAAACACCTTTTCTGCTGCTCTCCTTTACAGAACATGGGATTTCATTTTTTTTCTGGATTTCATCTAGAGAGAGTGCCAATTTCTGAACACTTAGTACTGCATATATCCAACTTTGCCTGATAGAAATCAAAGACGTAAGCCACGTTAGTCTGGAGTATCAATGTGCAAAAGGATGTCATCACAAGTTAGAGAATGAGACAAAGTTTGTAACATACGTTTTTGTAGAATAAGTTGTCTTTCTCAGATGTAGGAGTAAGGTAGACTAAGGATGTATCTAGAAATAATGTAGTGTGATGCCATTTTAACTGTTATGGCTCAATGCTATGGAATCTTGAGATTTGTAGTTTGAGAGATACCAGCACTCTTTGGCAGATTTATTTATTTATCGTATCAGAAGCAAGTTGAGGGTACAGTTAAAATGCATTTAAAAACACAAAGTAAAATAAATAACTTGACATTATGCGAAATGTCCTTTGACCAGAAGCTGGCCACTTGGAGTACCTCTGGTGTCCCTATGAAAAAGTCCTCCATTATGCATGCGGCAGAGCTCAGGTTGCATGGTAGTAGGTGGTCTATGGATTGCTCTTCTCTGCATTCGCATGTTGTGGACTCTACTTTGTAGCCCCGTTTTTTATGGTTAGCTCTGCATCTTGTGGTGCCAGAGTGCAGTCTGTTGAGTGCCTTCCAGGCCATCCACTCTTCTGTGTGCCCAGGAAGGAGTTTCTCATTCGGTCTCAGCTACTGATTGAGGTGCTGAATTTTAGCCTGCCACTTTTGGACTCTTGCTTGCTGAGGTGTTCCTGCGAGTATCTCTGTAGATCTTAGGAAGCTGTTTCTTGATTTAAGGCATTGGCATGCTTAAAGTTAACTTTAACTTTATCTTTGGCAGATAAAGTAAAAAAATCTTACAAAATTCTGACTCCCAGGATTCCATAGCATTGAGCAATGGCCAATAATGTTGTATCAAATAGCATTCATTCTACAATGTAGTGTGGATAGACTCCTAGATGGATGGAATGAAGTAGACCCTGTTTTCAAAGGAATCGGAATGGTTACCCTTCTCTGCTAGCAGGTGTTCATGCCTCAGTTACAGTGATGAAATGAAGCAGGGGGCAACACCGTAATATACAAGCACAAAAGCTATTCAGGTAAGCAAATAAGCACAGTAGGCTGTTAATATCAAAATGAATTAATTGGATACAGAAGTGTATAAATCTCCCCTATGGGGTACATCAACAAATACAAGTGGAAAAAACCACTGGAACAATGTCACTTTTAAGTAATTATCATGCAATTATAGCAATGTCGCTATACAGCAATGTAAGTATAGTAGTATCATGAAATCAATTGCATAATAGCAAGTACAATATATACAGTAGAGAAGTCATATAAACAGAAAGGAGAAGGTCTATCCTTCCTGTTGATGGAAGCGGTTCAAACAAAACATATATTAATAATACCACAATGGGGATGAATGAACCGTTACTGTGGGAGGATTCCCTGGGTGTTCCAAGTCAAGCGGAAAGAAAATAAGGCTGGAGCCGCTGAATCAAACCAAAATGTTGAGACGCATGCGCGGACATGCGCAATGGCATGCCGCTAGTAGTTATGGGCGTCGTAGTCCAGCCAGGGCAGCTCTGAATGCCGAACTCGTCTGCGCATGCGTGGGGAACGCACAATGGCGGCCCAAGGCCTGACGGATAGGGTAGTTCGGGATGGGTTTCAGGGCGTCCTGTAAGTAAAGGGTTGCTAGGCAAGTGCCTGGGTAGGTGTAGAAGGGTCCACTGTTCACTGGGTGGGTGAAGACAGCGGAAGAAGGGTTGCCTGACGGCGGGAGCTCTCTCCTGAGCCGGCTAAGGGCCGTTTCGTCATATAGACTTCCTCAGAGGCATAAATGATAGCGTCCTCATTTGTAGCACATCTAAATCATAACGAAAATCATGGGTCAACACCAGAATGAACGGTGAATGGGGGCATGTCAATACATTGTATTGCTTGCACATCAAGCAACAAAAAACAGTGGTGAGCACCACAAATAAAAGGCAATTTAAATTGACGTCATACGCAAATTGCCAATCCACAGGCCTAGTATATTTACTCGAGTGCAGCTGCCAACTGCAGTACACAGGCTACACCAGCAGGAGTCTGAGGGAACGTTCTCTTGAACATAAGTCCAGAATCAAGTTGAAATCAACTGATTCCACGCTTTACACTCATTGCACAGATAAGCAACATAGTTTTGACAACATTAAAATTCAAGTCCTTGAGAGAGTGAAGGGCCATCCACATGCAGACATGACAACCCTATTGAAAAAGAGAGAGACATTCTGGATAGTACAACTTGCCACCGAGAAACGCTGGGGGGGTCTCAATGACCCCTTGTCCATTAATGCCCTTCTCAATAAATAATTCAAGCCTATATGCCCTATTTCACTTTCCCTGCTTCCCTTTCATACAACACCCCCAAGTGGGTGCCCCTTTAAAAGCTTTCCAGACCAAATCCTACTTAAGCCCCAAAGTGACCTCCCATCCTTGCCATTTCCGGATGTTGGAGTGGTCCGTCCTCCGTGCAGTGTGAACAACTCTTAATGGTAACTATCCCTTATTTACAATGTATTGACATGCCCCCATTCACCGTTCATTCTGGTGTTGACCCATGATTTTCGTTATGATTTAGATGTGCTACAAATGAGGACGCTATCATTTATGCCTCTGAGGAAGTCTATATGACGAAACGGCCCTTAGCCGGCTCAGGAGAGAGCTCCCGCCGTCAGGCAACCCTTCTTCCGCTGTCTTCACCCACCCAGTGAACAGTGGACCCTTCTACACCTACCCAGGCACTTGCCTAGCAACCCTTCACTTACAGGACGCCCTGAAACCCATCCCGAACTACCCTATCCGTCAGGCCTTGCGGGCCGCCATTGTGTTCCCCCACGCATGCGCAGACGAGTTCGGCATTCAGAGCTGCCCTGGCTGGACTACGACGCCCATAACTACTAGCGGCATGCCATTGCGCATGTCCGCGCATGCCTCAACATTTTGGTTTGATTCAGCGTCTCCAGCCTTATTTTCTTTCCGCTTGACTTGAACACCCAGGAATCCTCCCACAGTAACGGTTCATTCATCCCCATTGTGGTATTATTAATATATGTTTTGTTTGAACCGCTTCCATCAACAGGAAGGATAGACCTTCTCCTTTCTGTTTATATGACTTCTCTACTGTGTATATTGTACTTGCTATTATGCAATTGATTTCATGATACTACTATACTTACATTGCTGTATAGCGACATTGCTATAATTGCATGATAATTACTTAAAAGTGACATTGTTCCAGTGGTTTTTTCCACTTGTATTTGTTGATGTACCCCATAGGGGAGATTTATACACTTCTGTATCCAATTAATTCATTTTGATATTAACAGCCTATTGTGTCAGTTACAGTGATGTCAAACTGCATTAATTCTACAGTGTATATGCATCCTTAGTTTACTTTCTTAGATGCATGGAGTCTTCACTTACACTGCTAACCTCATTAGTAATGAAGTCTGTACCATGAAATTCACTCTCTCAGTTAGTCTCTAAGGTGCTACAACATCCCTTTGCCTTTGTCTGTTAGAGCTTCCATGCTTAGCAACCAGACACTTTTTAGGCTACTAATTAGGCTACTATAGTGTGCTCTCTATGGGGGATGCTTTAGAGAGAAGATGAAACTATCAGGATGAAGAATTTTGCTTTCATCTTCACTGGGGCCAGAGAACAAAAATATACATGTTACACTAATACCATACTAGCAACACTGCTTACAAGGACATTTCCAGACCTACTGTACATGCTAGGCTTCAGACTTCAAAGTACTCAATGTTTTGAGGACTATCTCCACCCATATGAACTTGCCTATGCGTTAAGACTATCAAATACTTTACTTATTGGCCTGCCTTAAAATCATTAAGACCAGGACTGGGGATATGGACAGGGTCATAATATTTGCGGCTTTGACATTATAGAACATCCTCAAATGGGATGTGTGAATCAAACAGCATTTCTAAAGGCATCAAAAAGTCACTTGGTTCAAATAACTTTTGATCAATGTAATTGCACTGCCATGTTGCTGTCTGGTTAAAATGGTTCTGCATTTTCTTTCTACATTTGTTGCATTATTTTAATGTAGAGCAGGCATGGGCAAACTTCAGCTCTTCAGGTGTTTTGGACTTCTAATTACACAATTCCAAACAACTTACCGACTGTTAGGAATTGTGGGAGTTGAAGTCCAAAACACCTGATGTAGAGGATGGGCAACATGCACAGGGGCTGGGACCAATTTTCCCACTTCTGATTCCTTCCCCATTGGCTACACTATTTATGACAGTAAATAATAATAAAACTTTATATACCGCTCTATCTTTCCGAAGAGGACTCAGGGCGGTTTCCCAGTAACATCACCAAAACATACAGAGTAAACAACATAACATAAAATTAACAAAACAACATAAGCATAAAATTATCACAATAACACATATATATTAAAAATAATCCTGCCTGTTCACAGCAATTATAAAGCTGGGCTGAGGCTAGTGCAAACTCAAAATATGAGGAGGCCGGGAATTAGGTACAGTGCTATAACAGTGCTGCCAAATACCTTTTTTGCTATTTCTTTCTTTCCCAAAGCAGTGAGAAAATTATGTTGCAATACTCTTTGTCACCACTTAAAGACCCCAAATAAAAATAGAGGTATTGGGAATACTGTGGAGATGAATTTGCATGTTTCGAGGAGCCCCCCCCCCCCCGAAAATTTTTGGTAAAATGGTAAAATGGTTTGAATTTTTAAAAACAAAGATGGGGTTGATCATTAACAGGGGCTTATGTAGTTGCAAAAGGGGGTGGGGTCTAGTGGCTGCATACAGTTTGTGGGCCACGCTTAGACTTCTTTTGTTTGAATGTAGTATAGATATTTAACAATGTTTTAAATGTTTAAAGTTTGATTATCTTACAGTGTGTTTTTAAATTTGTGTTTTAGTTCCTGTCTAGGAAGGACCGCCCAAATGTAATAGGAAACATTTCAATAATAAAATAAATCGGAATACTATTAAGGTCAGACAATAATGTAAGTCTTTTGCATTGTCATTTGTAAGTAAGCTAAAGGGAATACATGGGATGTGAGAGTAAACATACATTGGATTGGATTTAAGTCGCTCATTGACTATCCTTTTCTGCTTGTTTCTCTGATTCATATCTGAGATGCCAGGAATTTATATTGCTGGAAACACTTTTGCATAGACACAACAAAGACACAGTTTCCACAAATAATGCAATGTATCAATTAACTACCTTTTCTAGTTGCTGACACTTAAATAAATTCTGACACATTATTTGAGAATCACTGATACTGCATGGCTAGAGAAAAAAACATTGGGAATGTCTCTGTGGAACATTTCACTACATCTGAAGACTTGATGGGATCTGCCTTTCTATGACGACTACATTCTGGTGGGGAATAAAAACATAAAGAGATATGCTGCCATGGAAAATGTATACACGGGGAAAGAAGGGAGACCACCTGAAGCCCTTTGACTTCTAATGCTTCCAGATCCCACATGGCATTTGATATAAAGTGACAATGCCATCAAACACAATAATTTTCAAGCATGTCCTTCTCTCCCTTCTTCAATAATAGAGATGAAGCACCAGTTCTGTTTTAAGGAGCATTCCTATCACAAAGGCTCACCACTTGTCATTGTGAATCTGAAATTTTCACAAGAACAAAAGCTTCCTGCGGTATGAGACGGTTTAGAATGAGAGGTGAAGGGGAGGACAGATTGTGTGATATGCTGTAACAGAAACAAATACTTCTGCAATCTTAAAAACACTAACACCTTTTATTTGGAATAACCTTCCATGGTCTCGATCCCACTGTACACAACAAATTAGTCTGGGATTTGCAAAGGATTTTGCTAAAAATGTATTCATTTTTAGGATGTCACAAGACTCTTTGTTATTTCTGGTGATTGCGTGCTAAGGCAGAAAGTGAATTTCAGCAAATTCTGGGGAAACTGCTGAGCTCCTAATGCCAGTTCTTTCTTCTGAACTCTCCCGTACGGCATCTTGTATTCTTTGGCAGTCTTCCACTGAAGTACTGGAGCCCCCAGTGGTGCAATGGGTTAAACCCTTGTGCCGGCAGGACTGCTGACCCAAAGGTTGGAAGTTCAAATCAGGGGAGTGGGGTGACCTCCCATCTGTCAGCTCCAGCTTCTCATGCAGGGACATGAGAGAAGCCTCCCACAGGATTGTAAAACATCCAAGCATCCTCCTTGCAGACAGCCAATTCTCTCACACCAGAAATGACTTGCAGTTTTTCAAGTCACTCCTGATACATACAAAAATCCAAGTACTAATTGGGGCTGACTCTACTTAACTTCCAAGATCGGACAGAACATAGTATCTTTACGATATTTAGAAGAATCAATTATTTTTCAATGAGATGGATTATCATAGTGGTTTTATATTGCTTATTAATCTAGGTTTCTTCAAGTTGCCTATTATAGCCCTATGACTAGAGTTTTCATAGATAAGTACTCAGAAGTGGCATTGGCTCCCTTTGAATATAGCCTATACCAATGGATATTCTCTTTCAAGTATTGACCAGCCCTAGTCTTGCTCAGCTTCCTAGATCAGATCGTATATGTTGTCTCTGAGATATTTAGACGCACATATTTTTATTACTATTATAAAATGGGTAGAAATAGCTGAGAAACTATCCATTTAGCTATCTTGCATTTACTACCAGTGAATTTAGACACTAAATACAACTGGAGTTAAAAAGTTATATTATGTTATCAATTTGTTCTGATGCTATAGAGCCACTAGAGTATTCTTGTGTAACTTGAGAGAAAATGTGAGCTCAGCAAGCTATTGACTTCTAGCTATATAATTCAATGTATTTGAGGTCATACGACTGCAGTTTACCACCGAGAATTATTTTATCCCAATATGGATTTTTAATGACATCTGAGAAAGCATATTGGGATTTCCTAAGATTCACAGAGGACACATAACTACCAAGCATGCATTTTAACTACCAATTCTACACATTTGACTGGCAGGAGATGTTCGCCTAGCAGTAATCAAAACTGAAAGTGATGTTGCTAAGAGAATCATAAAAACCATGCAGGCATATATTCTGTCATGTGGCACAGATCCCTAGATGCCATTGAAGAATCATTAAATAGCTACTGTTAGACACAACAGTAACTCACACTTGAATTGCTATGACTGCAATTCCCTTCCTGATACTTGAAAATTCCTTCAATTTTTTAAATTAACTCCAAACACCAGAAAGCAAAGTAGTTGTAAACAAGAACAATAATTGTCATCAAGTCAGCTTCAACTTATTCATCATGTCATGACTTTTTTGTGTGTCAGGATCAACTTGAGAAACTGCAAGTCGCTTCTGGTGGGAGAGAATTGGCCATCTGCAAGGATGTTGCCCAGGGGACACACAGCTGTGCTTAGCTTCTCTCAGTTGGAGCTGACAGATGGGAGCTCATCCTGCTCCCTGGATTTGAACTGCTGACCTTTCCATCAGCAGTCCTGCTGGCACAAGGGTTTAAGCCATTGTGCCACTGGGGACTCCATCCCATGACTGAAAAACCTTAAAAGGCTTTGATCGTCTACAAGTTCACACAGATCTTGCAGACTAAGGGTCATTGTTTCCTTTACTGAATCAATATATCTGTAAGCTGGTCTTCCTCATTTCCTATTCATTTAAATTTAGCAAACATTACCTTTTTTCAATTATCAATATTATCCCATGATATGGCCAAGGTGCAGTAGCCTCAGTTTGACCATTATGACAGCAACCAAAAGTGTCTAAATGGGAGTAGAAATTTTGTAGCCTTTCGGATGCTGCTGGACTATAACTACCAGAACCCCTATCCATAGCCAGTGGTAAGGAATGCTGAGAGATTCAATCCAACAATATAAGAAGGGATGCTTGATTTCCACTTCCAGTCTAAGATTAGGGATAGGCAACTGAGACTCTCCAGATGTTTTTGACACCTTCCTCTAGGATAGAGGATATTTTTGGCCTAAAGCTCCTAACACCCTGAGTCAGTTTAATCATTTATGATGTGGGTTTATGAGAATTATAGTCCAAAAACATCTGGAGAGTCACAGTTGCCTATCCTTGTCCCATTGAAGGAAGATTAACAAGACCTTCACTCGATTAACCGAGTTTTCCTCACCAGGAGTTCTCCAGATGGGTTACACTAAAATATTCCAGCAACAAACACAAGTAGTCACATGTTTAAAAGCCATGGAGCCCAGAAAGACACGATTCTTAAAGTGCCTGAATTGTTTGTTGTAGTTGTGTCCGACAGTCTTGGAAATACAGTCGCTTTCCACTTTTCTGAGGTTTGAGGTGTAAAACCTCCACAAAAGTGAGAAAATGCAAATAAAATATCTCCATGGTTTGTTGACCATAGAATTATGCTAGAGGATCTACATTGCCCAGAGAAGTTATCTCTCTAAGGATCTCGAAGTCCTTCAGCATGACTCTATAGTGACCATAGTATAGTCAACTCTGGGTGGGAAATGACTATATAGAGTCACACTGGAGAACCTAGCGATTCCTGGAGATGACATACTAATCAAATCAGTGAATAATCAAATTTGCAAAAATTAAACCCACAAATAAGGAGTTGAATTAGCTATCACAATATAATGCACTGTATTTCCATATTTTCCATCTCTAATGTATTTAGTGCAATATATTGTGGTAGCCAACTGTATAATTCTTTAAGAGCTTCTAGAAGTATAAGAGAACGTATCAAAATATTTTTAAATATAAAATCAAAAGTATTTTGAAGTAGGAGTATAAAATACCATCTACATGCAACACAACAAACTGCAGGCATATTTTCCAGCTCTAATGTATATAATGCAATATATTGTAATAGCTACCGTAATTCATTTTCTACAAATAATATTTTTATTTATTCAATCCAGACACTTTAAAGAGTAGGATACCCTATTTTTTTTACTATTAATTCATCAATAGGACATTTCTAACTCTATTTCAACTCAAGGTAAGCCAACTAAAATCTACTTCTCTAGAAACTATGCTGGGCTCATGTAAACACAAGAACCTTGGTGCTCTGAAGATATATTTCTCTGGAAAAAAGGAAAAATGTAACTGACTAATTGCTTACATCTGTGTTCATAAGCTTCCAATATGCTTTCACATTTATTTTTTCCTTTACCGAAAGTGGCTGAACCTAGGCTGTTCCCATACCCCTCCAATGATTACAGGTGTGCAAAGATAACAACAATTCATAAAGGGTAAGTTGCTCTTCTTCCATTATTTCTGAGGAATCTTTCTAGATTCTCATGAAAAATGTATAGCTATTTCTCCCTTCTTTTCCCTGGCTCTTTTTTTGATGCTTACAACACCCTCCCTCAACCTTATGCCCTCCAGATGTTTTGGACATATTCATGCATTGAAATATTCATATGGTGCCCTATATCATCTCTTAAGAGGGTATAGAAGAAAACCAGTTCAAACAATCTAAAACAATTCATACAGTTTTGACAGGAATAAATAATTTAAATCAATAGTCCTCAAACTTTTAAAGCAGAGGCCTGGGGGAAATGGAAGGAAAAAGGAAGAGGTGCAGACCAAGGGCAAGATGAATGGATGTTATCCTTGAAGTGACTGGCTTGACCTTGAAGGAACTGGGGGTGGCCAAGGCTGACTGGGAGCTCTGGTATGGGCTGGTCCATGAGGTCACGAAGAGACAGAAGCAACTGAATGAATAAACAATAACAGCCAATTGTTATCAATACCAATTGAACCTACAAAATCTACTATCAAGGTGCCACAGGAAGAAAGGTATACAAAGCATGGGCAAACCTGCCTGAAGAAAGGCAAAGACAGAAAACACTCAGGGTGAGGGGATTGGTTTAAGTTTTCATCAACTTCATTTCTGTGTACGAAAGACTGAAAATAATTCCTACTGAATAGAGAACATGTGTTCTCCAGTTCCACTGTAGCCACAGAGGCATCTGCTCTGAGAAACAAGCTACATTTAAAATGGACTATTTAATTACTGAATGAAAAGTTTTGGGGCTATGTTTTAATTGACTTGCATAACATTGCAGGGAGGCTTAATAGGGCAGTACTGTACTGCAGAGACCAGGAGGTTTTGATGCTCCCCGAGAAGTTAAGCCAAAAAATTATATTCAGCAGACTGAGGGGTTTGTTCCAACTTGGTAGAGTCATCAGTGATGACCCCTGTCTGTTCTGCTGGGGTCAGTGGGTTCTTTATAGCAAACACTATGGGAAGAATTGATACTTTTCATTGCATTGGATTGCCTGAATCTTATTTTAGACTACAGAAGAGTGAGGCAGCCCCCTCAGTCAGCAGATTTCAGGGCACTGTGAAAAGAGAACACATTGTTATTTGTTTGCATTTCTACCGAAGAGTTGCTTGAAGGATTTTCTACCTCCTGTGTAAAAATACGTGTCTATTAGGGGTGGCTGATCCATAAAAAAATTGATTCTAAACTCATGTGGGGGGAAAACTCCTTTGCTGGGTAGTTATAGAAATTAATCCGAAAAATTTTCAATAAATTTTGTAAGTGAAACGTAATTGTTAACGAAAATTCGTTATTATTTCCTGTTAGTTCTCAGCAGGGAAGGAGGTGCCCGCACCTCTTTCCCTGCCAAGAACTAACACGCATCAAGCCTTGAGTCACATTAGTTCTCAGCAGGGAAGGAGGTGGACGCCCCCCCCCCCCTGCCAAGACCGAAACCGCGCCAAGCCTTGGCACGGTTTAGGGGAGGATCTTGATCTAAACCGTAAGGGGAGGAGGTAGGGAAGGAGGACACCCCCCCGCCAAGATCTAAACCGCGCCAAGCCTTGGTGCAGTTTAGATCTTGGTAGGGGAGGAGGAGCGGACGCCCTCCCCTGCCAAGATCTAAACCGCAGATCTTGGTAGGGGAGGAGGAGTGGACACCCCCCCTTGCCAAGATCTAAACCGCGCCAAGCCTTGGCACAGTTTAGATCTTGGTAGGGAAGGAGGAGCAGACGCCCCCGCCAAGATCTAAACCGTGCCAAGCCTTGGTGCAGTTTAGATTTTGATAGCAAAGGAGGAGCGGACGCCATCCCCCCTGCCAAGATCTAAACCGCGCCAAACCAACCATCAAACGACTCCCAACAAACAGCCATCCATCTTCTGCTTAAAGCCTTCAAATAGGGAGACTCCATCACACTCTGAGACAGCGTATTCCACAGTTGAATAGCAATTACCACCAGAAAGTTTTCCTAATGTTTAGTTGGAATCTCATTTCCAGTGGCTTCAATACATATTGCTCTGTGTCCTGGAGCTGAAAACAAACTTCTTCCATCTTCAATATGTCATCTGTTAAAATATTTAAACATGACTATCATGTCCCCTTTCAACTTTTTCTTCACCAGACTACTCATACCCAATTCCCCAAGCTGCTTCTCATAGGGCTTAGCCTCCAGACCTTTGATTATTTGGGTCACTTTCTCTGGACATCTTCCAGTTTGTCAATAGCCTTCTTGAATTGTGGAGCTTCCAGGCGAGGTCTGAACAAAGCAGAATAGAGTGGTACTATTACATCCCTCAATCTATACCAGTTTTTCCTCAACCTGTGGGTCTCCATATGGTTTGGCCTTCAACTCCCAGAAATCCCAACAGCTGATAAACTAGCTGGGATTTCTGGGAGTTGTAGGCCAAAACATCAGGGGACCCACAGGTTGTGAACCACTGATTTAGACACCATTTTCCTACTGATGCAACCTAGAATGGCATTTACTTTTTAACTTAAGCACTGGTACGGGCAATACAGCCCTTTGAGAGGAAAGCAGCTCTGTTCTGTCTCATGGTAAGGTTGATCTTGACTAAAATTTAAGCAGGAGAATGCATAATAAAAATCAAGTGTATTGTCGAGCAGGACATTAACAATACACAAAGGCCTTTCCACACGATTGCTGTTTTAGTTTATGGTTTCTTTGCTCTGTCACACACAGTCCACCTGAGCTTCACATTGAGGAAATCACATTCTTGATACACGGATAGCACACTATATAATCTATATTATCCCTGCCCGACAATCTGAGATAATCTATGTATATGTCACCTGTTATGTTATGATAACCCCATCAATTCCAAAGGCAGGAAATGGTTAGAGGTGGTGTGGCAAGTTCTTTCCACTGAAATATCACCTACAGCATCAGGCATTTGTTGACAGTCCCCATCCAGGTACTAACCAGGACTGACTATGCTTAGCTTCCAAAATCAATTGGTATCTAGTGTCTTTAGGGTATTTCAGCATTCTCATAATTATAATTTTATAATATCATAATTAAGATCTATAATTACTAAGGATATTTTAATGGAAATGTGCTCTATGTCTGGTTAAACACCATCTATCACTTCACTTGTATAAAACAGTTAAAATAATTTATGGGAATATTGATTATGAGTCATATCACAATCCCTTGGTGGGTATTTTCTTTGTGGGGCTGCTGAACTTCATATTTTGTTGATCTTTTCTTTGACAAAACTGGAGGGAGTGTGACCACATAATAGGAACCAAAAATTGCTTATAATGGTTTTTTTAAATCCTGTCTGCATTTGCTTCTTAATATTTTAGGAGAAAAATAACAAAAGCAAATTACAAGAATATCGTTCATGGCTGAGACAGCTAACAGATAAATAACAGGAGCCAATGAACAGAGGACTTGTATGGATTAAGGAGTGCAAAATCTGTTGATAAAGAAGCAAGAGTAGTGGGATGAGGGAAAATAAAGAAGTAGAAGCTTAGAAGCAGGGCAAATGTCAGATCAAAAGGAAAACTTATTTACCCAGATACCCTTTCAGCTATCAAAGTGTCCATCTGACTACCACATGTCCTACTGTGGTAGGTTAAACACTATCTACCAGGCTACCTGTCCGACCGTATTGTACCCTACAAACCAGCATGCAGATTAAGATCTTCTCCCTGCTCTTGGTCCCACCGGCCTCACAAGTGTGGCTGGTGGGGACGAGAAACAGGGCCTTCTCAGTGGTGGCCCCTCGGTTGTGGAACTCCCTCCCTAGCAACATCAGAGCAGCCCCCTTCCTATTAACCTTTAGGAAAAGAGTCAAAACCTGGCTTTGTGACTTTGAAACTAGGGCGATGCAGTATTCTAAATCGAAACTTTGTGCAATTTGACCTTGGAATGGACTCAAACCATGAACTTGGATGGCGTGTTTTCTAAGTTTTTAATCTTAAATCTGTTTTAACTCTGTTTAATATGTTGCTTTTTAAAGGTAATTGTTGTTGAGGCACAATGTTTGTGCCATTGTAAGCCACCTTGAGTCCCCCTGTTGGGGTAGAGCAGGGTGGGGTACAAGTATGGCAAATAAATAAATAAATACTGTCACAATAGCTATTTTGAAGTCTTTTTAAAAAGCAGGAATCCCAAACCCAGCAAGACTATATCCATTCTAGGGAGGCTCAAATAATAATGAAAGCACTTCAGTGTGTGATTCCTCCATTTTGGATGCACTTGTAAGAAGACGTTTCTTCCATAACTAAAATAGCATCTAGGCTATTGGCAACATTTATCTATTTACTAGCTTGGGGACCCGGCCCTGCCCGGGTCATTTGAGAAATGCAGCAGGATGTAGAGTGGGTCATGGGGGGCTCTGTGTGCCAAGTTTAGTCTTGATCCATCATTATTGGGAGTTGCAGTGGTATCATGAAATTACTGAAGGTAGTGCAAGTCCCATCATCTCTGTCCCCGTCCCCCCCAAAGTGTAGTAGGATGTAGATTGGGTCATGGGGGCTCTGAGTGCTAAGTTTGGTCTGTATTGGTGAATGGATGAGGGATGCATTGTTTTTCGGAAGTGAGTGAAGGTACTTCAAGTCCCATCATCCGTGGTCCGTCTCACAGTAAACTGCACCAGGCTGTAGAGTGGGTCATGAGGGCTCTGTGTGCCAGATTTGGTGTTGATCAGTCATTGGATTAGGTTTGTAGCAGGATTGGGAAGTGAGGGAAGGTACTGCAAGTCCCATCATCCATGTTCTGTCCCCCTCCAAACTTCAGTAGGATGTAGAGTGGGTCACTGGGGCTCTGTGTGCCAAGTGTGGACTTTCTCGGTGTTTGTTGGGGGCCACAGTGGTCTGTGGGAACAGAGGGGTGTAAAAGTACTACAAATCCCATCATCCATTTTCAGTCCTCCCCCAAACCTCACCAGGACGTGAAGGCAGTCATGGGGGTTATGTATGGCAAGTTTGGTCTCGATCAGTGATTGGATGAGGGTTGCAGCGGACTTTGGAAGTGAGTAGAGGCACTTCAAGTCCCATCCTCCATGGCCCACCCTCCTCCGAACTGCACCAGGACGTAGAGTGGGTCATGGGGGCTGTGTGTGCTGAGTGTGGTCTGTATTGGTCCTTTTTGGTGGCCTCAGTGGTCTGTGGGAACCAAAGTCTTGGAAAGTACTACAAATCCCATAATACGTGGGTCATGTCATAGGGGGGGGTGGTTATGTGTACCAAGTTTGGTGCAGGTCCATCACCCGCGCTGGTCGCTGTGGCCTGTGAAAGTGGCTGCCACATATCCGCCCTGACCTGTGAAAGTGGCTGCCACATATCCGCCCTGACCTGTGAAAGTGGCTGCCACATATCCGCCCTGGCCTGTGAAAGTATACCGGTGTAAAACAGAAAGGAGTAAAAAAAATGGAAAAGGCCTGCATGGAATGGATTCTGGGTTGCTGGCTTTTTTCCCTCAGTGGGAAGAAATCCTGTTGTTTGAATGTAGAGGCCTGGACTCTGGGTTGCTGGCTTTTTTCCCCTCAGTGGGAAGAAATCCTGTTGTTTGAATGTAGAGGCCTGGATTCTGGGTTGCTGGCTTTTTTCCCCTCAGTGGGAAGAAATCCTGTTGTTTGAATGTAAAGGCCTGGATTCTTGGTTGCTGGCTTTTTTCCCCTCAGTGGGAAGAAATCCTGTTGTTTGAATGTAAAGGCCTGGATTCTGGGTTGCTGGCTTTTTTCCCCTCAGTGGGAAGAAATCCTATTGTTTGAATGTAGAGGCCTGGACTCTGGGTTGCTGGCTTTTTCCCCCTCAGTGGGAAGAAATCCTGTTGTTTGAATGTAGAGGCCTGGATTCTGGGTTGCTGGCTAATCAGTGGCTATCAATGCCCTCTGTCTGGTGCCTTAGAATTTTGGAGTGGCGAGGCTGTCCAATCAAAGGACTTTATGCAAATAGCTGCCACATATCCGCCCTTCCGCCCTCCGCATACACACACACACACACACACATACAAACATTCCATTTTATAAAGGTATACAGATAGCATCCTTCCTTATTTCTCAAGAATATGCAACCAATTGTGTGGTCCAACGTGGAAAGTGGGTCAGATGCATTCAGCCCTTAAATTAGATATGGTAGAACTACAATTACACCCACACCTCTCTAGGGAACTATAGTGGTTCATATATTCCAACAGCTCTTGAGGGTTGGGGCCATGTATATATGGGATGGGGGCTTGGGATGGTAATCTCATACCAACAGGCATTCCAGTTATCTACACATTAGTGGGGCTAATGGCAGATACAACTTGAAGCACTGCTTTAGGAAAAAGTGGAACATCTGCCTCAATATTGGAAGGAGGAGACAGCTCAACTAGTTCTTATTCAGCTGATAAGCAAATTCATCAAAAACATGCTTTATCATTAGCTGGATAGGACTGACAGGACTTTCAGTCTGTGTTCTTTGCTTTAGAAATTATACATTCTAGCACTAATGCTGAATTAAATTTTCCTGGTCTTATTTTCACCTTAAAATCAAAGATTTTAGAAGTATATTTATTTATTTATTTATTAGACTTATTAGCCGCCACTCCCAGTGGCTCTGGGCAGCTTACATCAACACCACGATAAAATCACAATCTACAATAGCATTAAAACCACAGAATAAAACGATTCCTAAAAGAAAACACAGTCTCAGAAGATAGCATATCACAGCTCAAAGGCCTTCCGAAAAGCCAACAGATTGTGCAAGGCCCTAACCTCCGGAAGTAATGCATTCCAGAGGACCAGGGCGATGATGGAGTTAGATCGTATTGCTTGACACTGGGCACAGCTAGAAGGTTCCTCTCTTCAGATCTAAGTGTACTCGTGGGACAGTATGGGGTTAGTCGGTCCCTCAGGTACACTGGCTCCAGACCATACAAGGCCTTAAAAGTCAAAACTAGTACTTTGAAGGTGATCCAGTACTCAATAGGGAGCCAGTGCAGTTTACATCTACATCTTCATTATGAAGGCATTTATGTACTTATATGGGGCTATTCTTTTCCATTTTTCTTCCCTCTCCCATGGTTATTTCAGCACCACCCTTTCCTGTTTTATTCTGTCAGAATCAGTGGTGGCTGAATCTGCTTGGGGTTTTAGTCCAGACAGGATTATCTAATTCACTGCACCCATTTGGGAGTTAAATTTCAGCATCTTGAACAGCTCCCTTGAAATGCCGTACTAAAACCCAGGGTGAATTACCATTCTATTGACACTGGAGTCATCAACTAGTAACAAACCCACACTGGTCAACCCAATTGCATGCTTCCTATGATGCCATCAATCAGGGCCATAGATATGAGGGCATTGACCTGTAATAAAACATGCTCTTCTAATGAAAATTTCTTTTAGCTCCAAACATCTCTGATTACAGAAAATGAGACACTGAATATTGTTAACACCCAGAACTCTTACTTTGGTTATGTTCACGTTCCCTTGGTATTTTTGCCTGCCCCTTATGTTTGTGAATTTCTAAATTTTCAACCAGTATTTCAAGTTATCACAATGCTAGAAATTTGGGGACTGAAAGGAAATTTTATTTGTGGAATTAAAATACTTATGGGCAGGCAAATAAAAAGTGACATCTTTGCACAATACTATGAATTCACTCCTCTGATCTAATGGTTTTCTTCTGCTGGGACAACCTCAAGAACACTCTAATAATAATAATAATAATAATAATAATAATAATAATAAACATTGACACTTTTATTGAAAATATAATGAAGCACTGGAAAACTGAACTGTTTGTTGGAAATGAAAACTACCGACTTGTCAACATCAGGAGAGGAATTTTCCAGGGAGACTCATTGTCCCCACTGCTTTTCATCATTGCCATGATCCCTCTGTCAACAATCTTACAGAAAACAAACCTCGGCTATCAAACGTCTAAAAAATTTCACAAAATTTCACAGCTGTTGTACATGGATGACCTGAAGCTGTATGGGAAAACTGAAACTGAAATCCAGTCTTTGACTAACACTGTCCGAATCTTTAGCACTGATATCAATATGGAGTTTGGTTTGGACAAATGTTCGGCAGTGGCACTGAAGAAGGGGAAAATCATTGAAAGTGAGGGCATAAATATGCGTAATGGCCAAGCAATAAAGTGTCACCAGCCAGAGGCCTATAAATATCTGGGCATACTACAGCTGGACATCAAACATGAACATGTGAAAACTGTGGTCAGCAAAGAATACACTCAAAGGGTCAGAAAAATTCTCAAAAGCAAGCTCAATGGAGGCAATACCATCAAGGCCATAAACACTTGGGCCATGCCTGTCATAAGATACACTGCTGGCATCATAAACTAGACGCAGGCAGAACTGGACAATTTTGACAGAAAAACAAGAAAACTCATGATCATTCATAATTCACTGCATCCTCGCCGTGATGTTGACTGGCTCTATCTGCCTAAAAGCTCTAGTGGCAGAGGACTCATATAGTCAAACAAGCAGTTGAAGAAGAAAAACACACCCTGTCAAGGAAAGCAAAGAACCTGCTTTAATTGAAGTCAGTAATTGGAAACTTCTCAAAGCACAGCAGACAAAGAGTCAGTACAAGAAAACTGCACTCCAAACCAGAGCTGACAGCTGGCACAACAAAGCATTACATGGGTAGTTCCTTGACAAAATTGAAGGAAAAGTTGACAAGGAGAAGACCTGGTTATGGCTCACGAATGGAACACTGAAGAAGGAGACAGAAGGCCTGATTCTTGCAGCCCAGGAGCAAGCCATCAGAACAAATGCAATTAAGGCCAGGATCGAAAAATCAGCTGATGACCCAAAATGCAGACTGTGTAAGGAAGCTGATGAAACCAGGGACCATATCCTCAGCTGTTGCAAGAAAATCGCACAGACAGACTACAAACAAAGACACAACTCTATGGCCCAAATGAATCACTGTGCTCTTGCACACCAAGACTGGGATGCATGCCTTTGAAGCCACAAACACGCCAAAGTTCTTTAATAAGCAAGCAGTTTATTGATAATTTCAAAAGCAGTTGCCAAAAGGTAAAAGGAAATCAATAGAATATAAAAGAAGTTCATACAGCAATCCCAAAGCAGGTAGATTTAGCCAACGAAAATCCAGAAAGGAGAACCAAATTGGTTCTTAGGTCCAAAGTAAAGTCCACAGGAAAATAGTCCTTAAACCCAAGGAGGAAAGCATCCAGAGTCTCTTAGAAAGTCAAAAGCATACTTGAGCAAATCCAAAATCTACTGGCAGTAAAACAGAAATAATAATCACCACAATCAACTTGAACAGGAGTCTTGAGCATGGAAATACATGAGTCTCAGCATGAAATACATACAAGACCAGGCCTGAAGCTAGACGTTGCACTCACCAAAGGACAGAGCTGCAGGAATCCTCTATTTATTCATAAAAACCTACACAAAATGCATTCTGATTCCCATGAGAATTATCCTTCAAATTCCGTTTTTCCCTTATCCTGGCAGACCTTTTGACTCCCCTATCCAGGTGGCGGTCCTGACAGATTTGCCCTCTTCTATCAAAGGTTGCTTCCTCTAGTTTGCTCGTTAGCACATTCCTTTTGTTTTCCCTATCTGCAGACTCAAACTGGTTCACATCAGACTGTCTCAAAGTAGTTCTATCTTGGGAACTAACAATCCCAGAGTCCTCCAATTCACTTTGGTATGTTGTCTTTTCTGTGCCCTCTTCTTCATTCACAAGCCCCTGAGAATCTACATTAAAATCCAACATGTAAAACTCTGAAGGGTTCTACTGTGAAGGGAACTGAACATAACCACAATCAACAACATAACCCAAATCACTCCCCTATCTAGTTGGCTGGGCTCCTACACACTGGAACTTATGTCACAAGTATCACCTGCCAGCAGGAAAGAATTGGTGGGATCAAAGGTCATGGAAAATGAACATTTATTTATTCGTTCACCTATACCAGCAGTAAAGAATTGAGTTAAAAACAGATGACCAAATAAAATGCAATAAAACCAGATAAAACCCCAGGAAAATGAACAATGGCATGCAAAAAAACTGTGGGACTTTCGAATCCAGACTGACAAAGTTTTGGAACACAATACACCAGACATCACGATTGTGGAAAAGAAAAAAAGTCTGGATTATTGATGTTGCCATACCCGGTGACAGCCACATTGAGGAAAAACAACAGGAAAAACTCAGCTATTATGAAGACCTCGAAATTGAACTGCAAAGGCTCTGGCATAAACCAGTACAGGTGGTCCCAGTGGTCACTGGTACACTGGGTGCTGTGCCAAAAGAGCTCAGACGGCATTTGGAAACAATAAACATTGACAAAATCACAATCTGTCAACTGCAAAAGGCCACCTTACTTGGATCTGTGCACATCATTCGGAAATACATCACACAGTCCCAGATGCTTGGGAAGTGTTCGACTTGTGATTTTTTGATATGAAAAATATCCAGCATTTGCTGTGACATACTGTGGTTTTGTGTCAGTAAAATAATAATGATAATAATAATCCCCACTTTTTCTCTCCACAGGGAGACTCAAAGCAGCTTGAAGAATATATGTTTCTTTCCCAGTCCTTTCACAGAAATGCCAAAGTAAGTGCCAAAGGGGAAGGGGCTTTCCAGAGTGACAATACCCATATCACCTCAACAGAACTATAAAGAAAAAATAAATTTAGAATTATAGCCCATGTTTCCATTAAGTCCTTTGGGGAAGGAGGAGCTCAAGCTATATATACACATTTACTGCTTTTAGAAAGCCATTCATCTCAAGTTAAGTGCTGATCCCATAGACAGCACTCTTTCCTAGTGGAACAGCAAATATTGTAAAGTGTAAATAACTTTGATATCTTAGCATGAAATGTCCTCTTTTAATTGTATTATTAATTTGAAACAATATTGACTCTTTTGTAGCACCAATGAGCTCCACTTAATTTAAACTGGAGTCAGATATGACAATGCACTCCAATTCATTCTTAAGGGATTTCCAGCAAAATCCAGGGTTTGCGATCTCCCTAGAGATTCATCCTGTGCTTTAACCTCAGCCCAGCATTAATAGATTTGTGAGAACATTTTCCAAATATATTTTACACAATAAATACATTTTATTTATTTATTAATAAGGCACACAAACAAGGCAAATAAGTGAGAAGATTTTGTTTATGGCACTGGGGCTTAATTTGCATGCATCTTTCTTACAATAAAGTCAAACACACTTTTCCTGTCCACTGGGACAGCAAAGTTCTGCCAGCTTAAAACAAAAACTGATTCCCCTTAAAGATGTTAGAAGTAGCAACCTCAGCATGCCAATTAGCAGAGTAATGGTTTGTTTCCATGTTTGTAAAGTATTTTGACATAGTATTTATTCACGTAATGCCCTGTTTGTTGGTCTGAGCCTCACCATCACTGCTTCTTGCATGAGTTAGCCTGCAGCTAGTCCATTTGTTCATCTTACATTTTGTAATTTGCACATTTCTATCTCTCTTCCTCTATATTTAAAGAGCAGATACTCCAGAGCTTCTCACAATGAGATGCTAGACCTGTAGGTGTGGTGTGGGGTTGGTTGTTGCACATTTGCTGCTTGCAAATACTAAGTGCTCTGCTTATGAGATGCAATATGATCTCTCACAATTCCCAATAGATATTACAAAAAAACCCTCCTGTCTTATATCATTGTACCAATTCTATAGTTTGTGGCAGGTGTTTCACAATGAAGGATCAGTCACAAAAAGGGAGCTCTCCTTCATTTTTTATTGTTTGCTTCAAGTCATTTCTGACTCCTGGCAAACCCAAGATGAACCTATTAAACGTTTTTCTTGGCAAGATTTGTTCAGAGAGGTTGCCTTTGCCTTCTTGTGAAACTGAGAGTGTGTGACTTGCTTATGGGTTTCCTTTGCCGGAAAGGATCTGAACTCTGGTTCCTAGAGTTGTAATCCAGCTAAAACCTATACTATGATAGCTCTCCTTGTCCACCTATTAAGAGTGGAAGATCTATGGAAAGATCTCAGAGGGACGTCCTCAGAAGGAAAGACCTCAGAGGGAGGTACACATCTCTTGTTGTTGCTTCTATGATTCAGCAGAAGAGAAAGGGTCACCTGCTTGGCTGGAGCCTCCTGTGGTGCAATGGGTTGAAACCTTGTATTGGCAGGACTGGTGTTTCGTCAGTGTTTCAAATCTGGGGAGAGTGGGTTCAGTTCCTTCTGTCAGCTCCAGCTCCCCATGTGAGGACATGAGAGAAGCCTCCCACAAGGATGGTAAAACAACAAACATTTGGGCATCCCCTGGACAACGTCCTTGCAGATGGCCAATTTTCTCACATCAGAAGCAACTTGCAGTTTCTCAAGTTGCTCCTGACATTTTTTTTAAAAACCCAAACCTGCTTGGCTTTTCTGTCTAAGGCCAGACTTTGTAGTTGGCTAATCAAGGACTCTATAGTATAGAGGTTTGTGGTCATGCCACATTTAGCCACTCGCCCACTTTGTTTCCTGGCCAACAAGTTGACCTGGAGCATGCATTCAAAGCAAATAGGCAGCCAGGTCTTTCTGTTAATGATGCCTTATTAATGAGAAAGAACTGCTTTCCCTGACTGCAAACTAAGGAACTCTCTTTGATATGATGGGATTGGCAAATGCTGCAAGCAGCATCAAAACTTTTTGCTACACGTGATCGGTTTATAGAATTCATGCCAACATGACAGCTTGGGGACCTTCATTTTCTATCGAGACAAATTCCTAGCCCTTTATTGGCTGATTTCCACTCACCAGGGCACTGGAATTGGTGGGGAAGGAATGTGGTGCCCAGATAGCATTTTAACAAATGGGTCCACTTAGATTTGAATTAGGAAACAGCATTCTCTGGAAACTACAAAATACTTTTTGGCAGTCTCACATTTCTCATGGGATGAGGTCCAACAAGCAATGAATCTATTAGAAGTCCATGCCAGGTGTGAAAAACACCCACTTCTGTCACAGTAACACCGGCATTAAACTTATATATACTCCTAACATAATAGCATCTTTAAGCAATGTCTCTCGTCTCTCGGCATTACTTCGCGAACGAAGATTCAGGAAGGACTCATCCCACGCTTTTTACAAGCGCGTTGATGACTAAAAAGGCCAATCTGAGATAGGCAAGTTCGGTTGCAGAAAGCGCAGCAGAAAGTCTCCTTGGGTGATGTGTTTTCAAGTTGCGGTTCTTTCTGCGTTGTCGTTTCTCTTCGAGACCCATTCGGCGTGTCTTCTCGAAAGAGGCCGCAGCATTGTGGATAGTGCTTCTCCATGCCTCCCGATGTGAGGCCAGGGTGGACCATTGTTGGTGATCAATCTGGCCAAGCCTGAGATGTTGTTTCAGGAGTCCTTATATCTCTTTTGGGGCGCCTCTCTTGCGCTGACCCGTGGCGAGTTCACCGTAGAGTAGTATCTTTGGGAGGCGGTGGTCCTCCATCCTAGAGACGTGCCCTGCCCAGCGCAGCTGTGTTCTCAATAGCATGGCCTCAATGCTGGTGATCCCTGCTTGCTCAAGGACAGCAACATTCGTCACATAGTCGGTCCAGTGTATATTTAGGATTGTGCGAAGACAGCGCTGATGAAAGCGCTCGAGGAGTCGTAGGTGTTGGCGATAGGTGACCCATGTTTCAGACCCATAGAGGAGAATGGACAGTATGATAGCTCTGTACACACTGATTTTGGTGCTTTGTCTCAGGTGCTTGTTGCTCCAGACTCTTTTGTGAAGCCTTCCGAATGCACTATATGCCTTTGATAATCTGTGATCTATCTCTTTGTCAATCTTGGCGTCTGAAGAGATGATGCTTCCCAGGTAGGTGAACTGCTGAACGGACTTAAGCACAGATGTGCCTATGCTGACGTGAGGATGGTGGTGTTCTTCCTGTGGTGCGGGCTGGTAGAGGACTTCTGTTTTCTTCAGGCTGACTTCCAGCCCAAACAGCTCTGCAGCTGTTGCAAAGCAGGATGTGAGGCGCTGCAGGGCTGCTTCTGAATGGGCGACAAGGGCAGCATCGTCAGCAAAAAAAGTAGCTCACGGACTAGATAGTTTAGAGTCTTAGTGCGAGCCCTCAGACGGCTTAAGTTGAACAAGCTACCATCAGTACGATAGCGTATATATATGCCGTCTTCTTCTTGTAGGTCTGCCATAGCCCTTTGGAGCATCATGCTGAAGAAGATTGTAAATAGGGTTGGTGCAAGAACACAACCTTGTTTCACTCCATTAGTTATGAGAAAGGGCTCCGAGAGAGCATCGCCATATCTGACTTGACCGTGCTGGCCCTCATGTAACAGGACAATCATTTTGAGGAACTTGGGGGACATCCTAGACGTTCCAGGATCTGCCACAGACCTTTCCTGCTCACAGTGTCGAAGGCTTTGGTGAGGTCGACAAATGTTACATAGAGTCCTTTGTTCTGCTCTCTACATTTCTCTTGCAGTTGTCTAAGGGCAAAAACCATATCTGTGGTGCTCCTATTTGCTCTGAAGCCGCATTGGCTTTCAGGGAGAAGTTCTTCTGCAGTAGCCGGAACTAATCTGTTCAGGAGTATCCTTGCAAGGATTTTTCCAGCAATGGAGAGCAGTGTTATACCTCGATAGTTTGAGCAATCGGATTTTGTTCCCTTTTTCTTATACAGGGTGATGATAACTGCATCTCGGAGATCTGATGGCAGTTCACCTTTTTCCCAGCAACTCACAAGGAGCTCGTGGAATTTAGCATGCAGTACATGACCTCCCTGTTTCCAAGCTTCAGGTGGGATTCCATCGATCCCGGCTGCCTTGCCATTTTTCAACTGCTGTATGGCCTCAATGGTCTCTTCCAGAGTGGGAGCTGTGTCCAGTTCATTTTTCATTGGTTGTTGTATCATGTGTTGGATAGCTGAACCTTGGACTACTCGGCTGGCATTAAAGAGACCCTGAAAATGTTCAGCCCATCGGTTCAGGATGGAGGTTTTATCAGTAATTAGTGTTTGACCATCTGTACTGTATAAGGGGCTTTGGACCTGATAAGTAGGTCCAAACACTGCTTTGAGAGCTTCATAAAAACCTCTGTGATCACCGAGATCTGCACAGCGTTGTGTCTTTTCTGATAAATCAATCCACCACTTGTTCTGGATGTCTCTGAGTTTTTGTTGGAGTTTACTACATGCGAGACGAAAGGCTGCTTTTCTTACATGGCAAGATGGCTGGGCGAGGAATGCCTGGTGAGTGGTTCTCTTCTTTGCCAACAGTACATATGCAACAAGACCACTGTTTAATAAGGCAAGAAGGACTTTTTTTTAAAAAAAGTGTATGTAAGTTATGAGAGCAAACAGTTTGTGGCTGATGACACGGGACAAGTACATAAAGTAGTTGGGAATACATTGAAGGATGTTACAGGTTGAGTATTCCTTATCTGAAATACTTGGGACCAGAACTGTTTTAGGTTTTGGATTTTTGTTCTTTTGTTTTTTTAATTTTTGTTGTTGCAATACTTGTAATTGAATATACCAGTACATAATGATATATTTTGAAGATGGCATCCAAATCAAAACACAAAATGTTTTGATGTATCAAATACACATTGCTTGAAGGTATTTTATACAATATTTTAAATAATTTTGTGCATGAAACAAAGTTTGTGTACATTGTGTACATGAACCATCAAAAGCAAAAGTGTCGCTATCTGCCACCTATGTGGACAATTTTGGATGATTTGGAATTTTGGATATGGGATGTTCAACGTGTATTAGCTCATTTCGGCATTCACCATAGGTGTTAAATCAACACACAAGGTGTCATCAAGGACACCATCACCACAGCTGTTCAACTATTTCTGATACAATCATTTCATTCTGCTGCAGTTCCCACATCCCATATCATGTGGGGCAAGTTTTCTATCCCTAAGCAGGATGAAGTTACTCCCCTGCTGATGTCTGGACAAAGAGGGCATTATGGTGGACAGGAACAATGTTCATTTTACTCCAATCCTTAGGTTTTATTTTGTATATTAAATTTTGTTTTAATTGCAAAATTTTAATGTTTGGTAGGGTGCAATTATGCAATTACGGCAGCACCTTCTATTTGGAAGAAATATCAAAACTGTACAATTATATAACTGTATCACAAGGAAAAATAATCAATTAATTAAAGCATTTAGAACAGGCATGGGCAAACTTTTTTGCCTTGGGGTTGCTGGGCCAGGGAGGGCTGAGCCAGGAGGAAGGGAGAGGAGGGGCCAGGGGTGGGAGTCATCCTCAAACCATTCCCCCAGAAGGAGGGTGAGACATGCAATGACTGCCCTGATCCTCCCCAATCCTCCCTCTTATCCTCCTCCCTGATCCTTGGGCCACCCGTCCTCCCATCCTTATGCCAAGAGGATAGCCCAGGGAAGACACGCAGCAGCTGAGAGTGCTCTGGGGCTCTCCCAGCCACCATGTGCCTTCCGTCCCCATTTTTTCCGCATAAGGACATGGTGAGCCACAGGGAAAATTAAGAGGACCTGACATAAGTGCCCAGAGGGTTGTGTCTGGCCTGAGGACCTTAGTTTCTCCATGCCTGATTTAGAAAGTACCTTTTGGTGTGATCATGCACACCAAAAAGTAGTTTACACCCAGCTCCTTTCCTCTTGGAAAATCTTTTCAGAAAATCTGTTATCAGAATAAAAATTGTTATATAAACTTTATAAATCTATAGGTATGGGTCTATTTGACATACAGCGAGCATGCACGCCTTTGCTCTGCAGTAATCTTTTTATAAATTGACTTTGGAATGTTGTCCAACACCCTGCCGGATCCCAGGAAACAATCCTTTAAAATCTCCATAATCCCTTTACAATTGACTGGGAGCCATGAGGGGAACATACATAACGAAACTTACTTCAGAAGTCTTGGGTTCCTTTGCTTGTTTCCCCTGATGTGATCAGGACTATCAGTGTGAACGATCCATCTCCCATACCTCAAGCCAGCCTCACTCTCACAAAACCCATTGAAATGGTCATTATCTTCAGCACCCATTGAGTACTTTGGACTAACCCCATTGTGTCCACCAGAGCCCAACCATTAAGCTCATCATGGACCCACTGGTGATTGCCACACCATGTTCCTTTTTGATCATGCCCCTCTCAGAGGCTGATTAATAAACAGATTAACACTTCAAATACTCCAGTGACAGTTTATTAAATTTCCCACCACCACAAAGAGCCAACCAGCAATGATGTTGGACTGAGTCCTGAGTCACTCAGGATACAGATACTAGCTGGACAGTTTCTCAACTAATTAGGAGTCGGCACAGGTTTCTTGAATAGATAGCTGTCAAAATGAAATTAAAATAATCTGGGTTCACTATTGCAGCATGTCAGTTCTTTCAGGGCGATCCTGCTGACATCCTCTCTAGTCATTGAAACGAAGGCCTCTGATATTGCCTTCAGCCTGCCTGTGCCTTGTCTGGTCCTCTGGCAGCTTGGCACTCTGGGCCCTGAATCCATGGTTTTAGCAGAACTGAAATCACATAACAAAACCATGGCAGGAAAACCTTATAATAGGTTTACTTTGGGATTGCCACCAAACAAGAACTACAACAGAGGCCTTTTTCTTAACAGGAAGTGATCTGGAAATATGTTACTTCTCACTCTGAACTTTAAAACAAACTCCTGCATGAGCGGGTTTCTACAATGTGTTTTGCATTTTGTGGGGCTGATTTCATTATGCATCCTAGACCCCTGCCCATCCTGGCTGATTAAGGAAGCCAGAGGGGGTTTGGCAGAGTGGGTGAAGGTGGTGGTTAATGCCTCCCTTCGGGAAGGCATCATTCCAGCCAGCTTAAAGCAAGCTGTTATAAAACCGCTGTTGAAGAAACCTTCACTGGACCCCACTCAATTAGTGAACTATCGGCCAGTTTCCAATCTCCCCTATTTGGGCAAAGTCATGGAACGTGTGGTGGCCTCGCAACTCCAGGGGTTCTTGGTGGACACTGATTATCTTGATCCGGCACAGTCTGGCTTTAGGCCGGGACATGGGACTGAGACAGCCTTGGTCGCCTTGGTAGATGATCTACGCCGGGAACTTGACAGGGGAGTGTCCCTGTTGGTTCTGCTGGACCTCTCAGCGGCTTTCGATACCGTTGACCACGGTATCCTTCTGGGTCGCCTTGCAGATATGGGGCTTGGGGTACTGCCTTGCAGTGGCTCCAGTCCTTCCTGGAAGGTCGTGCCCAGAAGGTGTCATTGGGTGACACCTGTTCGGCTCCACAGCCGTTGTCCTGTGGAGTCCCTCAGGGTTCAGTACTGTCCCCGATGTTGTTTAACATCTACATGAAACCGCTGGGAGAGATCATTCGGAGTTTCGGAGTAAGGTGTTATCTGTACGCAGATGATGTCCAGATCTGTCACTCCTTCCCACCTGTCACCAAGGAGGCTGTCCAGACCTTGAACCGGTGCTTGGCCGCTGTGTCGGACTGGATGAGGGCTAGCAAATTGAAACTAAATCCAGACAAGACAGAGGTCCTCCTGGTCAGTCGTAAGGCCGAACAGGGCATAGGGTTACAGCCTGTGTTGGACGGGGTTACACTCCCCCTGAAGACGCAGGTTCGCAGCTTGGGAGTGATCCTGGACTCAGCGCCAGGGGAGCTTTTGCACAGTTGAGACTCGTGCGCCAGCTGCGCCCGTACCTTGGGAAGTCTGATCTGGCTACGGTCGTCCACGCTCTGGTCACATCCCGAATAGATTACTGCAACGCACTCTACGTGGGGCTGCCTTTGAAGACAGTTCGGAAATTGCAATTAGTCCAGCGGGCGGCAGCCAGATTACTAACGGGAGCTACATACAGGGAGCATACCACCCCCTGTTGTGTCAGCTCCACTGGCTGCCTGTCCAATTCGGGCTCAATTCAAAGTGCTGGTTTTGACCTTTAAAGCTCTATACGGTTCTGGCCCAGCTTACTTGTCCGAACGCATCAGCCGCTACGTCCCATCCCGTAACCTAAGATCATCCGGGGAGGCCCTGCTCTCGCTCCCGCCGACCTCTCAGATGCGGTTGGTGGGGACGAGGGACAGGGCCTTCTCGGTGGTGGCCCCCACCTGTGGAATGCGCCCCTATGGAGGTACGGTCCACCTCATCCCTCCTGGCATTCAGGAAAAAGGTAAAATCCTGGCTCTGGGACCAGGCGTTCCCACACCAGCACTAAGCAGCATGTTAGATGGGATTTTAATGGAAGGGAGGAAGAGGGTCAATGTTTTTATGGTTGAATATTGTTTTAAATTGGAATGATTGCAGATGTTGCTGAGGGATTGTATTTTAATGTCTTAATGTATTTTAATGTGTTGTGGGGTTTGGGGTTTTACGCTGTTGATGTGGCATCGAATTGTGCCGTGCTGTAAGCCGCTCTGAGTCCCCCCTCGGGGGTTGAGAAGAGCGGGGTAAAATCCTGAAATAAATAAATCTGGTTTAGATTTAGGGCATCCTGAAATGCATTAAAGAGTTCAGCTCAGACTTTCCCCCAGGTTTGCTTGATGCACTTTAAGCCCTTTAATTCACACAGTAGCATGATTTGGCATAGTGTGTTTTGTAGCCACTATGTAGTTGGCTTCAATTGGTATTAAAATAAATTCTCAGTGTAGATTTGCCTTTTCTAGGAATAGATTTGGCTGAAACTGATACAGACCATCCCTCCTAGCATTTAGGAAAAAAGTAAAATCATGGCTATGGGACCCGGCCTTTGCACAATAACAGAATGTAGCACTTTGAACTTTGGACTGAAATAGGATTGGCTAATTGACAGATGAGAATATGGCTTACTGTTTTTAACCTAGTCTTGCGGACGGAACATTGTTTTTAACTTAATTGAATGTTGAGTAGTTGTATGTTTTAACGGTTTAATCTTGTATGTTTTAATGGTTATATTGTATACTCTGGCATCGAATTGCTGCCTTGTAAGCCGCCCTGAGTCCCCCTTCGGGGGTGAGAACTACTGTAAATAAATCAATAAATCATGCTCATCATTGCCAAAGCAGGTTCCAAACTACATCAGAGACCCAAATCATGTTCCAAACTGCATCAGAAACAGACTCCTAATCCAAAGTGTTCATAGTTCACACCATAGGGCTATCCCATTGCCTGATTATGCCTGTCTTACAGAGTTAAATGCTGAACCAGTGTAGGTCAGCCAGCAGTCCATAAAGATCCTTGTTCATCTTTAAATTGGCCATAAGTAAGCAGGTATGCTTTATTTAATATTCTTAAAGTATGTATTTCAGAAATGTGGTTATAGTTTTATAAAGTCTGACATTTTATTGCTAGTAACTATGAATACTATCTTAGTAGAGAGTAGGGGTAAAAAAACTCACTTTCAATTGTGGCTCTGCCATCTACCTTCTTTGATTGTGTCAAAATGTGAGTAGCAAAATATACACTATGTACATAAAGGCTAAAATACATCCATTAGTCAGGGTACAAGGCTCAGTGTTAACTTTGCATATAACACCCACTTCTCACAATTTATAGCAGAGTAGGTAATTTGTTACTCAAGCACTGAAAATCTTATTTGAAGGTCTTGCTTCTGCACATTCGGTTTTGTTTCACAGACACAAAATGTAAGAGAGGGATTGGGATTCTCTGCAGAATTCATACAGACTTTGGGGGACAAATTGCCCAGCCTTTATGTGAAAAGGGTTTTATCTCATGTACCCTAGGAAGCATATTATTAACCTTATGATTGAAAAACCAATGGAAAGCATTTCTTTCGAACTCAGAAAGATAGCCACATTAGTCTGCAGCAAACAAAAACAAACAACAAAAAGTTCTGTGGAATATTAAAGATTTAACAATTTTTTACTTTGGCACATGTTTTGCATCTGAAGAAATGGGCTTCAGTCCTTAATAGCTATATTTACATATTTGAAAGGATATCATATTGAAGATGGAGCAAGCTAGGACTGGATGGCCCTTATGTTCTCTTCCGATTCTATGGTTCTATGTAAAAAAAGTCTTGTATTTACTTCCTTCCTGACTTTTCCCCCAGTTTAGAACGCAAAGCAGCTAACAACAAATGAAAAAACGCATCAGTAATTACTTCCCTACAAAAATAAACCAGCGAGGGAGTCAGTCTACCTTCTCTTGGAAGAGAATTCCAGAACTTGGGGGTAGCCAATGGTAGCGCTGAAAGAAGGGTGTCCCTGCAGATCTTTTTAAAAATATATATGTTTTTTATTGCCGACACAGGTAGAATGATATCACATTCCATCACTATTTCCAAATACATATCAAATATTGTTTTCATAGTGTTCTTATCCTTACCTATTCCACCTTTATTTCTCACTTGTGTCTATTGATTTTAAACCCCTCCCCTCCCCCACCCTCTGGGAACAGTACTCGTCTTCATTCAAATATTATTTTAATTGAACAATCGTGGAAAGAGAATGGTTCAGCTCTTTATATCTTTCTTTTCCTTTGACTTTTTCTATCAATCTTCCCCATTTCTGAACCAGGTCTTCTTGATTCAGCATGATGTATATTTGGCTCTTCTTTCAAAGATGTAGCCCCGAAGCATAAAATCTGCTAAGTAACCCTACCATTTTTAAACTTCCCACTTTCTATGGTCTTTCCACCCCAAGGCCACAATTGCTTGGGCGGCTACTATAATGTATTTTATAATGTCCCGCCAAGCTTTGATGTTTTTGTTCTTGTCTAATCTCTGGATAAAAAAATATTTTTATTCAAAAGCAATTTATGCCCTATTAATTCTTCCATTTCCTTCTTTACCTTATTAAAAAAAATCTTGTACTCTGTCGCATTCCCACCACATATGTATATAGAGGCCAATTTTTCCACATCTGTGCCAACACAATTTTGTGGTTGTTTTAGTTATGTGCGCTAGTTTAATTGGGGTTCTGTACCATTTAGTCAGTATTTTCCTTTGTGTTTCTCTAATCCTTATATATTTGATATTTTTGATTGAATTGATCCAGTGTTCAATGTCTGAATCATTGTTATTTATATCCTATTTCCATACTTCTACCAATGTTTGTTTCTAATTATATTGAATTCCAACTAATTTCTTGTATATGAACCCCATCAGGCCTTTCTCCTTTTCTAATTTCCACTTTGGCCCTGCAGATCTCAAAGCATAATTTGTAAGGGAGAATATAGCATTTCAAATAATCTGGCCTTGTTTAGGTGCATCTGTACCATAGAATGAATGCAATCTGATACTACTATTTGTAATTTTGCACTCTTTGGCAAAAAAAAGATAAAGGTAAAAGTTTCCCCTTGACATTAAGTCTAGTCGTGTCCAACTCGGGAGGGTGTGTGTGTGTGTGTGCTCATCTCCATTTCTAATCCAAAGAGCCGGCATTGTCCATAGACACCTCCAAGGTCATGTGGCCAGCATGACTGCATGGAGCACCATTTCATTCCCTCCAAAGTGGTAGCTATTGATCTACTCACATTTGCATGTGTTCAAACTGCTAGGTTGGCAGAAGCCAGGGCTAACAATGGGAGCTCATCCTGCTCCACAGATTCAAAAAACTGACCTTCCAATCAGCAAGTTCAGCAGCTCAGCGGTTTAACCCACTGTGCCACCACAGCCCCAGAAAAGGATAAAGACCTTTTGAAACTACAGCTCCCAGGTTTCAATAGCATTAAGCCATGACAGTTAAAGTGGTGCCAAACTGTATGAACTTACAGTGTAGTTGCAACCTTAGTTTTTAAGGTGTCACAAGACCCTGCTTATCCCTTCCACGAAATATATGCTATGGGGGCACAGCTGAGCTATATATTTTCCCTGCTGTCTCAAAGGCAAATGTGCCTTCCTTTTGGTCTAAATGCCTGCAGCAGCGCTCTGCTATGAAGCAGTGAAGGCATATATATATACAGTGTGTGTGTGTGTGTGTGTGTGTGTATATATATCTCCAGATCCATAATGGTCCACGTACACACACACGTACACACACATATATCCATCACCTCCCACTTCATTATGGCTTTCCAAGTGGCCTCAAGGATCTCTGCTGAACTTTACCAAAAGAAGAGGATACACCACTGGGCTTTCTCTTAATCAACAGCAGGCCTTTCTTTATACACGTCATCTGAATGTCAACAGCATTTCCAAATGTCAACAGCATTTTTGTTTCTTCACAGAAACAAACTCCAGAAATGGCTTCATAATCCTCTTCCCAATGAACCTCATCCCAGAATAAGCACTCTGTTCCCAGCCATCAGCACACACAGCCACATGTCTGGCTAGCCAGACCGACTTGCTCGTATGTAAATGATTACCTTACACAAAAGACTAGCTGGAAATCTGGCCCAAGATGTTCCCAACCCCAGCCTAAATTCTCCAGTGGTTTGCACACAGCATGCTCTGGGGGAACATGTCACTCTCAAACCACACCGTTTATAAATTGTACAACCCCATAGCTTTTCAGAGAGCTCTGCTTTGGGAGCAAAACCTGCATTTTACATTTTAATGGGGATGTTTGGTGACAGTGGGGGTGGGACACAAGTATTTCTTTCCTTTTCAGTGGAGTGATGATGTACAGATAGTGAGAGCAGAGCTTGAGAAAGTCCTATGAACGTCAGTGCTCAGCTTGAGGCCAGCCAATCAGAGAGCATAGCTCCCAGTTTGGTTGCTGTGCAGACACAGTTAGGAAATGCTGCCACATTTCTGGGAAGCTATTACAATCTGAGAGCCAGCATGGTGTCATACTTTGAGCGTTGGACTACAACTCCAGAGGCCAGGATTTGAATCCCTGCAGGGCCATGGAAACTGACTGGGTGACCTTGGACAAGTCATACTCACTTGGTCCCATAAGAAAGCAAAGGCAAATCTCCTCTGAACAAATTTTTTTTACCTTGTGTAAGGTTTGCCTTAGATATGTCAGAAATAGCTTAGTCAAACACCAACAATAACTATAGTTGTCGTAGGTTTTTGGGGCTGTATGGCCATGTTCTAGAAGCATTGTCTCCTGATGTTTCACCTACATCTATGGCAAGCATCCTCAGAGGATGCTTGCCATAGATACAGGTGAAATGTCAGGAGAGAATGCTTCTAGAACATGGTCATATAGCCTGAAAAAAACGTACAACCACCCAGTGATTCCAGTCATGAAAGCCTTCGACAAAACAATAACTATAATTTGGGGGGGGGGGTGTCACTCAGAAACCATATTAAAAATACACAGACTTACCCCTTAGGTGTTTGGAAGGTGTTGGAGGCAGGGGCCGGGGCTTTGGGGTGGGGGCCACGACCCTCACGGGGCCCAGGTATTCTACATAGGTGCCTGGGAAATCTCCTTGCTCCTTGGTACGTTCATTAAAGCCATTCAGCCAGCCTTTGGGGTTCCTCTCTTCACCTTCTTTGTAGTCCACACACATAAACCCAGCCTTGTTGACTGTCAGCAAGTCTCCCGGACAGAGGGCCAGGTCTTCTTCCCGATGCTTCTTATATTCATAGAGAGCTCGATACTGTAGCCCATCCGCCGAGGCCATGGCAAGAAAATCCCAAGCCTCCTGAGTTATATACCAAATTTGCCAGCTCTGTACACTCACATGGGCATGGAAAAGGGGAGCATTGGAGTAGGGTGTAGAGCAAAGAAGTGAAATTTCACTGGTTCTTCCTCAACGTCTCTCAGTTTCAACTTCAGAAGTCAATGTATTCTTGTTCAATGGGAAATATTATATATACTAAACCTTGAAGGGTAAACAGTCTGCCAAAACCCAAGCCATCAATCTGTCATGATCAACTTTGCAAGGCCCAGCCCTACTGTACTTGCTGAGCAACAGTCCATAATGAAACTGGGCAAGCAGCCTCTCTTTTCTCCCCTCTTTTTCAGCTTCCAGTTTATTAGCACCAGATCTGTCAGAAGTTTCCTTTGCTGCAAGAGTAAGACAGTGGCATTAATACTTCCCTATGGAGACATTTTTTTTCCATGTCAGGAGCGACTTGAGAAACTGCAAGTCGGTTCTGGTGTGAGAGAATTGGCCATCTGCAAGGACATTGCCCAGGGGATGCTTGGATGTTTGACTATCCTGTGGAAAGCTTTTATCATGTCCACGCATGGGAAGCTGGAGCTGACAGATGGGAACTCACCCCGCTCCCCGGATTCAAACTGCCAACCTTTTGGTCAGCAGTCCTGCCGGCACAAAGGTTTAACCTTATGGAGGCATGATCGCCAGCTTTTCAACTCCCCTCTGCAAGTGTGCCTTTCTGTGCAGAATAGCAGCAACTGAGATGTTTCCCAGTCCCTGGTGTATAAAGCTGTACCCCATGTGTCAGCCCATGGAGGGTCTTGAAATCATAAAAAGAAGGTATCCGCAGAACAATTATTTCCCTCCCTGGCCATTTGGCAAACCCATAATGATCCAAGTCATCTCTCATGCTGTTCTTGGTCCAAATAATTTCTCATACCTTTTTTGACCGCAAGGGTTTTGAAAGAACAACCCACAATTACCCAAGGGCAGAGGAATACTGACGGGGGAAGGCAGATGACCCATTCAACATACTCATGTATTCCAAAGCATCCTAGCCAGCACAGCATCACCATTAGATTAACATGCAGCCCAAGAGTCTGTGTGGACAAGCCACCACAGGAACATCTTACTGTGTTGGGAAGAACTTCCTGATGGAAATTCAACAGTGGGAATCAGTGGCCTGGGGTGGAGGCTCCTTCTTTGGAGGCTTTTAAACTGAGACTGGATGGCCATCTATCTGGGGGTGCTTTCATTGTGCTTTTCCTGCATGCCCGGGGGTTGAACTAGATGGTCCGTGTGGTCTCTTCCAACTCTTAAGATTCTATTTTTCAATGTCAGGAGTGACTTGAGAAACTGCAAGTCGCTTCTGATGTGAGAGAATCGGCCGTCTGCAAGGACGTTGCCCACAGGATGCCTGGATGTTTGACCATCCTGTGGGAGGTTTCTCTCATGTTCCCACATGAGAAGCTGGAGCTGACAGATGGGAGCTTCACCCCATTCCCTCAATTCAAACCACTGACCTTTCGGCCAGCAGTCCTGCTGGCACAAGGGTTTAACCCATTGCACTACTGGGGGCTCTATGATTCTATGGGCCTCATCACACTAGAGCAGGCATCCTCAAACTGCAGCCCTCCAGCTGTTTGGACCTCCAACTGCCAGAAGTCCCAACGAGCTTGTTCAATTGTCAGGAATTATGGGAGTTGAAAGTCCAAACAGCTGGAGGGCCACAGTTTGAGGATGCCTGCACTAGATAATGAACCCACTTTAAATCCAGTTTCTGCCTCCTGCAGAATTCTGTGTTTTGTAGTTTAGTGAGGCTGAGCTTACACGTGGGAGTGGGACAGTGAGCTTGTTATCTGCTGGGACTGGGTTTTGCGATCTCCTGTAGATACCAAATTTGTGGAGACTTATGTTCCATTATATACAGTAGCACAGTAAAATGGCATGCAAATGTGAGTAGATCAATAGGTAAGGTAACGGCGTTCCATGCAGTCATGCCGGCCACATGACCTTGCAGGTGTCTACGGACAATGCCGGCTCTTTAGCTTAGAAATGGAGATGAACACCAACCCCAAGAGTCGGACACGAGTGGACTTAATGTCCGGGGGAAACCTTTCCCTTATACAAATTGATCAACCCAATCTGAATCCAGGGCTTCAGTCAACCCAGCAGCCTGCGCTATCCTAGCCCCAGCACTCCGGACATGCTCAGAGAATCACTCACCACAGAAGGCGCTTTCTTCTTCCCAGGCGCTGGATTCCAAACCTCCACGCTGCAGCTTCCGGCACCAAAGCAAGTTGCATCAAGAGAGAAAGTCAGGGAAAGGACCTTCCACAGGAAACTAGGACCCAATTTTCCTAGTTCCCAACAAACCTCCCAACCTCTGAGGATGCTTGCCACAGACGCAGGAGAAACGTTCAGGAGAGAATGCTTCTAGAGCATGGCCATACACCCCGAGAAAACCTACAGCAACCAAAGGAAAGGATTTCTTTGTCCTGCTCTCTTGAGAGGCACTTGCATGGCCTTGATCCCCCGCGGCAACCCGGAGTAAAGAGGAGGGAGAAAGGCGCGCAGCACAGACCTGCGCCTGCCTCTCTCTCCGTCCCTTTAGGCAGCGGAGGTCCCGTTTGCAACCCAGGCAGTGGGATGGGAAGAGAAGGGGGCGCTTGGGAAGGGAGGGAGGAGAAGGGGGCCAGGCTGAAAGTTGCTACGGTCCAGCTGCCTCTCTCTATCCCTTTCCCAGGCAGTGGGCACTGGGTGCCATCCTCCTCCTCCTCCCCGCGCCTCCTTTCTCGACTTTCTCCACTCCCCTTCCACTGCTGTATGGGATGGAGAGGGTGATGTCAGACTCGGCAGCAGGCACTCCTCCTCCTCCTGGCTGCCTGGACTATCGCTCTGTCTGTCTGCAGAGGGAGAAGGAAGCAGGGCAGGGAGAAGCAGAGCAGGCTGGCAAGGCAAAAGCGGCGGGGGAAGGAGACAACCAAGGCCGGCAGCAGGCTCGGAAGAGGTTTGGGGCAGCTGGAAGGAGGCAGAGAAAGGAAGAGCAGAGCCGGCAAGAAGGGCACCTCGTCGGGTACAGCAGTCTTGGATGGAAAGCATCACCAGCTTCAGGGTTGCCCATGGAAAGATGGCATCATCAGCTGCTTTCTGTTGGCAAAGCCGCTTTGCCGAGCAGCCTGGGATTGGGGACTGGGGGCCCTTCCACACATCCCAGAATATCAAGGCAAAAAAATCCTACTATATCTGCTTTGAACTGGGTTATCTGAGTCCACACTCAGATAATGCGGGCTTTTCTGCCTTGATATTCTGGGATAAAGGGCTGTGTGGAAGGGCCCTCCGTGGGAACAATGATGGCATCTAGACCTTTTTCTAGCTCAGGTTCAAAGGCCACCCTTCTGTGTGTCTGTGCTTGAACTGTTTCAAGGCATATGTATGTATGTATGTATGTGAATATGTGGAAGGCCCATATTGTCAGACAGGTCGGTATTTTTATTCAGTTCGATTACTTGCTGCAGGTATGTTTTCACAAACCCAAACGGGGACATTAAAGTGAGCACCATGCCATCACTGAGTCCCATGAAAGCAGCAGCCTTTTGCCTTACCATCACACTAGAGATAAAATCCACTTAAAATTCAGTTTTTGGCTCCTGCAGAATTCTGGGGTTTGTAGTTTAGGGAGGTGGCTTTCACAACTTCCCTAAACTACAAACCCCAGAATTCTGCAGGAGGCAGAAACTGGAATTTAAGTGAGTTTTTTTCTCTAGTGTGGTGAAGTGGTTGGTGGTCCAAGTTTGCCCAATCTTTTGGGGAAGAAGGCTAGTTGGGTGAAGGCCTGAGGTGGCTCTGCTAGTGCAGAACTATTTGGTGCCTTGGCATACCAGGAAGGGTAGGATCTAACAGGATCATGTTGGACCATGGTTTCTGGACCACCTATTTGGATCTAGTGTAGTCACTCCATCATGCCTGTGGAGAAGAGCAGTTGACCCTCTCCTGTGCTCTAAGAATGGCAATGGTCCTGAATGCCCTGTGGAAGGGAGAAAATCTCATCAAAATTGATGAGCCAACCTGGGTTCTCAACCCACTAGAGCAGTGCTTCTCAACCTGGGGGGCCCAGATGTTTTTGGCCTTCAACTCCCAGAAATCCGAACAACTGGTAAAGTGACTGGGGTCTCTGGGAGTTGTAGGCCAAAAACATCTGGGGACCCCAGGTTGAAAACCACTGCACTAGAGAATGAATCCACTTAAAATCTGGTTTCTGCCTCCTGCAGAATTCTGGGGTTTGTAATTTGGGGAGGAGCCTTTAACAGCCCCACTAAACTACAAACCCTAGGATTCTGCAGGAAGCAGAAATTGGATTTAAAGTGGATTCCTTTTCTAGTGTAATGAAGTAGCTGGTGTTGTGGTTGGACTAGGACTCTGGAGACCAGGCTTTGAATCTCTGTTCCGCCATTAAACCCAATGGGTGACCTTGGACCAGTCACACTTTCTCAGCCTCAGAGGAAGGTCAGGGCAATGCCCTTCTGAACATATCTTGCAATACAGGGATAGGGTTGACACAAGTCGGAAATGACTTGAAGGCACACGACAGTAATAAACAACAAATTTGTACAAGATGGAGCCAGAATACAATAGAATCATTCAATCGTAGAGTTGGAAGAGACATCCTGGGCTATCCAGTCCAACCTCCTGCCAAGAAGCAGGAATCTTTTCTCCCTCCTTCCCCAAGATTCAGGAAGGAATTTGTGGCTACACTTTTGGAGGACAAAAAGCATGGGAGTATTGACTATTCTAGCCCCCCCCTGGTGGCGCAGCGAGTTAAACTGCTGAGCTGCTGAACTTGCTGACCAAAAGGTTGGTGGTTCAAATCCGGGGAGTGAGTTGAGCTCCCACTGTTAGCCCCAGCTTCTGCCAACCTAGCAGTTTGAAAACAAGCATATGTGAGTAGATCAATAGATACTGCTTCTGTGGGAAGGTAACAGCACTCCATGCAGTCATGCTGGCCACATGACCTAGGAGGTGTCTACAGACAACACCAGTTCTTCGGATTAAAAATGAAGATGAGCACCACTCCCCAGAGTTGGACACAACTAGACTTAATGTCAGGGGAAACCTTTTTCCTTTTCTTTTTTGGCCATTCTAGTTTTCCACAATAGAGATTTTGCCATTGGCCTATCCTGATTGATATTTCATCATCAAGGGGAAAGAAAACAAAAGCCACAAAGATCTGTTTCTCGGTGCGGGTCACTGTAGAATTAATGCAGTTTGGCATCACGTTCACTTCCATGGCTTAGAGCTATGGAATCATGGGAGTTGTAGTTTGGTGAGGCACCAGAACTCTTTAGCAGAGAGGGTGAAAAACCTTGTAGAACTGCAACTCTTATGCAACTCATAATGTTGAGCCATGACAGTTCAGTCTAAACTGCATTCATTCTACAGTGTAGATGCACCTCCTTTCACACCACACCATCATAGCTCTTTGATTTCACTTTAATACTGCCATGGCTTTGCTCTGTGGATTTTTGGGATCTGTAGTTTGGCAAAGCATGACAGTTCTCTGGAAATGAATTCTCTGGAAACTACTTCTGAGGATGCCTGCCATTGATGCTGTTGAAACTTCAGGAAATAATGCTTCTGGAACATGGAGCCAAAAAACTTACAGCAACCCAGTGATTCCGGGCATGAAAGCCTTCGACAATACATTAATTCAAAGAACCTTCAGAAAACTACAAATACCAGAATTTTGTAGGCAGTTAAATGGTATCAAAGTGCTATAACTGTATCGTGTCAAAGAAACTCACTGGGTACAAAGGGGATGTTCCCACACTCATGCTCAGTGCTGGTTCATATAGTAAAAGGAAAACAAGTCAGATCAAGCCTCAGCTCTGTCATTGCCGAGGACTTGCCACACACGTGCTCCTTGTCAGTCGTGATGCCAAGTGGGGTATAGGATGGTAACCTGTGCTTGATGGGATTATCCTCCCCATGAGGACACAGGTCCGCAGTCTGGGGTCCCCTGGATTCAGCTCTGACACTTGAAGCTCAGGTATCAGTTTTCTCACAGTTAAAACTCATGTGCACAGCTGTGGCTTTACCTCAAAAAGCTTGACTTGGCCATGGTGGGCCATACATCTAGAATGGACTACTGCATGGGGCTACCTTTGATGACGGCTCAGAAACTGCAATTAGTTCAAAGGTTGGCAGCTAGATTACTAACTGGGGCTGTTTATAGGAAGCATACCACACCTCTACTGAAGTAGCTCCGCTGGCTGTTGACAAGTTTCCTGTCCCAATTCAAAGTGCAGGTTATTACCTATAAAACCCTATGCAGCTTGGGTCCAGCCTATCTTTGTGACTGCCCCCCCCCCCACTTTAATGATCGAATTTGGACTGTGGCTGGGATGTTGTACTAATTAGTAATATGTTTTATTGATTTTAATTGGGATCATTTTTTATTTTTGTAATGTGCTGTTTTTATGTGAATCGATATTGTCATTGTCTAATACGTTGATGTGATTTTACCTGTAGTTTATGAGGTTATGGCACTTGTATGTGGTTCTGTAAGTTGTCCCAAGTCCTTTTTGGAAGATGGTGGTAGGATATTATTATTAATAATAATAATAATAATAATTAATTGTAGACATTTATTTACTTCCCCGTCTTCCTTCCCAACAAGGCTAACCCATTGGACATTTGTTGCCCCCAAGCACGATTCTTTTTTTTTTTTTGGGTTCTCTGTGTCTCCTATGTTGCCACCATATGTAAATATTTTGATGTATTCCAAAGTTTTAAATTAAGGTTTTTCTTAAAAAAAAGAAAAGAATAAATGCTTTTGAAGTTATTCTTTTCTTTTTTTAAAAAAAAACCCAACCCTTAATTTAATATGCATATGTGTTGCATCCTATATGACAGATTGCTCCTACCCTATCCTTCCCTACACTATTCGTCTTTGTTTGTAGAACCCTTATAAGAACACAATGGGTTTTCTTAAATTTTAATATCTAAGTAAAATATACCAAGAAACCTGTGCTATTCACAGGGTGAAGGTTAAAACAAAGGCAGCCATTCAGCTCCAAGCAACTGGCATTTGTGTTTCTGCCAACTTAACTTTCACTATGTGAATCAGAACAAGCTGTAGAATAATACTGCCATTCCCTGGAAAATAAGGAAGGAGCACCCTGACTGGCTGTAGGCAAAGACAGCTTTGTGCAATGACATTTTATATTTTTCGGCATGTCGTTCTATAATAGGCACACAGACTGGTTTGTCACCATGTTTGTGATTCTCTACTATTTGTGGAGCATTATGGATGGATGGGTCTTGCTTCAGAGACGACAAAAACACAAGCTAACATGAATATTAAAACTTAGTGATATAAGAGTATGTGGTTGCCCATGGCATGCCCTGTATACCTCTGCCCTCTCTCTTACCCAGCAAGGCTTACATAACTGTCCAGTGAAAAGTGACTCAACAGAAAAAGGGTTTAATTGGTTCCAGTGCTTGATAGGACAGTTGTGGCATGCCTTTTGAAGTCTTCTGAGCTCATGCAGAATACATCTCTCTCAATGCTGAGTAGCTGCAGAGTCCACAGACATCAAGCATGAGAGGCAGGTTATTTATTTAGGGCATTTATATTGCCTCAAAGCCCCCCAAGGCCCCTGAAGTAATGTACTACAGATAAAATCACAGCAATACATTGAAAATAGATTTAAACTTTTCAAAGAGACACACTCCTCAAAAATAATTTAAAAACCGGCAGTTAGAATAGCAGGAGAAGTTTGAAGGACCAAACATCAGGCCTGTCTAAGGGAAGCTCTGAAGAGATAATGGGCCCTTCCACGCACCCAGAATATCAAGGCTTTGAACTGGGTTATCTGAATGCGCACTGCCATATATTCAAGTTCAAAGCAGATAATGTGGGGTTTTATTCAGCTGCATAGAAGGGACCAAAGTCAATCTGACTTCCTATGGCAAGAAGTTCCACAGTCTGGGTGCTGCTACTGAGAAAAACCTGACATAAGTGACTTTTTAAAAAAAAATAGAAGTTTATTGAGTTTTTCCAAGCATAAAATAGACAAACAACATAAATCTGTCTCCTATTGAGACAGTAATTCCGATGGCTTCGGAACAGAATGAAAAGGAAATAGAATTGGATAGAAGAGAAAAGTAAGAAGCTAAGTAGCTTCAAAAAGCGATAGATTCCACAGTGAGAGAGGGGCCCGAAGGCTCCTTTCTCCTGCAGGGTGGCTGGCAGATAGTTAGAAAAGAGTGTACAAAGCGTGTGCATAGTCTTGGGACGAGGGGTTTGTTTCCAGGCCCACTCTTTCCTTTTCCATCATTCTTTTTGTTCTTTTGTGTCCTGCGAGGAAATACAGAAGGAAGGGGGGGGAAAGGTGAATCAACTTATCTCTATCACAATTTTAACTCTACATTAAATTCCCCTTTACAGTAAGTTCTTATTTTTGTCCAGTCCATTGTCTCCTTTTCCTCTTTCGTATCTCCACGTAGATTCTCACTTAGGGCCAGCATCTGTATAGTTCCCCAAAGTTTGGAGAACCAGGCTTCTTTCGAGGGGGTTTCTTCGTCTTTCCATTGCTGGGCAAGGGCCATTCTCGCCGCTGTTATACAAAGGGAAAAGGTTTTCCAATCCTCTTTAGGAAAATTTCTATCCTTTATTCCTAGCAGAAAAAGGTCCGGTTTCTTTTCTACTTTCCACCCCAATAATTTACTTATTTCATTTTGTATCATTTTCCAATACTTGCTTGTTTTTTCACAAGTCCACCAAACGTGAAAGAAGGTGCCATTTATGTCAGTACATCTTCTGCATTTTGGACTGAGGTTTTTATAAATTTTGGCTAGTTTGGCCGGTGCTAGATGCCACCTATAAATCATCTTAACCCAATTTTCTTGATAGGCGTAGCTGACTATACTACCCACATTTCCTTTCCAAATTTGGGCCCATGTATCTTTATTAATTTTGTACCCTAGATTTCTCGACCAGCTCCTCATATATTGCCTCTCTTGGTTGTTCTCCGTCTCCCATTTTAATAACACTTTGTAAATCCTCCCCACCGTTTTCTGGTTTTTCCCCAACATAATTTCCTAAGTGACATAAGTGACTTTTTATTGGTCTTGTTTTATACATCTTTAAACCTTTCTTTGGCTTTATTTTATTTCAAAATTTACCATATGATTTTAATTGGTTTAACATTATGTAATAGATGTTTTTAAATGTTTGCTTTGTAAGTCACAATGGATCTTTTTATGGGAAATAATAATAATAATTTCTTATTACTTGTCTCTCGTCACAGCTCAAAGTGAGGCACAACATAGTTAAAACACATCATAAAAGCAACCAGTAAAATACATATGTTTCTATAAAATACATATATTAAAATACACAGAACAAAGATTAAAATATAGTAGACAAAGGACATGACTCTAAGATTCATAGTTAAAAATTGACTGGGTAGGCCTTTAAGAGAGGTCTCTTAAATTCTGACAGCTGATTAATTAATTAATTAAGACATTTATATCCCGCCCTTCTCACCCCGAAGGGGATTCAGGGCGACTTACACGAGTCACATTATTCCACAACAATTAAAAGCAATTAAACAACATTAAAACAACATATGTAAACATTAGATGACTATTGTGCATAGATTCAAAGCCAGATAATTAGATAATCATATTCATCTATTTATCTATTGAATCTCTTCTGGCAGGTAATTTCCACAGAAAGATGGCATGGAAGTTAAATAAGTAATAATAGTAATACATAATGATAATGTGTGCACATCACTGAGGGACTGCAACCTCATTTACCCCATATAGTTACAATGATAATACTATAGCATCACAGGAGCTGTAATTTTACAAGCCCTCCAGCCTTCTTTGCCAAAGAGTACTGATATGCCAACGAATTACAAATCCAAGATTCCATAGCAGTTTGCAGTGTGAATACCCCCTAGGTTTGAGTCTAGACTTCAAGGTACAAAACCCTATCCACAAAACATCTTCAGCATCTTTGATAGTTCCTTTAGGCTATCCAAAACCAGGAGTAGATTATCTGCCCTCAGCCACTGTTGCCTTCTGGAAACCTGCAAGCACCAATAACGCCCAGAAAAATGACATGACTTTTCTATTTTGGTAATTATATATTTATTGGAGCCACAGTAGCACAGCAGTTAAAACTGCTACCTGCAGGAAAGGCTGCTGATCGGAGGGTTAACAGTTCAAAGTCACGAGTCGGAGTGAGCTCTTGACTGTCAGTCTTAGCTTCTGCCAACCTAGTAGTTCGAAAGCATGCAATGCGAGTAGATCAATTTGTACCGCTTCAGCGGGAAGATAAAACTGTGCCTCATGTAGCCATTTCGGCCAAATGATTGGAGAGCAGCAGGCTCCTTTGGCATGGAAAATAGAACAACAGCACCTCCCCAATGCCAGAAGTTGAGCAATGCATCCAGAGATGGAAAAGGGGGAAGGCATTTACCTTATCTGTGCAATGTATGTCATTGTTTATGTAAAAAGACATTTAATGTTTGACTCATATGTGTTCTGTAATATGTGTTCAGCTCTGAGTCCCTCTGAGGAAAATAATATAAATAAAGTGTATTAATGTTATTAGTAGTATTAGTATTTATCCAATGATATGGGGAGGGATGCTTGTGACTTTGAATATTAATAGATAATGTGATATGAAGTTGCTCTTATAACCTGCATGTCTAGAGTAGTTGTAGTTTTGTTCCTTTCTCCCCTTGCTTTGAGATAATTGGGCATATTGACCTTTACAGCACTTTATGTGATTTGTAGAGAGCCCCCTTTCTCCTCCTTAATGGTAAGGAGAGGCTAAAGTTGCCACTTATTTATTACTATTCTCCACTACAGCTGAGTGTATCACTATGGGATGAAATTACCCAGAGGTCTGGCTTGATAATTAAACTTCTGAGGAACATTCAATGTATCATAGCAACCACATGTATCACAATCCCAGAGCAGGTATTCATAATCGCAGAGGTGCATTTTATTTCTAGCAATCCCATTCTCCTTAAGGGACAAAAGTTAGGGATGGGACTGTTAATTATTTAGCCAGGTGAATAAGCAGTGTTGGCAGCCCATTTACACCACCGGATTCTCTGTTGTGGTTGCAAACTAATTTCAACAAAGAAGAGCTTTCTCTAACAGAAAAGATGGGGATGGAAAATGCATTGATCTACAGGAAAATTAATACAGGCTTGAGGAATTTATGGGTCCCATGATACTATTGTACTCCAGTTGGTATCTGCCCTAGCCAGCCTGGCAAATGGTGTGGCATGATAGGAGCAGAAGGTCATCAGCATGTGGAAAGCTGAATTCTCTCAACCCTTAACAGACTTATAAAATTATAGAGTTGGAGGACATCATAAAGGCCACCCTAACCAGCCCCCTGCGATAAAGGAACACACCACCAAAGCACTCCCAACAGATGGCCATCTACCTTCGTCCAATGAGGCAGCCACTTCCTCTGGTTTTGTGTGTGTGTGTGTGTCTGTGTCAGGAGCAACTTGAGAAACTGCATGTCAATTCTGGTGTGAGAGAATTGGCCATCTGTAAGGATGTTGCCCAGGGGACGCCCGGATGTTTACCATCCTGTGGGAGGCTTCTCTCATGTCCCTGTATGAGAATCTGGAGCTGACAGATGGGAGCTCACCCCACTCCCCAGATTTAAACCGCCAACCTTTCGCTTAGCAGTCCTGCTGGCACAAGGGCTTAACCCATTGCACTACCGGAGGCTCCTTTCTTCCACTTTTGAACAGTCCTTACTGCCTGAAATTTTGTATAATTGAAGCAAATCTCTTTTTCTGCAGTTTAAACCTGTTTCCTAGTCCCTGGAGCAGCAGAAAACAAACCGGCTTCATCTTTAATGCAACATTCTTTCTAATGTTTAAATGTGGCCATCTTGCCCCCTCTTAACCTTCTTTTTTCCAAGCTAAACAAAGCTAGCTCCCTAAGTTGCTCCTCATAGGGCTTGGCTTCCAGACTTTTTGCCATTTTGGTCATACTCCTCTGGGCTTCAAACATCACTCTCACATAAACTGGGAAGTGCAACAAATGTAGTCATATGCCTGACATTCATGGCTCTTTTTCCAAAATGAATTTTATTATAATTTCAATACAATCTTAATATTTGTATTAAACTTAAAAATAAAACATGCACACATTAAACATGGGAGGTAAATAAGGTGCTTCCATATATATATATATATATATATATATATATATATATATTCATGAAAATATGTTCACAGGTAGAAATTAATAATTTACTTGACAAATATCACATTACTGGTGGCCATCTACTGATTGCTGTAATGTGTTTATACCGCAATTTTTGTAATGTACTTGGATGCTTCTTGTTCTGAATCAGTAATTCTTCATTTACTTTACTCCTTGCAAAGGTGACGGATGAAGCTGTAAGAGGCTTTAGATTTCTTTCTTTCAGCAATTGGTAAAGGAAACCACTGTGGTGAAGTGGTGGGACTCCTCACCATAGTAGCAGGGCCAATCCATCCACCGTCTTCCTAAGGTGTGTCGAGGAAGTCTGTGGTTTTACATTTCCCCTAAACAGACTCCCTTCAAGACCTTGTGTTCCCAGGCAATCGTGAGATTCCACAGGGGAGGGGGGAATGCCAATAGGGACTATGTGATGCAACACCTAAGGTCTAGTAACACTGCAAATTTTAGTCTATGGTTCCATTTTAACTGCCATGATTCCATCTTATTAGATTTGCCATTTGGAGACGAGTACTTTGAATTTATATATATGTACCTTTTTATTTATTTATTTATCATGTCAGAAGTGAATTAAGAATACAGTTATAATGTATAGTAAAACCACAAACAAAGTTAAAAACTTGGCATTATACTAAATATCCTTTGACCAGAAGCTGGCCACTTTGAGTGCCTCTGGTGTTGCTGTAAGGGGGTCCTCCATTGTGTATGTGGCGGGGCTCAGACTGCATTGTTGTAAGTGGTCTGTGGTTTGCTCTTCTCCAAGCTCGCGTCGTGAACTCTTCTTTGTGGCCCCATTTTTAAAGATTGACTCATCTTGTAGTGCTAGAGCACAGTCTGTTCAGCATCCTCCAAGTCACCCAGTCTTCTGTGTGTACAGAAGGGAGTATCTCATCTGGTATTATCCACTGATACATACCCTAATAAGACCACATCCTGTCTGGTCTTGGATGCTAAGTATGGTCAGCTCTAATTAATACTTGGATGGGAAACTGTCAATGAATACCAGATGCTGTAGCTATATTTCAGAGCGGGGACTGTCAAAAACACTTTAGAGTATTCTTTGTCTAAGAAAACTCTATGAAATTCATCATAAGTTGACAAGCAACTTGAAGACACACACATACATTGAATCTTCATCAAGGGAGCTCCACTGTGGCAATTAAAGTGGAATATGGCGTTACAATAAGTGGGCTCCTGGGAGAGTTGCTAATCTGGCTATGTATATATAGATGGAATATAAGCATTCATATGGCTCTCAGTATTGCTAATGGGTTAGCAATATTCAGTATTGCCAATGGGTTAGCAATACTGAATAAGAACAGTCAGGCACTAAGGAACACTGGACTTAATTCAGACACAGCCAAGTTCACTGCCATCTAGTGATAAAACCATACAGTGTCATCATACATCTTGACACTATTCAGACCTTCTCACACTGAAAATGTGGATGGAACTATCAAGTACTTGTAGTGCTGCCTCTGATGCATCTTATAACACAAACACATACTGTACATGGTAGGCTGCAGTATGCCAGAAAGTCCCTAAGATGCAGTTGGACAAAGGAGTGGGGACCTTTGCAGAAAAAGGTATTGGATATCCACTTATGCCACCAACAGGATGCCATCCATTAGCTCCCAGTTGTTGCATGACTGCTCTAAGATGGGTGTTACTGGTAGAACTTTCAGGCCTCATTTCCATGTGCTTCTTTAATGAAATAATTGTTACTTTTAAAAATCTGTTGTTTCTTCTCCAGTGAGATCCATGGAAGTTTCTTAACAAGGAACTGACTTTCTATATGGATGGAATTTACAAATGCACATGGCTCTCAGTATCCACACAATCCTCTGATCCCAATATTTGTTCAATATACAGGCTGAGTATTCCTTATCTGACATGCTTCAGACTTGGATTATGTATTTGCATACAACACAATGAGAGGATCATATGTACCCAATTGTGAGTGTTGATGTCGAACAAACCGACACATTTATATATTGGCATAAAACATTTTGGTAGTGTTGTCCTTGCGACTTCCTTTCAGTTTTCTCAGAATCTACCATATGAATTAAATTGGAGAGTAGCTCTCTAACCTCTTTAAAAGAGTCATTATGTCATCCATAAGCATCTGGAGGTCTTCTTTTCAGAGTGGTGCTTGGCTGTCAGCAAAAATTAGTACCCAAACAACCTGGGTAAGAAAACCTCTAATCATGGTTTGACCAAGAAATATAATTCCAGAGTATCAAATATCATTCTAGTGATATTAGATCCACCCTCTTTCAATGCAAATAAATTCCTGGAAATTGTTTTTTCAGGCAGTCTGAATTACAGAAGAAAAATAATGTCTCTTGAACAAATATTTGCATTTAAAAAAAAAAACCTAAAGCAAAACAAAAAGCCCATCCTGGTATTCCATGTGATGACCATAAAAGACTCATTGGTTCTATGTTGGTATATAGGACAAAAACACCTATAGACGTAAATGTACATTGTATATATTAACAATAAAATCTTTTTAAATAAAAAAGACTCATAGGTTCTTTAATACACAGGTGTGTCTGTCCCTATAGATTTACAATAGCCTCCATTTTTTATCATGTCTGGAAAGTTTAGTTGGTGGTGTTAAATACTCTGGCTGCACATTATAATAGTTCCTGCTAAGGGTCATTTTGCAGTAGATACTGATATTTTCTACAGAAATAGGGCTTGGAAATTATTTTGTCATGAGACCTGAATTCTTTAAAATTTTGTCATAGAGTGCGGGCATACACATGAGTAGGTCTAAGTGGACGGCGTCAAGAGTAATTCCAGTCAATTCAACTATTTGTTGTTGAAGGCTTTCATAGCTGCAATCACTGGGTTGCTATGGGTTTTCCAGGCTGTAGGGCCGTGTTCCAGAAGCATTCTCTCTTGACGTTTTACCCACATCTATGGCAGGCATCCTCAAAGGTTGTGAACCTCACAACCTCTGAGGATGCCTGCCATAGATGTGGGTGAAACGTCAAGAGAGAATGCTTCTGGAACATGGCCATACAGCCCGGAAAACCCACAGCAACCCAATTCAACTACTCGTATTAACAGCTTAGTTAATAGTTACTGATATGTTAGGATTCTTCCTAGTGCAACAGTTTTCATTCCTAAGAAGCACTATTCAGTTGTATGTAACACTAATCAAAACATTAATCAAAATGTTCCTCGCTCTAAAAATGAAACAAATAGCATCTTCTTTATAGCATGTTTATATGTAACATCTACCCATTTCACCCTCTGATGCAGGTTTGAGACCAGTGAGTGACTGGTGGATATAGAAGAGATTACAAGACAAATCCCCCCCCCCCCCAAACCAAAAAAACAAAACAAAACCCAACTCTCTACAATCAGTCACAGGAATAAGCCATGAACCTTATCTGGCAGTGACTGAATTCAGTGTTGCTGGCATTCCATTCCATATGGAATGATGGATTTCGAGGTGCCATGAAAGGGCACCATTTTCAGAGACTGATGTGATCGAGAGCTAAATCGTTTCCATTATTTGCTGATTTGACTTCACTCATGCCCCTGAGTTGACTGGACTGATAAGCCAGTTCCTCATTCTTGGAATCAATCAATCATTCAATTTCTGCTTGAAATGTTACTAGAAGCCATTTGTGTGTGTGTGTGTGTGTGTGTGTGTGTGTGTCTGTCTGTCTGTCTATCTATCTATCTGCCTGCAATATAAGTACTTTAAAACTTTTCCGGAGAAAACAAAATTCTACTTTTTGATTGTTTAAAAATGTAATTCACTTCTAAGCCAAAACAATTTGTTGCTTTTTTAAACTGGTTTTTCTCTTTGTATTCTACCCCAGCAAGGTCTGTGATGTCAAACCAAAGGATGCAATCATTTATTATAGCAGCTTTCAGTACTCTTGGCCATAAAGCACTGATGACAAATCTATGAAACCAGGTAGGAACTGCTAATCCATATCAACAGGTTGTAGAGATAATGAATAAGTTGCAGTGACCTTCCAATTAATTAATGGGGATCACACATAGATAAAACTGTTGGCATGGATTCATACATCTATTTTTGCATGCATATATACACACACTTCTCTTATTTTATGTATATGACTGGAACAAATACATTATGTAAAAATAGGATGTTTGCATCCCACCAAATATACTCAGCAAGCAAATCATTATTTATAATTTTTGATGAAGTTGCAAATGGCAAAGAAGGAAGAACCTTATCATTCAAAAGGCATGAGATCCTATCACTTCTACTTAGTAAAGTCCAGGTCACATAGGCTATATTTCAAAAACAGCACCTGGCAAAACACCTCTTTGTCTAAGGCCGCTTCCACACAGCTGTATAAAACCCACAATGAACTGGATTATATGGCAGTTCAGATAAACCACTTCAAAGTATTCAGATAAACCACTTCAAAGCAGATGTTGTGGATTATCTGTCATGATATTCTGGGTTATATGGCTGTGTGGAAGGGTCCTAAGAAAACCCTATGAAATGCATGGGGTCACCATAAATAGACAGTTAACTTGGAGGCATATACAGGCAGCCCCCAAGTTACAAACAATATAGTTTCTGTAGATTTGTTCTTAAGCTAAATTTGTATGTAAATTGGAACAGGTACAGTTTAAGTGTAAGTCCAGCCACATATATATGTACTGTGTGTGTGTGGGGAGAGGGGGAGAGGGGGAGAGAGAGAGAGAGAGAGAGAGAGAGAGAGAGAGAGAGAGAGAGAGAGCTTTGGGTAGCACAAGAAAGGATTAGCACCTCTGTGGTGTTTGTTTTGTAGTCAGTGTTCCTGTTGAGAAGATTTCACCTCATTTTGGGCCCTTCCACACAGCCCTATAACCCAGAACATCAAGGACGAAAATTCCATATTATCTTAGTGTAGACTCAGATATCCCAGTTCAAAGCAAATAATGTGGGATTTTCTGTCTTGATATTCTGGGATATAGGGCTGTGTGGAAGGGTCCTTTCTGTCCCTGTGATAAGTGGATTTTGAGAAAATTGGCTTGTTGTGGAAACAAGGATTGGTGATAAAACTTCAGTTGAAACAACTTTCCCCATGGTAACTCTTTCAGGAGCGAATTTTCCTCTCTAGGGGAAGATTTTTTTCAGGGCCCTTCCACACAGCCCAAAATATCAAGGCAGATAATTCACAATACCCGCTTTGAACTGGGTTATCTGAGTCCATATTGCCAGTTCAAAGCAGAAAATATGACATTTTATTCAGCTGTGTGGAAGGGGCCTCACTTTCTGTTGTCTCAACCCTATTCTTAACTATGCGTCATTTGTAAGTTGGATGTTTGTAGCTTGGGGACTGCATGTACATAGGATCCATGGCATTCACTAAACTTTGATTCTGCAACCCCATATATACCAAAGTCAATGGATGTTCAAATCCCATTAGATACAATAGCCTAGTAAATGGCGTCACTTATATAAAATGGCAAAATTAAGTTTTGCTTTTGGAATTAAATAAGAAAACATTTTCAAACTGTGGATGATAGAGTCCATGGACGCAGAATCCATGGATATGGATGAGAGGGTCAATTCTACATAACACAAGCAAAAGATAACTATCTATATCATTGAGAAGGTAGTGCAAATAAAGAAAAGTTTCCTTTTGTCATCTTTGCTGAAACAGGTATAATTCCCCTACCCTCCACTGAAATTATTTAAAGTTTTTTTCTTTATGCTTATTCATCTGGAGCTAGCAGTAGCTATTGTTTCTGAAACTTCACAATTTCAGGCTCCTAGGGTCCCAAGGCTGTAAATAACAGATCAACATTCCCTTTAATGTCTTAATCTTTAGGCTTTCAAGGCATTTATATTACAGTATAATAAGCATGTAGTTTCATCTCTTTTCATAATGTAAAACAATGAGCTTATGCATTTAAATGCTTCTTGGGGACTTTCATCATATTACAGATATTCCAGTCTGGGCACATATTCTTATTTGCATAATTTAGGCTGATTGCTTCTAGAGCACTACACGGTCTATGCCTATTATGAGTATTACCACTTATAAGGAGGGCTTGTTTTCATACTGATGATAGGACACATGGTACTTGTGCTATATATTAAAGGTTCACATTATTTGTAGTACCTAAACCCCATATTTGAACATTTTGATTGCAATATTAGGAGCATTATTGTCATGACCAGCAGCTTGTCTGGTTTGATTTGGCATTTGCTGGGTGTTTGGAAAGTGTTAATCTGACCTCTTGACTAGAATAGGCTTCAGGGATTATTTGTGAAGGCCCTCTGAATTGAGAAGCTGAGAATCTTTGGATAAAAGGGGCCTTGAAGATATACTCTTTGGTAGCAGTAACAAGGTACGTATTTTGGTACTCTTGCTTTGGGTCTTGGCTCTTACCCCTGGGTTAGACTTCTGGATCCAAACCATGTTCCTATAATCCTTTAAAAAAAAATCTGCTGTATCCTGAAATCCTGTTTTGGATCTTGTTATACCTTGAAACCTTGAATCTGAACTCTGTACTGACTTCCTGGCTTGATTTATGGACTTGAATTCAGGTTTGCACCTTTGGACTTCAGTTTAACCTTGATTATCTGCCTTGACTTTGGAACTCTCACTACTGACTACTACCTTTGGAACTTTGATTTGTGTTACATTACAACTATGTGCTGTATTTCTGTTTTGTTAGCCAAACCTTGGAAAGACTCAATGTTTTTGTTCTTTGTTTAAGTAAATCTGCTTTTGGCACTTCTGGTTTTTGTTTGGTTAAACTCTGTCCTCGTTATTCGGTGAGAGTCCTGTAATATAACAATTATGTTCATTCTTTTAGAGAGCATAATAATTCTGGCTGTTATCTAGCAGTTCAATCAGATTATATATACTTGTCACTTCATCACATGGGGCTTTTGCCCTGTCATGGGACGCTTTCAACACAGAGCCAGTGTGAAGCCTGCCAGAGCCCATCATATGATGTAGGCCTGCTTCTGGCAGGACATCATGCCGAAATCATGCTGGGAGGAAAAATTCAACATGCAGGTGACTACCCATGTTCTGAGTGAGTAAGCCAGGGACAACACGGGGGAAACCAGGCAGTGACAGCTTCCCTCGTGTGGTGGGGAAGGGGGCGATGCGGGGTGACTGTTTCTTTCACTGCCCCATGGATTTGCCCCACTGCCCCACACTGTCACCTGGCTCTCAAAGTTATAAGGTCCTTAGAGAATCAGTGTGGTGTAGTGGTTTGAGTATTAGAGTATGGCTCTGGAGATCATGGTTCAATTCTCTCCTTTAGAATGGAAACCAGCTGGGTGACTTTGGGTGAATCACATGCTATCAGACCCGGAAAGTTTCATGATATGATCATCTTAGGGTCACCAGAAGTCATAAATGACTTGAAGGTACATAATAACAACATTACATACACAGTATTTTTTAAATTAATTCTGGGTTACAAACAGCTAGCATCTTGTTGTGGCATGATCCATTAAAGCAACACTTTCCTGATGCCATCTCCTAGCTTTTCTACTTACAGAAAACAGATGTTTAGCTGGATCTCACCCAATGGAAGAATATAATCATTACTTTGGGAAGTCAATGACACGTGGATTGGGTTCCTGACACTCTTCTATGGAAGTTTTTCTCTTGGAAAAATTAATATTGCATTTACTCCCCCCCCCCCTTTCAGGAAAAACCATGCTGGAGTTTAATATATTGCAAGGATCCATCTGGATACAATTTCTTGTCTCTTGTTTTGGTTGGCTGGCTCTAAGCCCAGACCCAAATATTTAATATTTTCCTGTCTGTTAAATCGACAAGTTACTTTTTAACTCTTGATTTCTAACATATTTTAAACCTGGAGTTCACCAAGCAGAACACAAAAGGACAAATTACCAGGAAATCATAACCACTTTCCTATCACATGTTAGTATTCTTACTATGCATTAATTAGTTTGTAATTGCATTAAATAATTGTCCTAAAATGCTATGAAAAAAAGATTTGGATTTTCAAATGTCACTTTGATGCAAACATACAATCAGAATTTGCGGATGTTGTTGGTTTTGCCTTTTGCCTTTTGTCTTTTTTTTGCATTACAACTTTCAGACAACTTTCAGAATTTCTCAGACAACATGTTCAAAGCATCCTGGAAACTATGATGCTTACACATAATTTTTCCAACTTTGCCTGTATTTCTTGAAACTTGGTTTTCAGATTAATTAAAATAACACAACCCTTCAGAAAGTCAGAGGCTGGTGCTGGATAAATGTTGAACAAGAACAATATCGAGTCAGATCAAGCTGTACTACAAGCAATTTCCGTTTTGATTTTTATTTCTTAGTAATAAAGTGTTGCTTCTGTCACTGCTCTTGTCCTCATAAAGATGTCACAGGTTCATCACGAAGCTGTTCAGCAGAAAATCCATGGCTCTGCGAATTCAATTCAAATTCTACAAGATAAAGAGATGGTTAAGTTTTGTCTTTAAAATGTGCAGAAAGTAATCTAGCTGGAACACCTATCACTCATTAGATTTGCCACCTAAGAACTACTTAGTACACTTATGGATTTTTTTCCATTAGGGAATACTATATCTAAACACAAATTGCATTCAGCTCCAGCAGGGAACAGACACCTGGTTTAGGGTATTGAAAATGAAAAATTGCACTACCACCACACTGGAAGTGAAGGCAAATAAATTTTGTTTGTGAATAGACCTGAAAGGAGGGTATAGTCGGAATATCTGCTTTACACCAAATGTTATTGGCATAAGAAAGTTACTTTGCCTTGCTCTCTAGCAATAGGGTAAATGTTAGGAAGAAATGGTCTGGAGAGAAAGTTTAAAATTCACCTTCACCAGTGGTTATTCAAATTTAGAACAGGGTCTTATGGGTTTTCTGGGAAGCAAATGGAAATCAAAGGATGTATAAGGAGTGTTTATTAAAGATTCCCCCTGACCCACTTCTATTTATCACAGGACACTGAAACTGCACAAGTGTAATGAAATAAGTCTCTATAGGTTACATGCCAATTTACAACTCAGAGCTGATAACGATTTTGATTTTACAGGTGCTGAAGTGGTATGAGATTTGATAATGGACCCAGTGGAATACAGAGCAGTCATCGCATTCCTTTACTTGAAAGGCTGCACACTAAGGAGATGTTTGATGAGATGAAAGAGGTTTATAGTGATAATTCCTCATCATATGATATAGTCAAGAACTGGCATCCTCAATTCAAATGTGGTCAGATTTCATGGGGAAAAGCTCCAATTCCGAGATGGTCCCACTCTGCTTTTTATGAACACACTATCCAGCAAGTGGAGGTTGCCATTTTGGAAAATTACTGTATAACCATTCGCCACCTAGCCCAAAATATCAATATTAGTGTGGGGTCTGTGGAAAAAATATCATCCAAGACCATCTTTACATGCATAAGATATCCACTCACTGGATCCCTAGCTGCTCACACTTTTTTAGAAGCAAGAATGCTCTCAGACTCTATTGGTGATGTGCCTTGGAAACCAGACTGATCACACAGGATAAAAGATGGGCCCATCATTATGATCTTGAGACTAAAATCCAGTCGATGCAATGAAAGCATCATGACTCACCGCCTCCAAAGAAGGTACGTGCCCAACTCTTGGCAGGCAAGGCCATACTCACAGTATTTTGAGACCAACATGGAGTAGTATTGATGGATTTCCTAGCAAACAGTACGATGATCACTGGGGCATATTATGCTTCACTGTGTGTTACAATGTATTACTAGTCACTATATTGTTCTGAAAAAGCAACATCATTACAGTATTGTTACTTCCCAAACGAATGTGTTACAAGTATTTTTTCTAAGCTCTATTGGTAATAATTGGATTACAACCCTAGCATTGAATGAAAAACAGCCTAATGGGAGTGCATAATAAGCAAATGATTTGGGGGGGGGGAATCTCTAAATATTTTAGGAAAGAGATTTACGAGCAACACAAATGCATCCAATTTTTTAAACTTCCTAGTAAAATGAAATGACTCACAGTATTTTGGGACCAGCACGGATTAGCAATGATGGATTTCCTAGCAAAGGGTACCATGAACACTGGGGCATACTATGCTTCACTGCTGTCAAAATTGTGGGAGGCCATCAGAACCAAGAGACACAGCATGCTTACCAAAGGTGTCCGCCTTCAGCAAGACAATGCACCAGTTCACAACTCACATGTTGCCCAAATGGAAGCATGCTCCTGTGGCTTTGAAATTCTACCGCATCCCCCTTATTCACCCGACCTCGCACCATCAGACTTCCACTTTTTTCCAACAATGATGTTATTTTTGATGGTCAAGCATTTTTCAGATGATGAGACTCTGATTTCCGAAGTCACAACATGACTTTTGGAGCAACCTGTCAACTTATACAAGTGAGGTGTTTACAGTTGCTTAAAAAGATGGGAGAAGTGTGTATCCCTAGGTGACACCTATGTAGAGAAGGACTAATAACTATGCCAAGTTTCATTGCTCTCAGTACACAGGAAGTGGGTCAGGGAAAATCTTTAATGCAATTTGGAACTTCCTCTATGCAAAATTCACAGTCATTTTGTAGAGAAAATCCTGTTCCTTGCACAGAAAATGCTGCTCCCCCTCTCTTCCTTTTCTGCATACAATAACCATATGTGTGAACATTCCCACTAGCTCATAATTCTTCATATCAGTGTCTCTTGATACTTGGGAAACAAGAGTTGGAGGCTAGCCCAAGGACATCACATTGAGGACCGCAGGAATATATTATTTATTTATTTATTATTTAAATTTGTATACCGCACTTCCCAACAGGCTCAGGGTGGTTTACAGCATGTAAAAACATCTCATTAGATAAAAATAGCAATAAAACAGTGTAACAATAAAACAATAAGAACATTAGAGTAATACAACAACAGCTAGGATTTGTGGCTAGAGATTGAATGCTTGCCGAAAGAGAGTTGTAAGACTAGGTTTTTGAGGAATGTGCAAAATATTGGTTTATATTGGACTGTATGTGCACTGCCAGTAACTAATATCATGTGTTTTGTCTTACTGAAAATCAAGTCTGACTTCTCCAGAATGTTTATTGAAAATAGGCTGCATATATTCCTTTTTGCTTTAACAATAATGATGTTGGATTAATACTGTTCTAGTTTTTTTAAAAAAAATTCTAGCCCAATCAGAAAGAGAGATTTTACGTAGGCTATTCTTCCTGCCTAATTTATGTTCCAGACTGTGGAACCCAGTGTTCTCCTTTGCTTATTAACCACCAAGTTTGAATTGATGTGGCATGAATGTACAGAAAAACAACTATACATCACAGTGAAATTGGCGATATTGCAGATAATTGATGTGCTAGTTAACCCCCTCCTTGAGTACCTGCAGCAGCTTCTCGGTATTTCTATTCAAACACTACAATACCAGGAATCAGAAGAGGCAGGCTGAAGCAGGTTGAAAATACTTGGAAAGCCATGAGCTCATATTGCAGCAGCATGAAGGATTTTACTCCTGCGTGGTCCCTTTTTCTGGGGACTTTATAAGGTTTGTTCATGCATACACTATACCACACCCTCCAACTGTCCCAACCTGGCTGGGATGGCCAAATCCGTTAACAAACTTTCTAGGGTGCTTTTTCAAATACTCCACTATTTCCCTCTCTACCACTTCAATTTTCCATCTTTGTTCTCAGGTTACTTCAGTTGCTGCAAATGGGGGTCCACAGTTTAAAGTTAATTTGTACTCAATTAACTCAACAGAAAGAAATGAAATCACACTTTAATGTTACAGATGTACCAGTTTTTGTTTGCAAACTGTTGAAGGGTATGCTGTACTCAAATGGTATAAAATTGTGTTTTCCAGTCTCTTAGAATGCCTCCTACAAAACTATCGACATCCATGTAGAATTTTAGAGTGTTCAACTAAATTTAGTTCTTTGTCAGGTGATGGTTATGATGTACCTGCAATACCAGCCAACATTAGCAGGAGATTGACAGTCAAAGCCAGACTTGGCAGGACATAAATATCTTTCACTCATACTTGGTCTTTCTCTCTCTCCCACATGCACACAATACACAAACCCACATAGTTGCCATTTTTCATTTAATATTTTACTTTTGGACTAGGCTCTTAGTGGAGTAACAATAAAAGCCATGTTTATTCCCTATAAATGCATCCGGAAAGATGTCCTGTGGGTTGGAATGCCCATAAATCAGTTTAGAAGTGCCACCACCGTTTTCCTGCAGTGAGAAAAAAATATTGAGAGGAGGGGAAAGAAGCATGAATCTTCTATTGTAAACATTCCTAAAGTAATTTGCCACTCTGGAGCTTGTTGGGGTTTTTTTTGGTAGGCTCCCAAATAAGCGATGTTATTTTGGCACATAAAATAAAATCCCACAAACATCTCTCCCTGCCCCTGGCAATAAAATAATAAACAATGAACATTTTTGACCTTAAATGACAACTAGAATTTCTGCTTTGAGTTCTACAGTGGAGCTCTCTGCCTCGGAGCATGGTGGAAGCGCCTTCCTTGGAAGCTTTTAAACAGAGGCTGGATGGCCATCTGTCAGGGATACTTTGATTGTGTTTTCCTGCATGGCAGGGGGCTGGACTAGATGACCCATGTGGTCTCTTCCAACTCTATTATTCTATGATTCTATGCCACCTCAACTTTTATAAAACTAGGGCTGTCTTTGTCACTCCCCCAAGTGCTAAAGAACTGCTGTCACAAGCAAATTACTTTCTAACATTTCACAATTGAAAACAAACACACATCCTGATCAAGCGGACTTTAAACTAGGTTGTGTGTCAAAGGGTGACATTATCCTTGGGAACAGTAGTTTATCAAGGCCCAGAGTGAACAGACAAAAGGCTAAAGAGAGGGTTGGACAAACACAACAAGTACCAGGCAGCGAGGGAACAATAATCTCAAATAAAAAGCTAAGGGGAGTGTCCCACAGGATTAGATGTCTTTATACTAATGCCCAAAGCATGGGAAATAAGATGAGCTGGAACTTTTGGCAAAACAAAACAATTGAGATGCAATAGGCATAACTGAAACCTGGTGGGAGGAGTCCTATAATTGGAATGTAACAATGGAGGGTGGATCTATAATTGGTTAAGTTACTAAACCCAAAGGATGTTCACCAATGGTTCCAGTTCATTCTGGAAAGAATTGAATAGTGGAGTGCCGCAGGGTTTGATCCTGGGTCCAGTACTGTTCAACATCTTTATTAATTACTTGGATGAAAGTTTAGAGGGCATGTGTCACGACTTGGCCTTTGAGACCTTGGGGCAGGGTTGACCCTTCTGTGTTAGATCCCACCTCTACCACCAAAAATGTGATGACCTGGGCTTTGGGGACCTTGTTTCAGTAACGCTGCCACCACTCTATACATAGAGAAATCTTTCTTAAACTGCTAGCCACAATCCCCTTAAACTATAGTCCTGGCTGGCACCTGGCTTCCACCCAAACTGTGAGGAGACTTTAATTTGTTTGGACCCTTTTGAACCCCCCAAAACTGGAATCAATGGTCCCTGAGGCAATGAATAAAACCTTATGAGGGTAAAGCAATTCCTGAGGCTTTTCTTTTAAAAGATGAACAGAGAAATGTTTATTATTAGAACAACTTTCCTGAGAAAGGCACAGAGCATAATGGTTACAGAAAACTTGAAAATAGCGTAACGGTTGCTTGGCAGAAGTGTCTTCTAAACTTCCAAACTTGGTTCTTTAATGAACTTCCTCACAGTAACAGCTTCCCTGAATACTCTGAGCATCCACAACCTGGAACTGCCAGCCACTCAGAGTTCCCTAGACTGTCTGAACCTGCTAACAAACTCCTGTTAGCCCTCAGTCCCAGAGCCCACCTTCTATCTCTATACCCAGAGATTACAAGGCTTCCTGACTGACTGTCACAAGTCAGCACAACCGGCTCTCACGCTCTTAGCTTCACCAGTATTCCCTTCTGTCATTAAGTGCTGTCAGCTTCCCTGACCCTTAGCTCAGATTATCACTGGATGCTTCAGCTACAGAGCACAGACTGCTTCAGACCCTCTGCTTAGGCTTTGATGTTGCTCTCTCAAAGCCTAGCCCCAAAACTAATCTCCTCAGACAGGATTTTCCCCTCCTAACCAGCTCGGCTCCTCCCCCTCAGCTCAATAGCCAATCCGCAGGGATATAGTGTATCCAGACAGAGCAGCTCCAAAACCACTCCCCCCTTCTCTGACAATACCTTCTTATAATGGCTGCCCTGTGGAAACTCCCTCTCAAGATGGATGCCAAGCTGTCTACCCAGGCTGACCTCACAGGCTTTCCGCCTAGTCAAAAATGGGTGAGTCCTTACAGCCTGCTAAAATGGGTGAGTCATTACAGCATGCTTAAAAAGCTTGCAGATGACACCAAATCAGGAGGGATAGCTTATACTCCAGAGGACAGGATCAGAATTCAAAATGACCGTAACATATTAGAGAGTTGGGCCAACACTAACAAAATGATTTTCAACCAGGACAAATGTAAAATGCTACACTTAGGCAGAAAAAATGAAATGCAAAGATACAGAATGGGGGGGACGGGACGGGGGACAACGCCTGGCTCGACAGCAGTCGGTGTGAAAAAGATCTTGGAGTCTTTGTGGACAACAAGTGAAACATGAATCAACAACGTCATGCGGCAGCTAAAAAACCTCAAGAAACATAAAGGAAAAGCCGCATACCAAAACATACATATACAATACTGTAAGCAAGCAGAATCAAATAGAAAACAAAGTACTAATGGAGGCTTGAAGGAGGTTGCTATTTCCAAGAGAACATCATCTGAAGCAACTAAAATATGGGGAAGACACTGGGGGAGATCTGGGGAATTTTAAAAACTGTTGAAAACGTAGGATGACAAAGTATTAATTAGGAGAAGGCCATTTGTGTATATGAATCCAGTGTACTATCCTCAGGGACTGTAGTAAACATACCTATCCAGCTTGATCAATCTGGATAGGTATTTGTGGAGATGAGCACTGATATCTGTATCCTTCAGTTGCGTTTTGGTTCTGAGTTTAAGGTTCCTGACTTTAATGTATTGTCGAAGGCTATCATGGTCAGAGTCACTGGGTTGTTGTAGGTTTTTTGGGCTGTATGGCCATGTTCTAGAAGTATTCTCTCCTGACGTTTCGTCTGCATCTATGGCAGGCATCCTCAGAGGTTGTGAGGCCAGACCTACAACAACCCAGTTCCTTACTTTCTGCTTACCTCCGACTGCTGCCCAGAGAAAGAGCATTTCATAAACATGAAAGAAGCCCAAAAGGAGTTAATAATTGTGATGGAAAAATTGTCAAATGTGACCTTGTTCCTGGCCTCTTGCAGATTCAAATCTGTTGAGCTTCTTCAACATTCTGAGTACTTCCAGATGAGAAACTGTAGCCACAGCTTGGAAGAATTACCACTTTTCATATTGCAAATCCCAGAACGCCAGCTAGCTATACCATGGCTGTGCTGGGGTACTATAGTAGTTTTTATAAGCTCAACATTACCAATCAAGATATTATTATAAAACTACTTGGTCTTTTTATCTTCAGCAGATTCTTTTTTGGTAAAGCAATGGTACAGGAAGAGTGGAGGATCAAAAATGGAAGAACATGGAAATGTTGTTTCATTGGGTTACCATTCCCAGAATCCTTCAGACAGCATAGCTAGTCGAAAAAAAGTAAAGCTGCCAAGTTCTCATTTGGAACCCTATAACATTATGTGGTTGAAGCATGGTGTTTGATTGTGTAATAAACTCCTCATCTGGTAGAATCTTTTTCTCCTTTTTGGCCAGAAAATGCAAACTAGCTGTCCCCCATCTTCTTTTATTGTATCTCCCTGTTCCCCTCTTTATCCATTCCCAGCCACTCATTGTTGAAAAATGTCTCTCTTTGGCTAAGCTCTGTTTTAATATCCTCTTTCCTTTAATTCTTCTAATTAACATGTGTGCTGGATCCATTTTCCTTTGGCTGAATTTTCATCACAGAAATGCCGACATTCAGGACTAGTGGGAACACATTAGGTCTATTCATTTTGTGCCTGTGTTTTCAAAACAGTGTCTCTGTTTCTGTCTGGAGTCTCTTCTGATGAATCCATTGTTCTCTCTGCCCTCACTCCTCCTCAGAGACTACTCAAAAATGAAAAGAGCTCTTCTTAAAAATGAGGAAAGAAAAAGCGATTTTGTGTGAACGAAAAAAAAGAACCATATCTGTCTTAATCTAACTGATGGGTAGATGGAAAAGCTTACTCCCATGTAGTGATTAAATAGTTTCTATACGTTTATCTTCCACCTCCTTTCCTATATTTTCAATGGAATCATTGCTTTTTTTTGGCCAAGGATAATTCCATCCTTTGATCTACTCAAGCAAAATGTCAAAATGGTGCACAAAAAAACTTAATAATCGGTCTCTATTCCAAACTGGCTGATTTTTAGATAGTCATTTCAGCTGATAAGAAATTCACATTAAGTCAACAGGGAATACAAACATTTCCCAAAATCTGAGATGTGGTAGTCCATAAAGGCCTTTTATTGAACAAGCTGGCCAACCTACCAGCCTCTGCTTTGCTTTTATATATTTTTATTTTACAGTCCAGCTCAGCAGTTGGATTTCTTGCTCAGCAGATGTTTTCCCAGACCAAGGCCAGCAAAAGATAAACTAGAATCCAAATATCCTTCCAAAATCCAGTGAAACTTGGTTGGTGCCAGATTTCCAAAAATCACAAATGGCTAGCTGCCACTTCCTGGAAAACATTAAAGGAAAGCTAACAAATGGCCTGTTTTCCATCTGAGTACAGTTTTTCCTCCATTCATAATATAAAGAGACCTTTCTTTCCTAAAGGAAGACTGAGTTCATCATGATGGGTTGACTCAAAACATCATGGGGTCTCTACTACAGTATCGGCCAGTATTAACTGATAAAGTGAAAGCTCTGTAGTTTTCCTGGCACAGGTGAGAAACATGTATTATTTTCTTTGCTCTAAAATAAACTTGAGGTTAATATCCTCACAAAGGGATGTGGGCTTTAGTCCATGGATCTGAGATATATATATATATATATATATATATATATATATAGTACTTTTCTTCTCCTTAGTACTTGAAATTCTAGGTTTCCCTGTCCCTGTGTAATTGATATGACATGCATTTATTTGTGTAGGCTGATATATCAAACAGATCTCATGGTCTGCTGGTCTATTTCTGCGCCTTGGAAAATGGTTGCAAAAATGCTGATTGTTGCATTGTCCATGGCCAGGTTCTGTTTACTGTGATTGTCTAACAAATGGCTGGCCTAGAACAAGGAATGAGAAACCCACCAAGAGAAACTGGCAAAATTGTACCCAAAAGTAAAATGCCCTAGTGAGCTGTAACATTTTTATTAAGTCAGATCTGGCCTTGGTGGTACATGCCCAACTACCAAGGTTCTACAGCTAGAATCACCAATCCTGTTGAATCCCAGATCAATAAGTGGAATCAAACTCTAACCACGGCTATTGACACTATCTCTCCCAAATGTCCTTTCCGACCAGTTACTAACTGGGCTCCTTATATAGGGACTCTCAGGGAATTGAAGCAGGAAGGTGATGACTAGAGCACAGATGACAGACAACACAACTTCTATGCGACAAGATATGATTTCATTTATTTATCATATCAAGAGCAAACCAAACAGTTGTATTGTATTTAAACACACACACACACACACATTGAAAACTTGGCATTCTATTAAATGTCCTTTGACCAGTAGCTGGCCACTTGGAGTGCCTCTGGTGTTGCTGTAAGAACATCTTCCATTGTGCATGTGGTGGGCTCAGACTGCATTGTAATAGGTGCTCTGTGGTTTGCTCTTCTCCACACTTGCATGCTGTTGACTCCACTTTGCATCCCCATTTCTTAAGGTTGGCTCTAAATCTCGTGGTGCCTTCCAAGTTGCCCAGTTTTCTGTGTACCCTGGAAGGAGTCTCTAATTTTGCATCAGCCATTGACTGAGGTTCTGGATTTTAGCCTGCCACTTTTGGACTCTCGCTTGCTGAGGAGTTCTAGCGAGTGTCTCTGTAGATCTTAGAAAACTGTTTTTCGATTTAAGCCATTGGTGTGCTGGCTGATATCTGAACACAGGATGGGCTAAAGATGTCATTGCCTTGGCCCTGTCAGCATTGGTTGCTACTTCCTGGCAGATGTTAGCTGGTAAACTGGCTGAACTGTGTAATTTCTCCAGTGGTGTTGGGTGCAGATGCCCTGTGATAATGCGGCATGTCTCATTAAAAGCCATATCCACTGCTTTAGTGTGGTGACATGTGTTCCACACTGGGCATGCATATTCAGCAGCAGAGTAGCAAAGTGCAAGGGCAGATGTCTTCACTGTATCTGGTTGTGATCCCCAGGTTGTGCCAGTCAGCTTTTTATATGATATCGTTTCTAGTGCCCACTTTTTGCTTGACATTCAGGCAGTGCATCTTGTAGGTCAGATAATGGTCCAAGGTATTTTGATGTGCTGCAATGTTCCAGTGGGATTCCTTCCCAGGCCATCCTCAGAGCTCGAGATGCCTCTCTGTTCTTAAGATGAAAAGCACACATCTGTGTTTTAGGTGGATTAAGAATCTGATAGTTTTCCCTGTAATAGGCAGTAAGAGCACCTAGAGATTTGGAGAACTTCTGTTCATATTCTGGAAGTGGTTACACAATCCAAACATATGGACTTCAACAATAAATTTCTACAAAGAGAAGCATATTAATGCGATGTTTAATGGTGTTTAACGGTGATATTGTAGTTGTTTTTTTAGCTGTATTTGTTGTATTTTTACACTTGTATGTAAGCCGCCCCGAGCCATTGGGAGTGGCGGTGAATAAATCTGAATAAATAAATAAATAAATAAATATTGGATCTTCAGATTACGGACAGAATATCCACGTGGTCTAAATGAACAAAATTTGTACAATTGTTATACATAATTCTGGGTTCATCCATATCATTTCAATTACACTGCACATCCCTATTTGAGTGCATTGAGGGCACTCACAGCGCCATCTGGTGTTTACTTTTTACAACCTTCATTCCTATAGCTTTAAATGAACTTCTCATTTTTATCATAAGTACATCTTCTCCCTTTAAATTGAGGGAACTCCCAGATCTTTTTCATACTCGCAATTAGAACCAAGCACACAGCAGAGTATATTGTGAATACCCTCCTGTTTTGTAAAATACGTTCATATTTTGACAAGGCATTCATTTTTAGTATATGTAACTTTCAAATATTTATAGCCACATTTTGTTCCTTCGATTTAGATCCCACTAAGTAAAAAGCCTGTATCTCTAAGGAGAACAAGTGTCAAGTTTATAACTTTGTAAGTACCTTTAAATGTGTTGTAACATATGATGTTTAATGGATATTTTCAGCAAATGTTGATGTATATAATAAGTGCTAAGTTTAAAACTTAGCAAGTATCTTTAAATGTATTTCAGTATATGATGTTATATATATATATATATATATATATATATATATATATATATATATTTGCAGCAAATTTTGATTTATATAATAATTTTAGTCCACCAGAGGAAGGCCTGGAGTAAGGTTGAAACTGGTCATGGGTGGCTGATTCATATGCAACTCAACATGAGAAGACACAGCATTGATATAATCTCAGAGTGACTGTACAAAAACCTCACACAATATTATTTGTGATTACGGTGAAATTGAACAGTATAACAAGTTTATACAATTATATGCTGAATTCTATTATTTTCTATTTTATGTATAAATGGGACATTTGTTAATGCTATTTTGCACCACTTAGACAAAGTCTGGGGGTGCTCCTTCTTGCTTATCATATGGGCTTCTCATTCGGACATTAGCAGACTCGATAAGTGACAGCCAGGCAGTCGCACAGAGCTCCATGGCCACTGAGAAATGGCGGTGGTGATGCAAAGGATGATGTCCCAGAGGGGCCATATTGGAAATATGAACTTTCCTTTGTGGTATTTCTGGTCCATTCCTGGCAAATTTATTTATTTATTTATTTATTTTATTAACTTCTATTTAGTATACCGCTTACTCCGGAGCTCAGAGCGGTTTACAGAAGAAGCATAAACACCGTGAGTAATAAAACAGATTAAACAGTTAAAACACATTAAACATCAAAGCAGTTAAAACATATTAAAAACACTAGCCCTCAGCAAAGGCTGGGGGGACATAAATTGGCCCTCATATATTACTCAGAAACAGGCCCAAGTAGTTTCAGCAAGATAAATGTCCTTGTGTTATGACCACCCTTTCATGCTGCTCAGCAAAGGCCCCTGTTTTCCCCTCTGAAATATTGGAATGGCATGAAATTGTCATCCAAATATATCAGATTCCTTGTCACTTTGTGGCCAAAGTTTGGACTGTGAGCCTTTGGAAGCCCTTGCTCATTTGGCTGAAAACACTCGTTTCTCCTCTGTCTTGTGTTTGTAGTAGAAAATATGGTTAAACATACTGATTTCTATTCCACAGTATGTGGTCGGAGGGGGAGAATGGAATATTGCGGTGAGTGCTGATTGGTGGATGCTTAGGGAGATTTGCATAATGCAAGCATATGTGTTGGAGAATAACAGTTGGAAGTTCAGTTAGATGAAGAGTTCTGAGTGAGACAAGGGTTGGAGGGAGAGTCCAGAGATCGGTTGCGATTGGTCTGAGTTTCCTTGAAGGGGACGTGAGAGAGGGAGAGAGAGTGGAATTTAAGACGTAAGAAAAAATGAGTTGAATGTCTTATTTATTTTGGAAAATAATAGTTGTTCTACAATGTAGGTTTTTGACAATGCTATCTATGTAAAAGGTTGGTTTCAGACAAGAAGTCTGAGATGGTAGCACTGAGTACAAATGGTGTCCTGATAGGAACCTTGAGGGCATTGAGGAGTCCCCCAATGATGGGGCCCAATTTCACTGGACAGCTTGTTTTTGAAGGCTGGGCGTCCCTTGGATCAAAGGTTCATTATTTTCAGGCTGATTTGAGATGTCCAGCCACAATCCATGTGTTTGCCAGATGGCATGAAACAAGCGTAGTATTTCAGACCTTGGCCAAAAATTGGGTACTTTCTCAAAGTATAATAACACATCATATTTGTTGGAAGTGAAAAAGCATTAATACTTGGATATAGAGCAATTGGGGAAAGAGGGAACTCTATGGTGGATGTTTGCTGCCTTGTATTGACCTGTGTTTCTCAGATGGATGTAACACAATGTGCTTTGCTCCTTGTCTGCACTTTCCACTTTCCCAAAGTCTTTAGTGCTTTGTATTTGAACAGAGTGGAAACATTTGCCGTCTTTTTATATTAATGGTTATTTAACGGAACAGAAATGCAAACAAGCAAGCAAGCAAGTAGAAAAAAGGCTAAAAAAAAGTAAGAGGAATATAAAAATGTTTTTCTATTTGTAAAACTAAGTTACAGCAAGTAACAGAAATCTCAGATGATCATCCTAACACAGGGGTGGGCAAACTGCGGCCCGGGGGCCGGATGCAGCCCTTTGGCTGATTCTATCCGGCCCGCCTAAGGGCCCCTGGCTTGCCTCCCCTGCCTGGCCTCTGCATAAAAATCTCTAGAGAAGGGGACTATAAGGAAGCATTATTTTATTTTAGTGGTTTTTATTATTATTGTATAATAATTTTATAACAATAATAAAATAATATAATAAATAATATAATATAATGTTATAAGATATATTATAATTTCAATATATTATGTTTATATATACTATAATATAATAATTATGATATTAATACTAATAATATATAAATATTTCTTGATATATTAATATGTTAATATTAATGATGTGTAATATATAGTAAATATAGTAAGTGAATAAATAAATAAATTATGTAGATTAGCATGTAGTTCCGCCTTTAGGTGCGGCCCTCCATAATATTTTTTGGCTCTCGTGTGGCCCCTTAGAAAAAATAGTTGCCCACCCCTGTCCTAACATATGCAACCCACACTACTAAAAATACAATATAATTTCTCTGTGAGATGGAGCCCCCGGTGGTGCAAAGGGTTAAACCCTTGCGTCAGCAGGACTGCTCTTTGGGTACCATAGGCCTTGTGCCTAAAGCCCTTTCTTTCTACAGGAGCACAGCTTGGCCATCCTCCTGCCATCCTTTCTCCAGCAGGTGAAAACACTTGTATTGAAGCAGGCTTGTAATATGTAAGCAGGATATCTTTTTATGGTGCTATTTTACTTTTTAAAAATTTTATCTATGTTTCCAATGTTTTCAAATTGTTTTATTTACTTTAAAATATTGTGAATTTTAATTGTTTGGAGGCCACCTTGGATTTTATTCTGGGAGAAAGGCAGCATACAAATGAATAAGTAAAACATAATAATTATTTTGTGCATTACTCTTTGAATAGGATTCTATATTGGAATTCATTTGGCTTATCAGTCACATTGTCTGTTACTATTCTAAATTCTATCAAGTTCAAATCTATATTTGAGACAAGCATGTTGCATTTAATTCAAATATGTGTTTATTTTCATCACCAGCAGACAGAGAGCTGTGATTTTAAATCAATTTATGAATGTATTGATCTCAGAACCCAATAACCAGCCGTTGTTATTACAAAACTTGGTGACAATAAATCTCAAGGTCTGGAATTCATCTGATTTTGATTGGGATCACAGTGAAAAGTAAAGTGATAAAGCCCCCTATTTCCAGCTATAATGAGTCAGCCTGGGTTATGAGCATTGGGTTATGATTCTGGCAGATCAGCGTTCCCACTTGGCTATGGAAGCCCATTATGTGACCTTGGGTAAGTCATGTCCTCCCATCTTCAGAATAAGGCAAGATCAACCCTCCTCTGAACAAATGTTGTCAATAATATTCTATGATTTGCAGAATAGGAAACATTTTGGGCAGGCATGTAGCCGGGGGGCTAAGAGGGCTTCAGCCCCGAAATTCTCAGGATGGTCCGCGAGAAGGCCTTACTGGTACATTATTTAAACTGTTATGTTTATTCATATCATGATCTGATCACCATGCTCATTATATCCCACCTTCATGGGGTTATTGGGATAACAATACAAAAGGTTTGCTAGGGTAAACCCTCTTCCACCCAGTCTCAGCCCCCCCCCAAACCAAACTCAGCCTCCCCCCCGAACCAAAATCCTGGCTACGGCCCTGATTTTGGGACAAGATGATGAATATACAGAAAAAATTAATAACTAAACTATACAAAAAATATTGGAATGGACAATGGAACCTGAACAAATTAAAGGATGTAATATAAAATGGGCAAATAATATACAGTAGGTTACTCAATTAAGCTAGAAGAATGGAAGAAGATCTGGAACCAAAAATGAAAATATACATATGCCTCAGATCTAAAGGAAATCTGGTATATCACACTGCAGAAACTAGCAAAAATCCATCAAAAGATGCAAGATAAATGCTGGAAATGGGGAGAACAAGCAGGGACATTCCATAATGTGTGGTGGAACTGCAAGCATGCCAAAAATATTGGAGGGAAATATGAGGAAAAAATACAGAAAATATTGGAACTAAAACTGGAACTAAAACCCCAAGATTTCTTCCTGGAAATTATAGATTCAGATATAGATAAGAACAGATATATACTATTATATTACTTGACGACAGCAGCTAGAATTGTGTATGCGAGAAAATTGAGATCGAATGAAATCCTTGCTATAGAAGAATGGGTGTCCAAACTAATAGATATCATGAATGTCGATAAATTGACCCAATTACTTTTTAAATACTCCAAGGGTCAAGGAAGAAAAAGTACAGACTAGTCACTATTGTGTAAATACATGAGATGATAAAATATGGAGTTGATAATAAAACCAAAATTAGGAGAAGAGTATATACATAGCAGTTAAAAGAAGGGGGATAAAAGAGAAAGGGAAATTCAGTGAAAGAACATAACCACAATGGAGAAGACTGGAAGTCTTAACTTTCTACCCTGTACCCTATCCTTAACTTCCAGCTCCCTTAGCTAAATTGAGATATCTATATATATGTAAATACTTTTTTCCATTCCTTTCTTGCGTTAGCCCCTCCTTCAACCTCCCCTCTAATTCCTAGTCTTATTTTATTGCTATGTATTTAAAAGACACAATAAAATATTTTATTAATCTAAATATAAATTGAAAACATCTGTTTAGTATATGGATATATTGAACGAGATTGCCGGAGGGGTCAGAGTGAAGTTGTAGTCTATGATTCTTTGTTCTTTTAATGCAAAAGACTGTTTATTGAATTGGCATGCATAACCCTTTGAAAATTGACAATAAGGGCTAATTCAGTAACGCAAATTTTGGGTATATTTTGAAATCCCCGGAGAGTAATAAAACCTTGTTTTGTGGTGATGGGGTTCCTATAGGTGATAGTTTTGTTAATTTTAATACAGTGCAATTAAAGATGTGCATCCACATTCAAAAGGCAATCCAGGTTAACAACTTAACACTGTCGACATGTCTGTGAATGTAATTGGAGACTTAGAATCATAGAACCATTGAGTTGGAAGATACCTCATGGGCCATCCAGTCCAACCCCGTAACAAGAAGCAGGAAAATCACATTCAAATCACCCTCGACAGATGGCCATCCAGCCTCTGTTTAAAAGCCTCCATAGAAGGCGCATTCACCACACTTTGGGGTAGCGAGTTCACTGCTGAACAGCTCTCACAGTCAGGAAGTTCTTCCTAATGTTCAGGAGGAATCTGCTTTCCTGTAGTTTGAAGCCATTGTTCTGTATCCTAGTCTCCAGGGCAGCAGAAACAAGCTTGCTCCCTCCTCCCTATGACTCCCCCCTCTCACATATTTATACATGGCTATCATGTGTCCTCTCAGCCTTCTCTTCTGCAGGCTAAACATATCTCCCTCTATGAAAGGGAAATATTTCTTCACCCAGAGGGTAATTGGGTTATGGAATTTACTTCCAGAAGAGGTTGTGACAGCTGTCAGCCTGAACAACTTCAAGGCAGGATTAGACAGATTCATGGATACCAAGTGTATCGGTAGTTACTGAAAAGGACATTCAAGTGCCACCTCGGAGTTGGTTGAGGTAGGCAGGATTTCCCTGGGTACTGGTTGTGGGGGGTCGGGAGCAGGTCAGGGTTTTGCCCTCCCTTCTGCTCGAGATCCCCGTGTACAACTGGTGGGCCACTGTGTGATACAGAATGCTGGACTAGATGGGCTGAGGTCCGATTCAGCATGGCTCTTCTTATGTTCTTATGTTCTTAACCATCAAGGAGGCTAAGATCTTCTGGGGAGCCTCTGCTCTCAGCCGCACCTGCTTAGCAAGGGCGGTTGGTGGAGATGAGAGACAGGACCTTCTCAGTGGTGGCTCCTTGGCTCTGGAACTCTCTCTCTCTCCATTGAGATTAGATCTGTGCCCTCCCTCCTGGCCTTTAGAAAAAGAACAAAGATATGGTTAAGGATCCAAGCTTTTGACTAGTAATGCAGTAAAAGAAGCAAATACAGAATATGTGCAATCGACATTTGGAATGATCCAGTTTATGAGTTGGATAATGTGATTTTAATGCTTTTATTAGTTGTTTTAATTCTTATCTTTCATGTTTTAAATGCCCTTTTATCTTATCTTATGGTGAATTGTCCTATCGATTTCATGCTAGTTATATGTTGTTGATCGAGTTTTGGTTTATGTATGTATGGCACTGAATTTTGCTGTTGTGTAAACTGCTTTGAGATCCGATTAAGAGATCCGATTAATCTGGCATGACTTGTTTTTGATAAATCCATGTTGACTATTAGTGATGACTTGAAACAATAACTTTGCCAAAAAATATCTTGGAAGTCTTTACAACAATAAGGAAATGTTTAAGTAACAAAGGAATGTTGCTACTAAGTGCCAGTGAAGTTGGGCAATTACTTAGAATAATAATAAAAAGAAGTGGATGGTGCAAAACGGGGAAGAAACGGCTTTGCTCTTTGGAAGTTGAATGCCACAGCTTGGGAACAGAGACATGAAGCAGAGAAGAGTGATATCCACAACACTCAGATTCTCCCAATCTTACTACAGATTTATTGCATCATTGTTAACACCAGAACAAAGTACTTTTAGGAGATTGCCCCATGCATTAAAATATATTGCCAAACAATTCAGCAGGAGGTTCAAACAGGATTTCAGATGGGATTTATATTCTTTGCCTGTTTATTTATTTACTTTATTTCTACCCTGCTCGATCTCACCATGAGGGGGACTCAGAGTGGCTTCCAATTTTGGCACATATTCAATACCACAATTATACACAAATCAAATAATACATAACAAAATTAACCATTAAAATCAAATAAACATATAAAATACAAATTAAAACCAATTAAGACATATAAAACATACATACACGCACACACGTACATATACACATATTTAAAAGTATAGCACCAATCCCCAAATTGTCCTCCAGTTTGTTCCTTATGTTGGTTGTGTGAGCCTATTTCACTTTAATTTTTCTACTCGCCAAACACCTGCTTCCCCAGCCAGGATTTTACTTTTTTTCAAAAGTCCAGGAGGGAGGAGATATATACTCTTTAGGCATTTATCTCAGCCACCCATGTGGACAGTTTTAGAGACACACCCGCTTGCACATGTGTGGACATACAGAGATAGGCGCCACTGCATGAGCTAATAGGAAAGCAAACATTGCTCAGTGGTATCACCAGGGTTGATATCACTTACTGCTGTGATACAGTTATCATTTCTGATGAAAATGAAACAATCATATAAGCAAATGGCAAGAAAAAGCAGAACTATAATGCAGGTTTGGGCTTTAAAGGTTGGAGAAAGAGGCAGTTTTCTTGGAAAGTTTGTTTTTGACCACCTGTGTCAGAAGGCATGAGTTGGTAGGTGAGTAACTGAATACCCACCCCATCCTGGTCCCATCATAGTAGCTGCCTCACCTGCAAAAGTTTAGTTATCTAATTTGTTATATTTTTATAAGTCACTCTTCTAAACTCCTCAAGTTCCTGAAGAGAGAGGGAGAATCCCCTGCCTACATTACTCCCTGAAAAATGTTGTTGTAGCAACAATCATGTATCAAGCTTGCCAGGGATATGAGATTCCACTTGTGATGCTGAAGAACTACTTCCTTTCCATTCAAAGGTATTAGAAAAAGCTGCAGAACTGGCTTTCATGCTTGGTGTTTCAGATACAACTGCCTACATCAGTAGGAAATTCACAACCTTAGATCCAGAAATACTAAATCTGGATCATTTGATGAGAAATGGTGGCAGTGGCGGGGAGGTTGGTAAAAGTTTCTGCTGTCTTTATTGAATGATGCTATCATCAAGAAAACATTGATCGGAAATGAAACTAGTATTTTTCAAGGATATTAAACAAGCATATAACTAAACAGAAAGCAAAAGCAAGGGTAGAAGCCTAGCAGTGGTTTAAAGGGAGATAGCACTGGCAAAAGTAATCTTTATCCACTGGAAGCGCAGGAGAAGTCTCCTACCACTGGAAGAGATGAGCTGGCTCAGCTGGGTGGGTGAGTAGCAGGATTCCCAGGTAGCTATAGTAGCTGCCTTGAGACTGTTTGGAAGTTAACCTATTATGTTCCTAATCTTAATAACTTTAAAATCTGTACTTGAATGGCAAGAAAGTTGACTGTGTAGGCATCCTGCCTAATGTTTTACTCTTTCATAAAGAGTAAAATCCCAGCCTCACTACAAAAACTTATACCTTAAAAAAATTAAAAAGGACATGTAGAATATGTATTTTGGATTAAAAGAAGAGTTATAAATAACTGTACCTTCTAGAAAATCAATATTGTATTAGAGAAGCATTGAGGGCTTGAACATGTTGAAAAACTATACGGAGAAGATTTTATTGTGGAGACGATATTCTGTTACCATTACAGAGAAATACATAGGTGAAATAAATATTTTCGTTTGGTATTTAGGTGTTACATAAATTTATTATTAGTTGCTTCCTGGTTGTTAACCTTGCATATTATGAATTTTAACTCTGCCTGGGTCAAACCCAATTCAAGTTGGCTACTTGTTGTCACTGAAAATGTAGCTTACTAGAACTACCTCATCACTACTCATCATACTGCCTTTTCCCAAAATAAGTGCAGCCAATGAAATGCTTGTTGAAACACAAGAATAATGTCTCAAATAACACTGCATAACACAATTTTTGTTCCTGCATTATAAATGTCAATTCCTAACCACTTTGAGTCCCCCTAGGGGTGAGAAAGACAGTATATAAATACTGTAAATAAATAAATAATTGGTTCTATCATTAAAAATGGAAAATGTTTATTAAACTGCAAAACCTTTGTTTTTGTGGAACATCCTGTAGCACATTTTGCTAGTTTTCCAATGAATATTTCCTAGAGTCTCAACCAAATCAACATAATTTGTGGCAGCCACAAAAACAAGTTTCTGAAGTATAGTAACTACTTTCAAAGTAACTACTGCACAATTAAACAGTAACACTTTCAAACCAGAAAAGTATTTTTTTTATTTTTGTTACATAGTATAATTTGACTTTAGACCAAAACAAGTTCTTGACAATAATCATGTTGAATCAAAGAGCTGTCATTGCTGGGAAGTATTAGGGATCCATTAATCTTGCCTATTCTTCCATACTTCAAACTTCAGTATGCACGATGCAGCTATGGAGTAAATATTTTCAGGTGATACACATAGAACACAAAGTGATAGCTTTGAAGTTTGAGATTTTCCAAAGAAGGAGTTAATGCTCTGAGGTTTGTGTGTGCGTGTGATTTCCCTATACAGATGAAGTCTCTTGTGGCTGGGACAGGAAATCATGAACTTGGCAAAAGTATAATCTGGCAGAAAAGTAGGATACATTTAAATTCAGAGAGAGAGAGAGAGAAAGTCATCGAGAGCAAAACACACACATCAGGAGAGAACAGATAAGTATGAACATCTGTATCAAGATGAGAAGAGATCAGGTGGCTTAACCAAGGAAAATCTGCAGTTACATGACGTTGGGTTTGAAACTGAATTATATGACCATTGTAGGCTCATATAATGCAATCATCTACACTGATCATATAAAATAGTTTCAAACTGAATTATATGATAGTGTAGATAGGGCCTGAGAGAAAGACTGACAAAAATGCTGTGTGTGGCTTTTCTACATGAGAGCTTCTCTTGATGATAAGGTTTCCATGTTCTAAACACAACAATCTATTCCTTTAATCTGTTCTGGACTCCTACGTTTTTTAATAAATTGTGTTTAAAGTATTGGCACAAGGTAACTGTACTGTTGTACTGTTGATTTCAGTGGGTGGTTGGAAAAATCTGATCCAATGATTGCTGAGGGCCCTTCTAGATAGGCCCTATATCCCAGGATCTGATTCCAGGTTTTCTGCTTTAAACTGCATCATATGAGTACACACTGCCACATAATCTGGGATAAACAGAAAACCTGGGATCAGATCCTGGAATATAAGGCTTGTCTGGAAGAGCCCTAAGAGGCAATTGTTGTAGGACTGGATGGAGACCTTGACTTTTATAAAATATACAGCTATCCATATAACATTTGTCTCATGTTACTGGGAATTCATATAGGAAGAATGGGCATGGCCGACTTACTGGCCAACCCCTTTTGCGGGGTAGGGCTGTCCTCGTTGCCATCTTGGGGAGGTCAGGGGTCTTCTCCTTCCCAGAGACCCCTGGGGCAGCACCCAGTTTCCCGCCACCAGGGCCAGCTAGCCAATGAGGGGGGCTGGCCACGTCTCTCCCCTCCATGTGGCTAGCTGGCCCTTCTCTTTGCCCAGGCAGCATATTTAAGGCTGCCTGGGACTGCCCCCAGCACTTGCAGGGGCCAATTCGGTTTTTGCAGTGTTGGGTGCACACAGATGCTCAATATGCCAGGCCATGGCCAGTATTTTGTCATCCATCTAGTGCAGGAGAAGACGTGGACCCCCCCCCCCTTCCATTGTCAGGGTTTTGCCCTCCCTTCTGCTCGATATCCCCGAGTACAACTGGTGGGCCACTGTGTGATACAGAATGCTGGACTAGATGGGCTGAGGTCCGATTCAGCATGGCTCTTCTTATGTTCTTATGTTCTTATTGTCGTTGGGGAATTCAATCGGTTCCTGTATGGTGAGTGCCCCGGTACCTGCAGCCAGGTCAGCTGACCTACAGGCACACCTTGGGCCAGGAGGTAGGTCACTTTCAGGGAACTCCCAGTACTCCCACCCAAGTTTGCCTGCTAAGTTTTGCTGTAGATCGTAAGGCCGGCATTCAAGTTTGCCAGGGCCTTGGGGTTCACTAGGCGACTTGCCTTGGTATTGTGTGCAGGCTAACATCTCCTTCTCAGCGCATGATGTTCCAGGTGTAAACAATGAAATGGTAGACGCATTGCCTCGCTTACAAGGAAGGCAGGTTTTCGGTTCCTAGCTTCAGACGCAGACGTCCTGGCCGCAAAGTGCCCGCTGGAACTTGGACCACTGGAAACGGGAGGCCTGAATAGAACGGATGCAATCCATCGCGGCAGCTACCTTCAAAGCCTACTGGACAGCAAGGCGGCAGCCCGTGAGGATCCTTACCAGTTGCATAGGAGCACGAAGTTCGTGAAGAGTTGGAAGAAGCAGTCTCCCAGGCAGCAGGACAGCACCCCCCCCCCCCTCCAGCAGCTTACAGCAACTCTCTAAGAGGATATGCATATCCCTTTACAAGGTAGAGTTTTCTCTCCGGCCTTCTCTAATGTTTCTTTGGGGCCCATACGTCCAGGGGAGGTTGTGGCCAACCCCAGACGGATTCCACTGGTAGAGCCCGGCAGCTCAATTATGCGATTTCCATGGGAACTCCAGGTCTTACAGGCTCCATAAGTCCAAGGTAGCATATGGGGGGTAGGTTGCCTCCCTGCCCATTCAGGGCCTCGAGCGAGTTCAATTGTGCCCATTTGATACTGGCACGGTTCCTCAGCTCCAGGGACACCTCCGCAAGCTGCTTATTTGTGCATCTTGATGGAACCTCTCCCCCTCACCAGATACCAATTAATGGCAGTTCCGCAGAGCCCTCATTCAAGTGCTGGGCCTACTGCATAATCATATGGAGGGCACTCCTTCAGGATTGGGGCAGCGTCTTTGGCTGCTGCTGGTAGTGTCCCCACAGGCGTATTCTAAGCCTCGGGCCATTTGAATCATCAGTGTTTACCTGTAAATCAGACCGGGCCTCCTCCTCGAGGTGTACAGGCTGCCGTTGGTTCTTTTTCTTTCTCTCGCAGGGCCATGGGCAGGACGTAAAGTGGTACCGGGACCCACGTGCTTAGAGTGGGCGTGGCTCAGCTGCAGGGAGGAGCCAGGCTGCCAGGACCTGAGTGGAAGGCAGGACAAGCAGGCCATGGCGCTAGGAGGTTGGAGCCTCTTGGGCGAGGTTCGGCCTGGCTTCATGCAGCAGTGGCTCACTGGAGGGAGCATCCAGGCTGTTGCCGTTGCCCCTGTGGACGGGAACCAGTGGCTGCTTGTCACTTTGGCCCGGCTTCAGGCAGCAGTGGCTCACCGGAAGGAGCATCCAGGCTGTTGCCGTTGCCCCTGTGGACGGGAACCAGTGGCTGCTTGTCACTTTGGCCCGGCTTCAGGCAGCAGTGGCTCACCGGAGGGAGCATCCAGGCTGTTGCCGTTGCCCCTGTGGGCGGGGACCAGTGGCTGCTTGTCACTCTGGCCCGGCTTCATGCAGCAGTGGCTCATCGGAAGGAGCATCCAGGCTGTTGCCGTTCCCCCTGTGGACGGGGACCAGTGGCTGCTTGTCACTCTGGCCTGGCTTCATGCAACAATGGCTCACTGGAGGGAGCATCCAGGCTGTTGCCGTGGCCCCTGCGGGCCGGAATTGGTGGTTGCCTGTCACCAGCGTAAGCTGCTGCCGTGGCCCCTGTGGACAGGGTGAAGTTTACGGGTGTCATGTAACTGCAATTTGAGCTGTGGACTTGGCTACGCCTCCCACGGGGATGGCCGGCACGCATTGCAAGCACCCGGGATTGAGACTGGTCGGAGCCATGGAGCAGCGGCTCAGTAGCGGTGGATATCTCACAGAGATCTGCATGTGGCACCGGGGTGGCCACCAGGCAACAGTTCTGGTTATGGAGGATAGGAGTTTGGGTTGGCGGAAAAGGGAGGGTGTAAGGCTGCCTCCTTATCTCCCCCTTTTGGCAGGTGGCAGGGCCCTGGATCAGGATGGCTTATCGCCCCTTGGTTGGTAGGGGGATAACGCCCTGGCCCCCCTGGGGTGCCGAGTTCCGTGGAGAGGCATTGGGCCGCTCGCACCCAGGCTTGCAAGTGCCTTTGGACATTCGCGGGGGGCCTGTACTACCCTGATCCTGGACCCTTGCGTGGCCGCCAACCCTTTGTTCTGTTTAATAAATGAGTTGTGGCCATTTTCGTCCAACCTTTGTGTCAGTGTTATCATTGGGCGCGGCCAACCCCTTTTGCGGGGTAGGGCTGTCCTCGTCGCCATCTTGGGGAGGTCAGGGGTCTTCTCCTTCCCAGAGACCCCTGGGGCGGCACCCAATTTCCCGCCGCCAGGGCCAGCTAGCCAATGAGGGGGGCTGGCCACGCCTCTCCCCTCCATGTGGCTAGCTGGCCCTTCTCTTCGCCCAGGCAGCATATTTAAGGCTGCCTGGGACTGCCCCCAGCACTTGCAGGGGCCAATTCGGTTTTTCCTCCCGCCCTCCCTACATGGTACATGGCTTATTCATGTTCATATTGTGCATTTACTCAAGTTGTTTGTTACTTGGTTAAAGTATGTGTTACCATATTCTTTGTCGCAACTCCGTGTTGGCAGGTGGCAGGGCCCTGGATCAGGATGGCTTATTGCCCCTTGGTTGGTAGGGGGATAACGCCCTGGCCCCCCTGGGGTGCCGAGTTCCGTGGAGAGGCATTGGGCCGCTCGCACCCAGGCTTGCAAGTGCCTTTGGACATTCGCGGGGGGCTGTACTACCCTGATCCTGGACCCTTGCGTGGCCGCCAACCCTTTGTTCTGTTTAATAAATGAGTTGTGGCCATTTTCGTCCAACCTTTGTGTCAGTGTTATCATTGGGCGCGAGGTGTATCACCCTTGCACACGCAATATTTTTCACGGAGCATGCAAGATTGTTAGTAATGTTTTGCCTTGGTGGTATATTGGGTCTGAAGCATCCTGCAGATCTGGTCTCCAAATAATAGAAACTACTGAAAATTGATTATGCTACCTTTGAAATGCCCCATCCATGTGATCTTCAAAGCATTAATTATCCTAAATCAAAATCCACCCGGAGCCCTGTTCATGGCTGTGAGCTCTGCAAATAGCCTGCTGGTCTTCGTTTCCATCCGTCCTTCTCTGTTATTCTCCTGACATTAAAAAACAAAACAAAACCATTCTTATTTACTTTAAGGAAAAGGATATGCAACCAGGCTATTTAGAGTTCCTATAATACATGGCTATTCTGGTTGAAGCTTATGACATTGTAGCCTAATATCTCTGCAGAGAATCAAGAATGACCAACTGTCTTGTTTTCCACAGAGATGGGATTTTTTGTAGGTTTGCAGAAAGCTGCTGAGCCACACTTTGACGATGAGAAACATCCATGGCAAAGCTGGGAAAGTGAAAGGAAGAAAGAACACTTTACAGTCCCAGGTAAAATGGTTTTGATTCACTTTGGAATGACCATAAAATCCATTTTCTTCCATTAGTTAGTTTGAATGAAAGATGCAAATATATGCATTGGCATTTTATCTCCTGAGGAAAAAAATCCTTGACATTTCGAAGAAACAATTTCAATGGTTCGTCTTTCCAGTTTTCTGCTGGTATTTGCACATTTCCTCTTATAAACCAACTCGGACAATGCAGTCAGCAGAAGAGACCCTGCTCTCGGTCCCACCTCCATCCCAAGCATGGCTGATAGGAATGAGAGAGAGGGCATTCTCCATGATTCCCCAAAGAAATAAAGACGGCCCCTTCCCTTCTCTCCTTCAAAAACAACTTACCTTTGCTCATTAGCCTATGAAGAGGAGGATTAGATGATTAGCACTACTATACCGCTGAGTGAGAATTGTTATTGCACTCGGGCTTGTAGACCCTGCCAGCTCAGCTAACATCACTGGCCACATAACCAATTTAACTATTTTAGTGAACCTTTGTCAGCTTTTGTAAATTGATGTGGATGTTTGATATTATGACAGGCTACGCTTTATCTAACTTTAGGTGTCATGTTATAATGTGTTTTTATATGATGGATTATTTTGCATTATTATGTTTGTATTTGTTGTTGTATTGAGGCATTGAATGTTTGCCGTTTTGTTTGTTGGAATCTTTGTTGAGTCCCCCCAAGGAGATAGGGTGGAATATAAATAAAGTCTTATTAAAAGACACGAGAAAACCATTTTCCTTTAATGCAAGTTTAACACAACTTGAAGATTGGTTTGGGATGAGTTTAGGATGAGGTTGTGCAATTGTGAGTGTTTTCATTTGTATCTAGGGAGACTACAATGTAGCTTACATATTTGTGTGGTTATCTCCTAAGTGTTCTGGGGACTTGTTTTCCTTTATTCTTGGTGTTCACATATGAGTGAACACCAGTCATGTCCATGGATTACAAATCTATGCAGTCAACTTTCAGCATGGGTCGGAATGAATGGCTCTTGTGGTGTCTTCCAAGTCTGTGATTCTGATTTTGTAACTAACCATAGTTTGGATTTTATTTTTTTTTAAAGCAAAAAGCAAACACAGTTTCTCTACGTAATTGTATATTATGGGACTTGAGCATCTATCAGTTTTTGTATCCACAGTGTCCTGTGACCAAACCACAGTGTCTGCTGTGGGTCTTCTGTGTGCTTATGAAAAAAGAGGAACGTCATGAGAGAATATTCACAGAGAGCCACTAGAGAGCAGTACAGAATAAAGAATGGTGCTCTATAGTAAGGCTGCTGTAATTTTTGCCTTTTTAAAAACACAGCCTTTGCCCTTAAAGAGATTTGATTGGCTTGACGATGGGATGTTTCTTATAGGCTGACTGAGCAATTAAAAAAGCAGACTTCTTGTTCACTGCAAAGTCATAAGGATTACCATTCACCTTGTTTCTGGTGTAGGTTGTTGCCTTTACAGGTGAGTCTTTTGTGTTTGTGGTGGTTGCCTGTAAAGATCCTACCTCTGTCAAAGGAAAGTTTTGATATTTGTTAAATTATTTTTTAAAGTTCTATATTATTTATAAGATAAAGTTATACAGTAATAGTATGAGCTTTAAGGGATTATAATCTACATTTGATGTGCCGAAACTAGACTTTTGATTTAAGTTTGCTACTGGACAAGACACAAGTTGTGTGGTGTCCTTTTTTCTTTACACAAAAGTTTGGTTAAGGGTAATTTGTTTTCCTTAATTCCTCCTTTCGATTTTCATTGCATTCTGGAGAGTGCTCTAGAATAGAGAGATCAGTCCTTTTCTTGAAAATTATTTGGCCATAGCTGGATGAGATTTTTCAAACACAGGTAAAACAGTAATAAAAAACAGACTTTTATGATAATGGTCTAGGATTCTGGAATACTAAGTACAGTAAATTCTCAGTTAACTGGAACTCAAGCGACCAGAACTTTCAAGCAACTGGCAAAACATTCCAAGAAATAATACTGTGTTGACAAAGCTGTTTTTATAACACAATAGAACTGTGTTACATTAAGTTTGTTTTTCTTTTTAATAATTATATTTAAATATTAATATCAAGTCATAAAATAGTTTATGGTATGGTATAGCATAGTATAGATTATAGTATTAGGCATATTTTTTAATAGTAACTCTCAAAGCAATCAGAAACTGTATTTATCTGGCATCTACCAATCCACACAAGTGCTGGTTCACACAATGGGTAGGCTTTGTGTTTTGGCTACTTCTCTCAAAGGGATGTGTACTGGGAGCAAACTTTTCTGGTTGTAGGTCTGTTTCAGACCCCTCTCACCAGCAGGTGTTTCTCCTTCCAATAGAGTTTCCACTGTTCTTCTGAGTCAATGGCATTGACTATTTCCAGGTTTTAGAACTGTTGGGGACAATTATTGAAGTCCTAATGGGATGGGGGACACCACTGATTTGTTTGTTTACAAGAAATACTTGCAAACAGAATAGCATTTTAGTTTATTTAGAGCAGTTTTTCTCAAACTGTACTCCTCCAGGTGTTTTGGCCTTCATTCCCAGAAATCCTAACAGCTGGTAAACTGGCTGGGATCTCTGGGAGTTGTAGGCCAAAACACCGGGGATCCACAGGTTGAGAACCACTGGGTTCAGGATTTGGGGGCTGTTATACAACACATACTATCTCTCACTTCCTGAAGTTTGTAATTTTCTTCTGCTCTTATGGCATCAATGATCATAACCCAACAAACTGCTTGTAGTACAAAGCATACATACTAGAAATGATTCACAATTATTGTTTCTGGTAAAATTGTGGAGGTTTCACTCATAAACTGAACTCTGTGCTCAAGTCTACAATGTGAACTGGGCTCAACTATGTGAAGTATCTTGAGTAGCAATTTAACATTCTTCTTAAATTCTTTACAGATACCAAGATGAGTTGTTTCACTTTCTTGAAGGTCATGATGGTTTTATTTAATCTAGCTATAGTGGTAAGTATTTATTTCTTTAGTATTGACCATGGAGTCAGCTAATGCCCTTGTAAAAGTATTACTGGTGTAGCATACTATCCAGAGCACGTTTCCATCTTTAGAGGTAATGTAGCTTTAGTAAAGACCCTGTGTTTGCATACTTTATGAATATTTCTAGTTTGGGCTGAAATCCTAAATATAATTTATTCTTGGATTGTCCAAATTCATACAGGAACAGTTATATCTTTTTGATAACCTGTTAAACTGGGACACAGTATGTCAATGTGTTGTGTGTTTACAGTCAGATGTGTCTTTCTTTGTAATCATTTTATGGTAAATCCCTATAAAGCATTTAACTAAAAACTACCTTAAGAAAATAACTTTGCTTGCCACAAGAAATAACATGTATATAACTTAGTAGGATAAAACTAGTTGTGGAAGATCACCAGAGATATTACAGGTTCTTATTTTCTGTTTCAGGGCAAATAAAAGTTTGTAAGGTTAGGGGGAAACAAGCATAGAAACTCTTTTTAACACTTTCAACACAATTCTGTGTAGTCAGATTTGCCTAACAAAACAACAGCCCAGATGTTGTATTAGATAACCTGCTGGTCCCTCTTGATTCTTTGTTGTTGTTGTTGTTGTTATATTTATTTATATCCCGCTCAGGGGCGGTCTAAGGTAATTTGAAATGGTAGGCGAATATTATTTTGGTGCCCCCCCCCAAAAACATTATTTTGCCCCCATGTAAAACAAATATACAATTATAATATCACAATACCATTAGTAGTATTATATTGTATCAATGTATATACAATATATTATACCATATTCATACTATATTATATCATAATTATATTATACTACATTACAATATAATTATATTATAATATATTGACATAATATGATATAACATTCTATTATATTATTATTATAAGATAATAAATAAAATTATTTATTTAAATAAAATTATCCTCATGACTCCTATAAAACTCAAATAACCCAAAATAAAGTAAAATAAAATATTATATATTACTATTTTGTACAATACCACTATACTGCAATATTGTTTGTAATATTACATGTAATATAAAATGTATCATTATTCTATTGTTATATTGTATTTGTATTATATTGTATGACAATATTAAGCAGAACTGTATAATAATCAACAAGAAATGCAATGTAAATGCATCAAAATCAGAATATATTACCTATCACCCGATAATTCATAGGAGTCTCCCATAAGTCCAAAATTAGGATCCCAATGTAAATGTAAATAGAAAAACAGCCAAAATGTTCAAATGAGGTCGAATACAGGCAGCACGGCCTGGGCAAACTTGGGCCCGCCCTCCCCTCCTTCGAAGTGTTTTGGCCTCCAACTCCCACAACTCCTCATAGCCTCAGGCCCCTCAGGTCTAGACAGAAATAGAGCCGAAGAAAGGAAGGAGGGAGGGAAGAGGCCACAGAGGAGGAGGAGGAAAGCCCTTCATTAATTCCTTCACTTACACTTCCTTCACTGATTCTTTTCTCCTTCCCTGCAAACGCGTGCACGCGGCGGAGACAAAGGGAGAGGGGAAGCACTCCCTGCCTGCCCGATAGGGAGTGCTTTGCTTACAGGCTTCTGCGCAAGGGAGCTACTGGGCATGCGCGGAGGTTTTCGCGCATGTGCAGTTGCTCCTGGGCTCAACTTCAGCTCTGGAGCAACTGCGCCTGCGTGAAAACCTCTGCGCGTGTCCAGAAGCGGCGTTGGAGCGCACAAGGCCGGGGCCCAAAAGCAGGCAGCCACTGCACTGCCTGAGGAACATCGGCAGGGCCAGGATGGCGCCCCCTTCCCAGATGGCGCCCTAGGCGGCCGCCTACTTGGCCTATCTTGTAGGACCGCCCCTGATCCCGCTTTATCTCCCCCAAAAGAGACACAAAGCGGTTGCCACTAGTACATGGAAATCTAGTTTATTACCCAAGGTCATTGAACAAGGTTGTTGTTATATGCTAAGAGCTTTGACTATCCTAGAATACATTATACACAATGAGCTCTGAATGCTATAGAATTAAGCAAGGGTATCGACTGATGCCTAGAAAAACATTTTCTCTAGGCCTCCAGCATGATTTATGGTCAATTTCCACTGAAGTTCTGCTGGATGTTAACCATGGAATCACTCTGGAACCCAAGTGAATACTTTGCTTGGCATCTCTAGGTCCTCTTGCATGATTCTATGGTATGTTTCAGCCAGAAGCCCAAGCCACCATTTATTTCAAGTAGAAAAATAGGGATCAAAATCATGAGCAAAAAAGCATATTATACAGTGGGTCTTGGAATGGATCCCTTGTGTAATATGCAGAACTACTGTATTAGTTTGTGTAGTATGTGAGCCTACTGTGTATTTTAAATTAGTTTTGATGCTTTTATTGGTTTTAATTAATTGCTGTTGCCCATTTTTGGGCAAAAGATATTTAGCTGCTTGTGCTCCTTCTATTTTTATCAGTTTTATACTAATTTATGCAATGCTTTTGATATGAAATAAATAAATTACTATTTTTAAAAATAGTATTAAGATTCATTCTAGTGTAATGTTTTAGTATTCAAATTGTATATTTTATTGTTTTTACCACTATTCACCACTTTGAAGCTTTTTGGAGAAAAAATAAATGTTATATAAATAATGGTGATACTAATATCAACAACAATGCTTTTCAAAGCGTCAGCTGGGAGAAGTGTGCTGTAGCTTCTTGTGCAGCATGTTCAGTGAAACTAAGGTCTGCCCACCTACACATATTACAGCTTTGCCTTCCCATGGATTACATGTATACTTAATAACATGGAGCAGTCTGTTAATACTAGGGTTGACTTCTAGAGAATGTCCTCTGTACTGCTGATTCCTCACTGGAGCTGCCACACCCATGGGATGAATAGGAGTGTCACAAGGTTCTGCTGGGTTTATTAACCCTGATGGCAGGTGTGCCTTCATGCAAATGCTGGTCAAAGCCACAAAATAGCAGTGGGTAACATAAATACAAGCATGATGCAAGCCTCATTGGAATGTATATGTGTTCCTCTTCCTTCTCTCTTTCAAGACAGGCAGAGTGGGTTTTATGGTTTCTGTGGGTGTTCTATTTGGTTTCGTGCTTGGCTTGTCAATATGGTTTCACAAGCAGCACAGTAAAATGCTCCACTTGTGGCTCCATGATAGTTCTCTCAAGGAAGTCTAGTTTGAGTTTATTTCCTTGTCACAAATATATCTCATAGAAGGAAAACTGAACAGATTACATCTAGCTCTCTAATTTATGTACCATAAATTTAGATTAGTAGAACTGGAATAGCAACCAAGTTGTTGATGACTATAAGATCAGTGCCAGAGAAGCGGTTGGTAATCTGCAGCATTACTCCCCAATGAGCCACTCTTGTTATAGGTTACAACTACTATAATCCTTGACCATTGGCTATGTAGCTGCAAGTTGGTAGCCATTATAGTGCAAACACTTAAAGGATGCCAAGCTGAGGAAGGCTGATTATAGGATCTGAAACTTCCATGTACATAAATATGAATATAGTTGAGTCAATAGTTGAGGGCTGCAACGTATTTAACTGTGTTTCCTAGTCAACGCCCTCAAGCTTGGAGATCTCAGAGTTCTGTTTTAATGAGTTCTGGCTATTAAAAATTAACATGATCACCCCAGAGGAAGACTGTTTACCCAAGTTGGGTTAATTGACTGTGTTTGCAATGTAACGGGGGTGGGGACGGGGGAGGGGGCTCTGAAGGGCTGTATCCATATAATAGGGAATCTTACTCCCATGGTACTTTTCAGTCCTGTGGCCAAACCTTTCTATAAGCATAACTGTATTTTATACAGCTTGAGCATCCCATATTTTAAGTGCTTGGGATCAAAGCATTTGGGATTTTGGATTTTTCTGGATTTTTGAATACTTGTATTTGCATAATGAAATATTCTGGAGATAGATTCTAAGTCTAAACATTCATTAATCTATGTTTCTTATACACCTTATAAACATAGGTAATTTCATACCGTATTTTGAAAATAATTTGGTTTATGAAACAAAATTTGTATGCATTCAGCCATCAGAAAGCACAGATGTCACTATCCCAGCCTTCCATGTAGACATTTTGCAAATTGATGTATTTCTGAATTCTGGATAAGGAATGCACAATCTGTAGATTTAAGTCTTGTCCTTATCATAAGATCTCAGGGTTATAAATTATTTAGTTTGTGAATGTCTTTGTACTGAAGGTGGGATGAAAGATGTGACATGTGCACACAATGTGAGCACTTGAATTGTACTCCAGCTATCTTTAATTAGTTTGATAGGTATATATTTGAACTGACCTAGCTCTCCTGTTCCTACATTATATGTGGCTTTCCAAATGTTTTTCTGTGGCTTTCCAGATGTTGTTGGGCTATAGTTCCCAGCATTTCTCAGCACTGGCTATGCTAACTAGGGCTACTGGGAGCTGGAATCCTAAAGCTTGGCACAGTTCCTGCCCAGGTACAGACCAATAAATCTCTGGTTCTTTCCCATTTGACAAGGAATTCAGTGGAAGAAGGCTTGGACACTGCAATAGGGCTTTGTGTTTTCTTTTGAGGGGGGGGGGGGATGGAATGAAAAAATAGGTAATTAAATACATGATTATAAGGCTTTTTAAAGGAAAATCTTGACTTGAAGATTTTAATTTATCTGCATAGCGCACACTTCAGCAACACATTATTATGGTTTGGAGATTCACTCCATGACATGGTTTCTCAAGAAGTAAGTATTAGGCATGAGAAAAAAGTTATGAAAATTAAATGATTCGGAAGGGATTCGTAAGAAATGCTACTTTTGAGTATTTCCGCATCTGGAACACCAACCAGGAAGTGGACTTTCTTTATAGAACTTCGGGGACCAGGATTTTCCTAAGTATCGTAATTAGGTCGTAAGGGGGGGCACCCTCCTTCTCTCTCACCACTCTCCCGCCTCCCTTGCCAATAAATATTATGGCAAGGCAAGCCCTAAACTCGCTCCTTCTTTCGGCTGGACGCCTGGAAAAATGTAAACACAGAGGTTTACTCAGAAGTAAATCTGCAAAGGAAGTAAACAGAGAGGTTTACTCATGAGTAAATCTGCAATGGAGGGCACTTTGGATGAAGTGCCCTCCTTTGTGGATTTACTCTTGAGTAAACCTCTCTGTTTACATTTTTCCAGGCTTCCCTGCCCCTCCTGCCTGCCAGGATCTAAAACATCAAAGAGTATTGGGGTAGTTGCACACAACACGTGAGAAACCAACCTAATGTATAATAGAATGAATGCTAACTTATAGAGTAAGTGCCTAATATTATAAGTAATCAAACTGGTCTTATACCTACATGCCATGCACATGCAAGAAGACAGCAGTAATACCCCTGGGTATACGACGAGGTAAAATTCAAACTGAAGTATTCTGACTCTGGTCCCTCCTCAAGTGGTGCAAACTGCAAACGGCTCTTCTCTATGAGCCCGGGAGGCAGCCTCTCCCGGGAAAAGCCAAAAGCCCGGGCACAGTGTTTGCTGCCTGCGTGCACATACATATTCTTTGGGGGAGGATTTGCTGCAGAATCCCGGGCTCATAGAGAAGAGCCCGTATGCACCGCTTGAGGAGGGACCAGAGTCAGAATACTTCGGTTTGAATTTTACCTCTTCTTAGACCCATTGTTATTACTGCTGTATTATTGCATGTGCATGGAATGTAGATATATGACCAGTTGGATTACTTATAATATTTAGGCACTTACTCTATAAGTTAGCATTCATTCTATTATACATTAGGTTGGTTTCTCACAGGATCTAAAGCATGCCAAGCCTTGATGCGCTTTAGATCCTGGCAGGGGAGGAGTGGATGGGCCCTCCTGCCCCTTCTGCCTGCCAGGATCTTGGCCCATCAAGCCTTGAAGAGGCTTCATGATGGGCCAACTTCAGCCCTCCAGGTGTTTTGGACTTCAACTCCCACCATTCCTCACAGCCTCAGGCCTCTTCCTTTTCCTCTCAGCCTGGGCAAACTTGGGCCCTCGCTCCCTCAGGATCGGGGTGAGAGAGAGGCAGCGAGGAGCGAGGGGGGGGCTCCTCCTTTTTTTTTGCTGCTTCCAAGAATAGAATACCCCCTCCCTCCTTCCCTCCTTCCCTCCTTCCTATTTGGAGAGTCCCAGCTAGAATTCAGTGTGATTTATCCCAGTTTTGGCCTACAACTCCCAGAAATCCCAGCCAATTTACCAGCTGTTAGGATTTCTGGGAGTTGTGGGCCAAAACCATCTGGAATGCGCATGCACTGGCATACGAACTACTAACGAATTTCGTTAGTAATTATGTTACATTTTAGAATTTTTTGGAAAATTTTTTGTAAGTCTTTCTATTACTAATAAAAAAACCCATTAGATTTTCGATTCCCTATTTTTGGGTTCTAAACCATGCCTAGTAAGTATGGCATCTGGACAGTGTGTTTTCCATAAAGAGCTGAAACTCTCAGTTATTTCACAACTCTGATCACTTTCTTTAGTCCTTCATTTAATTTCATATATGTTACTGTCAATTATAGAGCAATGTCCTTTGCATTTCTTTGACATCCAAACATATAGAGAGACTGGATACTGTAAACTGGACAACACAGCAGGGTTATTGCAATGTTCATCTCATCACACACCGAGATACCCAACAGGATTGTCACCTCTTAGTTCTCAACTGTAGTTCTTCCTTTTCAATATGGCTATAATGATAACAACTTGATTAGCATGCATTAGCAGGATACTCTTCTGTTTACAAGTGTTTACAAACTCATAGGAAGAAAATACATCTATTAAAAATAAACCTTGAGTTAGAAAAAAATCTTGTATGTCAAGACCCAGTTACTATTTTATTTTATTGGTTGGGGCAGGAACATTTTAACCCAAAATTGTAGCTATTCTGAATTTCTATATTGTTTTCAAATGGGACAGCAAACATTTTTTACTTGGAAGGAACAGCTTCTAAAAAAGTATGTGGGGGCTGTCTTTAAAATAAATGTGATTCCTCTGCCAGATGGTGAACTTATGGTGATCTTATCATTGGATTATCTGAGCCTGGAAGTGTGTGACTCTCCCAAAGTCACCAGGAGTTTTCCATGGCAGAACAGAGATCTCCAGTGTCATAGTCCAATGCTCAAACCATCATACCACGCTGGCTCTTTTCTCATACAGTATTTAAAAGCACTGAGAGTCCAGGACAGACTGAATTTCACATAGCAAATAAGCAGGATTGTGCCTGTTTATTTCACCTGATATTTTAGGTTCTACAATGGTTAGAACCTTGTAGTTGAAAGGAAAAAGAAGGAAGCTGAGAAAATGGTTCATGATATGGGAGACTTGCCTCTTTCGTGGTGCGTCTATTTCTGGCTTGGCGCCTGTATTTTTGTATGGGCGATGCCTGCCTTGCTCTTTTGTTTGAGGGCAAACAAAGCTGGCACCTGTGGCCAAGGATAATTGCTTAACTGTCGTTGTAATGTCCTGGGTGCCATTGTTCACTTTTTAAAAAATAATCACATGACTCTCCTGAAACTCCAGGCAGCATCTAATAAAACCTTTAAGTGAATTGAGAATTGGACCATTTCAAGACCTTGTACCCTACTGGGAATTTTTCACCTGTCATGACAATGCCTGGTGGTTTCATTCTAGTGCAGTGGTTCTCAACTTGTGGGTCTCCGGGTGTTTTGGCCTTCAACTCCCAGAAATCCCAGCCACTAAACAAGCTGTTACGATTTCTAGGAGTTGAAGGCCAAGACATCTGGGGACCCACAGGTTGAGAACCACTGTTCTAATGGGATGTTGAATCTGTTCTGGATTTCAGTCCATTTCAATAGAAGTGTCAAAGGTTCTGAACCTATTTTGTGGAAAGGATTTCCATATCTTGGATAACTTCTCTAAAGTTCAACCAGAGCATTTTCAGTATTCTGCTGACAAGGGAGGCTACCAATTACCATTCACATTTCTTTATTGGAATTTTTTTTGAGGCTGCAGTTCTTATCCATATGTTTAAGGGTGGTGGTGAGGAAGCATTATGCTGGCCTAAGACAAAGGAAGACAGGGCCTCTCTGTGCATCAAATGATAGCATCAAACAGAAAGTCTTGGCAAAGCACGTGTAGCTCTGCAGATATGTGAATTTTCACCTGCTGAAATTTTATTTATTTAAAACTTTTGTACCCCAACCTTCTCACCTCTATCGAGGGACTCAGACCGGCATAACAGCAAAAATTAAATGCTATAAATTTAAAAACAACTACAACAACATATTAAAATACATTTTAAAAACTCAACACAAAACCACATCGTCCATACAGCTCTTAAAATATACACTTGCTTTCTGTGTTTAAATCTGTTTTGAAATGTAGAATAACATGTGCCTCTACAACCAAGAATGCAAGGCTGTTTCTGTTTACACTAATAACAGTGCAAGATCTTCTCAGAAGTCTCACAGAGTTGAGTGAAGCTTACCTGAAAAAGTGAATGGATATAGTATTACTCATAAGAGGATTCAATGGTAGATTTAGGATATGACCCTCTTACTTCCATATCTTTTTCTTGGTGCTGTCTAGTTGAGCATTTTCTCTCCATACTCTCTTGCTAAACATGGAGGAAGTGATCTGCTTCTGTTGTTTCTGTGAGGTTTGGGCAGAGGGCTGTGTTGAGCAATTAGTATTCTCACGTTTTAAAATAAACTATTCCAAAAGTACAATCTTTGAATCTAGCTGCATATCATTCACAACATGGCTACCATTGTCCAGTAATAGGACTGTTTACGTCAATGGCAGTTTGCCAACATAAACATCTTGTATTCTGATCTCCACCATGGCTCATGAGTAATGTTGGATCAGACAATGGGCCGTTGTTGTCAGTTTAAATCCAAAAAGTACAGAAGCTATCCAATTTTGGAGGCACAGTCCAGAATCTTGAAGAGCTCCTTTAAAATTCGTATTAAGACCCAAAATGCGTTCATTCCTCTATTGATTTGGAAGCTATCACTCACCATTTTCTTTCTTAGAGGTGAAAAAAATCTAATGTGATCAAACTGGGATTTTTTTTAGCAATGATACTTAATACAGAAATTGAGCTAGGGAGAATATCCAGCTTCCATTACAAAATCCTGTTCAGGGTATGAGTGGGTGCTGATCTTTTTTTCTCTTATCAAATCACAAATAGGAAGAGGGAACCAATATATTACATGAATTTGAGTCCTCAATCTAGCTGTTTGTAAATTACTACCAAAATACATGTATGAAGAAAATGAGTTTGCTAGTCACTGTAAAGAAAAAAGTTAGTTTGATCTCTAGATAATATGGATAAAGTCAAATGTAGTGAGGGAATTGCGACACGACCTGGCTAAGATTTTGGTATGTACAGTAAAATTACCATAGGACTGAGAATAAGAGGTTGGAAGTAGGATTTCAACATCATTTATTTATTTTGTGGGAAATGAATAGTAGCTGGTCTTTAGATATTCAGTTTGAAGGTGTTCAGGTATATCATTCAGTTCTGAAACACGCAAATGCTTACATTTCCTACTAAACCCCAGTCCACTGAGCACACTTAAAGATGGGTCTGTGTTTTTCTCTCTTGCAACTCATGCTTTTAAAAAGTGTCTGTCCCACATTTGCATGAAACATGGAAATCGTGCTGTAATTATGCATTTCTGTAGAACTCCTCCAGAGCACCGATGTGTGAACACCTTTATAAAATGCAAATAAGCACGAGGCAAAGGATGAACATTTGTATCTTTCACCACATTTCTGTTTTATCTGTTTGAACTCTAGAAACCAAAAGTACTGGGCTTCTATGCACTTTTCTATGAAATTCATTTTGGGGTCAAGGCCAAATGTGTCAATCTATCCAAGATGCTGAACCTATTTTGAGCAACAGGGTCCAGCTCCTTTGGATGATATCTTTACAGCATAGACTGCTATCATGGAAGATACTATATTTTAGATGCAATAAAACATGTCTTAAAGTTCCCATACTTAAAATATATATACATATCCTGGATATAATTTTATACACTATTTTAAAATATTTTTGTGTATGACATAAAGTTTGTACACATTGAGCCAACAGAAGGCAAAGGCTGTTAGGAATTGTGGAGTTTGAAGTCCAAAAGGATTGAGCCCAGAGGATTGAGCATAAGATCATTCTAAAACAACTGAGGTCACATTTGTCTGCATTGATTTTCCCAATTAAAATTCATCTCCTGAAACTGTGGGGGAAACATAATAGATACCCTCATATGAATAATCTGAAAAATCATAATCAGTCAGATTCAGGATCCTCTGTGCTTCTATTATGATTTTTAACATCTATATAGGTTAGTAGTTTGATATAAAATAGCAGTCGCAGCAGTAACAAAGGAATCATGTGATTGACAATGGATGAATTTTGAATTATGACTTTGGACTTGGACTTGTCTTTTTAAAATTGTCATTTTAAACTTATGATGATATTTTAATTAATGTTTCACTGTGTTTTGTTGTTGTTGGCATCTAATGGTTGCCATTTGCAAGCTGCCCTGAGTCCCCCCTTCGGGGAGGGTGAGAAGTATGGGATATAAATGTCTGAAATAAATAAATAATAGTAATTTGTACAAATGTTGATGGCATTATTCTTAAAGACCTGAATGATCTCCCTCTTGGTCTACTCGGCTGACTTAAAAATACTGTTTACAGTTTCTGCTGCATCTCTCAACAAGTTGCTATGCCATCCAGAGAGAGGGAGGGAGGGAGAGACTGGCTGGAGTTAAACATAAAAATGTACCTGTTCCCACTTACATACATATTCAACTTTAGAACAAACCTAAAGAATATATCTTGTTCATAAATTGGGAGCTGCCTCTAATCATGTTTGTTTTTAATACCATTATTTGGAAATAATGTTTGTTTCCCCTCTCTCTTTTCCGCCCACAGATTGGTGGAGGGGTACTACTGGGCATTGGAATCTGGGTCAGTGTTGACAGTACTTCTTTCCTCACAATATTTGGCCCTCTATCCTCCAGTGTCCTTCAGTTTGTGAATGTGGGCTACCTGCTCATAGCCATTGGAGCTGTCCTGTTTCTGTTGGGCTTCTTGGGATGCTGCGGAGCTCAGAAAGAGAGCAAGTGCCTTCTGATGACGGTAAAATCCAAATGCAACGCTTTTTGCACCTCTTTGTTTGACATAAACATGCCCTGTTGTCTTCCTAGTTTAGGACGGTAGAGAAGAATGATAGAGAAGGGACAACTGAATCAAATTACTCACTGTATATGAGTTTGTTAGTACATTTATATCCTACATCTCCTTTGAAAGACTCAATCCAATGTAGATGGGTTGTCTCCTCAAGCTTTTGACAGGTTTGAAACCCGGGCTGACCGGGGCAAGTCAGCTGTAAGCCTGTCCCTGTTAACCTAAGCAGATAAATTATGTACTGCATAAGCGGGGGAGGAATCCTAAAGGACTTTGTAAGTTCAATAAATATTGAAGACGACTACCAGAAGAAGAATTCAGCTGGCTGGTTAGCAGGCAGGCTCTTCGTCAAAGAAGGAGGAGGTAGAAGGAGGAGGGAACAACAGTGTCCCCTGTGACGGAATGGAGCAGCAGCACCCAGTGACGAATATAACAACAAACAAATATAACAACATTGCCCGGTTGGAGTCCAGGGGATCTTCCTGTTATATGTTATTGTATGTCTTGTATGTCCAATTTCGGCAGGGATTGTCTGCTGTATATATTCTGTAATCCGCACTGAGAAGTGCGGAATATAAATAAAGTGTATTATTATTATTATTAGTATTATTTCATCCTCCTTTGAGGTAGGCTGAGAGATTGTGACCTACTGAGCTTCATGGCTAACTTGGGACTGGAAACTGACTCTCCCCAGCCCTAGCTCCAGTACTCAAACCACTATGCATTTTTCAGATCATACAATAGTGCCACATTGCTGCTCAAGACAAACAGTAAGGCCTTCAACTAGCCTTGCAAGATGCTAATCCTATTTCTCATTTGGATATCCTCCACGCAAGGAGAGATACAAGCTTGTTGGCGATATTTGGCCATTTTGTGTCATAGTGTGAAACTGTTGGTGCAGCATCTGAAACCTATGACTTGTTTTCCCAATTCTTAAGAGGCCTGTGTGAGCGGGGGATCACCTGTTTTCAATAGCATAGTGGCAATACTTAATGTCTTCCTGCCTCTTGTGTTAGTCCACTGAGGAATGAGGAAGTTATACTTATGTAAATTACTCTCAAATGGCCTGAAATAGATCAGTTCAATGTACAAGAAAGCAACTGGACAGAGATGTAAATATTTTTCAGTGCACTGAAATAGCAAAAGTCCAAGCAAAACAGATGCTGTGGAAGCAGGATAAGGGATCTAAAGGAGAGACTTGATGTTATTTTTCCTGTAGAAAAAGTCTAGGCAGGGAAGTATTTAGTGCAGTGGTTCTCAACCTGTGGGGTCCCCAGATGTTTTGACCTACAACTTCAAGATATCCCAGCCAGTTTACCAGCTGTTAGAATTTCTGGGAGTTGAAGGCCAAAACATCTGGGGAACCACAGGTTGAGAACCACTGACTTAGTAGCACAGTTATGGAGAATCTCTCTGGTTTCCCTTTGCCGGAATTGCAACAACGTGATGCAGACTTACAGTTAGTATATCTGACCAACTGTATTTGAACAATTCTTGTCTTAGTTTTGTATCAATGCTTTGTAGAGTAAGTAAAGTCTCTCTCTCTCTCTCTCTCTCTCTCTCTCTCTCTCTCTCACTCACTCACTCACTCTTATTTTGCTTAGTTCTTCTCAATTGTCCTGATAATCTTCATTGTTGAAGTTGCTGCTGCAGTGGTAGCTTTGGTCTACACATCACTTGTAAGTAATATGAAGTACAATCAATTGTTTAGATATGTGTAATGTAGCATTCTTCTACTGAAGACTTGTATGGTGTAATCACCCCATCTCACGTGAAATTTATGTAATTGTAATTAATGCCACCTTTCATTTATAGCCCTCACTCTTCCACCTTTAGAATACACCCACTGAATGAAAAGGTCTAGTTAATTCAGCATGTACATAAGGTTCTGGTTTACTCAAGATAAAACTAACTATTGGATTTAGCTCCAAGAATCTAGTTTCAAAGTAGCTGTGATTTGCAAACAGGAAAAGTTTGCATTCCAAACTAATTTACATTGCCATGTTTAAATATTCTTTGTGTATCACATTTGGGAACAATAAATAATTTTGTTAGCCCATGTAAATACTTTATGTAATGTTATTGATTTAATGGGTTGGGGACTTCTAGTTCAGTAAGGAGGTGAAAAGTTTCCTTCAAGTCCTTTATCTTTTTAGAAATTTGTGACAGAGGAGTGATGCTTTCTAAAAATATATGTATAGTTCATTTCTCTTTCCTTATGCCCTATTTATGTTTCCCACCTCAGGAAAGGGAGAAAAGTGGGATAAAAAGGAAATTAGAATAGTAGTAGTAGTAATAAAAACAAGAAGAATAAGTTTAAATCCTTTGCTAAGGAGCTACATCTTGCAACTTAACCTTTGTGCTTTTTCTTCTTCCTGGTGCCTAACTGCCCAGCGAAATAGGACTATACAGCATGTTTATACATGTCTGGTGATAACATGGGACCATGAACATTTTCAGGCATTTTTCTCCTAGCCTGACTCCAATGCAAAAAGTATACCTGGCTGTGAATATTGTAGCTAGAGACAAAGTGTGTGTGTGTGTGTAACTTTATTTTAACTCAGTGTAAAGATGCATAGGATTCCAGAACACATCTAGGATATGTATTGAAATAATGGGAACATACATACATATGTGGTGGCATTGTAAATATGTAAATAATTTCTGGGGAAAGGTATTTAGAGCGATAGAAGAGATAATGAACATTAAAATAGAAACAAGTCATAGTATAGCTTTATTATCAATATATAATAAACAGTTAAACAAGAGGACAAAGATGCGATGACAAATTTATTAACAATTACAAGATTGCTTATGGCAAAGAATTGGAAAAGGGAAATAAATGTACAACTAGAAGAGTGGTATAAGGAAGTATGTAAACTGGCAATAAGTGATAAGCTGACATGCGAATTAAAAGTTAAAAGAGGGAGATGAAAACAAGGTGATTTTGATGATGTATGGAGAAAATTTATTGAAAGAGAAAAGAAAAGCAGAAAATTACCTCCACAAGAAGAAATGAAATTTTGGACAGATGATATATAAAACAGTGGCTTGGGAGGAGGGGAACACAGTGGTGAGGATAAGAAAATATATATAAATGTGAAAATAACAGTAGATGCAAAATGTTAATGTATTATAGATTGTACTGAATATTATGTGTATAATAATAATAATCTGCTTTAAAACAAATTATATACACACACATATATATACAGTATATACACACACACACATTTTTTTTAAGGTAACAAAATGAAAAAGAAATAATGGAGCTGGTAAAGCCCTTGCTAAGAAATGTTAGACCCCATCTTCCAAAAAAGATTTCGTGAGATATGACACTTTTTTGTGAGTGTGCTTCAGTGTCCTTTGTCAGCAAAATCTGAGCCTGTTTCACTTCTTGATTTTTCTGGAAAATGCCACATTGCAGTCTGTGTAAGTTCCTCACAGGAAGAGCAGTTACCCATGGGAGAGCAGGGTAGACTGAATAAGTGTATGTGTGTATGCAAGCCTTGCTCCTGAATGTCACTGGAAGGATTACAGAGGCTGCTCTGTTTGTTCCTGTGCTTGCCCCATGCTATGGGAGCGGTCTGATTTTAACAAACACAGCACACAGGTGAACCAAGTGACCTTGAGAATCTAATATTTTCATGGACAAGGCTATTGTGCAAATGGAACTGTGAAGTTGATAGATTCATACGGGTCTCTTGAGAGTCTTGATTTCAACTGAAAGGCATTTCAAGAGTGGGGCAAATAGAAGAATATAACAGTTTTTTAAATAGTGAAAACAGACACATAATCTTAAATGTTCTTAATTGACAATGAGAGATTCTGATGTGTTCTTTTCCATAACCCCCTCCTGTGTTTCTTACTTCCAGGCAGAGACTATATTGCAAGGAACCGTGACACAGCTATTGAAAAACGAATATGGAAAAAGCCCTGACATTACTACTGTATGGAATGCCACAATGAATGATGTATGTTGGCCTATTGAATCATTTGGGGCTATTTAAAATGATAAAGTGGCAATTTTGTTTTGTTTTTGTAATACTGGTTTATACATATAGGTTTCTACAGAAATGGCATCATGATGCCCTACTATGCCATGAGTGTGGATCTTATGCCCTCTGGATTTGATTGGACTGCAACTTCCAGCATCCCTTATACTGCTTAAGGATGATGGGAATTTCAGTTTAACAGCATCTGTACAATTCCAATTCCTGCTCTATCCATATTTGTTCTAAGCATCCTCATCATTGGTTTTGCTACTTTTAAAGTTGCTGTTCAGTAATGAACTGAAATGTTTAAAGAAGGCTTTGAATCTTGCATTGGGAGACATATGGATGGGACACAGCCAATTTTCTGTAGCCAATACATTCTCACTGTTACCTCTTGGGTGATGCAAACCCAGACCCCAACATAGCTGTTTCCATGATGTTGGAGAGTGTGGGGATAAGTGGAGGGACAAGTAGCTAGTTTCCGTTGGCTGGATATACTATAATAGGTATCTGCAGAAACATCTAGTGTTCTTAGGAAGTCTGTGAAGATGACTTCCTTATGGGGAAAAATAGTTGGATATATCTCGGTGATCTTAAACTCTTCACATAGAAATAGCTACATTGTGTGTGTGTGTGTTCTGTCAATTAAAAGTAGTTTGTGGGTGGAGATATTGATCATTGTGTAGTTGCTAAATATTTTCCATCCTCTGCAATGACCAGACAAGTGAGCTATGATTAGACAGAATTAAGCTATCATAACTCACTAACAGAATGTCAACTTAGTATTTTGATACTAAGTTCTAATGTAATTATTATAGTTAGATGCCTTACACTAAGTTGTCCCAGCCAGCCCATTTGTCCACCTAGCTCAGTATTTTCAGCACTGATCAGCAATAACTCTCCAGAGTTTCAGGGACTTTTCCCATGCATAGCAGGCCCTCATTTGCTGAGTTATAGATGGAATTGTACTGCAGCCCACGGAGTATCTGTTCTTTCCCAGCTTTCCTGGTGGGATATTGGAATGCTATAGTGATTCTCCTTTTGCAAAGTAGGGTAGAAATGCTACATAATGTATGCACACCTTCTTGACCATTTTCTCATTTTCCTCTCCAGATGAAATGCTGTGGTCTATCAAATTACACAGACTTTGATAATTCCTACTACATGTCCACACATGGCAATATGTATCCATCATATTGCTGTAACAGCAGCAACCCTTGTGATGGAGCTGAAGCTGAGAAAACCAAGGTGCAGGTAAGAAAACAAAGTCTGTCTCTTATTATTTATTGGGTGGCACAGGATTGAGAAATCAAGAGTTATCAGTTGTATTGCTTTTCTAACTCTTGTATCCAGCCTGAGTTTTACAAAAGGATTTGTCTTCAGAGGGGTTAATAGTGCTTCTGTTGAAGCTGTACTTTTCCTGCTGGTCTAAAACAACTTCCAGGGACTCCCTTCTTCTGGGTGGAAGTCAGGTGCAACTTCCTAAACTGAATTTCCTAGGTGCAGAAGGATTTTACAGTGAACCGATGCCCCTTATGTGCTGTGATAAAAATGCCCCAAAATGTATTTTAATCTTACTAGTTAAGCTCCACCCTGAGAAATTTGTTAAAGGATGGATATAAATATTAAAAATAAACTACTAATGGGTTGTTGTGAGTTTTCCGGGCTGTATGGTTATGTTCCCGAAGCATTCTCTCCTAACATTTTGCCTGCATCTAAGGCAGGCATTTTCAGAGGTTGATTCTGGCCATGTAAGTTGTTGACAATAAATTAAACTACTAATGCACAGCTTCTACTTTGCACTATGGGATCTTCATGAGCTTTATTCTGCATGACTAAAAGAACAAAAGGATAGAGCAGGGCTGTCCAACTTCTACCGGACCTTCGGCCGAAATTCCGGTCACTGATCACCTGGGGGGCCACTCCGCCCTGCCCCTGGCCCCGCCCCTGGCCCCGCCCCTAGTCCTCCTCCTCCGGTTTCGCCTGCTTCTGATGCTGGCGTGACGCTTTGTGAGGGAGGGCGGAGCCACGGGGAGCCCCACTTCCCAAGTGTCTAGGACTGTGTATCAGATCAGAGTAAGGTGGCCTTTTGCAGCTGACAGGTGGTAGTTTTGTCAGTGCAGATTGTTTTTAAGTGCAGGCCAAGGTCTTGACGCACTGCGCCCAGTGTGCCAATCAATCACCACGGGAAAACCTTTAATGGCTTGTGCCAGAGTCTTTGCAGTTTGATCTTTAAATCCTCATATTATGTATTGTAAGTTATTATTATTATTATTACCTAGGAAGGCCCTGCTAGCCTTCAAGACCAGACTGGATAAGTGCCTTTAAGCTACCTAGTCCTGAGATGCGTTTACACCAGGCCTGGGCAAACTTGGACCCTCCTGGTGTTTTGGACTTCAACTCCCACCATTCCTAACAGCCGCAGGCCCTCAGGCTGCTTAAGCCAACCCTTTTGGGTGTCCAGTTCAGCTTGTGCCCAGTTATTATTATTGTTAGTATTATTATTACCTAGGAAGGCCCTGCTTAACCTCCAAGACAAGGAAGAATAGGTGCCTTTAGGCCAGTATATCCAAGGCTCGGACAACAAAGGATTCCCTAATTAAAGTAAATGTGTATAAAATTATATATAAAATGTCTGTCATAACTATGGCTACCTGGCCATCTGTCTGGAAGGCTTTGATGGTGTCTTCTTGCAAGGCAGAAGAGGGTTGTCTTAAGTGGCTGAGAGGGGAAAGGAAAGGGCCTGAGGAATGGTGGGAGTTGGAATCCAAAACACCTGGAGGGCCCAAATTGGCCCATGCCTGCTCTAGATCCTATTTTTCCTCTCTCCTCCTGGGAATGGGGGTAGTAAAGACTGGGAGAGGAAGGGGGAAACTAGTCAAAGGAAAGACTGGTGTGGAAAAGGGGTACTAGAAAAGTGTGTGTGTGGGGGGGATGAGGTGGGAGGGGAGGAAGATTGTCGTCACACAAAGCCTGGGGGTTGCCTCCTGCTTCTCTCCCTTGTCCCCAGAAGTGAGTCCTGGAAAGCGATTCCATTCCCCTCCCCACTTTGCAGGTCTTCCTTCTGGAGGCGGGAGGGAGAGGAAGAGGTGACTCCAGCCAGCTGATGGATCGCGGGAGGGGAATGAAAGCACGGAAGAGACCCCCCCCTTGCAAGCCACCACCTGCCTGCCTCGATGGGGTGCTGCTTCTCTTCTTACTCCTCTTTCTCCAGTTGGTCATCGAGGAGGAAGGAAGAAGAGAAGGGACACTGCTGCAGTTTCTCCTCTTTTCCCTCCTCTTCCTCTTCGATGGCCAGTCGGGGGAGAAGAAACAGCAGCAGTGCCCCTTCTCTTCTTCCTTCTCTATGGCCATCTGGAGGAGGAAGAAGAGAAGAAAGGGCAAGCAGCGCCCCTTCTCCTCCTCAATGGCTATCTGGAGGAGGGGTGGGCGCGCGCGCGCGCGCGCACACACACACACAGTTATTCCCTCCTGGCACACCACACACATGCACGCACTCTCTCTCTGTCTCTCTCATTCCCTCCTGGCACACCACGCGCGCGCACACACACACACACACACACACTTTCTCTCTCGTTCCGTCCTGGCACACCACACACACGCACGCACGCGCACACACATTTTCTCTCTCACCTCCAGCAGCCTCCTCTGCCGCCGCCGTGAAAGGGAAGGCCACAGCCGGCCATGCCCAGCCTCATGGCGGCCTCTGCGGCCTTCCCTTTCGCCTTCCCTTTCGCCGTGGCGGAGGAGGAGGCTGCTGCGGGAGCACATCCAGCAGCCTCCTCCTCCGCCGCGTGAAAGGGAAGGCCGCAGCGGCCGCCATGAGACCGGGATGGCCGGCTGCGGCCTTCCCTTTCGCCGCGGCGGCGGAGGAGGCGGGAGCACATCCAGCAGCCTCCTCCTCCGCCGCCTCAGCAGCCTCCACCACCGCCGCCCCCTCAGCAAGGCCGTGCTAGGCCTCGAGCAGCAGCAGCGAGCGTGCCGATTGGCGGGGAGGAGGAGGGAGGGAAGTAGGAGGAGGAGGAAGGGAGCCTGCTCCTCCTCCCAGCCCCGCCCCTCACCCCTCCCCGCCGTGAAAAAAAATAATTCAAAAAATATTCAAAAAAATAAAAATAAAATTTAAAATCTTAAAAAAGCAGATATCTTGCAGGAGGGTAGGGGGCCGCAGGGAAGGGGCTAGGGGGCCATATACGCCCCGCGGGCTGCCAGTTGGACAGCCCTGGGATAGAGGACCTGACTCACAGAACTTATAAAATAACAGTCATATATATGAATATATTTTGACCCCCAGATCCACAAGGCCGTTACCTGTGGTTTCATGTATATGCTTCTCACAAATTATTATTACTATTAGATTTATTTTTATTAGATTTATTATTTATACCCCGTTTTCTTCTTCTGGGGACACAAGGCAGCTAGCAAGCCCACACTTAGTCAACTTTTGGCATTTCCTAGGTCCTCCAGTGCAACTCTATGATGTTCTTGGGCTAGAAGTCCTTCATTTCAGGAGTTTAATGATTTTATGTATCTATGTGAAATCCAGAAATTTCATGCAGTTGCTCATACTATATCTACAAAAAAAATCATCTATTCATTAAATAGCCCAAACAGTTGTATAACAATAGAAATGAAGTTATGTTAGATATCAATATTTAACTGGGGGAGGATGAATGGCCATACATCTAAACAAAGCTTCAATAAAACAAAGGCCAGATTTGTTTCAATGTTTTGTTTGCTTCAGTACTCATTGTGAAAGGTTTTAAAACCTTTCTAATTCTTGCCGCCAGTCCAAGCCAAACACACCCATACAGAGTTCCTCACAAAAAGATAATAAACATGTTTCTAACCTACAGCTTCTGGTGTGTTCTTGAAACACATCTGACCCTTGTTTCATTAAAGGCTTGTTTAGATCCATAGTGATCAGCTTTCCTTCAGTTAAAGATTTGTCCTTATTCACCTTCCCATTTACTGCTGTAAAACTTTTTTTATTTTATTGTGACTGTTAAAAATAAAAATGTGTTTACTTCCTGTAGTCTGTCCAAAGAGAGTGTGGAAACATTAATTTTGGACGACACCTGCCCATATCCTTGAGAGAGTTTTAGGAGTTTAAATATATTTTAAGAAGCTTGTCTAAACTCTGACGTCACAGAACAAATTGAGTGCCCCTCATGTTCCAGGTCAGGGCATCATTTTGACCATGTTTGGGATGATGGGGCTACGTTTCAGCAATTGTGCACAATAACCTTGCTAGTACATGGAGATCTCTACAGTTTTCCATGCAGATAATACCTTCCCTTTTCTCCCATACTTCTCACCTGAGATCTGACACTCATGTATTTTGCATTACAATCAGAAATTGACAAGGGCCAGCTAGGTAATTGCTTTTTCTTCCTTGGGGAATTTTGTGAAATATGATTGCCTATTTCTTGTTTGATTGTGGGCTACAGCATAATAGAAATAACTTTTTTTCTTTTTAAAAACAAAAACCCACTTTAGGGCTGTTTCCCTAAGCTGTTAGCTGAAATACGTAAGAATGCTGGTGTTGTGGGTGGAGTAGCAGCCGGGATCTGTGCACTGGAGGTATGTTGTATCTTTAGAACTGATCCTTTTTTGTTGCTATGGCCTAATGACCATCACAAATATTCATATGCAGCAATCTATGACCAATGATTAAATGCACCAGGATATTTTCACATGCTAGACAAGTAACCAGTTCTGCATAACTTCATCAACACTAAAAAAAATACCAATCCAATATGCCTGGCATTTTTTCTTGATAGCATGCTACAGGAATATTGAACCTTAGGCTTATTGATATGCCACTTTTTATGACTTAGTAGGGTCTTGAGTTTTGATTCCCTCTTTTTTAGTCCCACTGCAGCCATTATGACACCTTTGTGTGAATGAGCCTCTTCTAAGCTTATGAGAACATGAAGCAGGAGCTAATCTACTTACTTCCTACTAGATAACATGTTCTTCTTGCAGTCTTGGGCTAAGTTAATATGGTAGTTTTCTTAAAGAGAACACATGCGCTCCTAAGCTGTTTTTCCAGCGCTTGACCACTCCAGACTAGCCAAGAAAAAAAGCCAAGTTTCTTTTTGAGTGTCAAGTATCCCTTGGGTGGCATGAATCTTTTAATCGGCACTAGGAGCTCTTGTATTGATTCTCCATCTCGTCTCAATGTACTATCAGGGACAGACAGATTAATTCCAAAAACTGTCCCATTGACCTCTGTGAACCTTAAAACATGTACACCCATTCAAAATTGGAAGCCAAAAGTATCTTCTTTTAATTTTTTTTGTTTTTCTTCTCAATTCCTATAATTCTTTTGTTAATTGTTTTAGTAAAATTGTTGTAGGCCATAGGCACTGTGCATAAAGTACTTAATGGCTAAGGTAGCCCTAGTATCCCTCCCCCAACACACACACCCATCCTATATTTCTTGTTGTGAGGCTTTTTTTATCCTAAATTCAGAATTTTGCATTTTCTCTTTTGTATTTTCTCTTTTCATTTCAGTCTTTTTTTTTTTAGCTTAACAAGATTCTTTTGAATTCTTTTCCGGTGTTACCTACCCCTCTCTGTTTTGTATACTCTGCAAATTTGATAAGAATTATACAAAACTGCCCAGGTTAATTCAGTGGGATTACATGGCTGCTGAGCAGAGATTTGAACCCTTGTCTCCCTGAAATGTAGTCCAACACTCAGAACACAATGTTGTTTTCGTTGTAGATACTAATTTTGTCTTCCCCTTTTCCTTCCTCTCCAGCTTGCAGCAATGGCCGTGGCAATGTATATCTACTGTCGCTTAGATGAGAAATGACTGGGTTAGAGTGCTGTGAGGTTATCTTGCCAGAAGGCAAGAGGATGCCATTCATAGCAACCCTTTCTTTACCTATGTCCACAACAAATTGAACATTTCTCAGGCATGAAGCGTGCCACATGATTTAACTGTACCAAACTGGAATCTGTAGTGTGTACAAAAATGAAGGGAAAGTGATTTAATAAGAATTGTTTTGTAATGTGAAGGGTTCTTACGTCCACAGCCAAGGAGATTGACTCAAAGACTGAAAAACAGAAAAACTGACAGCATTTCTGGTTTTTAAAACAGTGCCCTTTTGCCATTTTTAAATTTGAGGGTTTTCCTGCTGGCTTTGATACTTTTCATCCAGAGAGATATGCGAGATCTCCGTAGGAGGGTAAACAGTTCGAAATGCTGCTCAAAGCTTTGAAAGGCTATGGTTCAATTCCTATGCAAAAGAATCCTGTCTCCACGTGGAGTTAGGGAATCAGCGCCACTTTCCCCTCTTAATACAAATACTGGCAAAACATGGAAGATAAACAAAGATCACAAGCTCTTGTTTTCTCCTGGGATGAATGTACATGGCTGTAAACAGTCATTGCATGGCAAATCCCATTCTGCCAGTCAGTGTATGTAGTAACAAAATTCCTCAATTTCTCCCCCCCCCCCCCCCATATGCTCTTTTTGACTCTCCAGAGTCTGTACGGGTGTCTGGTTGAGCTGGCTCTATTGGAACAGAATCCTTTTTATTATGGATTGTATTATATATTGGCCTAGCCTTCTATTTTTTTTACTCTTTGAGGATGCAATTTTATTACCAAATCATTGTTTGCACAGTCTTATCTATTACAATAAAAGCTACTTTTAATTTTATCTTGTGAATATCCATGTCTTGCAGCACAGCAGAAAATGTTATTTTGTACTTCAGTAGAAGCCTTGCTACGCCCAAGGGAAGTTTTGTAGCTATTTGGAGAACAGCTAGCCCAAAGGATTAAACTATATCTAAAACCACCATTCATTGTCTCTGCCAAAGAAGTTGCAGTAGATTCTCAGTTAACCAGAACTCAAGCAGCCAGCAAAAACATTGACGAAATAATAAAATGAATTAAAATTAAAATACACACACAATACAGTCAAACTGTATTGTATTGAGCAAGGTTTATCTTTATCTTAATTTGCTTTTAATATTAATATCAGATCAATACAGAGTTTATGGTATTGTATAGTATGGGCTATAGTATTAGTTTAGCCTCTTTAATACTCAACACCAAAAGTTATGTTTATTCAGTATTTGCTATTCCCCATCAATGTCAGTAAACTGAGAGTTTACAGTTTTAGAAAATGACCCATCAAGAAGTAAATGGGAAGAACTGCATGGTTTTATGAAGCTGCATGCTGAACGAGGGATCTAGAATATTGTAGTCCAAAATGTAACTTCTCAAGTCTTTGGCTATTAAATACCACACAGCTATGAGCAACTTTGGATAGTCACCATGTTGGTGATATTGTTATTTTGAAAAGCCAACTGGGGCCATAATAAATGGAGAGTTAATCAGTTAGGAATTAAATCTGTAGAATTTAGTTTTGGAATTTACATTTATATCCATTTTTCTCACTTTGGGGACTGAGTATGTTCTCATGAGTGATGCTACCATATTTCAATTTCCAGTGTCTGGATAATGAGAGCCACATTATGCACTAATTAATTTTGGTTTTGATCATGGCTCTCCTTTCTTCTGAATTACATTAACATTCAAGTGTGGGTTCCTTGTGAATAAAGTGGATTCTTGGGGCATCTTCACAAGTAATGCTAACTGGTCCCAATGCTCCTGGGAAAGCCAGCCGTATATGGGATTCTATATGGAGGTCTTTTGGCTGAGAAATAATTAGCACATTATGAATGCAACTAAGTGCTTATATTTAGGAGATCTGGGTACTTTCTATGTATAATTTATAATTTAAATTAGGTCAGGGGTGGGCATAGTACAGTCCTACCCCAGCTCCTTTTGAAGCTTTCATTCCCATCTTGCATTGGTCTTTCCCACATCAGAAATAATATAATGAAAATGTGCTCACCAGTTTTCTGGTCCCTGCCCATGTTTAATATAGTCCAGATTCCATTCCCAGCACAGGGATGGTAAGTGTCCTGATGATAAGAGTTGTTTAACAGTGGAATGTGCTGCTTCTGAGTGTGGTGGAGTCTCCTTCTCTGAAGTGTTTTTTCCCCCCAAAGCAGAGGATGAATCAGGAGTGTTTTGATGTGTGTTGTTGAAGGCTTTCATGGTTACAATTCCTAGGTTGCTGTGAGTTTACCGGGCTGTATGGCCATGTTCCAGAAGCATTCTCTCCTGACGTTTCTATGGCAGATATATAAACCTCCCTTGCTTAGTTTCCAATATACCTCACAACCTCTGAAGATGCCTGCCATAGATGTGGGTGAAATGTCAGGAAAGAATGCTTCTGGAACATGGCCATACAGCCTAGAAAACCAGTGGTTTAATTGTGCATGGCAAAATATTGGACTGGGTGGTCTTCGTGTCTGTTCTGACTTTATGATTCTACAGTTCTCATTTAATTCCCAGTGGTCATTGGGAGGCTGCCCCCCCTGCATTGCATTTGAGGTCCCTCTGGGACAGTTCAGAAGAGGATCTCAGAATTCTATCTCTTTTATTAACTTCTGATGCCATATATATATAGAGGTGGGGTGGAATTATGAGAGCCCCTGACCCTCCCCTCCCCACCATACACACGCACAATACAATAGTATATATTTTATCTGTTTCTTGTTGTATCTGCCACGTCTGAATTGTTACATGACATAAGAACTTGGGGAAATTTTAAGTTTGATATCATTAAACATATTATCTTGGGTGTTTAATCACAAAAAAAATTCTATGTATGTGTTTGAATTAGACATGCACCAGAGAAAACTTGGATGTTGCCCTGATGGAATGACACAGTGAAATTGTGATTAGTTTTTAAAATAAAATAACAAGATTCAGATCTTATTTGCCACTTTATTTAGATGTGGGATTTGAAATTCAAATGAACCTCAATAGCCTTTCATACAAATGCAGGGATAGAGATACTGACTATAGGGCAAATTTGAAAGTCCATATTGTGCCAATGACTGTAATAGACCAATCATAGCCATTATTTTTCCCCACTCTTTTTTAAGAGTCAGCAGACAAAATATAGTTTGTATTTTTATGCATCCTTGTTTTGACCATACCCAAGCATGAGGACACAATGAACACAAGCAAAATGTAGACTGGCTAGCTATATGTTCCGTACTTAATTGCAGTTCTTTTTTGACCCATAGCAGCACTTTCTACAAATTCTGTAGTTACAGTAATCTTTGCAAACTATGGCCTAGTTTTATGGAGTTAGTAAACCTTTGTCTCGGCTATATAATATTTAAGACTGCAGTTGAGACTCACATGGTAAATACTGTTCTGTACAAAAGCCAAAGCACCCTTTTCCTCAGATGAACCAAATGACTGAGACAGGCATGTAGCCAGGGGGCTAAGGGGGCTTCAGCCCCCCGAAATTCTCAGGGTGGTCCGCAAAAAGGCCTTACTGGTACATTATTTAAACTGTTATGTTTATTCATATCATGATCTGATCACCATGCTCATTATATCCCACATTAATGGGGTTATTGGGATAACAATACAAAAGATTTGCTAGGGTAGACCCTCTTCCACCCAGTCTCAGCCCCCCCCCCCGAACCAAACTCAGCCCCCTCCGAAACAAAATCCTGGCTACGGCCCTGGACTGAGAGTAACAATCAGGTTTGTTGCTGCTGTGTGAATTCAAGTAAACTCCAACTAATGATGGGACTGTGGCACAGCTGGCTGGGAGTCAGCTATCTTAAGATCACTACTGACGGAAAGGTCATGAGTTCAAAGCCAGCCTGGGTTGGAGTGAGCTTCCAACCAATTTGTTTAGCTTGTTGTCGACCTTTGCAACCCAAAAGACAGCTGCATCTGTCAAGTAGGAAATTTAGGTACCACTTATGTATGGGGAGGCAAATTTAACTAATTTACAAGGCCATAAAAATACTCCAGCAAGCATGCGGGGAATGAGGAAGTACTTCATCAGTGTTGCAGACGTACGGTAAAGCAACAGCTCCTCTGGGGCCAGAAAAAAGTTGGAATGTTAAATAGCCTCTGACTGTCTATATGTGTTGTGTGTCTATGGCATTGAATGTTTGCCATGTATATGTACATTGTAATCTGCCCTGAGTCCCCTGCCAGGTGAGAAGGGAGGAATATAGATACTGTAAATAAGTAAATAAATAAATATATGATGGCCCTCATTATAGAGTTTTCTTGGCAAGATTTGTTCAGAGGAGGATTTACCATTACAGTGGGGTCACCAGTGGTACGAACCACACCGAGTGACACCAAAATAACTCTAATTTTTCTGTGTGGCATTTGCTTAGATCCTTATAGTTAAATATAACTACAAAACAATTCCCATAATCCTGGCTTACTTGTACAAGCACATGCCATTGTTTATGTTGCCGGTGGGTTTTTTAAAAAAAAATCAATGGTTTTGTCAATTTTTCTGGTAGTTTCACTGTAATATTGTGGTACAGTGTTCCCTCACTTATTGCTGGGGTTAGGTAACAGGGCCTCCCGCAATAAGTGAAAAACCACGATGTAGGGATGCTATATTTATTTTAATATTTATACATTATATTAGTAGTTATACACTATTTTAAGTCTTTATAAACTTAAAGTGAAGGAAAGGAAGGAAAGGCCCTTCAAGGCTGGAGGGAGGGAGGATTGAGGAAGGAAAGCACCTTGGAGAGCAGCAGCGGCAAAACCCCACAAAACAGTGAAAATACCATGATATATATTTTAAATTAATATTTTTTTAAATCCGCAAAACAGCGAGTCTGCAATAAGTGAACCGCAAAATAGGTTATGAACCATCGAGGAATTTAATATCTTCTGGGGAGGCCATGCTCTCAGTCCCACCTTCACAGGTTCGGTTGGCGGGGACGAGAGATGGAGCCTTCTCAGTGATGGCCCCTCAGCTGTGGAACGTCCTCCCTAGGAACATTAGATTGGCCCCCACCCTCTTAATATTTTGTTAAAAAGTCAAAATTTGGCTTTGTGAGCAGGCTTTCTCAAATGCAGTATAGCAGATAACTTCTTGACCTCTGAATGACTGGACAATTGTGATTGGATAATGATTTTGGTATTGAGATGCGGATGATTTATGCTTTTATTGATTTTACTGTTTATGGAATTTTATGTTTGTCATATGCTTTTATCTGTTTTTATATTATTGTGGCATCGAATTGTGCCCTTTTGTGAACCGCCCTGTGTCGCCCTCGGGCTGAGAAGGGTGGTATAGAAATATAGTAAATAAATAAATAAAATAAATAATAGTGAGGGAACACTGTATATCTGGTACTTGAAGAGGCTCATAAAGTGGAGACTTTGGGTTACTGCACTAGGTGACACCAACTCTAGTGATGCCATTGTGCTATTGTCTTCCTCTTAAACTGAGAGAACGTGAACAGCCCATGGGTTTCCATGGCTGAGAAGTTATTCTAACCCTGGTTTCTCAAAGTCTTAGTCAAGCAATCAATCCACTGCACCATGTTGGTTCATGTTTAGCCGTCCATTTCCCATTACTTGTTGCTTTCCCACATTTTTCTGGAGATACATTTCCACCATGGAAGTGTCCACTTGCATGGTCAAGTCTACTGAATCTATAACAGTGGTTCTCAATGTGTGCTCTGTGGAGTCCTTGGGGTTCCGTATAGTCGTCTATGGGGATCTATGCTTTCCTCCTCCTCCTCCTCTCTCCTCCTCTGCTCTAATCAAGCCAGACTGTTGCACATGCACATCCCGCCTGCCTGCCTGCCTGCCTTTGTGTAAAGGATAGTCTCTCTGTAGCCACCATTTGGGTCTGGCCCATCCTCCCCCCCCTCTCTCATTTCCTCCTTCCCTCCTCTTTCCTGCTTCTCTCCCTCCCCCTGCCTCCCTTGTCACCAAAAGCCTTTCCCCCTTGGCCCCCTTGCTACCAAAAGCCATTTGTTGGTGGTGCTTTGATTGTGTTTTTTCTGCATGGCAGAAAAGGTTGAATTGGATGATCCCTGGGGTTTTCCACTGAAATACTGTTAAGTTTATGTTGGTTAAAACTGTTCTTCATTTTGAATATAGTATTGTTAGTTCTTTTTTGGCACTCTGTGAATTAGTTCACACAAACACTCTCCATCCATCTGCCACTGACCCGGCCCATGTGTGATATATATACATACTACAATATATAATATATACTATAATATAAAAACATTTTTGGGGCTCCACAAGAAACGTTTGCTTCAAAAAGGGCTCAGTGGCTGAAGAAGTTAGAGAACCCCTGGTCTATAAGAACTAAGGCTGGTTATTTATGTCAATATGTTTTGTTTGCATGCTTAGAAGACCTTTTGTGAACAAAGACATATCCTGTTAACTCCTCTGTGGTGCTGTAGACTGTATTTCAGAAGAAGGAACTGGCAACAAGGTGACTTGAGGGCATGTACACACATATACACACACACAGACTGTGTTGTCACTACAAAAATAGTCTGCATTGCTTCTGGCAAACACTAACATTAATTCACATCCAAGAAAAGGTGAGATTATCCAACAAAGTGAAAATGATGTGACGTGTTGTTGAAGTAATGATGTGACAAGTCAGAGAATGGGGTGTTGTGGGCATGTCATCTTGGGTTAACTATACACTGCACAATTATATTAATTTTAAAAGTTATGGCTCCATCCTATGGGACTCTGGGATTTGCAATTTTGTGACATAGAATTCTCTATTGCACTCACCTGGACGATAGTTCAGAGCTTTCTCATGCAGAAATCCAACTCCCCGATCACAAACTAGAAATCAAGATTTCCATAGAATGCAGCATGAAGTGGTATCAACATGCTATAATTGTGTAGTGTAAGTATATCCCTTAATAACAAAATAGAGCAACAATGTCATTTTCAAGAATTAAAGTCGAATGCAGTATTCTTTTTTTGTGCTGGTTATAAATTCCCATGTCAAGGTGCCTATTCTAGTTGAAACCGTGGGTTCCTGTAAAAGTCACTTTACTTCTTATTCAAGAAAGCTGTTTTCACAACAAACAGAATTAGGTAATTCCAAAAGGGAAGGTCAGGCCATGTACTTCTTGGCTGTTTTGAAATGGTCACTTTTTGCTATGAAAATGTGTGGGAATCAGATAGGTTTTCCCCTCTGAGTGGTGACTTCTGAAATTTCCAAGAAACCACCATTCCAGGATATAACATATACTGTATGTTAGGAACTGAAACACTGTCAGACAGCAGAATTGTTTAAAATTTGGAACCTAGGTTATTTACTTTGACCACTGAAAAATGTAAATAACACTATGTCTAATATTTGAATCCAAGATAAAGCTAAAAGAAAGTTTATATGTTTATAAAGTAGGGGAAAGGTCTGGTGCTTCATTTGGTGACTGTGATGTGCAAGAAGCAGGAAGTATATTTTGAAGGTATTGCTAGGAACAATTTATACTTTAAATTCCTGTCAAGAAGAGTGTTCTTGGCAATCTTCTTGAGAAATGTGCTGCAGAGATCTGTTGCACACCTGAGCAAAAACAATGTTGTGCCTCAGGTCCCAACATGCCTTGGTAAATTGATACTCTCTATGGGATATGTGATCTGTATAGGTACACTTCAAGCTAACAAAGTCAATATACTGTTGGACATGACTTCTTTAATACAAATTAGTATCAAAGACAAAAAAAAATCTCCAGTTTGCTAGTAAGACTGAATTACTGTTGCAAAATGATGCATGTATCATCTATATGAAATGTTTAGAAAACTCTGTTCTAGATAGACAGAGGATGAGAATGAAAGGGAGCTGCTGGACTGACAAAAAGATTTTTAAATTTTTAAAATGTATCCTGGGGGATGTGGTATCTATTACCATGGATAATAGAAAACCATATTGAAACGAATGACTTTTCCTAGAAGTTATTATTAACTCGGAAGACCTAGAAAATTCCTAGAGAAGTATTCTGTCTATAAATTTGCTAGGTCCTCTAGAGTGAATCTATGGTAACTTCAGCAGAAACACACCATAGAATTGCCTGAGGGACATAGAAAATTTCTAGTAAGGAAATATTTTGTCATCTACCGGTAGATGAAACTTCAGGTGGCGTGGGGGTGGGCACTGTACTGCGTTTCTTGATCAGTGCTCATGGCATCATGGAGTATGGACATAATTGCCTTTAGAGTGATGACTGAATCCAAACTAGTCTTTACTTCTACATTTACTTCCCAAGATGTAATCAGACAATTTTCACATTGCCATCTCCAACCATGTTTGACTTAAGTTCCAGCCATCATTCGTCACAGTGCCTCAGATATTTTCCCCATGACTCAACAGCCCTTCAAAGAAAGATAGGTTTTATCTAAAGATCTGACTCTTTACCTGTGGTTGCATGGAAAAAATCGTGGATTAGAATCAGCACTTTTGAAAAGCAAGCTTTGTGTTTATGTTCAATTTTTTTCAGCATTTGGCAATTTAAGAGTAAGTAATTTTCTTGCTTTGTTATGAATAATGTTTCTATCCTGATGCTGCATGCAGTAGGATAGGCAAAATACGCACATGACTGTATAGCATCTCTTAATAGCTTTAAGCTATGGAAAGTATGGAAAGTATAATTGGGATAAGAAATTATACTGGCACTGGCTCCCCATCGAGTACCGGATTGCCTTCAAAGTGCTGGTGTTAACCTTTAAGGCCTTGCATGGCCTGGGGCCAGTGTACCTGAAGGACCGCCTATCCCTGCACATTCCCCAGAGACCACTAAGATCCATGGATCAAAACCTATTGGAGGTTCCATCACTTAAGATCTACCACCTCTCCTCGATGCGGTAGCGTACTTTCTCTGTAGTAGCGCCTACCCTTTGGAATGCTTTCCCAGAGGAGGCTCGAGCAATAACTGATCTACAGGTCTTCCGGAGGGCCTGCAAGACCAATCTCTTCAGACAGGCATTTAACCTTTAAGGCTGTTAAATTCCACTCTTGCCTCAATCTGTTTTATTATGTTTTTAACTATGTTGTTATTATGTTGTTCTCTGGTGTGAACCATCCTGAGCCTCTTTGGGAAGGGTGGTATATACGGTAAATCAAAATAATAAATACATAAATATAAGTGCTGAGCCTCAGGCGAATACTGGGAATGGATGTCACCTTTTTGGCCTGTTTCTTTGATTGGTGTTTTTCAGAGAAATTTGGATGGCTCCAGCTGGAAACTGGAGAATTGGTCAGGTAGTGTTTGGCTTGATTTACAACAGTGGTTTTTTTTTCATCTCAGGAGTGACTTGAGAAACTGCAAGTTGCTTCTGGTGTGAGAAAAGTGGCCATCTGCAAGAACATTGGCCAGGGGACGGTGATATGTTTTGATGTTTTACCATCCTTATAGGAGGCTTCTCTCATGTCCCCACATGAGAGCTGGAGCTGACAGAGGGAGCTCTTCTGTGCTCTCCTTGTATTCGAACCTCTGATCTGTCGGTCTTCAGTCCTGCTGGCACAAGGGTTTAACCCATTGCGCCACTGGGGGCTCCACACTATAGTGATTATTTGGTATTATATAGCCTCCCTATTCCCTTTGGTGTTGTGGAAAGGACTTAGTAAACACTATGGGTGAACCTGTTACACAGACATTATTTCAGTATTACTTTGAAACATAATTTTTGGTGTTCGGCGCATGCTGAATTATACCAGTTTGTGGTTACACATGGCATGCTTCCCACACACTAGTCATTGCTCCACTTGCTAATAGGAGCCAAACCTATAAATAAATTTTGTTGTCTGTGTAATCTGTTTGCTGAACCACAATGTTCAGGTACATTCTTTTTATGGTTGTTCTCTTCTTCCTAAATCATGATGGATGTTCTAAGCCAACTACTGTCCTGGATGTGGCGATACAAGATATAATCCAGCTTGATCACTTGTCAAAGACAGCTTTTGAAGCAAAAGCAAATGTGCTTTTGGCATATGCATGAAAGGACTGTGCAAATAGTTTAACTATGAACTTCTTATTTCCCTGTTGTATTGTATCCAGTTCTTCCTCTAAATGTGCCTGACTTTCAGAAGGTTGGCTGTGTACTTTTTGCTAGAACGAACAGACATATACTTTTGTTTTTCTTGAAATACATTGCCTTTAAAGAAAAAAAAAGTTTATTGGGCAGAAAGTTTTTGTATCAGGTGTTTCATGATGGAAAGTTTTAATATTTTTATTGTATATTTTAAAGCATGATTATAAATAAATAAAAAAAAGAAACGAAAAAGAATTGGGGGAATTTGGGAGAACATAGGATAAATGTGCATTTTAGCCATTCATGTAATGTAAGCTGGCCATTATAAATCATGGGTAGGGGGAATGGTTTTGTATGGCTTCTAAGAATTGTATCTGTATTCAATCTGTGGGCTTCTGAAAACTGGTCATTATAGAAAATGTTTTAATGTAATGCTGGCCATATAAACCACCAGATGAACTGAGCCTGTGTATGAATCTGGGGTTCTGGTATACATTTAAAACTGAAAAACTGGAGAATTGTTGCTCCCTTTTGTTAAATGTTTTATGTTTCTGGTTGCCCAGTTTGTATTTCTAACTAGAAGTGACAGATAAAAATGTGTGTTATTTCTACAGAGGTGGCAAATGCCCTCCGTGAACTTTCTGTATTCCATTGTCAGTTTGTTATGTATCCTGGAGATCAGAGGCCAAACTCACTCAAGCTTATCAATCACATCAGCTTCACTGTCCTGTGATCTCAGCGTCTCTGGATATCGTTGTGTTCAGCCATCCTCCTGGATGTACATTGGAAACGTCCAGTTGGCACTTGCAGTCGCAGATTTTTTTTACACTAGAGAAAAAATCCACTTAAAATACAGTTACTGCCTCCTGCAGAATTCTGGGGTTTGTAGTTTAGTGAGGTTGTTAAGGGCTACGAAACCCAGAATTCTGTAGGAGGCAGAAACCCAATTTCAAGTGGATTTTTTCTCTAGTGTGTTGAGGCAATTAAAGAAGTACATATTTCTATCCCTCCTCAAGCAACCTTCTTCAGGAGGAGTAGGAGGCAAGTGAAGACATGCTATCAATTTTCACCATCTCTGTTGCATCATTCTTAACCCTTCATGGAGGCAGTCTGGCTGTCTCACCACACATCTTAGAAACTTGCATAATAAGGGTTCTGCATAGTGAGTGTGTACACAGGTACAGGGCCGTAGCCAGGATTTTGTTTCGGAGGGGGCTGAGTTTGGTTCGGGGGCTGAGACTGGGTGGAAGAGGGTCTACCCTAGCAAATCTTTTGTATTGTTATCCCAATAACCCCATTAGTGTGGGATATAATGAGCATGGTGATCAGATCATGATATGAATAAACATAACAGTTTAAATAATGTACCAGTAAGGCCTTTTCGCGGACCACCCTGAGAATTTCGGGGGCTGAAGCCCCCTTAGCCCCCCCCCCCTGGCTACATGCCTGCACAGGTACAATCCTACTGCAGAGGGACATACTCAAAAACTTCGAAGGCAGTGGAACATACAAGGAGATCATGGTGGAAGCAAGGAATGACCACTTTCCCATCAGGCAATTCTAAATGCACAAGGAGATTATCAATAAGGTCTGAGTCATCGGCTTCTTACTGTTCATAATCCAGTCTTTTCTGTATTATGCTAGTTCCCAAGCTTTTTCCTTTCTGGGTGACAGCTTCTAGAATCTCCTCTGTTTGCTAGCCCACTCATGTCAGATCTAAGACAAGGGTATATAATGCAACATTTTATGTTGTCTTGTTTACATTTATTATTTACTAGCTTGGGCACCCAACTTTGCCCAGGTTATTTGAAAAAGTGATTTTAAAAAATTGTACAAAGTGCATAAGATTGTGGGTGAACTACAACTGACATCATGCTCTTAGTTTGCAGGTGATCTGTAAATCCCAGTACCTACAACTCCAAAATGATGAAGCCAATTATCCTCAAACCCCACCGGTATTCAAAATTGGGCATATCGTTGGACATGGGGGTTCTGTGTGCCAAGTTAGTTCCAAGTTCATCATTGGTGTTCAGAGTGCTCTTAGATTGCAGGTGAACTATACATTCTAGTACCTACAACTCCTATAAATCATGATGAATTCTCGCCAAACCTCTCTAGTATGTTTAGCTGCAGGTCATAGAAAAACATAGGAAAGGATTCAGGGAAAGGCAGTAGATGGGATCATGCAAATTCCACACCAATGGAGAGAATAAGAAACACTGGGATACCTGTGATGGTGGAAAAACAGAAAATCTAGGATGAAATTGTCCCTGTATAAAAGCCTTCTCTTAGGTGGTGGGCAATATGGCATTTGTGGAGGACATTGGCAGGGCTCTTGTATATTTTCATTATGCTTGCTCACTATAACTCTCAATATCATTGGAGGGAGAGTCTTTGGTGTCTCCTGAGTAGTGGGAACTATAGCTGTTTGTAGAGGCAGGGCCTTTTCTGTGTAATTGGACACCCCAGCCACACACACACACATATTTTCACTTGTATTATATGTATAGATTAGTATGTGCACATTCTCTATCCCTCTCCAGTTTGAATAGTTTCTGAAGAAGGCTGTATATTATGTAGTTTTGTGGGAATAATAGTTTTCTTGCCCTTTGAAGAGCCTTTCTTCTCATAGAATTTTCTTAAAGGCAAGAAATACTCAGATGTATTTTTGCTTTATCTGAAATACAGCCTGCAGCACCTGTTTTTGTTGAAACTCTCCCACTCAATTACTGACCAAGGTTGACCCTTCAAGGCTCCCAAGATCAGATGAAATCTGGTGTGTAGAGGGTATTTAGACACCTCTCATTCACATATAGGAATGCAATCAGGGCTTCTGGCATCCTCTTTGGATAAAGCTCAGATCTAAGTTGTTAATCAGCAGAGATGGAAATGTATCAAATGCTATTTTTATACTATTTTCTAGGCTCTGCTGGCCAGTGATCAGCAGCCAATGGTTCAGGTACTGGCACCAGTACAGGGGTGATCATTCTGTGTAATGATGCCATAGCACAGACCATTATGGGCATACATACTAGGTAAATAAACCAAGAGTAACAACAAAAACAATTCCTATAGAATAAGGCTGTTGTAAAGGAAGTGGAAGGAAACCAGTTTTTGGTAAACTCATTGAGGTAAACTTCTAGGTCAGGCATGGGCAAACTTTGGCCCTCTAGGTGTTTTGGACTTCAACTCCCAGAAATCCCAGCCAGTTTACCGGCTGTTAGGAACTGGGGAAGTCCAAAACACCTGGAGGACCAAAGTTTGTCTATGCCTGTTCTAGGTGTTCCAACTCTGTAGTAAGCAGGATGTTTCCTAAATGCCACTTTTGCTTGTGATAATCCAGCCTTCTTTTTCCTGTCTGTAAAGATGTTGGTGGCAAAACCATCAATAGCTTGGGAAAAACAGAGCAGGCCCCCACGTGCAGCCTGGGCAGCCCCGGGTGGCCTTAAATAGGCTGCCCAGGCAGAAGTGCAGGCCAGCCGGTGCAAAGAGGGGGCGGGGTCAGCCCCGTCATTGGCCGGCTGGCAGGCATTTGGTGGCAGAAAACCTTCCCGCCACCCCAGGGGCTTCCGGGAAGGAGAAGCCCCTGCATCTCTCCACAAGATGGCGGCGAGGGCAACCCCGCTCCGCAACCCACTCGGCCGGTAAGTCAGCCAAGCACATTACTAGTTTAGGCAAACAGTTTTGAATGTAAGCAAGGCTCTCTTTTTAACAGATTATTTTATTTTCTTAATGGTGTGTACTTTGGACCAGTAGCTGGACTAAACATTCTCCATCATGCACACACCCCTGTCTCTTGAAACATGAATCACAGTTTTCCCTGCCTTGTGAAAGGCTGTCCTCCACATCAGCCATTTAACTTGGATCTAAAGCAGGGCTAGATCATGCAATGTCTTCAGTTTCTGCCTTCTTTATAATTGTTGGGGCCCTATCACATTACATCACATTATTAGAAATCCTGGGATTTGTCGTTTAAGGTGGCATTTAGAATTTTCATCCAGAGAGTCCACGGGGCTCACAAAATTCCAAACGTCAAAATAACATTGAATGTTACCATAGCAATTGAACTGGAATAGAATAATACCTAAAAATATACTGCTCCGATGCCCCATGTAACCCCCCACTACCATTTTTAAAGAAAAAGAAACATGTGTTTGGCTAGTGTTTAAAATAGAAGCTTTTTCTATAAATCCTGACATACACACATGGAAAGGTTAGGGGTTTTATGACTTTTTGGCTGTGTTTGCACTGGCAAGCAATACAGCAATGTTGACTAGCAGGTGGGAGCAATGATGTGATACCTATTAACTCTGGGTTTCCATGGAAAGGAAAGCTCACACAGAACTGGTGGTGTGTTTTGCAGTATCACAAGGCTGCAATTACCACTGTTGTCCTAAGCTTTTGCATTGTTGTTAATCACTTGCGCAAGAGGTAAATGTCAATATGAGGGCATCATGTTTCATGCTTAATGAAGACAAAATAACTCCTGAAATCTAAATGAAAAAGAGAGCAGCAGCAGCTAGCTAACAAAAAAAGCAAAGCCGGCCTTTTCTCTAATATTTTAAAAGGAAGTTATTTAATATTATGGTGTTGTGTTACGAAGATGAACATCAAGGTAACATTTGCATAGGCAGGGGCAAGCAGCCAAAGGAAAGCATCAAAAGGACGAATTACAGCATGTGCTGGAGGAAACGGTTGACATTCTACTGTTTTTATTTCAGCACAGTTAATTAATAACTTTAAGCAGTTCCACGCTTAAGCCATTTCTAACCTTGCTTTGGCCATCACTTCAAACTCTGGGAATAGATTTATAAGCCGTGGTTTCTTTCTCTGACCCTAAGAAAGTTAGTCAAGCCTGTCAATTTACTTGGCTTTGCTGATCGGGACTTGCTTGGCCCATTGATTTCAAGAACACTTTAGGGTAAAATTAGATGATATTTGAAAGCTGTGACTCATTGCTGCATCCTTGTTTTCTTGCTTTGCAAGGTATGCTGGCAATGCCAGATTTATCATTAAAAAGGTTTCCCTTGACATTAAGTTTAGTCATGTCTGACTCTGGGGGGTGGTGCTCATCTCCATTTCTAAGCCGGAGCTGGTGTTGTCCGTAGATGCCTCCAAGGTTATGTGGCTGGCATGACTGCATGGAGCGCCATTACCCTCCCTCTGGAGTGGTTCCTATCGATCTACTCACATTTACATTTTTAAACATTGCTAGGTTGCCAGAAACTGGGGCTAACAGCGGGAGCTCCCCAGATTGAATCTGCTCCCCAGATTCAAACCGCCGACCTTTTAATCAGCAAGTTCAGCAGCTTAGCGGTTTAACCCAGTGCGTAACCATGGGTTCCGGATTTACCATTAGGCATGCTTAAGCACAGGGCCCCATTGTCCAGGGAGGGTCTATCTTCCTGCCCCCCCCCCCCCAAATTTTTAGGATGGATTTTCTGTTTTGGAGCATTCTGTTTTGGAGCAATTCCAGACATAATGATAGAGTTGATAGTCTATGGGAGTGTGCCCTGCATGACTATCTTTTCCAATGAGTTATGCTTTCTCAAGATGCACAACATCATCAGTTAAATCCTTTTGCTTCCAGTGGGAGTTCAGCGCTCATTAGCTCTCAAACCTACTTCTCTCTCTGGCAGTTCATAGTATCTGTAGTTGAGCATCGTTCAGCTGTCATTCTGGAATCAAATTCTTCAAATTCTGAAATGTGCACTGAGATAGTGACCCTTTTGCTATCTGTTGGTTCAGTGCACACACACATTGTTTCATGCACAGCATTAATACAATATTGTGGGTAAAATTAGTTTATAGCACCTATAACTGCATTAGAAAGAACAAAACTGTGTTAAAGTGGAAGAAAAAAGGTACTGCACTTAACAGAACGTTGTCATCTCCATAATGCTATCAGATGTGGCTTCCCGGAAGTACTAAAAAGTGTCAAGGGGACTATCCAAGGGATTTGAGCTGGGTAGCTCTGTACTTTACCCCTCCCATCCAGTTCAAGGTGTACAAGATGTTTACACTAGATGGGGAACATAAAACCTCATTGAAGGTCAAGGAGATAGGAAAGAAAGTCACACCTTTGAAAGTCTGTTTTCTGTAGGAGTGTCCGACAATATTATATAGTGCCTTATAAAAACTAGGTAGACACTCACATTGCTCAGAATCTCCCAACCAGTATGGTCAGTGGCCACAGTGTCTGAGGGATTACTTGTAATCCAAAAAATTAACCTTGTGAAATTCTCTTAGCCCCATAACTCCATGCTTCATTTAGTTTGCAGCACTCAACCCCATAAGCAGGTCCCATTTGCTACTTGTAGTGATTGAATCACGTCATAGATCATCTTCTGTCCAGTCTATTCACTTTCTTCAGATTTTACTTTGGATTTATTTATTTTTCTCTTGCAAGTTGCGATAATCATAAGACAATGGACTAGACCTTAATTCTTCCAAATAATTTATAGTAGTGAAGAAGTTTTATAAGCTGATTAGAGCACAAAGATCAACTGGAAAGGCCCTTCTCTCTGTCCCACCCTCATCTCAGGCTTTGTCGGAACAAAGGAGACTGCCTTCTTGGTGGTTGCTCCCAGACTTTGGAATTCCTTGTCTAAGGTGGGCAGAATAACCTCATTCTTGCTTTCTCCCTTGGTAAAGGCGGGGAGGTACTGGGGCAAACAGACTTATGTCGCACACAGAAAGAGGAGGTGAAGGCCCCACATGCTGCTGCCACATCACTGACCCCATAAATCCCAGCACCTTTTCATCTTCCTGTGCTGCATGTGTCTGTTTCAGCTGGTGCCCCCTTCTGTTTCTGGCAATTTTGGCTCAGAACAGCTGCCTTCTATTTGTTGAGACCATACCCAGAGTTTTCTTCATAAGATTTGTTCAGAGTGGGGTTGCCATTGTCTTCCTCTGATGTTGAATGTGACTTGCCTAAGATCACCTAGTGATTTTTGTGACCAAATAGGAATTTGAATGCCTAGCCTCCAGACTCATAGTGCAACACTTAAATTGTATGCCACACTGACCCCCAACTGCCTTCTACACTGCCCCTTTAAAAAGCCTAGTTTTCTTCTGTTCTCAAATGTACACCTGCCCACACTATTGATCAATCACATGAACACACTAAAATGTTCCTTTATCCCAGTGGTTCCAACCTTTTTTTGACCAGGGCCCACTTGACCAGGGCCCACTTCACTAGGGCCCACTTGATCAGAGCCCATTTTGACTAGGGCCTCCTTGGCCAGGGACCCCTTTGACCGGGGCCCACTTTGACTAGGGCCCACTTGACCAGGGTCCACTTTGACCCGGGGACCACTTGAACAGGGACCATTTGACTAGGGACCACTTTGAACAGGGACCACTCTCCAACATTAGTACCAAAAGGTCAGCTCTGTGGAAAGGTGTGGCAATAAAATAAAGAGGAAGGAGGTTCATGGACCACATTTTTGTTCTTGTGGCGCACTGCTGGGCTGCAGCCCACAGGTTGGGAACCACTGCTCTATCCCAAACCATTGTGCAGGTACACAGAGTAATTCTTTTTCTGATTTTAAGTTACTGGGAGCTATTAGAGAGCTGTTGGTGCCCATATACAATTCCCATGCTTCTCACCAAGTTGACAGTTCCTTTCAGCTTTTTTTTAAAAAAAAACTTTACCTTGGATACCTGTGACAGTTCAGGGTGGAGTGCTATGCGCTCACTCCAATTTGCTAATTTTAGTAACAACTGAAATCTTTGATTGCACTCACTTCCTCTTGCCAAATGACAGGAATGTTCTGGATACTGGCCCTTCTCATGCCCTTCGGGTTTACATTGCATAAGCAGAATCTCCATTGTTAAGCACATGACCTTCAGTTTCATGAACTCACTATTATCTCATCATGTTTCCACTATTAGTTTAGCTTTCCCCTGGTTCAGATAAATGTGTTTGATAGGACTACCATTTCTTTGATGGGGTTTCCCATTGTTAGTTTCAAAGGAATCTGTAATTCCCTGTAATCATGATTGATGCATCTGTCATCCCTTCCATTGCCAAGCCAAACATATTGAGCTTGACCTGTAATGTTGAAGGAGTTTGAGCACTGGCAGGAGGTTGGACTATCTGGCCTTTTCGGGTGTCTTCCACATACTTTCCAACATTTCACAGATCAAAACTGAGACCCTTTGTACACTGTGATATAAAATTTGGATTATCTGCTTTGGACTGGTTGATATGGCAGTGTAGACAGATGTAGGTGAAACATCAGGAAAGAATGCTACTAGAACATGGCCATACAGCCCAAAAAACTCAGACAATATAATGAATGAATTTCACTTTCAGACTTGGAGCCCATCTCCAAGATATCTCATTATGTATGTATCTGCAAATACAGATATTCCGAAGTCCAAGAAAAATTGAGTTTCCAAGCATTTAGGATAAGTGATGCTCAAGCTCTGTAAACTAGAATAAAATATTGGAAGGAATTATGTTACTCCTTATCTAGTTTCAACTGTAGTGTAATTTAACTAAACTTTCACAACTGCAAAAAGGAAATCACTTCTTGTCTGTAACATGACATTTTGAAGCTGTGGTCAATACCTCCCTAGCATATAAGAAAGCAGATGACCTTCTGCAATGTTCTCTTAAAAATCTGTCCATTTAAGAGGTAGTGTGAAACTGGAAAGACTCCTGAAGCTTTGAAGAATCCAGAATATCAACTGTAACAACCCATTGGTCTGAACCAGCAACGTTCTTATGCTTTTAACCATGGGAGGAGCTAAATGTGATTATTTGCCCCATTATTTGCAACCCATGGCTTCTCAGGGCCTTAGCATGACATTTCTTTTTTGCAGTACTAGCTTATTTCTATCCATTCCAGCTTGAAGTCTGCCCCACTGAATTTACTGGAGTGTGCAAGCTTTAAAGCAAAACATTATGAGCAGAAGCTTTGGGTAAGTTAAGTGAAAGAACAATAAAAGGAGAATGCAGTGAAACCCAGCAAGCTCACTTCCTCTGTTCTCCTTCCAAGTATGTGCCTCCCAAGAGGAACAAAGCAGGAACATGTAGTGTGTGAGTCAAGTGATAACGGAGGAGGCCAGAGAAGGAAAGCATTGTTCCAACCATTGTTCTCCGGCATTTTCAGATTTGAGTATTCATACTTTGATAGAAGACCAATGAATGCCAGGTGCTATAAGCTAGTATGTATCAGAAGAAGAAACTGGCCAAACCACGTTTTGCTTGAGAAAACCCTGTGAATTTCATAGGTTTCATAACAATAGAGGTTGTTATTAGTATCCTTGAAAGTGTGTGTGTGTATATATGTACACACACACACACACACACACACAGAGAGAGAGAGAGAGAGAGAGAGAGAGAGAGAGAGAGAGAGAGAGAGAGAGAGCGCAAAAACTGCTCTGGGGGATGTAGATGCCTTACTCCTGCACAACTTGGGTGAAAAAATGGACAACTAACACACACTGTGATCAACAGAAGCATCCCCACCACAATTGCGCCTGCAGATTCATGTCCAGCTGAACTGTTCAGAGTGGTGAGAGGATTAACTCATGTACCCTCCCCTCTGAATCTATTGCTAGAACCTTCAGTAGCTCACTGTGATGCTTATAACAACCATTTTGCAGATAAAATCTCTTGCAGAAGAGCTGACTTAGACACTGTAATTGAAGCAAAGGTCAAAAATGAGGTGTCCAGAAACTATTTAAGTGGGATTACACTGGATCAGTTTCAATGGGTGAGTACTGTTGATGTGGACAAGCTGCTGGGGCAAGTAAGGAGGACAACCTGCTTTCTTGATCCCTGTCCATCTTGGCTGGTCGTTCAGGGGGGAAGATGGAATTGAATCTCAAATACAACAAATTATTAATGCATCTTTCAGGGAGGGAAATTTTCCATCCTGTTTAAAAGAAGCAGTAGTTAGATTGCTGCTGAAAAAGCCCTCCCTGGATTCCCTGGACCTTAATAATTACAGATCAGTGTCTAATCTGCCTTTTTGGGCAAAGTGATTGAGAAGGCAGTCTTGGATGACAGGCACTTCCTTGACCCATTTCAAACTGGCTTCAAAGCATGATAAGGCATTGAGAGTGCTATGGTCATCTTAGTGGATGATCTCAATCTCAACATTGACAGAGGGAGAGTGTCCCTGTTGGTGCTTCTAGACCTCTCAACGGCTTGCAATACCATCAACCATGGTATCTCTCTAGAACATCTGGAGGGGCTGGGAATTGGAGGCACTGTGTTGTAGTGGTTCTGGTAGTACTTCTCAGGCTGGTTTCAGATGCTGGTGCCTGGGGATAGCTCCTCAAAAAAGGAGGTGTTATGTGGTATCCCACAAGTTGCCATTCTAACCCCAATGCTCTTTAATATTTACATGAAGCCTCTGGAAGAGATCACCCATAGGCATGGGGCTGATGACACCCAAATATATTTCTCCATGCCTTCAAAAAAAATTTCAATTAAGGATAGCATGTCTCCTCTGAATGAATGCCTGGGGGAGGTAATGGGCTGGATGAGGAAAAACAAATTGAAACTGAATCCAGACAAAACAGATGTGTCAAGAGAAGATTTCTTTTTTCATTTACAAATGCATGTATGTAACAGTTTGAGTCCTTGTCAGTCTTGGATTTTTTTTAAAAAAAGAGAGACAATGGTGATCTCTTGTATTAGATGAATCAATAGGTGTCCCTCCTTAACAAATTACGATAGCTTTCTAACTTCACTGGGTTTTTCATAAGGCAAAGATGCTCATGAGGTACAGAGTTCATGCAGGGGCAGGAAAGGTGAGGCTGTTAAAGTCACTGAGTTTCTGCAAGTTGTTTTGATGTTACAAACAGAATGGGAAGCAGACAAAATGTTCACTTCTACACTCCTCCACACTGTCCCAGGTGAAGCAGAGAATGATAAGAACAAAAAAAATAAAGGCATAATAGTTTAAATAAAGTTTTAAGGTACAGTAAACTTTGGCATAACATGAGCATTGATTTCAATGATTACATCTGCAGAATAGGAATAATATTGCATGTTTGCCGCTGTATGTTGGAATTCGCCCTGATTCCCCTTGGGGAGATAGGGTGGAATATACCAGTAAATAAAGTTGTTGTTGTTGTTATTATTATTACCTACACTTCTAATATTCCCAGTTTCTTCAAGCATACTTTGTTTTATTTGCTTTTTAATTATGTATTTACAGTTTATCCGATTGTACATTTCTATAAGTTACATGTGAAATCACAGAACGTATGTGTGGCTGATGTGTTCGTTATTAACAAGTCAGTTACAGTTGTGCATACTCTTTCCTCACGTGGTTTAATTGAATTCCATTTAATTAAGCCTTGATACGAGTTCTAATGAGCTCTGAATGTGAAGTAATTAAAGGAACTGATTCTTTATTTTTGAATCCCAAATTACAAATGCCCCATGAAAATCTCCCCATCAACTTTCTTCAGCCCCCTGCTGGGTTTTATTTAGTAATAGGAGATCAGCCCCCTCATACTTACATAAAGAAGCCACAAAAGGGCCCTTGACTGTGCTGGGTTTATGAGTAACCCAGAAAAAGTTACTAATTAAAAAAGCTATGGCTGCGAGTTGCAGGATCATAAACACAAAATTAACTATTTTTAAAAGCTAAAGAGAACAGGATAAATTGGGTTTGATGTTATGCTGTTCTTGGAAAGATAGGATTCTTGCTGTCTAGAAAATAAATGTTAAAGAGGCCGAAGAGAAATCGTGTGTTGACAGGCAGGACTGTCATTTTTATCACATCGGATCAGAACAAAGCGGCATTTCTATATCTACCTCCATTTGTAAAAAAATTAAACAGTTAATTTTGATGCAGAATTAATTGTGCACATTTGCATGTTGTTGCTTACTTTGCACATTTTATTATCCCAGTTAGAAGGGAGAAGTTACCTTCCACAGCACTTTCTTCACAGTCTCTGTTCTTTTTAATAATGAAATACTTATGTTTAATTAAGGTCCTTGTATACTATCCTTATATCCCAGGATCTGATCCCAGGTTATCTGCTTTGAATTGGATTATATGAGTCTCCACTTCCAGATAATATGGAATAATCAAATTATATCAGATCACATCCTGGGATAGGGCAATGCAGAAGGGGCCTTAGACAACTACTTTAATATATATTTACCCTAAGTAAAGGAGGTGGGACCAAGCTTAGAATGGGAGGTAGGGCAGTACTGAGACTATTATTATTATTATTATTATTATTTTCTGTCCTATCTTCCCAGGGGGACTCAATATACAAAAAGGCAAACATTCGATATGAGTGCCAACAAATAATCCAGAATAATCCCACATAGGAAAGCAACATTAGAACCTAACATCAATAAATTAACCAAAACATAACCAACAGTATTATGTAACATAAAACCTAAACAGTATAAACATCTACATTAATTTACATGAGCCAAAATGCACAAAGTCAAAATTCACAAATTCATGTGACTAAGCAAAGCACTCCCCGAGACTCTCTACATTAATATCCAGTATCATTCCTCTTTGTAAAAATGTATTTTGATGTATTTTAATTTTAAAGTCCTGGTTCACCCCCTGAAATTGCATAAATATTGCTCCAAAGCAGCCTTTCCCAGTCTGGTGCCTTCTAGATTGGATGAAAACGTTCCCAGTCTGGTGCCTTGAATTAAAACCCTCATTATTCCCAGTCACCTTTACCATTAGTCCTGTGCATCTGGAAGGAACCAGATTGGGAAAAGCTGCACTGGACTCTCAAGTCCATCTCAAGTCTAATAATTCACAAAAGGCCTGAATTTATCTGCAAAGTTGTTTGGTTGGTTGCAAGTTGCTTCTGGTGTGAGAAAATCAGCCATCTACAAAGACGTTGCCCAGGGGATGCCCAGGGAGGCTTCTCTCATGTTCCCCTGCCACACTGCATAATGGAAAACTTTCTTACAGTGATACCAGAGGCTCTCGAAGTGGCCAGGTTCTGGCCAAAGGAAATTTAGTATAATGTCAAGTTTTTAACTTTGTAGTTTTTCTATACATTATAACTGTATTCTCCATTTGGTTCTGTCACAATAATAAATAAATAAACTGCAAAGTTGACATTGATGAAAGCACTGATCTGTTCTCTTCTACATGTGATATCACTTAATTAATCCAGTTTCCCACTCACTTTTATGGTATTTGCTAATTATATTTTCCCTTTCTTTCAGAGAGCTCAAGGGCAATTTATAGAGCTGGAAGTGGCCTCATGGGCCATTGAGTCCTACACTCAGAGATTAGGGTGTGAGTTTCCTTGTGATTCTGCAGAGGCAGGGCAATAAAAGGTGGGCCAAAACTGATTTGTGGCCAACTGATTGTGAAAATGAGAACAAGCTGGTTAAATAGCTCTGGAAATTGAGTACTATGAGAAACCACAGCTAGAATTGATTCTTTTTCGCATCTCAAGAATTGGAAGAATACACCAGCAATTACAGCACTTTCCACCATTCCCACTGAAAGTGCCCTTGCCTGTGGCATGCACATCATGGCCTGAACATTTAAAGATGTTTATGACTTCATGTAAAAGCTTCCTAAGGGTATGGCACACTCAACACATCCGCATTTTAGCCTAAGTATGGGAATCACAAGTTTCTGCAGATGTTGTTGAACTACAGGACTGCCGAATTTCCACAATTGGTATGCTGTCTGGGGCTGCTGGGACTTGCAGTCTAAAACATTAGCAAGGTTAGAGGAGTCCCATCCCTGGCCTCCCTTTGGTATTAGTTAACATCCCTGGCCTCCCTTTGGTATTAGTTAACTTTTACTGGCCAATCTCTAGTGCTTTCAGCAATCTCCCAACATGTAAAGACTAGTACATCTTCAAGATGTAGGAAAGATGTGCATAAACATCAGTAGATGTTCTAGCTCTTTGTACACATGTTGACTAGGGTGCATTGAAGGAACAATAAAAACAATTCTACCAAAAACTGAAGGCTGGACTAGTATCTACTGTTAAAACGAGTAATTGTAAAAACTAGTAAAACTAGCAAGGTTGGGGCAGGCCCATATATTCTCAGAGGTCTCATGGATTTTTCGTTTATGTTGCTGCTGCTGTTACTTTGGTGGTAAAGATAATCCTTTAATTACACTACCTAACAAAACCTGAAAAAAAGTTTCTGGTTTGAAAGTGTTATTCCACATTTAATTGTGCGGTCCTTTGAAAGTAGTTGTTATACTCCAGAAATTTTGTTTTTGTGGCTGCCATTTTTAACCTTTTGCTTTTGGAGTTTAACAAAATTTTCCATGTTTTTGTGATAGAACCAATTAGGAAATGACATCTATAACCCAGGGAAAAATGGTGTTACATAATGTTATATTTATCCACAGCTTCTATGTTCAATTATATTCCTTCCACTCCCCAGTGGACCAATTTGATTGGTTCAAACACCCTTCCTTGAGAGGTTTACCAAAACCTACTATATAAGTAAGATGGCTCATTAAGGAGACAATGATGCCTGACAAATTAGAAGGCAGTAGGAAAAAAGGAAGACTGCCTTCCAGATGGATAGACTCAATCAAGGAAACCATGAATTTAGTACAAGAAACCCCAGCCAGCTTGGCCAATGAATTCTGTGAAATGAGGACCAACATTTGAGAACCATTATACCACACATGCCAAGGTGAGATTTGAGTTGGCAGTGTGGTATAATGGTTCTCAAATGTTGGTCCTCCAGATGTTATGACTTTCATTTCACAGAATTCATTGGCCAAGCTGGCTGGGGTTTCTTGTACTAAATTTTGAGGACCATAGTTATATTGCATTTACATTTTAAAAATGATATTACCTGCCTTATGCAAAAGTGATGCCTATTTTAATGGGGCCATGGTAGCGCAACTGGTTAAACTGCTGTACTTGCTGACTGGAAGATTAGCAGTTTGAATCCATGGGAGTGAGGTCAGCTCCTGATGTTAGCCCCAGCTTCTGCCAACCTAGGAGTGCGAAAACATGCAAATGTGAATAGATGAATAGGTACTGCCTTGCCAGGAAGATAACAGTGCTCTATGGAGTCATGCCAGCCTCATGACCTAGGAGGTGTCTACGGACAATGCAAGCTCTTCAGTTTGGAAATGGAGATGAGCACCACCCTCAGGAAAGGGAAACCTTTACCTTTATCTGTGTTAGGTTGTTTCTAGGCATTGAATGTTTTTGTCTATGCTGGAATCTGCCCTGAATCCCCTCAGGGAGATAGGGCGGAATACAACTAAATGATGATGATGATGATTATTTTCCAACAATAAATTGTCTGAATCAAATCTTGCTAACTGACAAATCCAGTTCATCAAAGCATAGCTTTTGAGTCCCTATTACAGTAATTCAATCGATCATAAATGAGAAACAATCACCCTGGCCTCTTTTTACATTGTGGGAAATGGCACTCAGTATCAACTGTCGTTTTTGTGCCCTTGACCTTGCTAATGAGATTAGTAGCCATCTTATCCAGGCATCAGTTGTAAGCAGCACTGTTAGGTGTTGAGTCAGTTTTTAAGCTGTTACATTTCTATTCTTTATCTCCCCTTTCACCTGCTGGGACTATTCTTCCCTTTCAACCTGTTTGCACTGGGTACCAAGCAATGTCATAATGCTTGGAGTGAAAATATAAAACAGAAATAGCATTGATAAGCATTGTGGGAAATGAACACACCCTTTTGCAAACATGAAACTGAATGACCTAAAGGATGCGTTTTTGAAACAAGGTAGAGAGCTTACCAATGAAAGTAGTGAATTCACTTTTCAGTGTCGTTAGCTAGGATAGGATCCATATACAGATGGGACCAGTGATTCCAGGAGGGGAGATCCCCATCTGCCTCCAAGTTATTGGCCAACTCTCTAGATCAGAGTTTCTTATTGCATGGGTGGCTGGTCGAAGGAAAGGAGGAAGAGAACATTTTGTGAGACATGTGAGTGCCATGTGATGAGTGACATCTCCTGATGGAACGTTTTTCATCAGCAATGTACCCAATATATTATACGTTCTTATATGTATTGTCTTACCAAGGTGGTATAATACTTGAGTTTCTGATGAAAGGGAGCCCCCGGTGGTGCAGTGATTTAAACCGCTGAGCTTGTTGACCAAAACGTCGCAGGTTCAAATCCAGGGAGTGGTGTGAGCTTCCACTGTCAGCCCCAGCTTCTGCCAACCTAGCAGTTCAAAAACATGCTCTGGCAGGAAGTTAATGGCGCTCCATGTAGTAATTCCGGCTACATGACCTTGGAGGTGTCTACGGACGCCGGCTCTTCGGCTTGGAAATGGAGATGAGCACCACACCTCAGAGTTGGACATGCCTGGACTTAATGTCAGGGAAAAACCTTTACCTTTTTACCTTCTGATAAAAAGGCTCCAATCTATGAAACCATATTTGTTCTAAATCTTATTTAAATCATTGAATTAGTGGGAAATACATAACGGTTAACTCAGTATTCAGCAATTAATTGAATGGATGTATGTTACTTGGGACTTGCAATCAAGTTAGGCCATCACAAAGAAAAGTATTAGCTCCTGTCAGTTGTTATTGTGCTATTAGTTTCTCGTCTGATGGATTCTTGTACGTTTGAAAGGCATTCATCATAACTGTTGTTCAGCTAATTCAAGTTAGGCTACAATGTTCTATTGTAATTTTAAAAGGCTGTAAGTTCACCGTAGAGAATGGCTATACAAGGCATTTACACCTTCCTCCTATAATAAGGAAATAATATCATGCAAATTATGTGTGGGTAGAAACGTAAGGAACTGTAATAAAAAGACATCAAAAGACAGCAAACAACCAAATGATTGTCCATTTTATGTTCCCTTTATGGCATTTCCTACCACTCATTGGATTATATAATGTAAATGAACTTTATGACAAATGTTGTCACCCCATGGGTACTTTCTCACTTATGCAAGGAAACATTCGTTCTACGCAAACTGTTCCAATCTTATCTAGCTCAAATAAAATAAGGACATTATGCAAGCTCAAGAAAGCAGTTAAGTCCACATAAATTTCTTTGCTCAAAAACTGTAAACACAGTTACACTAATGATGGTTGCATTATTTGTTAGTAGCAAAGCAGAAAGCAGTCTGGATGCCAGCCACAGATGCAGGTGAAACGTCAGGAGAAAGTGCTGCTAGTGATTCCAGCTTTGTTGTCTAATAATACTTACCTGTGTTCCATCTTGTACAATGACAAGAACTTAGCCTAAATGTTCTGAAGATAGTTAAAGGTTTTCCACTGACATTAAGTCCAGTTGTGTCTGACTCTGGGGGTTGGTGCTCATCTCCATTTCTAAGCCAATGAGCTGTTGTTGTCCATAGACACCTCCAGGGTCATGTGGCTGGCATGACTGCATGGAGCACCGGTACCAAAGTCCTTTTCATATTGAAAGCCAAGCAGAACCAAGCCCTGGTTAGTATTTGGATGAGGAAACCACCAAAAAATACCAGATGCTGGGGAAATGACAAACTTTTTCCTTCCTTGCCTAAGAAAACCTTGTGAAATTCATGGAGTTGCCATAAGTCAGCAGGTGACATGAAGGCATATACCTACGCACACACATTATGTTCCTTTGTAATGTCTGCTTGCACTTGCTATCATTTAATGCCACGTCACTACAAATGAAAAAGCTAACAGGAAAAGGTTGCTGGTAACTGGCAGGGAATGGGAACACTGCCTGATGCTACCACAAAATCAAATACTATATAGCATGAATCATCTGGATCGACTACCCAATTAAAACAAGGATGGAATATTTTAAGTTGTGATTGTATTCCTCATGACTCACCCAACTCAACCTTGTTTATTTTATACTAACACACATTTGGATCACTGTATTGTTCACAGTGTACATTTAAATAAAAATTCACATACCAAAAAGCTCCCTCTTGCCTCTATGATGCTGTAAAGGTCTAAAATAGCTCTACAATGTGTTCTTTTGTTTCTTTAAAAATATTATTTTTAAATTACTAGTTTTATATTTTAATTTTTAGCAATGGAAGATGTGTGGAACTGCAAACTAAATTGCACAGTGAGATAAGCTCAGATGGAATTTGTAATTCTTCAAAGTATCCGGTTTCAATGTGACATTTAAAATCAAAATATACTATAAAACAGAGCTTTCCAAACTGTATGTCTTATGAGGGATTGGATTAACCCAGAGCTTTCCAAACTATGTATTGAAACACATTGGTGTGTTGGCTGCAGCGTGTAGGTTTGTCATGCGAACGTAACGAAAAACCACCGAGTCTATGTGACATAAGCAATAAATCAGATTTTAAAAGTTAATGAAATGTTTTAATGCATTCCCATATATTCCATTATTACGATTTATGTATTTATCTTTTTAAAGGGGATGGCTTAACCTCTGTTTTTTTTTAAAAGGTTTTTTATTGGTTAAAAAAAGACACATGAAACATGGGGTATGGGGGTGGGAAAGGTCATGGGGGATGGGAGGTGGGGGCAATCAGGGACAGTTCGGGGAAGGGTTACATGACGGGGGAGTTACAATGACAACAAGTTAAAAACAAAACAGACAAACGGTTGACTTCACCAGGTGGCATCGCACCTTTCCTAATATAGATGAAGAGCCTGATTTCTCAGAGCATTCTGGTCCTATACCCTATATCCAAAAGCTTTTCAAATCAATCTTTTTTTATCTTTTACATATTTTACCATCGGATGCCAAGTGTCCTTGAATTGATTAATTGTTCCCGACCTTAAAAGACAGGTCAACTTGTCCATTTCGGCTAGTTCAAGTAGTTTTTGCAATAATTCTTCCTCATCGGGCATTTCTGTTTTGTTCCATTTTCTAGCCAACACGATTCTGGCCGCGGTCGAAATATGCCACAGTAGCTTTTCCTTTTCTTTCCCCATCCCGGGTTCTACAATATTTAACAGAAAGATTTCTGGTTTTAGGTCTAGCTTAACTTGTAGCATTCCCTCTACCAGTTTCTGTACCATTGTCCAATACTTCTTAATAATTCCACATGTCCACCACAGGTGGAAGTACGAACCTCTTTCTTTTTGGCACTTCCAGCACCGATCATTCCCATTTCTATACATTTTGGCTAATTGGACAGGGGTTATGTACCATCTGTAAAGAACTTTCAGATGGTTTTCCTTTAATGATTGTGCACAGGTAACCTTTTGCCTTTGGCGCCAACTCCTTTCCCAGTCCTCCATTTTAATATGGTGTCCTATGTTGTCTTCCCACTTTCTCATATACTCTTTTATTGGTAGTTTTTCATGGCTTTTTGTTAATAGATATTTATACAACTTGCTAACACTTTTCTTTCCTTGCTGGGTCAGTACCTTCGCCCAATGTCGGCATTGTTTCCCATCCAATTTGGCTATCCGCTTTAAATCTCATCTTTAGCTGGGCGTACTGAAGCCAATTTATTTTTAAGTCCTTGAGTTCCTCCAGGGTCTTCAAAGTGAAATCATTTTTTCCTTTTTTGAAAACATCACTGTATAGAGGCCATCTTTCTCTCACTCCCTTTATTATCTGGAGAGCCTCTAGAGGGGAGGCCCATAAGGGGCATTTCCTGAAGATGGTATCCTTATGTCTATTCCATGTTTTTAATAGTGGGGCTTTTATTATATGGTTATTTACATTTTTGTCATCCTTCGTCTTATTATATAACAGGTAGCCATGCCACCCGAATCTATTCTCCCATCCCTCCAAATTCAATAATTTTGTATCCCGTAGATCTATCCAGTCCCTTATGTTATCTAAACAGTTGGCATCATAATACAAAGTAAGATCAGGCATGCCGAGTCCTCCATTTTCCGGGGCTTGTTGTAAATATTTCTGTTTTACTCTTGCTCTCCTCCCTCCCCATATAAATTTTGTTAACTCAGCTTGCCATCTTTTCAATATAGTATGATTCTTTAAAATAGGCAACATTTGAAACATAAAATTTAACTTTGGGAAAATTTTCATTTTAACTAAGGATATTTTCCCTAACAGGGATAGATTTAGGGTCTTCCATCTTCCTAGATCTTCTTTTACTTGTTTCCAAATTCTTTCATAGTTATTTTTTACGAGTTGACAATTTTTTTGGGTTAATATTATGCCTAAGTACTTTACGCTATTTACTATGGGTATTCCAAATTTCTTTTCTATCTCCTGGGCTTCCTTTTTATTTATGTTTTTAACTAAAATTTGTGATTTACTTTTATTTAACTTAAATCCAGCTACATTACCGAATGATTCAATTTTCCTCATCCACTTTTCCATATTTTCTGTGGGATTGTCGACAATACATACCAAATCATCCGCAAAGGCATATATTTTGTAACTATGATTCTTTACAATTAATCCCCTTATTTCTTTATCTTGTATTATATCTTTTAACATTACTTCTATCACAAGATTAAAAATCAATGGGGACAGGGGCACCCTGTCTCACCCCCTTGTTTATTTGAAACTTCTTTGATCTCTGTCCATTAATTAGTATTTGTGCTTCCTGATTTTTATATATTGCATTTATTGCTGAAATAAAATTTGTGCCCATATCTAACTCATTAAGTAGTCTCTCTATCATTCCCCATCCAATTCGGTCGAAGGCCTTCTCCGCGTCAAGAAACGCGAAGAGTGCCTTCGAGTCGATATTTTTGTCCATGTATTCTATCGCGTTTATTATGTTTCTAATGTTCTTTTTCATTTTTCTGTTAGGAAGGAAGCCCGTCTGACTATCACTAATCCACTTATTCAAAAAAAATTTTAGTCGCGAGGCTAATATGCTCGCGAATATCTTGTAATCCAGATTTGTAAGAGATATAGGTCTATAATTTTGCACACATTCTGTATCCTTCCCTTCTTTATGAATTATCACGATGTCTGAACTTCCCCATGTACCTGGCATCCTGCCTTGTTGGATAATTAAATTTATTACCTTTTTAAGTTGGGGTGCCAAGTTCTCTTTGAACTTTTTATAATAAATGTCCGTAAACCCGTCCGGGCCCGGTGCTTTCCCTGGTTTTAATCCATCTATTGCTATAGTCACTTCCTCCTCAGTAATATCCGCATTTAAGAGCTCCCTGTCTTCCTCGGAAATGTGTGGGAGGTTTTGTTTATTTAGATATTCTTGTATATCAATTCTGTTTATACCGTCATCCTTATATAATTCCTGGTAATATGTGACAAACTCATTGATGATCTCTTCCTCTTTTGTATATGAGGTTCCGCCTCTTGTTATTTTTGTTATTATATTTTTTTGAGCTTTTTTCCTTACTAAGTATGAGAGCCACTTCCCCGACTTATTCGCATGTTCAAAATTTCTTTGTTTTAGGAATTTTAATTTCTTTTCCATCTCTTCCACTGTTAGTAGGTTTATTTGGGCCTTATTATATTTTATTTTTTCTCCCACCTCCTTATCTTTTGGATCTTTCTTCAATCTCCTTTCTAACATATTCAATTCCGTCTGAAGCCTATCCATCTCATTTTTCTTCTGCTTCTTTATATAGGAGGCTTGGGCTATAAAATTCCCACGCATCACTGCTTTACTTGCTTCCCATATTGTTAACATATCCATATCCTCTTGATTGTTTATTGTAAAGTATTCCTTAATTAGCTCTTTATTTTTTTGTATATCTTCTTCTTTCTTTAATAATGAGTCATTTAATCTCCATCTATATTGTCTCTCCCCCCATTTTAGTGTTATTTCGGTCGGTGCATGATCAGATACTATTCTCGTATGTATCTTAGTTTTTACCACTCGTCTCGCCAGGCCCTTAGATACCAAAATAAAATCTATCCTTGACCAGGATTCTCTTCTCCCTGAAAAAAAAAAAGTATAATCATTGCTCTTCCCATTCTGGGTTCTCCAGATATCTTCCAGTAAATTTGTATTGACCATCTTAAAAAAGGAATTTGGGAGCTTACCCACATTGTCCTTATACTTTTTCCCTTTTTCACATTTCTTGTCCACAGCAGGGTTGATAACCCCATTGAAATCACCAAACATTATACACTCTTCACATTCTGCTGCTATAACTTTCTCATTGAGCTTATCAAAAAAATTAAGCTTTGGACCATTCGGCGCGTAAACACAAATAAAAAGAATTTTTTTCCCTTTAACATTCCCTACCACTGCAATCACTCTTCCGTCCTTATCTTTATAATATAATTCCGGCTCGAGGGCGGGATTAATATATAATGCTACTCCCTTTTTTATTTTCTATTGCAGAGCTAAACAAAACTCCTAATTTCTTATTTTCCAGGAGATCTTTCCTGGATTCCTTAATATGGGTTTCCTGTAATGCGTACACCCATGCCTTCTGTTTTTGCAAATAGTGAAAAAAATTTGCTTTCTTCTCCGGTATGTTCATACCGTTTGTATTGAGAGAGAAGCATTTTACCTCCATAGTTTAATAATATTTAGTAGTCCTGGACTTGGCCTTCCTCGTCGGAGCCTGCCTCCTCCGATCCTGTCTCTGAGTCATGTTCCGTCGGTTCGTCCTCATCTTGCTCTTGTTCATCCATCTCTCCTTTCCTTTCTGGTTTGTCTTCTGTTGGTTTGCTGCTTTTTAGTTTGTCCGCCGATCCTTCTCGGTTCCTGTTTAATTCTTTATGTAATCCCTTCGCTGGGGCCCTGTTCTCTTGTTTTTGCCTTTTATTATTTTCTGTTCTTCCATTCGAAGGGTCAAGAATGTGCTCCCACTTTTTATAAAACTCGTCAGCAGCCTCAGCAGAATTGATCCAATATTTAACAGAGCGAAATGAGAACGTTAGTCCATCTACCTTATCCCACTTGAATCTAATATCGTGATCTTTTAAGGCATCTGTCAGGAAGTAATATTTTTCCTGTTATCAAGTAATGCGGCGCTTGGTATCTCTCTCATTATTCTTATACCTTTCCCCTTCACTGTATATGGGTTTGCATAATGGTTTTCATCACGTCCTCTTTAATCCTTATTGAGTTATATTGGACCAATATGTCCCTTTCTGATTTGTTCCTCCTCGAGAAAGCTGTGGAGACTCGATATGCTTTTTCTATTTTCTCCTCCATCATTTGTTGCTCCTTCTGAAGAAGTGCCGCTGTCATTTCACTCACTATTTGCATCGTCTCCTCATATTTCTCATTTTGCTTCTCTGGCAGGCCTCGTATCCTCAATTGAAAATCTCTTTGAAATAGTTCCAAATGAAGATTCTTCTTTTTCAACTCCTGCTGTACCTCAGTTAGTTTCTTTATTTTTTCTTGCTCTATCTGTACTTTAGCTCTTGTGTCTTCTTCTCTTCTTTGTATTGTTTCCACTTTTTCATATAGGGTAATCATTTCCTTCCTTAGGATTGACACCTCTTTCTTCATTTCTTTCCTTGATTCATGAATACTTTCTTTAATCTGTTTCCTTTCTTCTGAGGCTCTACCAATCGCTTCATTCATCTTTTTCATTTCGAATACTAGTTCCTTTAACTGGTCTCCCAGTCTCCCATCCTCTTGGAATGATTCCCTTCTCATTAGAATGCTCTTATTATCTTTTTCTGTCTTCTTTCTGGTCCCCATCATGTCCACCTCTTTGGAAATCCAATCGTCCTCCCAGCTGTCGACTGTATTTCACCTGTTCTTGTTAATTTGACTTTAATATTTATCCTTTTAACCTTTAAGCTTTAGGCTCATTGCTCTCCTCCACCAGGTGTCACTCTTCGGCCATCCTCCTATATGTAGTCAGGTCTCTGTGGTTTTATCTTAAAGTTTCTACAGATTCTTCCACACTATAAATATATTTCTACTATAAGTAGATTTCTTTCTTCCTTTGGGCACTTAGACACTTAGGCATCCACAGCCTTTCTTATCTGCTTGGCTTCTCCCTTCTTCTTCAATTAATCAGCTCCAAACGGCTCTGAAGGCTCCAACCTGCCTTACCCCTCCCGCCCGCCGTTTCCAGCGCGTTTTCGGCTCCGCCACCGGTCCGGGCACTTCCCTTTACTTTTTTTTCTTTCTTCCCTCTTCAGTTGCCGTAGCAGCCCTTTTTTGCCCTCTAGAGTCTTATTTGCGGAGATTTGGGCGAGGAAGGTGCTGTGGTGGCTCTCCTTGCGGATGCGCCTACCGCGGTTCTCTGCCGGCCCCTAGGTCTCCGGCCTGGTGACGGTGGCGTCTCGCCGGATTTGGAGACCAGCGAACTCACCACTCGTCCCCACCTCCGGGGACCGGGACCCCCCTTCCTTACTCCAAAGAGGGGTCGGGTTTGGTTGCTGAGTCCCCCGGCTTTTGCAGAGAACCCAAGCTCCTCCGAGGAGCTCGCCTTTCAGCGTCCACCTTCCTCCACTCCCAAACCTGTTTTGCCAGTAGAACTGAATTACTGTGCCACAAAATGATGCATATCTAAAAGTGTGTCACCAACCTCTGGTTTGCTAGTAAAACCGATCTACTGTCACAATATGATGCATGTCTAAAAAGGTGTGTCACCAACATGAAATGTTTGGAAAGCTCTGCTCCAATGGATACAATACAAGGTGCTTTGGGGAGCAGGGGAAGGATGATGGAGCTATGTGTCAGGAAAGTAGCACTGGAATGTGAACATGTGTTGTTATATAAAATATGTTTGCCAACATGACATAGTTATAACAGCTTGACACCACTTTAACTTTTGCTGCTGCATCCAACATAATACTGGGTGTTATAGTGTGTCAAAATGCTTACAATTCATGGCTATAGGATTCCCACACACTGCTCCAAACTACAGCACTGGAGGTTTCTGGCAGACAATAGTAATGTTGTTTTGGAAGCCTAAACAACAACTCCAGGGATTTTTTTAGAACAAATTGAAAAGTGATATTAGATTGCCATGTGACACAGGTAAGGAAATGTAAAGTCTACTTCTGTCCAAATATGGGGGATGATGCTCATCTCCATTTCTAAGCTGAAGAGCCGGCATTGTCTGTAGACACCTCCAAGGTCATGTGGCCGGCATGACTGCATGGCGCACCGATACCTTCCCACCAAGGTGGTACCTATTGATCGACTCACATTTGCATGTTTTCAAACTGCTAGGTTGGCAGAAGCTGGGCCTTACAGTTGGGGCTCACACTGCTACCCAGATTTGAACCACTAACCTTTTGGTCAGCAAGTTCAGCAGTTTAACCCACTGCACCACCAGGAGGCCTGTGTGACACAGGTATATTCTTAAACGTATATGTGCTGCCACTGCAGCATTTACATGGGGGAAAGAATATAACTTTTCCAACTATTTGTGTCCCAAACACATAGCTATATGGCAGCTCCAACTGCAAGGAAGCAATCTAACCAAGAAGTGTACTGCAACACTTTAAACCACCACCAGCAAAACATGCACTTGGATATTAAACAGGAAGAAATATATTTTAGTAATTTTCCTATATCATACTGCTTGCAGAAGCAGCATTTCAAGTTTGATGTCATTTTATCCCATAGACAGGGTTCACAGGATTGCTTGGCTCTAAATAACTTACCTGAAATGAGGTTGTAAGGAGGAAGAGACCAAGGGAGCAAAATGACTTAATGGCTACACCCACGGATGAACCATATCATGGTGAAATACTTAACAGTTAGGTAACAAAAATAATCAACCATGAAATACATAGACCTTTCCCAATAGAATTCCAGTTTGAGTTCTCTTTGGAATCACATGAAAGACTGAGGACCTCTAGTGGAGACAAGTAACTGGCACCTGATTTTTCTTGTCCACAGATGTTGCTTTCAAAGACTGGCTAAATATATGATGATAAAGGAGAGCATTCACATTTTACCTAATATTCTTTGTGATATTCTACGGTATAGTCATGAAAAATGTATCATCTGTTTTAAATGCCGTAAGGAAAAAAAAAAGATTTGCAGGAAATTCCACCACCTTTATTTGTGGCAAATACACACACACAAATGGATTCCAAAAAAACAGTCAACCCTACTCTCTTCCTAGCCACATGCAAGATGACCCTTCAGCCCAGGAAACTATGCTCTTCTTTCCTGATGTTTATAAAAACAATAAACCTACAGGAAGGTATTTTTAAAAAACGTAAGAACAGGAGGGACCAGAAAGCAACACGAACCTTAGAAGTCAGCTCCTAATTATGTCTTTTGAAAAGATGGTACAGTTGGAACAAGTCAGTCTTTTGGACATGCGGCCATGTTGGTTGGGGATTTTGAATACTGTCATCCAAAGTAATTCTTTGAACCTCTTGAGAACCCACAACACTAATATGGGATCATGTTCGTCCTGATGTGCTCTACAATATACACTTTGGATGAAAGAAATGACAAGCAATTGAGAAATAGAAGATTTCTTCAAATGCAAGGCATCTGTATGTCTGGAAAATGCGACCTGCTCGGAGGCAGAATTTCTCAGAAACCATTTCTCCTCTTTTTAAAATGTAAAGCCAAATCCCATAAGAACTGAATTGTTTTTAGATTAACCTTGTCCTTCCCAGAACCCACTTCAGCATAATTGCATTGATAGAGCAGACAAAGCAGAGCATCCAATATTTTGCTTCTAATGGTAAGGAGCCACAAAGGGGTTTTCTGAAACTAATTGTAAGGAAAGAGTGACAGTTGAACTTCTATCACACATTATGGAGATAATGTGTGATAAAATCAGTGGTGTGTGGCCTCTGGATTTATGTCTGAAGGGTGAGAAACCATCTCAAGTGAAGGGGACACTATTGTTTTTTGAGTTTACAGTCGCAATGGAAACACTGATTTTATTTTCGTTTGGTAGTATCTAACCCATTCTTCAGCATAATTTATTCATACGTAAAACATCTCTAAAATCCATAGCCTTGTTGCAACAACCTGGATTAAAATCATTTCCTTATGACATCCATCACAAAGTCCTGGGACTGAAGCATGGAGAAAAGCCTGATCAACAAGAAGATAATTCGAAAGGGATCTTTGCTTTGGAAGAGAGTTGGCTGATCTTGGTACCTTATTTATGAAGCCACAGCAGCTTAGTGTGCTGCTGATGGTTTACTGTGTTGCCTTCCCCTTTGCTACTCCCAACCCACTTGGGTTCTTAAGGACTCTGTATGTCTAATTGACCTGGAGTTGGGAAAAGAGGTCAGGAAAGACAAAGTCAAAAAACCAACACAAATTACCTAATCACCAAAAAGAGGGGAGGGAGAAATTGTATCAATCAGGAATCTTACTGTCCCTTAGTGGGCAGTGTCCCCTTCCTTCATTGCCCACCAAATCACTCTATGGAAATATACATTCCAGATCCAAGGACATCCCTCATCTCATAAGGCACAGGAAGAGGAAACTACAATTCCCCCTTTTATCCCTGAATTGCCACACTTCCATCCCTCTCCATTTTATCCTTCTGGAATCCAGAAGAACCTTTTTTCTTATGAAGCCACATCCGTACCTCCAGACCTTCCTTCTGACCAGCAGGATTCAGTAACCCGGCCCTTGAAAGAAGAGGTCTGGCTTCAATTCAAATCAGAATAGGATCTGAATTGTGTCAAGTTCCATAGGGGAAGTCAGGAGTGAGATCCCTTGCTAACCATGACCTGATTACCAGTACAAACAATTAGTTTTGGGTTTTCAAGCCTAGAGAAGCCGGGTCCTAAAGTACCAAGTGGGAATAAGGCTTGGTCAGATTAGTTCATTTAAGCCTTAATGGAGCTGGCACAGCTTCCTAGGCTAGAACTTGCTTGCTCAAGGCACTTTTTGTACTTCTGCCTATTCCCCCTCCTGGCTCTTCTTATGGACAACCTACAAGCCACATTGTAGTTGCTGCAAAGCAGCACTACCAAGCCGCCCACCCAAGCCTCTACATGTGCTGCTGTCAGCCTGGAGTAGTTCAAGAGCTTCGGTAAGGGAAGATGCCTTGGTTGGAAGTCAGAGAACCAAAAGAGAAACACAAAGGCTAGAAGTTTACTTTCTTGCATGACAATCCCTACCAACTGATGGATAATCCACAATACTAATACATTACTTCTCTTCCCGATTACAGACATCAGGGCCAAGCCTCCACCTCTGGATCAAAAGGATTCTTCAAGTTCAGGCGATGTGTCCCTGGGTCACAATTTTCTCAGTTTGAATGCTGTCTCCACAGGAGTCCAAGGGCTTCGATTCCCATCATAATGCCACCTTGAAAACCACCAGAAATATCATGCTGGGCAGCATCCTTTAGGAGGATTCTGGCCAACACAGAGTTAATAAATAATAATAATATCCTGAAATAGCAACATGGGAAGAGCTCCTAAAGGGAACCAATCCCTTGTAAATAGCTCCTCCTCTGGCCTAACCCCCAATTTGGGGAAAGGGTGGCCAAAATTAGTAAAGCATCCGTGTTAAAAATGAGACAATCAAGTTGGTGCAGCGGCATAGAAAAATATTGAAGGAGCCCAGGGTCTCTTCCCAGGGCAGCTTATCAGCACCCAGCAGGCAGTCTCGGGGCAGGGAGAGAGGCCATGTTTGTCTTGCCCTTGGTTCTGAAGTCCATTAGTGAAAAAAGCACACAGATCCCACAGAACACTGTGGCTTCCTGTGCCTCTCTTCCCAGCAGGCGGTGAAGGCATAATGGACAATGCTCTAGGCTTGGCTTCACGTTTGCTCTGCTGCTCCTGCTATGGCTCCCACGGCTTCATCCTTAGCTTGAGGCTCCAAATAAATTGGAATCACTGCAGAAGGTTTCTTAAATCTATGAGAAAAGAGATAAGCAACAAGTCAGGGTTCTGGGACAAGTGCCAGGATGTAGTTCACTAAAGATTCAGTCCAGTGGCAGCTGTAACAGAACATAGGAAGTTACAATACATAGAATCATAGAGTTGGAAGAGACCTCGTGGGCCATCCAGTCCAACCCCTGCCAAGAAAGGGGGGGGGGGAATCACATTCAAAGCACCCCTGACAGATGGCCATCCAGCCTCTGCTTAAAAACTTCCAAAGAAGGAGCCTCCACCACACTCCAGGCAGAGAGTTCCATTGCTGAACAGCTCTCACAGTCAGGAATTTCTTCTGAATTTCTTCCTAATGTTCAGATAGAAATCTCCTTTCCTGTAGTTTGAAGCCATTTTTCCACATCCTAGTCTTCAGGGCAGCAGAAAACAAGCTTGCTCCCTCCTCCCCATGACTTCCCCTTACATATTATACATGGCCCTCATCATGTCTCCTCTCAGCCTTCTCTTCTGCAGGCTAAACATGCCCACCTCTTTAAGCCTCTCCTCATTGGGCTTGTTCAACCAAACCCTTGATCATTTTATTCTCCCTTTTCTGAAGACATTCCAGCTTGTCACATCTGGTGCCCAGAATTGGACACAGTATCCAGATGTGGTCTAACCAAGGCAGAATAGAGGGGTACCATGACTTCCCTGGATCTAGACACTAGACTTCTATTTATGCAGGCCAAAATCCCATTAGCTTTTTTAGCCACCGCATGACATTGTTGGCTCATGTATTACTTGCTGTCCACGAGGACCCCAAGATCTTTTTCACATGTCCTGCTCTCGAGCCATGCATCCCCAGTCTGTATTTTGCATTTCATTTTTTCTGCCTAAGTGGAGTATCTTACATTTGTCACTGTTGAACTTCACTTTATTAGTTCTGGCCCATCTCTCTAATCTGTTAAAATACAATCCTTGTACCCATGGGGAAAACAATCCCATACCCCCTCATGGGTAACCGTAACTATGGATAATACCAAACCCATATTTCCGGTGATGAAAAATGGCCCCATCACAAGAGGCTATTGGCCCATACCAAAATAACTGCAGAAATAGTTGTGTTGGTGTATAGCTTCTGATATTACACGCTCTGTTGTACAGCAATATCCCATGAATACATTTTGTCAGATCCTCCACAACATTTGATTTGCTTAAAAATATATTAACTGGCACTGGAAAGCAACAGAGAACTCAAATAGTAGATGAATGAAAAGGATGAACTAGCTTGGTTTGTGGGCATTAAGCCATGCCCCTTCTGGACCAACCACACTGATCCTACTGTATAGTCAACTGATGAAAAGACTGGAGTAGTATCTGGAAAGGAGGTACTCCCAAGCTAGGCAGTCTAGTAGTAACACAATTTGATGGGCATAAGCAAGTTATATATAAGGTGGATTTTCCTCTAAAGGGTACTTACGAATATGGAGAGGAAGGAACTCCTACCACCAGGAAATGGTTCTTCTTTCGGAAGAGCCGCCACAGGCCTTTGTGGTTCCCACGGACATCTAGATCCCAGATGTGGAGGCACTAGAATTAAGTGGAAAAATATGGCAGCAAGGAAGAATCAGCCATATGACTGAGTGCCAAAACCTTAGCAGGCTACATATGCATCCATACTGCACAACTGTAACATTTGGATACCACTTTGATTGCCTAGGCATCAGTGCGCATCTTCTGGGATTTCTAGCTTGAAGAAGTATTTAGACTGGTGTACTAGGCAGAGAATGTGAGCATTAGGACAGACCCATGGCATCAAAGTGCTAAATTGGTATTGTGTGATATGCCCTAGGTTACAGCCAAAGATTTTTACACATTAGCATTATTGCACTCCCTTTCCAGCCTATGTCAGAAGTGGGAAGCCTCTTTGGAAGTTACCTTGGCAAGCTGAGTCCAGGTAGTGAAGTCTGCCTCCTGCTCCATTTTGATGTACATCACATAGATCTTTCCTTCAGTATCAGGTACAAAAGAATCTTCACAGGGGTTCTTGCTGTGATCCAAAACCTCTGCCTCACTGTTAGTGGTGGGTGATAAAAAAATATCATGGACAGAGAAAGTAAATGAATGTATATATTTGGGCTTGCTATGTAGGAGCACAGCCTTGGAAACCCTTCCTTCTGCCCTACTCTCCCCATCCCCTTTTCCATAACTTCTCCCCCAATTACCAGGAGACTTTGATTTTGTTGGCAGGAGTTACCTGAGCAGCCGATGGATTTCAATTTCATATGCATCTTTCTTTAAGCTGTATGGAAGAGACAGAAAGTCAGAGAGAGAAGGGGGGGTACATTAAGGACGGACAATATGTGCCCTTCCAGATAATGTTGGGTTGCAAATCTTATAATCTTTCACCATTTAATTGAAGGGAGATGGAAGACGGAAAATGTGGAAGCCTATAGGTTGAACATTTCTGCATTTCGCCTTCCTGGTAGTAGTTTTGTGTATTAACATTCATGCCCTTTTCCGTTTGCCGCTGCCTTTATATGATAACCACAAAATGAAGTCATCAGGTTGTTGTTGGGGGTTTTTTTTTGGCTTACTGAAATACTGCAACTTTGGGTAGAAACATCTAATCAAGCTATTAAGTTATCCTTATTGTTTTTCTCTATTACTTTGATGTTACAGGGAGCCGAACAAGCAGAGAGGATGAATGCTGGTTTTTCACCTACCATGGCAGGAGCCCCCAGTGGCGCAATGGGTTAAACCCTTCTGTCAACAGAACTGCTGACTGAAACGTTGGCGGTTTGAATCCAGGGAGCAGAGTGAGCTCCCGTCTGTCAGCTCCAGCTTCCCATGTGGGGACATGAGAGAAGCCTCCCACAGGATGGTAAAACATCAAACATTTGGGTGTCCCCTGGGCAATGTCCTTGCAGATGGCCAATTCTCTCACACCAGAAGCAACTTGCAGTTTCTCAAGTCACTCCTGACACGAAAAAACCTACCATGGCTGACTGGAAATCAAGTGCATAGATATAGCTCAATGGTTGTTGAGTTGCAGAAATTACTATTATCTAGTTCTCTCTGTCATATTACCAGCTAGGCTCATATTACCAACAGCAACCTCTTCCAAAGCTTTTGCATTTCTTGTTCTCACAACACACTAGAAGAGGCCAGCAGGTCACCATCCACAAGCAAACAAGCAAGCAAGCAAGCAAGCAAGCAAGCAAGCATGCAAGCAAGCAAGCCACCCCTGTATGATCCAGAAATCATTAGGTATTGCTGGTAAGTTTAGGTAGGTAGGTATTGCATATACTCGAGTATAAGCCGACCCATAAGCCAGAGCACCTAATTTTACCACAAAAAACTGGAAAAACATATTGATTCGAGTATAAACCAAGGGTAGGAAATGCAGCAGCTACTAGTACATTTCGAAATAGAAATAGATACCAATAAAATTACAATTAAGGCATCAGTGGATTAAATGTTTTTGAATATTTATGTAAAACTGTAATTTAAGATAAGACTGTCCAACTCTGATGAACCCATTATTCTAACCTTCTTCAATGTAAATGTGTTTACATATCCTTCCAATAATAATAAAGAGAATAAAATAATAAATGTAATAAAAATAATAGAGTAAAATAATGGAAATGTAATAATAACAGTAATAATAGAGTAAAATAATAAATGTAATAACAATAAAGTAAAATAATAAATGTAACAATAATAGAGTAAAATAATGTAAATGTATTATCAATAAAATAGAGTAAAATAATAAATGTAATAAAAACAATAAAGAGTAAAATAATAAATGTAATAATAACAATACTAGAGAAAAATAATAAATATAATAATAGAGTAAAATAGTAAATTTAATAAAAATAATACTAATAACAAGCCAAAAGCTAAACATGCAAGTGAGCGGCAAGCCAATTGGACTGAAGCACTTCTCTCTAGAGCCAGGACGCAACTGCACAATGTAGTAGGCGCTCACCCCATTAACTAGACCCAGCTTGCATAAGACATATCATGGCTTTCTTCTATTCTGATTGGCCTAGCAGACAGGGCTCACAGGGAAACCCCGTAAGAGCATGCAGCAGCCTTTACACATGCTGCATGCTCCCGAATAGAGTAGAAGGAGCCGTGACCAGCAGCCATGTAGTCTGGCTCTGTCGAAAAACCATGGCGGCGGATCCTTTGAGTTAAACTGTATGAGAGTCTGAAGAAGTTGAAGGAAAACAGCGAAAACAAATCTGTGCACAAGTCTAATGCCAGCACAACTATTTGTACAAAAGAATGTAGCCCTGAGAAGGGGAGGGTGAGTGTTAAGAAATAGAGATGAAAATTAAAAGTATTGTATCAGTTGTAGCAAAACACTTTATATTCACACACGGGAGAAGTGAGAGATCAAGATCAAGGGTCTGAACCAATACATTAATATTCTATTTCCTATGTGTGCCTGGCTATCAGACACAAGCACGAATTTATTACTAGAAATGTACAACATCCACATACTGTGCTCACCTCTCCACATTTTTAAGCTGTACATTTGGAACAGTGTTGAACTTGTGCTTTTTGAAATAAGCTTCCTAGAAAAATATGAAAAAGAGGAAGAACATATTTAGAAATCACCATTCATCTCTGGCTACAGTCAATCCAAGTTTCCCTCTGCCCTTGGAGCACAGTAGGGAGAAAGCTGGGGCTTATACATAAAGTTAAGACACATATGCTTAAAGCAGTGATTCCCAACCTTTTTTTGACCATGAACTACTAGACCAGGAACCACTTGACCAGGGGCCACTAACATTAGTACCAAAAGAGTTACAAGTCAGTTTTTGGTCAACTTTGGGTTTGGTTTGGTTATTTGGGGTGCTGATTCAGAAAACTGCATTGGACAGACCACATCAGCTCTAGTTTCTGATACAGAACATTTGTCATCCAGTAGTCGCCACTTTTCTTCCTCCAGAGTTAAACTGTACTTGGAAAATACAGGGTTTTCTGATGAGCAAGAAGAACTGAACTGAATTCTCCCACACATTCAGTTTAGGATCTCCATGAGGAAAAAAAATACCCTCAACAATGGATGTTAAAAGACAAGGATTAACAGATGTAGAAAAAAGAAAGAAGGTAGCCGTGGATTCTAGACAGAAGGGAAAGTGCTGAAATCCTCTTTATTTAGATTTAGTTGCACTACTTACATGAAAATAACCATTCATGTTGAGGCCAACAATGCCAAAGTGATATGAACGAGATACATCTGGGATGAGGCACTCACGGCCTTTCCGTTGCTCTGGCATTCGCATCCACATGTCCCAGTCCCAGAGCTGAGGGGGAAAAAAACAAACCAGAATGCAATGTATGAAGCACTTACCCAAGAGTAAGTTGTTTCAGTCCAGTTGCTAGGGCTCCCAGACACATCCAGCCAACATTTAAAGTAATGTATGAATAGAGGAAAGTCACTCTACACTTTCCCCATCTCTGTTAGAACCATGATGCCAGAAGGGATAACATGGAAGCCACTGAATGGCACCAATGTTGATAGCCTGCTCCAATATTTGGCAACAGAAAAATGAGAGACAAACTGATACGATACTGACCTTCTCTGGTGTTGGCCATTTGGGTTCCAATTCATCTTTGTAGAGGGTCTTTCTCAGCACCCAACCTAAGCCTGGCATGGTCTCCACACGATACAAGAGTGAAGGGTCCTCAGCTGTGTGCTCATAACCCTAATTTGTGCCAAAGAGAAGCAATTAAGAAATCTTCCTCAAAGGAAACTTGTCATTAAGTCCGTCATCTTAATCTTAAGTGGCAGAGGGGAAACCAATTTGCTGAGTACAGAATGAGAAGGAATGAAGGGAAAGAGAGAACCTGAGGTGAAGACAAAGGCAACTCTTTGTCTCATGCTCACCAACCTGATCATTCCAAGCAGAAATGCAGTACAAGCTGTCATCTTCCTCCAGCAAATAGACAGACTGGCTTAGGAAGCTAAAAGAGGGAAAGAAGTAGTAAGCCACAAGGTACCTGTTCCAGCCAGCCTTCAAAAAAACTGTCAGAAGTGGCTCATAATTAGTGCCTTATTATGAAAAAGTGAAACACATGGAGCAAAGCCCAGTGTCTACGTTGATCCTAAAGAAAGTTAGGCACAAGGTCGAGAGAAAATTTTATATGGCCTGTGCAAATGCTCACTTGGGTTTAAGTTTGAATAAATGCAGTTTCCCTTTCAGAAAATATTTGTCCTTGCTTGACTGATTCGTTTCCTGTACTTTAAAATTCCTTCTAACAGACTTGCCTAAGGGAACTCTTCATCACACAGTATATTCCTTCCTTCTTAGCTTCTTATAGCCAACTGCAGCATGCTGTCCAGTTTGATTGAACTAATCGGTCAGTAGAACCTGGCTAAATAATCTTGTTGGTCAGGCAAAACATGACCAGCAAAGGTTGGGTCTAAAATATGGGCTCAGCCAATACCTGAAGAAGTCAATGGAGATATCCAGGTCTTCTTCCAATACAACAGCAAGTGTGGCATCCTACAAAAAAGTGAAGAAAATATAAGGAAAGAGACCAGCAAAATTAAGGAGCTCTCAGGTTCAGAGGCAACTCCGAATATAGGCAACATTAGGAATCAGATGAAATATCTCTATTTCAGTTCAGGACTCTTATTGTCTTGAACATACATGGGAACTTCACCCCCACACTTCCCAGCATAATGATGCATTTCTTAACTGAATTTTAAAACAGACAGGACATCACTGCACATGTTTCTTCCTGGTCCTGAACTACTATTCTAATATAAACAACCAGCATCTTTCCTCTAGTTACAATAGTCCCAACGGGATTACATTAAAGACCAACATCAAACTCAAGTTCTCAGAGCCTGAAAGAAAAGTGTACTGAGCATCGGGAATAAACAAGAGGATTGCATACCGGGTGCAAGTTGAATGTTGCAGTCAAACTCGCCTTGTAGTGCTGTAAGAATGGAAAATGTCATCTATTATTTTTCATAATTATTTCTCATTTCCACCATCTTGGTGAGTAAGTGTTGCTACTGAACGGTTGGTTTATGTGCAAATGTCCGTTTCCCACCTGTTTATCTGGCTCATGCAGAAGGGGTATAACAGCTAGACTTTGTGCCTCTTGCAACAAATCAATGATGCTCCAGATATTGTTGAACAACAAACCATATGAACCTGAGCAAGCACAACCAATAGCAAGGGATTATGGGAAATGAGATATAGACCATAAGTTGTCCCCTTTTGAACTAAATCCACGTTGGGTTAAAATAATAAAAATGAAAACTTTATGTTTATTTATTTATTTATTTATTTACGGCATTTTACCCCGCTCTTCTCAACCCCCGAGGGGGGACTCAGAGCGGCTTCCAAAAGGCACATTTTGATGCCTACATCACAATCGCAGTATAAAAACACAATATAAAACCCTCCAGCATTCGACACTAAAATACATTAAAATACAATTATATTCACACATCCTATGCATTCACCTATGTTAAAAACAGTGTTCCGTCCATAAAAGCATTGAGCCCTATTCACCAACTTTCCATTAAAACTACTAAAGTGCTGTCCTGTGCTACTATGCGAACGCCTGGTCCCACATCCAGGCTTTCACTTTTTTCCTAAATGTCAGGAGGGATGGAATTGATCGTATGTCGCTAGGGAGCGCATTCCACAGATGGGGAGCCACCACCGAGAAGGCCCTCTCCCTCGTTAAATAGTATATGGAACCTGGCACTGACCATTACAATATACTGACATAATAAGCTAGAAACTTAAAGTCTAAATTGATTTTGTAGGGCTTACAATACTGCTCTGGAATAGAAGCTCTTATACCAGTTATGTACCTCTATAAATGACCAAAAAAGGTATTTTCATTTGAATTTGGCATTCCTTTACTACATATGTGTGTATGAGTGATCCCACTTCGGTCCTCGTGAAACCTAAACAAAGTTCAAGTTTTAAAAAAAACAGTTTTGTCATTTGAAGCTTGATGATATAGTAATGCTATTATTAGAATTACCATTTTTTCACTTACTGTAATAGCTTTTTTTTGTTCTTCTACCAATGGGCTTCAATCACATTTTAACAGAAATGACAGATTTCCAGAAAAAGTCATCTCACCTGTGAAACTCTGGCATTTTTAATGCTGATGGGAGTGTGCTGAATTCCCTTCAGGCCAAATAATTCAACCACATCCATTGGCTCCTGGAAACGACAGACAGTACTTAAGATCAATACATACATATTAGGCTGTCTTCAAAGAAGAGCATTAATATTGGACTTCAGATACATTAAAATAAATGCTATCCCAATGAACCTGAGGAACACCTGCTCACGGCCATTGAGTAAAAGTTCAAGTGATGGCTTAAAGTGAAATACAATTTTCTGATATTTCACGTGACTGTACTTAAATGGCAGAGCAACAGAAGGGTTGCACTTTTTGCCTCATGATAAGATACATTTCATCTATTGTTAGGAACTTGGAAGATACAAAGCAAGTAACTGTCAGGGTTAGTTTAAGGTAACTATGAATCTGTTGAAGGCTGTATGTCACTTGAATGTCTCACAGGATTTCTGTTGAGGAATCTACTAGATAGACCTTAAGAGACAGCTAGCATGACAAGGAAATAAACCACAGAGCTGCAATGAAGGATGCCCATTTGGGCATCTGTCATTCTTTGGAAGATCGGGGTCTATTTGAACTGTAGTTATCTAGTTACAAAATGTGTACTTGCTACACATTTTGCAACTATATGCATTTAAAATGCTTGAAGTTACTCCACAGTTCTTCAGACAAAAATATGCCTGATTTTTCAGATCATAAAGTTTCTGCCTCTCTTGAGAATAAAGGAAATATATGAAGCACAGAAAGGGTTATCCTCCATCCCTGTGTCTTACCTCATAATAGCCATCAATAAAGACAGTTATCATCTGAGGATTGACCCCTTGTGCCGAGAGAAGAGAGCGCAGCATTCTACAGGAGACAAAAAATCAACAGAATCACTTATCTAGCAACCATTTATTAGTGTCACCATTACCAACATTCCTCTTGTTTTCCTAAAGGGTCATCTGTTGCAAATATTTTGCCCCCTAGCCAAACTCTCACGCACATAGGGTCCTATGAGTCTATGTGCTGTCAAACTATCAAAAATTTGGAGGTTTTTCCTTGATCAAAATTATGAGTTTTCCAAGAGGAATGCAGGGACTCTTTTTCCAAGAAAGATTCTAATTTCTTGTTATTTATTTATTTTTTGATGCAGGAAACATTTGACTTAGTCATGCTAATAAAGAAGATCCCATCCAAGAACTGACCTGTACAAGTAGTTCGGTCTGTTCCCCGCAATGACAGCAACAGGCACATCAAAAACCTTGTTGTCTTTGAGCTAAAAGTGGAAGGAAGCTCATAAGCCATTACATTCAAACCAAATTTCTATCCTTTTCCCATGTGGCTAAAGTATTACTAATTTCCCATACTTTGGAACATTTATAGGAAGAATAAAGGGAACAACTATGATCAAAAATTACTGGTACTTTCAAGCATTTTATTTATTCAGTTACACTTATCTTCTTCTTCTTTTTACCTGCTCCTCCTTAACATCCCCAGGATGCAGAGGGAGGGGCAAATGGTCTAGAAATATTAATTTCATTTTTAAAATTACATGTCAATTTTTGTCTCTCGTATTTGAGGTTCTTGTAGGTTAAGGATTGGGCTTTAGCACAGCGGATTAACCTCCAGCTGCAGTAAATCTTGCCAACCAAAAGATTGACACTTTGAAGCCTGGGTCAGGGTGAGCTCCTGGCCTTTATCCTAGCTTCTGTAGAGCTGTCCCTATGTTTTTATAAACTTCCAAGAAAAGTTGAGATAATTCAGAGCACAGTCGGGGCTCATCATACATTGTTCAGCTGACTGAGAAATTGATAAAAGGCTTTGGGCATTCTCATCAATACCCAACCGAGGGAGGGAGAAAGGGGATTAAATTTACTCACTGGCTCAGGGTTGAACTCTATAGGTGTGGGGTCCTTACAGCTGCAGACACTGCCATAGCCTTCCACCTTGCTACAGAACTGTTTCCGTCGTCGATTCAATTCTGTATCTGGCCAGTGGCATTCTGCATCTGTGAGTACAATTGGGAGTGAGTCAGCTTGAGATATGAATGAACTCTGAAACTGATAGCCCTCTACCATCCGCATTCATACCACTGACAGGTTGTAGTGAGAAACAGGCTCCCTTTGTTGAACAAAGTGCCAAAGAATGGGATAGAGCGGTGAGTTTACCTGTTTCATTTTGAAAAACTTCCCTCAAGGTGAGTGGGAAACAGCAAACAGGACATTGCTATGAGGCATTGAGAAGGCTGAACAAAGAAAGCTACAGTCATAAAGGCTCTACTGAATGTGCTCCTATTCTAGACCCAACCTTTTTTTTGCAAGCCCGTATCGGACAACAAAATGATCTCAAATTATTTCCATTGGCCCCCATTACAAGGAGAGAAGGAGACTCGACTGGACTCCAAGGCAGCATATTCCACTGCCGAACAGCCCTTACTGTCAAGAAGCTCTTCCTAATGCTTTGATGGAATCTCTTTTCCTGCAATTTGAATCTATAGCTCTCTGGAGCAACAGAAAACAAGCTACCCCCTTCCTCAATGTGACATCCTTTCAGGTCCCCCAAACTCTAATACAATTGATCCTCTTCACTCAGGTTATTATACTCTGGTAATTACGACTAATAAATGGGTCCTAGAGCAAATCAAGCCTGGACTCTCCCTAGAAGATTACTAAACTAGAAGACTTGGTTTAAGTTGTATTTTGGACACATCATGGGAAGACATAATGCATTAGAAAAGATAATGTCTGGGAAGGTATTTATTATTTATTTATTTATTGGGACTTCTCGGCCGCCGACTCCCGGGGGCTCGCGGCGGCTCACAAAGCCGATGGCCCAACGCCAAGGGTTAAAACAACAATATAAAAACAATTAAAACACATTAAACACAATTTAAACAGGCAGTACGATTAAAATAGGCAGCAGCAGGTCCAGCAGCTGGGAGGAATTTACACCAACCTACTCTCCGAAGGCCCGTCTGAACAGGTAGGTTTTACAGGCCCGCCTGAACGGGAGCAGGTCACGCAAAGCTCTGGCTTCGGCCGGGAGGGCGTTCCACAGCGTGGGGGCTATCACTGAGAACGCCCTCCGGCGGGTCGATGTTAAATGGGCCAGCTTTGCGGATGGAACAGCTAAAAGATTGGCCTCCTCAGACCTCAGTGATCTCGCTGGGCAATATGGGGTGAGACGGTCCCTCAGGTACGCTCCCCAGGCCGTGGATGGCCTTAAAGGTAAGAACCAGCACTTTGAAGGCGACCGGTGCTCAATAGGCAGCCAGTGCAGATCCTGCAAAATTGGTGTTATATGGCCACCTGCTGGGATCCCAGACAGGAGCCGGGCGGCAGTGTTCTGCACCAGCCTGAGCTTCCGGATCGACGACATAGGCAGGCCAACGTAAAGCGCATTACAGTAATCTAGCCTCGAGATGACCGTGGCTTGGATCACCGTGGCTAGATCGTTCCGGGATAGGTAGGGGGCAAGCCTCCTGGCCTGGCGGAGGTGAAAGAAGGCAGCCTTGCTGGCCATGGAGACCTGGGCCTCCATGGTCAGCTGGGAGTCCAGGTGGACGCCCAGGCTCTTCACTGACGGCGCTGGGTACAGCGCCGTCCCGTCCAGGGTCGGAAGCCAGCCACCCACCCCGCCCGGGCGGCCCAGCCACAAGATCTCCGTCTTCGCCGGATTCACCCTCAACCTACTGGCTCGCAGCCATCCAGTAACGGCTTCAAGGCAATGTTGGAAATTATTGGGGACGGACTCCGGCCTGCCCTCCATCCTCAGAATGAGCTGGGTGTCATCAGCGTACTGATGACAGACCAGCCCATAACTCCGCACCAGCTGTGCAAGCGGCTGCATGTAGATGTTAAATAATAGAGGGGAGAGAATGGCCCCCTGAGGGACTCCACACACTAATGGGGAGCTCTCGGAGACCACCCCGCCCCTCCTCACACGCTGAGACCGCTGGTGGAGGAAGGAGGTAGAAGGAAAAGAGGAAGAACACATTCCAGATGACTAGATTCAGTCAAAACAAGCTATATTATTGACTCTCCTGGGAAGAACCAGGTATACCATACCTTCTACTGAAGAACCAGGTATACCATACCTTCTACTGAGGTTAACTGGACTTCAGTTTTCAACAACACTGGCTCTCCCCATGAGGAAAGCATTGGGGACTTGGCATGTTTTTCACCGAATACTTCACCTGCAAGAGAAGATATTGCAATCAAGGCCAGGAGACCACTGATTACCACTCAGTATTTGTTATTATTGTACCCATCAGTATTTATTATTGTGCCCAGCTGCCATCAGGCAAAATGTCGCTACATGAATCCTGCTGAAGCAATCACACTCAACAATGAAGTTGAAAAGACTTTAGTTTTTCCCCCTCCTTGGAACTATGCATATCATCTTTGTGGGGCACAAACAGTATCAACAATGCACCTCCCTGGAGTAACCAAATGCCACAGAATATGAGGACCAACTACTTTGAAAAGGGATGTATAGTAGAAGGGGAATGTTCTGTACCCCATGTAATGCTTAAGCATGCTAAAAAGGCATGGGTACTATACTATATGGAAGTAAAGACAGCGAACCCAGTGCAGAAATAAGTATGCCTTATCATCCTTGTGTGTTTCCCATTTAAAAGGGCACCCTTCCCTGTACCGCCCCTGGAGACTTATGCCAAAATTGAGTTCTGACCTCCTTTCTTCCCCACAAATGTCCACATGTCCCTCCAGCTGAGGGAAGCAGCATCCTGGCTCCCTAGGCTCTTCAGAAGACTCTTTGCTGTGTCTTTAAGGTGGAAGGAGCCCTCGTCCTGGAAAAGGAAGGAAAATAAATGCTACTACATATACAGGATCACCCATCCATGTTTGCAATCATTTTTGTTACTTTGAGGAGCAGAAACAGCCTAAGAGAATCTTTTATTTTTGAAGTGGCAACAAAAATAACAATTAAACAGCATGCCATGTTTCATTTATAAGTGCAACCAATTGTATTGGATATGATTCCAGAATTTCACAAGCTAAAACAGTGGTTCTCAACCTTATTTTGATCAGGGACCACTTTGACCAGTGACCACTCTCCAACATTAGTACCAAAAGGTTTATGAAACATTTTAGGTCAACTTTAGATTCGGTTTGGTTAATTTGGGTGTTGATTCAAACAAAGTTTATTTGATTAGTTCACTGACCATATCAACAGTAAAGACAAAACAAAAAGTACACAAATAGACACTAATCACTATCCTAAGCTTCTGTAAGTGTGAACTAACATACATTAGAACTTGATTAAGTTAAAAGTAATTAAAAATATCATTAAAATGCCAAGGTAAAACTTCATACCACAAAAGTTAGAAACGAAGGTTAAAACAAAGGTTAAAATAGACCAGCTAATACACAATCCCAATCCAGTTCAAATATCTACATCACCCCTACAGTTTACCCCAATCTCCTCCAAATATGCAGCGTGCTGATTCAGAAAAATGCATTAGATAGATCACAGAATGTGATACAGAACATATGCCATCTAGTAGTCACCATCTGCTTGCCCACAGAAAACCATATTTAATAAGAGGGTTTTGGAAGATCAGCCGCTCTGGTTGCAATGGTGTATTAATGGTGAGGCCACGGACCATATTTCAGTTCTTGTGGACCACTGGTGGTCCACTGACCACAGGTTGAGAATCACTGGCCTAAAAGGCACATTACAGTAGCACGTCATCCCCTCCAGAGTGCTTACAGTTGGACATTCAGTCGATCACTTCCTTTATTTGACTAAAGACCATTACAAATCCTATACTATCTTATAAAATGTAATACACTAGGACAGAAATGGGCCAAACAACATATGTGTGCCTGGCCTAATTTTATACAAGTGAAGGGGGGAAAACACACACAGAGAAAGGGGGTTGGAGAAAGAAAGAAAGAAGTCAAGGAGAGTCAGAGTAATGGAAGGAGAATGAGAAAAGCTCTTTCAAAATGCTTTGTTCAGCTTCCTAGCAAGAGTCATCCATTTTTCTGCCAGCAGCTTATAAGAAAGAGAGTGAGAGAAATGAAAAAAGAATAAAACGTATAAAGGGGGGTTGGGGAAAAAGAGAAAAAGAATTCTCCTTGCACGCTTTTGCTCCTACTCAATAAAGGCACACTGTTCCTAGCAAACTCTGCTTAAAATCTTTGTCAGTGGGGAAAAAAGTTCCCCCACCTTTACATCAGAAAGTTAGTATGGATGATTCTGCAATTAGAATCAGCTGAACTTGTTTAGACTGTAATTCCCATTGGTCTTAACAAACAGATCCAGAAATTATTTATTAATTATTATATTTCTAACCCAATCGATACCAAAGATGTTTGCATAAGAGTATAGATAAAATCAATAAGACCAGATTAAAACCATTCAAAACAACAAAACATTAATAGATTAACAAATAAAAACAGATTTAAAAGATTAAAACAGTTTTGAAAATCCTGGGCATCTCATTTGAAGTAAATCCGTGAGGTACAAAGACTTTCATACATAGTCATAACTTTATTTGGCATCTAAATGAAACCAGTGTTGGCACCAAGAAAGCCTCTAAGGATAAAGCTTTTCACAATTAGGGTCACATGGCTGAGAAGACCCTCATCCGCATATTCACATAGAGCATCTACCTCACATAGAGTATCTACCTCACCCAACAAGCCTCAATCCTTGGACATATAAGAAGCAGTAGAACGGGAGCAGCAGTCTTACTGAAATAAAGCAAGCCTTCAGTGTCATTTCCTTTTCCTTCCGCTGCTGCTGCTCTAGCCTAACACTGACCCACTCAGCTATAGAAGTCAATGGCATCCCAATGTTCATAAACATGCTTTCTTATTTGAGAACTATTGAACTTCAAAAAATTTGGCCTGAATCCAACTGCTTTTCCCAAATACAATAGACTCATTGAATCAACTGCTGAATTTGTCCACACACGTTACTTGCTCTGATTAAATAAAACTACTTTTGCTAAGACAAGCAGTTGGATTCAGGCCTATTTTTTCCTGCTTAAGGATTTCATGAAGGAGCTTGACATTATGATCTGAAGGCTTCATATTCAGTGCATAGGAAATTTGTATAAAATAGCAAAATCAAGGTTAGACTTTGGGAGTACACAAAAAATATATTTTCATGCCATGGATGACTGAATTAATGGATATGGAGGGCCAACGTCATACGTTCCCCTGAGATCACTGCACTCGGAAGAGCGCAACCTGTCGACGGTACCATCTGTCCGCTCCTGCCACCTCTCCAGCACAAGGCAACGAGCCTTTTCCGTCGCTGCCCCAATGCTCTGGAATGTATTACCAGATGATGTCCGGGCTATGGAGGAGCTTACCTCATTCCGGAGGGCCTGCAAGACTGTATTGTTCAGAATTGCCTTCGATTGATGCCCCTGGAGATTGTAATGCCTGCTATCATTGCTGTCGCACCATTTGCAACTTTTATTCTTGTTTTATAATGTACCACTGTTTTACAGTGCATTTTAACATGTGTGTGAACCGCCCCGAGCCGGCCGGGAGGGGCGGAATATAAGATTGAACAAATTAAATAAATAAATAAACTGTATATTGCACAGGTCTTTATGAGAAAAGATTGAAGAATTGGGATTCCCAACTTCTACCTACCTTAATTGTGAAAATAAGGATTCGGCCTCTGGCTATCATGTTGAGGAAAAGGACCATGGCTTCATCCTCATGCGGTGAGTAGGTGTCAAAAACCCGCTTTGCCATCACATGACCCTATTGAATATTCATTCAGAGAGAGGAAAACTGCATTAGCTGTGGGTAAGCCCTGCTCGGATTCTGGGATATGTCAAAAGTAATGAAGGGAGAGTATTAAAACACACCTCAACCTAACATGACAAAAATAGACACAGAAATTAGTAAACCTTGTATGCACGTAACTTCTGTGTGATAGAAATTCTATGTATTTTTGTGTCATTTACTTTGTTATCTGCATTCACTTTCTTATCTGTAATTGGTATCAATGCTGTTTAAAGCTCTCTATACTGTTTCCATCATTTGTTTAGATACAATTTGTTTAGCTATTTATTATTTGAAATGTGTGTGGTAGATTATTATAACCTCGAAGATCACAGCTAACGCTAGATACATTTGTTCACTCTCGGCTTCTGGAGATGGAGAAGCAGAATGACTTCCTTCAGCACATAAATATCGAGACTGCTTTCCAGTTCCAATTACTTACTGTAGCCTGATTCAATACAATCACATGGATGCCTCTGCCTTGCTCTCGTGCTTCATCTTCCAAAACCTGTAAAATGACAAAAGGGACTGCAATATTACTCAATCTCTTTAGCAATCACTATCCCTGCCAGGAACTTCCTTCCTTAGGTGACAAAGTTCTATAACCCCAAGTACATCTAAAACCACACTTTCAACAATCAGGTACCACTCTAAACTGCTATGGCTCCATCCTCCTGCATCCTGGGATTTTAAGATTGGGAAGATACTGAGAATTTTATCCTAGACAAGTCTAGGCATGACTTTAAACTACAGAGCTACCAAACTACACATTTCAGGATTCTGGAGGATGCTGTCATAACAGTTAAAGTGCCATCACACAGCTATATGTGCAGAACAGATATCCTCCATCCAATGGCCACAGAACTAACTTTTTACCACTATTTACGAGGGTTATGCAGAAAGTAAGATTATAAGGCACGTAGCTCTCGCAGGGAATTTTTGTGGTGGAAGTTGGAATCATTGCAGTGTAGTGGGAAGCCAGTGGAAGCAAATGAGCAGTGCCAGTCAGTAGCTCATTGACTGGCGTGAAGGTTAGAGATGAGCGCCTCTTTCCCTCCTGTCTGTCTCCTTCATGACAATGCACGTCCACACACTGCTCACGCAACACAAGAGTTGTTGACTTCATTTGGTTGGGTTGTTTTAAGCCACCCCTCTCAGAGCCCTGATCTCACACCCAGTGACTATCATTTGTTCACTAAATTGAAGTAACACCGGGGTGGAAAACATTATTCCGAAGATGACGAGGTGAAAATCAAAGTGATGAACTGGCTGAAAAAGGCTGTGGGTGACTTCTATGACACAGACATCAAAAAAATTGTTGCATGGATGACAAAATGTATTGAACTAAATGGTGATTATGTGGGGGAAATGCAATACTTATGCTATAATTCAAGGAAGTTTTATTAAAATATATTAACTCTTTGTATTTTAAAAAATCTTGTAACCTTATTTCCCAGATATCCCTCATAATTCAGCATGTAGTTGATACCTGCAGTTTACTTCTACTTCTCCCTCAAACACATTGTAAGCATAGATGCAGGAACACCAAGTTAATTGAAAAACAGTTAAGTGCAACTATACAACAATTTTTTTTAAGTGGAGTAGACCATGTTACGCAGCGGTGTGGTCCGCCTAACGCCCATGTCCATAAGCTCAAGAAATACGCCAGACCAGCAGAGGTAAAATTGAAGGAAACAAATCTTTAGAAAATAACACAAGCAGTTATAGGCCCTTGGGTGTGGCACTAGGTTGCTGATTGCCTGTTAACCCAGGTGCACAGCATTATTACATACATAGCATACATAGCATTTTCATTCACACATAATCTTGGTCCTGCAAGGACTTATCGTAACAGACCACACTGAACATAGCTGGATTAGCATCTAAGTATACACCCAGATTTGTAGAGCAGGAACAACCTCTTAATATCGAAAGAGTGTTTTGCTGTAGCAAAATGTGAGAATTTACTGTTGCCCTGCTTCTTCTATCTTTCCATTTAGCTGTAGCATATGTCCTCACCGTTGTGCCATCCACTGCCACGTAGACTTTGGAGCGGCTTGAATAAACCTCTATATCCAGAATTTTCCTGTTATTAATAAGTCGGCGTGGGATCTCTGGGTTTTGCAGGCCTTCATCTGGGGTGAGAGAGACAACATAATGCCCTTTGAATTCTTACCAACCACTTCCCATATGAGCCTGTCTGCAGAAATTCATCTTCTTTGTGTCTCACTACTAAAAATGGTGGGATCACAAGGCCTTTTCCACACCAAAATCTTGACTATGAAATTCTCTTCAGAGATATATTATACCGCCCTATAACTGATGATTATTAGGTGGACAGGAAAAATCTATTTGGTTTCTATAACATAAAACTAATACGTTTTTCACAACCTCTGAGGATGCCTGTCATAGATGTGGGCGAAACATCAGAAGAGAATGCTTCTGGAACATGGCTAGAGTGTCTGGAAAACTCACAGCAACCCACTGCTTTTAGTTACATTGTTTTTATTTTTATATCTCCAATGTTAATTTGGTTTAGTGTTTAAACTTTACTATGATGTCTACCTCATTGGAAGACCTTGGTGCCCTCCCAAAGTGGGATTATGTGAGCTTTAGCCCAGTGCGCACGAAGGATAACATATTTGAAACTGTGGTCTAAATGTATACTGCTTAATATAGGGGAGACAATGGATGGACATTACACCAGCATAATCATTGGCAAAATCGGCCAATTATAAAATTATAAACATAACTGAAGTAGTATGTAAACATGTGGGACCTTTTCACTCCAATAATAGCAGAATAATTTCACTTTAAGTACCTTGATTCCATCCTATGGATTCCTGGTCTGCAGAATAGGGAGGAGAATTTAGATTTCTCTCTTGTATATTAACCACATTACAAATGTCAGAATTCTATAGGATGCAGCCAGGGCAGTTAACGTGGAGTCACAGTGCTATAATTATGAAACATCCTCAGTCACAGTTCTTCACATCCTCACCATAATCCTGAGCAGACTCCTCTTCTTCATTGGCTGCTCTTCTAGTGTCCAAGATCAGCTTTATGTTCACTATGACGGTCACCAGTAAAAAGACCACAGCTCCCATCTGTAAGGAAAATATTACACTATTACACGAAAACAAAGTCTTGTTAAAAGTTCTGATGTTTCAGAAAGATGTGGCATTACATTACTGACTAAGCATCAGAACAAAACATTTATTGCATATCTGTCACTCAGCTCCTCACAAGCGAAATGTAGCGTCCACTAACTCTGTTCACATCACAAGGGTCTATTCTGGGGTGAACAATATGAAACCCTTTAGATTAGTGGTGTCCAACTTTTGGTACTTCAGGTGTTTTGGACTTCAACACCCAGAATTCCTCACCATTGCACAAGCTGGCCAAGGCTCCTGGGAGTTGGGAGTCCCAAACACCTGGAGGGCCAAAGGTTGGATGCCACTGCTCTAGATGTTACTGGACTATCACTCCCACCAATGTTAACTGTCATTAAGGAAAATCAGAGTAGGACTCCAACAACATCTACAGGGCTGGATGCTCACCCCTCTCACAAATACTGGTGGGAATAGATAACCCAATACATTTTGATGCCTGAAGTAAAGGACAAAATAGGACTGCTACCATTCCTTGTATAGAAGCTGATTGGGCTGAGAGCGAAATCTGACTTCAACAATATCAAGGAGAGAACAGTAGCAGGAAAACATATTTATTATTTATTATTTATTTCCGGCATTTTACCCCGCTCTTCTCAACCCCCGAGGGGGGACTCAGAGCGGCTTACAAAAAGGCACAATTCAATGCCCACACAGTAAAACACAATATAAAACCGCAGAAACATTCAACATTAAAATACATTAAAATACAGTTACATTAAGCATCATACGCATTCAATTAAGTTAAAAACAGTGTCCCGTCCTTAAAAAGCATTGAGCCCTATTCATCAACTTTCCATTAAAATACAATCTAAAATGCTGCCTTGTGCTAGTGTGCAAATGCCTGGTCCCATAGCCAGGATTTTACTTTTTTCCTGAATGCCAGGAGGGATGGAATTGATCGTATGTCGCTAGGAAGCACGTTCCACAGACGGGGAGCCACCACCGAGAAGGCCCTCTCCCTCGTCCCCACCAACCGCATTTGAGAAGTTGGCGGGAGCGAGAGCAGGGCCTCCCTGGAAGATCTTAAATTAGCGGCAGATGCGTTTGGACAAGTAAGCTGGGCCAGAACTGTATAGAGCTTTAAAGGTCAAAACCAGCACTTTGAATTGAGCTCGGAAGTGGACAGGCAGCCAGTGGAGCTGACACAACAGGGGGTGGTATGCTCCCTGTATGTAGCTCCAGTTAGTAATCTGGCTGTCGCCCGTTGGACTAGTTGTAATTTTCTGAACTGTCTTCAAAGACAGCCCCACGTAGAGTGCGTTGCAGTAATCTATTCGGGATGTGACCAGAGCGTGGACGACCGTAGCCAGATCAGACTTCCCAAGGTACTATTTATACTGACTATAGTTGACATATTCTCTGTCACAAGTAACCAATGGGTTTTTTTATATTTCTTAGAAATTAAGTGCTAGGATTTAGAGATGGTTATCAGATCAGTCAAGTAAAAAAAGCAAAGCCTTCCCTCCACTATTTCATTATGTTACTATTATCAAGCAGGCATGCAATTCCAGAGCTTATAAATATTAATTTATTTGGTTCTACCTATAGCCCCCACACTGAAATCCTTCCATTAACTTGGCTGAAGCCTTAAATAATAGTTTTTTCCAGACTCTGCACAAAAATGAACCAAATTTAGGATAACAGAGGCGTATCACAAAGAGGCCACAAAATGCAAGCTTTAAAAAGCCAGGACACAAAACCTGCTTATGGCATTCAATGGCCTGGTTTTCCAGATGGGAGTTTCTAAAATGAATTCCAAACTGCTATTCTCCAGTTTAAAAAAAAGTATATATAGAAGACAAGGCAAAGTGCTTTGGGTAACAATGCTGAATACAAATCTGTCTGATAAACACATGGGGAATTTTTAAAAACCACAACAGCACATCTTTGTAACCACTATTCACATGACTGCTGCCAAAGTAGGCAGCTTAAAATACAGTGTTCTGGGAAAAGCTGTAGCAACATCTTACTATAGAGATCTGCGTATAATATCCATCGTCATTTTACAATACAACATCAGTCTGCAGCTGACATGAACTACAAGCTGATTTCAGGTCAGTGAAAACCAGCTGCTTGATAAAAATCTTCAGTCTCTTGTGTCTACACAGATTGCAGTAAAATTACTTCAGGTGAAATGAGACGGTACGTTTTATTATCTATGGAAAAATTGTTTATATAACTTGGAGAGCCGTTTTATGCACTCTAAGAAACTGCGAATATTTATAGCATTTTTCTCTTCAGAAACAAAACCTTGTAAGAAGTCTCTTGAGGGCCGACATAGTGGCTTGAGTCCTGGACTAAGACTCTTGAGACCAGGATCTGAATCTCTGCTTGTCCATGGACTCCCGCTAGGTGACCTTGGACAAGCCACATTTCTCTCAGCCTCAGAGAAAGGCAAATTCCTTCTCAACAAATCTTGCAAAGAAAACGCCATGGTATGAAGGTAAAGGTTTCCCCTTGACTTGAAGTCTGACTCTGGGGGATGGTGCTCATTTCAATTCCTAAACCAAAGAGCCAGCGTTGTCTGTAGATGCCTCGTATGTCATGTGGCTGTCATGATTGCATGGTGCGCCGTTACCTTCCTGCAAAGCGGTACTTATTGATCTACTCACATTTGCATGCTTTCAAACTGCTAGGTTGGCAGAAGCTGAGGCTAACAATGGGAGCTCACCCCGTCCCACAGATTCGAACTGCCAATTTTCCGATCAGCAAGTTCTGCAGCTTAGCGGTTTAACCCACTGCAGTCCTCCAACTCCATGGTAAGTTCGTCTTAATGCCGCAACATTGAAAACAACAGGAAGGTGCACAATAAGAATAAGTCTCTTGCTTTTATGCTAATTGTCTCCTTGTGGTTGTGCCAGTGATGCTAGGATTTGACCAGGGATTGTGGACTTGCATTATTCCAGATGCTGCTGGGTTTCACTGCCCATCGGTGCTAAACAGCATAGCCAAGAGAGAGATATTATGGGAAATGCAATGCAATAAGAGCTGGAGGGTCATGCATTCACTGGTTTTCAACCAAAGATTCAGGATCCAGTACTGACCCAATTAAAAATGCACATATCTTGAAATAAAGCTTGGTCCTCTGTATGAAAAGACATAAGAGCATTCCATCCACACCACATGTGGACAACTTAGTGAGTCCACAAATTCCCCAGTGGGGAGGACTACCTTCTCTCCTCTACAGCCCCCCCCCCCCAAACTTTCTAGGGAGAGGGGTAGTGTTTCGTTATGTGTTTGAACCACAACATCAAGCTGTGGTAGGGGCTTCAAGAAAATTAGAAAATTATCAGAATTTATTTCCTGTTCTGAAAATGACAACTATAACCTTAAAATGATAGGGAGATGTGGTCAAAATAGTCTCAACATCCCAACTCCATAGCTCTGCTCACTCCTGATCTGGAGCACTATTTCTCAAACTGTGGGATCCTTCCAACCCCAAATGGGGTCCCCTTAGCTCAATGCTGAGGTCCTGAAATATTTGGCAACAGTAAGTTTTCTGAATGTCACCTACCGGTAGTAGCTGTATTAGACATTTATATGAATCTATTCTGCAGTATTTACAGTGGATTCTGAAGAAGACGCTTCCACTGTACTTCATAAAATCAGCCTGTTTAGGAAGCTTTGCCAATGCTGGTTTCCTATCTTTTACACATATTTCATATACCTATATACCTGGGGTTGGGCCCCCTGGTTTTTTTGTTTTGTTTTGTTTTTTGTTGCTTCTGGTTGTCTGCAAAGTTGTTGCCCAGGGGATCCCCAGATGTTTTGATGTGTTACCATCCTTTTGGGAGGCTGCTCTCATGTCCCCGCAATGGGGAGCTGGAGTTGATAGAGGGCGCTCACTCGTGCTCTCCCTGGATTTGAACCTGTAACTTGTCGGTCTTCAGTCCTGCCGGCACAGGGGTTTAACCCACTGCGCCACCAGTAGCTTCTTGAGCCCCCTTCGGCACAGCGGGTTAAACCACTGAGCTGCTAAATTTGCTGACCGAAAGGTTGGCAGTTCAAATCCGAAGAGCTGTTAGGCCCAGCTTCTGCCAACCTAGCAGTTTGAAAGCATGCAAATATGAGGAGATCAATATGTAGGCCTACTGCTTCTGCAGGAAGCTAACGGCACGCTGTGCAGTCATGCCGGCCACATGATCTAGGAGGTGTCTACGGACAACACTGGCTCTTTGGTTTAGAAATGGAGATGAGCACCAACCCCCAGAGTCGGAAATGCCTAGACTTAATGTCAGGGAAAACCTTTATGTTTTCCTATACCTGGGGTTGCTAAAAAAATTCTTGAGCAGAAGGGGGTCACAAGTGGAAAAAGTTTAAGAAGCCTTGATCTAGAACCTGAGAAAACAGCTCTTCCTTTCTGAAAAAAACAACAAATCTTGAGGATTTTTAAACTAAAAATCAAAGCACGTTTGCAGCCTACATCATTTACCTCCAACCATATCTGGAATTTTTCCAGGTTTATGGGGGAAAGAGAGATTACTAAGGTCTTATCTCTCCCTGACTCCCAGGTTGTTTTATCTTTTACAACGATATCAAAGCAAACAATAAACTATTACAGGTAATAAAACGAGCAGCCACTGATAGTATTTCCCCCTCATGGGCTATTCAATACATTAATTGCCAGCAAAAAGCAGGCCAAAGGATATTGTATAATGAAAATGTCTGAGGGAATACACAAAAAGGAAGAAACGTTACTATTAGTAATAGTATCATATAACTCTTGTAGTGAGTTTAAAACCCGAGCTCTTTTCTGAATAGCAGAACAGAATTTGAAAGTGTAGAGTAACAGCTTGGGCTAAAAAAAGGTTTCAGAGCTATGCAGTATTTGTTAAACATCATTAAGTTTAAGTAGAATCTATTTGTAAAATGAATGGGCCTCAATTACGTACCACACCAGGCAGTTCCCCCATAGTACCGTAACTCAATTCCTTGCAAATATCTAAATGTAACTGCTTTCAACAAAACATCAGGCCTTATATTTCAAGAGGCTAGCTAATGTAACATAACAAAGGCAACAATAAAACCCCAAACAAATAAACCAAGAAGACTTGAAACATATTAGAGATGTGTTATTTATATGCCTTCAAGTTGACCCTGACTTGCAGCAACCCTATTCTAAGTTTTTCTTGGTAAGATTTACTCCAAGCAGGTTTGCCACTGCAGTCCATTGAGAATGAGAGTCGTAGACTTGTCCAGTGTCACTAAATGGGTTTCTATGGCAGGACAGGACTTCAACTCTAGACTCTTGGAGGTCTAGTCTAACACTCAAGTCACTGAATCACACTGGCTCTTACATTAAAGCAGTGGTTCCCTTTTTTTTGACCAGGGACCACTCTCCAACATTAGTACCAAAAGGGTCACGAATCAGTTTTAGATTCGGTTTGTTTATTTGGGGTACTGATTCAGAAAGTGGCATTGGATAGACCACATCAGCTCTAGTTTCGGATACAGAACATATGCCATCCAATAGTCACCATCTGCTTGCAAACAGAAAACCATATTTAATAATCTACAGCTGATGTGGTAGTAGTAATCTTTCGGGGGTAGTCAGCCTCTCCCCTCTCGACATCGCAGTTGCCTCAGCACTGTAAGAAAGTTTCGTGAGACCAGTCACTCTTGTTGCTACATGGTTTCGAGGCAATGGTGTAGCAATGGTGAGTCTGCAGATCATATTTTCATTCTTGCGGACAACTGGTGGTCCACCGATCACAGGTTGGGAATCACTACATTAAAGATTAACAGCTATAATGTGATTTAAGCTTTTATCCATCGGTACTAAGTACTATAAGATTCAGGTCCAGGCTATTTGGCAGAGACCAGAATTCAGCCTGTATGTTGTCTTTCTGGTGGCAGGCTAAATCCCTTTTGTTCAAGCAGGCTTTTAAAACAGTTTTTAAAACACAGGCCAGGAGAGCTACACGGTGTTAGTCAATTGCTCTTGACAGCTGTTTATTTATTTATTTATAACAATATTTTAACTGAATTGTTTTATACTTATACCATGTTTAATTCTATTTTAGTATGTTTTAACTGTATAGTTTTCACTAGTGTGAACTGCTATAGGTCTCAATCTTGAGAAAAAATAGGATGCAAATCTAAGTAATGGTGCTCTAGAAATCAGCATCATTAGTTGTCTCCCCATTCAGACTAACAAAACCCACACTAATTATATGATATATAATTCAAAAACTTACGATATGTCGTTTCCAGTTGGATAGACCCTAGAAAATTGAAACTTTGCCAAAAATATTTTAAATGATTTTATTCTTTGCATTGTATTTTAACATTAAGAAAGGTGAAAAAGAATAAAAATCATTTAAAATGTTTTTGTCAAAGTTCAAGCAACTCATGAAGTTCATTTTATTTTTTAAATTGATTCAACAAATATTTTGTTATAGCTTTTCAGATTTCACCAAACTGCTTTATCTCCTCTTCTTCCTAATATGTAGATAACTTGTCAAATGCCACAAGATATATTTTTAAAGTGAAACTCAGATTTCTGAGATAGAAAGGGACATGCCCTTTGTTTCAGAGTTATCTTAGTCGGAGCAGCACTATTCCCAACCATTGTTTCCGTTACTTTATTATATTTGAAGGGAATGTCACATTGCCATATTGTGTAAGATGGTGCTTTAATGATCAATCCTCCTAGGATATAGAAATATAGGACAATATGGGTTTCTATGGGAACCTGAACATGAAGAGCCTTGTCTGTGTGCAATTAAAGTGTCAGTTTTCCTCACAACATTGACAGCTTTGTATTAAACTTGCTATTTTGAGATATAGGATCCACACAAGATATTGAAATCTATTTGTCATGACTTGGTATTGTATTCCAATGTCAAGTATTTTTGCAGGGAGGGAGCAGCTGTTTCTATTCTTTCCCTTTGTGGGATTCTGGATCTAAAATGCTTGGGAAATTCATGATTAGTTTCTGAGATCATTATGCAATTTACAAACAAAATACATTTTAGAAGTTTAGAGTTAGGAAAGCCATTTCTGATTCCATCCTCTTCTACAATCTTGTTAATTCATTGGACATGGGAGATTTCATGCAGGGGCAAGTTTTACAAGTCTGAGCAAAGTTTTTAAGAGATTTGTTACAAGGAAGGTATGGGTGGGGAAGAGGATCTTTTCATCCTTATGAATCAATGAGTCAGTTCGGAACCAGCCTGAGGTCCCTTCCACACAGCCAAATAAAATCCCACATTTTCTGCTTTGAACTGGAATACATGGCAGTGTGGACTCAGATAACCCAGTTCAAAGCAGATGTTGTGGGATTTTCTGCTTTGACTGATTTATATGACCACGTGGAAGGCACCTGAGATACATGGAGACATTATCCATCATGCAATCCACCCAGAATCACACAAAAACCGGGCACAAGGTTGCTGTGTCCTTCTTAAAAGTTCCACAGCTACAACAATTGCAATGGCTGCAGAACCACCTACACAAAAACCTGGAAGGACAGATATCTTACCAGGCTCTCCATGTGCAATGAGATAAGGAGCATCTGAGAAAGGCTTTTATAATCATTTTACTTTCAGGAAAAACACCAAATTACTATTTTACTCCAGGTCCACCGACTCAGGCCCCTTCCACATAGCTGAAAAAAATCTCAAATTTTCTGCTTTGAACTGGAATATAGGACTCAGAAAACCCAGTTCAAAACAGATATTGCGGGATTATCTGCCTTGATATTTTGAGTTATATGGCTATGTTGAAAGGCCCTATGGGTGCATCTATAGTGTGGAATAAATGCAGTCCAGGGCCGTAGCCAGGATTTTGATTTGGGGGGGGGGGCTGAGTTTGGTTCAGGGGGGTCTGAGACTGGGTGGAAGAGGGTCTACCCTAGCAAACCTTTTGTATTGTTATCCCAATAACCCCATTAATGTGGGATATAATGAGCATGGTGATCAGATCATGATATGAATAAACATAACAGTTTAAATACTGTACCAGGACGGCCTGTTCGCGGACCACCCTGAGAATTTCGGGGGGGGGGGGCTGAAGCCCCCTTAGGCCCCCCCCTGGCTACATGCCTGATGCAGTCTGAACCACTTTAACTATCATGGCTAATTTCTATAGAACCCAGGGAGTTAACTTTACAAGTTCTTCTGTGCCAAAGAGCACTGATGCCTGACAAAACTACAAATCCTAGGATACTTGAGCACTGAGCCATGGCAGTTAAAAGTAGTGTCAAACTGCATTGGTTCTACAGTGTAGAGGAGTGGTTACCAACCTTTTTTTAAAACCAGAGATCACTTTGACCAGGGATCATTCTCCAACATTAGTACCAAAAGGGTTACGAATCGGTTGTGGTCAACTTTAGATTCGGTTTGGTTATTTGGGATGCAGATTCAGAAAATTACATTGGATAGACAACATCAGCTCTAGCTTCTGTTACAGAACATAAGCCATTCAGTAGTCACCATCTGCTCACCCACAGAAAACCATATTTAATAAGCCTCCGCACTATAAGAGGGTTTTGCGAGACCAGTCGCTCTCGTTGCAATAGTTTAATGGTGATGTCACGGATCGTATTTTAGTTCTTATGGACCACAGGTTGGGGACCACTGGTGTAGAGGCATCCTGGGGTTCCACACATTGACTGGACAGCTCAAGCAAAGTTGATTACCGTAAGTAGTTGGTACAAAGTTTGATCATGAGACCAGGGTACAGTGGCTGTTACTAGCCATGCTGTGCACATATGTACTTAATTGCATTTATGACCCATCATTCCTCCAATAAACTCTTGGTATTGTATAGGAATCTCCTCTCTCTTATTTCAACCTCACAACAGCCCTGTGAGAGAAGCCAGGCTGGGAGAAAGAGGCCCAAGGTCACCCAATGAGATTCATGGCTCTTTGAGAGAGTTTCAGTCAAATTTTTTTTGGTGTAGCTCCTTCACTACTCTAGTTTATCATTCCCAGCCACATTCAAGCATGGACTCCTGCTTGCTCTTTTCCTTTCTCCATCTTTACTGCAGTAATTATATTATATCATCTTCAATATCTAAGCTTCAACAAGCAAGAAGTTACTTGCATGTGAATACTGCTTTTCTTCCTGGAAATGTTCATTTGTTTGCATTTCTGCCGCAATCTCCTGTTGCATAAACAGAGCTCTCCTACAAGCCATGCTACGGGGAAGAGTGAGCCAATTAGTGCAGCTAAAAATATATGGGGGAAATAATTAAATAGAAACATCGCAAAGACACAGGAGTAGAATCTGTTTCAAAGAAGCCACGTTTCCTCCCTTTTGTTCCACCTCGCATTTAAAGCCCTTTCGAAAATACAGGCAAAAGGAGAAACTGACAACTGGAAAGAAAATATATACCATATTGCAAATCCTCAAGGCTTTTTGGGGTATTTGTTTTGAAAGGCATGCGCACTGTCACAGTTGACAACAGATTACTTCAATAGGCTTCACAATCATAAGCATTTCTCTTCTGCTGAACATCAAGACTGAATGGCTAGAGAGAGATACATTTCAGTTGAATGAGCTGCATTCACTTATGTGGCAGTGGTGGATCAGCTATGAGATGTCTACCCAACGGTGGTATAATAACTTTGCTGATTTTAGACACCAAGCAAAAATGTTTTCAATCGTAATTTTGAAGCATTTTAACACCAAATAATAAGTATACTTCTATTTCTTACCTGGGACTCATTCGAACTACAGAACTATGGCATCTTAATTATCATGATTCCATACAATAGAATGTGGGGAACTATAGTTCAAAAGGGACACTTAGAATTCCCAGTCAAGAGAGCACAAGATGCCATCCAGACTACAAACATTGGGATTCCAAAGGATGAAACTATAGCAGTTAAAATGGAATCATAACACTGCAATTGTGCAGGATGAATGAGTCCCTCTTCCACAGTTATTTTTAGCTAGTTTTAACAAGCTCAAAATCATGAGGACAAAAGTGCCACGCCTAAGGAAACTAAGGAGAGGATGCATTCATCCTGGCAGATTGAACCTGGCAATGAAGCAAATGCAGTTGGCCCTCCACATTTGAGGATTTGACTTTTGTGCATTTGATTTAAATGTTCTTCCTACAAATCTCTAGATTTTCCAGTGCATCTCTCTCTGGAAGTTAACTATAGACTCATGCTGGAAGACCTAGAGATTTCTAGTGAGAACACCTCTCTGGATATCTCTAGGTCACCTAGTGTGAGTCTATGTTCAGCTTGCAGAGGTAGTTGACCATAACATTATGATGGAAGACCAAGATATTCCTAGAGAGGTGTCCTTACAAGTAAAAATAAATAAATGAAATAATTTCTTCACTCACAATATTTCATTTTCATGGGTGTTCTGTACCTCTAAACCCAGCGAATGCGGAAGGCTGACTGTACTGATTGTAAAGAGCTCCAGAAAGATCTCTCGAAATTGAGTGAATGGGCAACAAAGTGGCAAATGCATTTTAACCTAAACAAGTGTAAAGTCATGCACATCGGGGCAAAGAACCCCAACTACACTTATCAACTGATGGGGTCAAAGCTTTCCGAGACAAACCAGGAAAGGGATCTTGGGGTCTTGGTGGACAGCTCAATGAAGATGTCAACCCAGTGCGCTGCAGCAGTGAAAAAAGCAAATTCTATGCTAGGCATGATCAGAAAGGGAATCGAAAATAGGTCAGCAAATGTTGTATTACCTCTCTACAAATCTATGGTAAGGCCACATTTGGAGTACTGTGTACAATTCTGGTCTCCGCACCTTAAGAAGGATATAACGGAACTGGAAAAGGTACAGAAAAGGGCAACAAGAATGATCCAAGGGATGGAGCGGCTCCCTTATGAAATCAGGTTGCAACGCCTTGGTCTTTTCAGCCTTGAAAGACGGCGTTTAAGAGGTGACTTGATCGAAGTGTATAAAATCATGCATGGGATAGAAAAGGTGAATAAAGAAAAATTATTTTCTTTGTCACAAAACACTAGGACTAGAGGGCACTCCCTGAAGCTCCAAGGTAGGAAAATTAGGACTAATAAAGGGAAATATTTCTTCACCCAGAGGGTCATTGGGTTATGGAACTCACTTCCAGAAGAGGTTGTGACAGCTGTCAGCCTGAACAACTTCAAGGCAGGATTAGACAGATTCATGGATACCAAGTGTATCGGTAGTTACTGAAAAGGACATTCAAGTGCCACCTCGGAGTTGGTTGAGGTAGGCAGGATTTCCCTGGGTACTGGTTGTGGGGGGTCGGGAGCAGGTCAGGGTTTTGCCCTCCCTTCTGCACGAGATCCCCGTGTACAACTGGTGGGCCACTGTGTGATACAGAATGCTGGACTAGATGGGCTGAGGTCCGATTCAGCATGGCTCTTCTTATGTTCTTATGTTCTTATGTACTTGCTTGCAAAGTATTTGTATAAAAGGTAAAGGGTAAAGATTTTCTCCTGACATTAAGTCCAGTCTTGTCCGACTCTGGGGTGGTTGTGCTCATCTCCATGTCTAAGCTGAAGAGCTGACGTTGTCCATAGACACCTCCAAAGTTATGCCATTATCTTCCAGCTGGAGTGGTACCTATTGATCTACTCACATTTGCATGTTTCTGAACTGCTAGGTTGGCAGAAACTGGGGCTAACAGCAGAAGCTCACGCCACTTCCTGGATTCGAACCTGTGGTCTTTTGGTCAGCAAGTTCAGTAGCTCAGCGCTTTAACCCACCGTGCCACCAGGGAAAAATAAGCTAAGGTCTACATTATAGGGAGCCCCTGGTGGCGCAGCAGGTTAAACTGCTGACCTGCTGAACTTGCTGACCGAAAGGTTGGTGGTTTGAATACAGGGAGAAGTGTGAGTTCCTGCTGTTAGCCCCAGCTTCTGCTAACCTAGCAGTTCAAAAAGAATGCAACTGTGAGTAGATCAATAGGTACCACTTCTGCAGGAAGGTAACAGTGCTCCATGCAGTCATGCTGGCCACATGACCTTGGAGGTGTATATGGACAACGCCAGCTCTTCGGCTTAAGAAATGGAGATGAGCACCAACCCCAGAGTCGGACACAACTGGACTTAATGTCAAGTGAAAACCTTTACCTTTACCTACATTGTATGAATGTTCTGGAACACTGGGAAAATCATGATGGAAGGGAGCTAAAAAAATGAGCTAGGCAATGAAGCTTTACTTCCAAGAAGCCCCAAGCTCAAATTCCATTTAATCAGGACTGTTAGGCATCGATGGGTAAGTCTCTTGGAGCTGCAACCCTACAGTCGCTTACTTGAGAATAAATCCTACTGAACAAGACTTACTTCCAAGAAGACATTTACAAGGGTTGCATTAGCAGTTCCCACTCACTCGTTAAACATATAGATGTCTATGAGATGAAATAGGTAAGGCCCATGAAAGCGTACCAAGTCAACAGATTGGAAGTGAAGAATAGCTCTTTGTTAAATGCCTCCTCTGAAGTGCATGCAACTGGCTTGCAGTCAACAAATCTGAGCTAAATGGACAAAACCCCTGAAATACGAGATAAATGATTCATAGAAACCCATTTAGAACAGTTTGTCCATGGCAGCAAAGAGATAAAAATATTCCATGGCATTTTGCTGACCCATACTTAGCATAATATGAGCTTTCATACACATGCACCCTTGTGTGAATAAAAGTTCAAGCTACAATAAATTAACTAGCTTGCAAAGTAACACAGAATTTGTTTTACAAAAGAGAAACAATACAGATTATATTTCTTCCTGTGGGTCAATTACCCCAACAATCATGTTTCATCCTCACCTCCTGCTCACACTACCAGTAGATATTTTCAATCCCTTGCGTTCAGAGGAGCCATAATTTAATGTATCACATCAATAAGCAAAATGTATTGTTGAAGACCTGGATGGTTGAAATCAATAGGTTGCTGTGAGTTTTCCAGGCTGTATGGACATGTTCCAGAAGCATTCTTTCCTGACATTTTGCCTACATCTATGGCAGGCACCCTCAAAGGTTGAGGGGTCTGCCGGAAACTAGGCAATTCTGTGTTCTCAAACAATATGTGTTCTCAAATAATATGGACAGCTTGGGCTGGTCCATGAGGTCACAAAGAGTCGGAAGCGACTGAATGAATAAACAACAACAACAACAACAACAACTAATATGCTACGTCCAGGTTGGTTCATCAAGAGCTCTGCTATAGCCGACTTCTCTGGATGAAGTAGTCTGGTTGAACCAACCTGGATACAGCATATTATTTGAGAACACAGAAATACTGGACAACTCTAATAACTACCATGTCAGGACTACACAGAGAAGCCATTGAAATTCACAAACATGTGGACAATTTCAACAGAAAGGAGGAAACCATGAAAATGAACAAAACCATCAGGGCCAGCTAATCACCTCCAGGTGGTAAGCAGCCAGACCTTGAAGCTGAAAGGCCATTAAATCCTAATCAAGGTGGCCAATTACAACATTTACACCTGCCTCAAACAGACAAGTTATTTCTCCCACCTTACACATTCCATAGCTATATTAACTCCACTTGCCTAGTTTCTGACAGACCTCACAACCTCTGAGGATGCCTGCCATAGATGCAGGTGAAATGTCAGGAGACAAATGCTTCTGGAACATAGACATATAGCCTGGAAAACTCACAGCAACCCAGTAATCAAAATGTTTTATTTGCCATGAACTTTCACAGACTCTAATCCACTTCATCAGAGCTAATATTGGGAGTTTGGCAAAGTCCTCAAAAGCTTATAGCAAATAGAAATTGTCAGCTTTTAAGAAACCATAGGATCTTTTGTTATTACTGCTGAAGACTAATATGGCTCCTGCTCACACCAAATAATACAGGAGCATTGAATCCTACAGTCTTCTCTAATTAGTCTGGCTTTGTAACCTTGAATTTTACCTGTAACCGTTTTCGTGTTTTATATTTTATTGCATGGCTGCATGTTTTGTTATACGCAGCTTGTTTTATTATATGTTGTGATCCGCCCCGAGCCTGCAGGGAGGAGCGGAATATAAGACCAAATAAATAAATAAATAATTGCAAACAACCATTATACTTGTGGCCCATTCACACTACTGAATATTTGGGCTATCATTATAATAATATAACAATAACAATTTATTTATAACCTGCCCTTTCTTCCGGAAGGGAATAATTCCACTTTAACTGCATTGGTGACAGTTTGTAGCTTGGTGAGGCTCTATAGAGCTCTGGCTAAGAATTCTGATTCTCCCCGAAACAGAAAAATCCTATGACCCCATGGTTTGGAACCATTGTAATTAAAGTGGGATAAAAGGTAAAGGTTTCCCTTTAACATTAAGTTGAGTCATGTCCGACACTGGGGGGTGGTGTTCATCTCCATTTCTAAGCCCAAGAACCAGTGTTGTTCATAGACACCTCCTAGGTCATGTGGCTGACATGACTGCATGGAGTGCTGTTACTTTCTCACCAAAGTGGTACCTATTGATATACTAACATTTGCATGTTTATGAACTGCTAGGTTGGCAGAAGCTGGGGCTGACACTAGGAGCTCACCCCCGCTCCCTGGATTTGAACCACTGATCTTTCAGTCAGAAAGTTCAGCAGCTCAGTGGTTTAACCCAGTGTGCCACTGGGGGCTCAAACTGGGATAATAAGGCTATAATTTCATAGTGTAAATGAGGCCTGAGTATCGTCCTGGTAACTTGAAAAGATGGACAGCATCTGTTCTCACCTGACACAGTCTCCTTAGTGCTCTCTGGTTTGTCAGTTTGTACTTCCAGGCCAGGAACCAGCTGCGCTTCTTCCATGGCTTGGCTGGTGGGTTGGGTTTCCATTCATCCATCATAGTAGGCCAAAACGGATGGAAGCGGACAGCTGCAAGAACTTGCTCTCAGCATCTGCTCTTCTCTGGTTGCACACTACAAATATAACCTGGGGAGGGACAGAAAGCAGAAGGCACTGAGCTGCTGAAGGGCAGAGTTGCTCACATCCTGGAAGTCTGAAGATCCACTCCACTGTTAAAGCAGCTCAAGACCTTTGTCAATTACATACGGGAAAATACAAGTGTGTACAATGTAATTTATTCTGGTTGCTGTACATAGAAGTTAGCAAATTGGGGTAGTCTGGCAAATGCAGAGTGGAAATGAAGAAAGCATTTGCAGGTTCGGAGAAATGATGGAATATGGCAATGGAAGCAACTAGAGGGTCAAGGATTCTATTAATGCCCAAGGTCTACTTTGATGGCGTCCATCATGCTAGCCTCTAATGTGCAGAAAAACAAGAAGCCCAAGATACAGAACGTCTGGTGTAAATGCTAGAGATTTTGATAACAGTACTAAGGATAGATCTGGGGACAGAGTTGTGAAATAGTAATTAAAATAAATGTATCCTTAGGTTAGCAGTAAATTAGGCCTCAGTTTAGATCTGTCAATCATGCCCTACCCCCTCCAATTTCCTTTGAAAATTGTGCATAAATGCATTTCTCAGAAGGGAGCCATAACCATTTTCACAGTTCTCAAAGCAATTTAAGCCAAAAATAGGTTAAGAACCATTGCATAGAACAAGAAATATGCATTATGAAAAAAATAATGCAGGTTGTTTATGAAGTATCCCCAACCTAAGAGTAGCCAGCCCAGTAGAGGCCGAAATGATCCAATTGTAAATTCCTCAGCCTAAACTATCACCTCAACAATTCTACTGGAAAGAGAGTAAATTTCCCTCATTACTGCTATAAACCAGTGGTTGTCGCACTCTGGCTGTCCAGATGATGATGATGATGATTATTATTATTATTTCTATTTCACCTTTCTCCCCACTGGGACTCAAGGCAGCTCACAATAATATGACACAACCTAAAAAATTAAAACAGAGCAAATACAAAAATGAAAACCAATTAATTACCATACATACTCGAATATAAGCCAACTCAAATATAAGCCAGGGCACCTAATTTTACTACAAAAAACTGGAAAAACGTATTGACTCGAGTATAAGCCTAAGGTGGGAAATGCCGCAGCTACTGGTACATTTCAAAATAGAAATAGATACTAATAAAATTCCATTAATTGAGACATCAGTTGGTTAAACATCTTTGAATATTTACATAAAACTGTCATTTAAAATAAGACTGTCCAACTCTGATTAAACCATTATTCTAACCTTCTTCAATGTAAATGTGCTTACGTATCCTTCCAATAATAATAAAGAGACGAAAATAATAAATGTAATAAAAATAAAAATAATGGAGTAAAATAATAGAAATGTAATATTAACAGTAATAATAGAGTAAAATAATAAATGCAATAATAATGGAGTAAAATAATAACTGCAATAATAGAATAAAATAATAAATGTACTAAAATAATAGAGTAAAATAATGGAAATATAATATTAACAGTAATAATAGAGTAAAATAATAAAGGCTGTAATAAAAAGAGTGAAATATTAAATGCAATAAAATAGAGTAAAATAATGTAAATATAATATAAATTGAGCAAAATAATGCATGTAATAATAATAATAGAGTAAACCAACAAATATAATAATAAAAATGTAATAATAATAATATAAAATAATAAATGTAATAAAAATAATAAGAGAGTAAAATAATAAATAACTTTGGCTTGAGTATAAGCTGGGGGAAAGTTCATCCTAAAAAAGGGCTGAAAAATGTAGCTTATACTCGAGTATATACGGTATATGGACATGTTTTAGACAAGTCTCCCAGAAGTTCCAACCATGAAGGCTTCTAGGAACTAAACTACGCAAAAGACAAAAATCTGAGGATCACCAATGTAAATCAGTGCTCTTCAAATTGCTGCTTCTTAAATGATGCCATTCTCCATCTAAGCCATTGTCTGCTGCTTCTCTGGAGTAGTTTTCAGGGCAGAAATATGAGACCAGTTCCCAGGGGATAAAAATAATAATTGCCTGTCCTCCACATCAGATGCCCTGAGAATTGTTAGAACTAGAAAGGTGAGTGATCCAAGTTAGTATAAGGAAGTTTGAGCAGATGGAAGTATCACGTGTTTGCTGGCACCTAAGTCGATGTAATCAGCTTATCCCAAGGAGGCATTCACTGTTGTTGTTGTGTGCCTTTAAGTCATTTAAGACTTATGGCGACCCTAAGGTAGTGCTATCACAGTGTTATCTTGGCAGAATTTGCTCAGAGTGGGGTTGCCTTTGCCTTCCTTTGAGGGTCCTTCCAGACAGGCTCTAGATCTGATCCCAGGATTTCTGTTTATCCCAGATTATCTGGCAGTGGGGACTCATGTAATCCAGGTTAAAGCAGAAAACCTGGGATCAGATCCTGGGATATAGGGCTTGTCTGGAAGGGCCCTGAGAGTCTGGGCCTTGTGGGTTTCCATGTCTGAACAAGGATTTGAACCCTGGTCTCATAAGATCAAAGGCTGCCTCCACACTGCATATTGCATGCAATGTGTCACCCACTTTGATGGTGCAATGCTATGGAATTTATAGTGAGGCACCAACACCCCTTTGGTTAAAAACCTTGTAATACTATAACTCTCATGATTCTATAGCATAGAGCCATGGCAGTTAAAGTGGCATCAACCTGCATTGATTCTACAGCATATCAGCACCCATAGTCCATAGTATTTTCTACCCATCTCTTAAAACTGGATAGGGAACCGCAAGCAATTGCTGTCCTAAGGTTTTTGCTTAAGCTCATTAGGCTGGCCATAAGTCCTGTATAAAGCAACGGCTGGAATACAAATGGAAAGCACTACCTTCATGCCGAAAGTGTATTTGTATCCCATCATCACCCATTTCCAACAACAAGCCTCAAGGGAGAGCAACAGTATTACCTTCCTCGAACTAAATATATTCAGGATATTTATGGGGAGGGGCCTTGCGAAAGACAGAAGACTTAAATATAAATCAGGGGCAGCAAACATGAGAACAACAACAACAACAACTTTATTTATATTCCGCTCTATCTCCCTGAGGGGACTCAGAGCTGATTACAACATACACAGATAGGCAAACATTTTATGCCTTTAATATTGTGGAATAACACTATATTAAGTTGCCTTCGAGCTGAGAGGGGCGGTATAGAAATATAGTAAATAAATAAAATAAAATAAATAACAATGACATACAAATACACAGGTAAAAGGTAAAGACTTCCCCTTTCATCTCTGGCTTTCTGGAGACGGGTTAGCAGGAGCAAGGGCTAACAGCGGGAGCTCACCTCGACCCATGGCTTCGAACTGCCAGCCTTTAGGTCAGCAGATTCAGTTCAACAGTTTAACCCGCTGCGCCACTGCACCTACACTAGGCCTGGGCAAACTTGGGCCCTGCAGGTGTTTTGGACTTCAACTCCCACCTAACTGGCTGTTAGGAATGGTGGGAGTTGAAGTCCAAAACACCTGCAGGGCCCAAGTTTGCCCAGGCCTGATCTACACTGTAGAATTAATGCAGTTCGACACCACTTTAGCTGCCAAGGCTCAATGCAACAGAATCCTGGGAGCTGTAGCTTCCCAAGCTCTTGAGCCTTCTCTGCCAAAGAGTGCTCACTGCATTGCAACTCGCAGGATTCCATTGCACAGGTGGTTAAAGCGGTATGGAACTGCATTCCTTCCACAGTGTGGAGAGGTGCGCCCCAAACCAAAGGGAAGGGAAGAAAGAGGTGGGAATGGTGACTATGCAGAGCGGATCATAGAGTCGTGCAAAGGAGGGATCAAGAGCTCTCTCTCTCTCTCTCTCCCTGTAGAAAGAGAGAGATCGCCTTGCCTCGGCCAAAGGGAGACCCCCGCCTTGATCTACTCACTGCTTGGCCAAAGGAAGAGCCCGGCTCCGTCCCGGCATCTCCTCCAAGCAAACGCCTGGATCTCTCAATGCCTCTTCCTCCTTCTCCAGCCCGCAACAGGGCAGGGGGAACCTTTCCTACCAGGCTGAAACTGACGTCCCTGCCTGCTTCCGGCGCGGGGAATGAATGCTGCTAGAAGACGCCCCTTAAAGGAGACGGACGCTTAAGAAGGCGCTTGGCCATTGAGAAAGAAAGGGAGGCAGGGGCAGCGCGCAGCAAACATGCCGAGGAGCGTGGTTGGACACCCGGGCTGTCCGTTGCCGCTTGGTCCCGCCCCCTCCAGTCAAACAAATCAGGGGCTCCAGGGGCAGGACCAAGGCTTTCACTTCCATAGCTCAATGCTATGGGATCCCTGGGAGCTGCAATTTGGGGGCCAGCGCCAGTACTTTGGATTTTTTAAATCTTTATTGCAATTTTTCAAAGATAAAAACATAGTCAAAGACATAGCACACGTAAACACAGAGATTCAGGGGAAAGTTCTAGGGAATGGGAAGAGGAAAGGGGAAAGTAGGGAGGTAGGGGAAGGGGATTGGACAGGGGGCGCATAAAAAAGAAGATAGTCTGAGGAGAAGAGACAGAATATTCTTGCAGGCTTAAAACCACATGTGTGTTAATCAAGATCTTCCTCCACTTCATTAGATATCTATAATGATGGAAATATAAACATAACATGCAAATATTATACATTTAAATATCTATTGTAAACTTAAATATCTATTGCATATATTTATTACACATTGATTTAGTCATAATTGCCTCTTATACTATTAATTCCAGTTTAACTTAAGTTCTATGTTGTGTTCTTTACTACAATATTCTTGTACCATTGAGCAGTCCATCTTCCCTAGCGATTTTTCATCTGACGATTTCATTGCCCTTGATAGCCACTCGATCTGTATGGTTTCCATACTTTTTGGAGCCATTCTTCTTTTGATGGTTCCTCTGCTGATTTCCAATATCTGGCATAAACCAATTTCGCTGCCGTTGTTAAAACTAAATATACCTTTCTTTCGTTGGCATCTAGGTTTGGATCTACTAACCCTAACAGGAGTGCTTCTAGTTTCCCCTCTATGTTTTTTTTTTTAAAAAAATCTCTAATTCTTTATCGTTTTCCAAAAGCGCCAGTACTTTTTGGTAGGGAAGGCTAAAGAAAGACCTTGGCCCCATCTACACACCACAAGGGTTAACTGGACAATGCTTTTAACAAGGAGACACTGAGGATATATGTTTTATTGGTTTTATTATTATTATTTAAAAAATTGTACCCCGACCTTCTCACCTCCAAGGCTTACAGCAAAATTCCAAGGCTTACAGCAAAATTCAATGCCATACAATCAGAATTAAACCCCAAATGTGGAAGAATATATGGTGTAATGTGGTGAAGAAATCATTAAGCAATCCGTTTAGGGAAAATTGGGTTAAAATGATTTATCGTTGGTACCTACCCCCAGACAAATTAGCAAAAATGTATAGGAATTTGGATCCAAAATGTTGGAAGTGCGGAAATAAAAATGGAACCTTCTTCCACCTTTGGTGGACATGCCCGAAAGCCAACAGGTATTGGGTAATGATTCACAAGGAAATTCAAAAAATGGTTAGCTTTAAATTGGAAAAGAAACCAGAGGTCTTTATGTTGGGCATAGTTGATGAAACAATGTCATCGATAGACAGGAAAACGTTGCTAATAGGTATAACTGCAGCCAGAATTTTATATGCAAAGAGCTGGAAGGCAGAGAAAATCCCGTCAAGGGAAGAATGGTTCACGAAAGTGATAGAGACAGTACAAATGGACTGGTTGACGGAAAGGCTGCGGGATAAACAAAACCCGAGACCCGAAAGATCCAACTGGGAGGGAATTAGGAACTACTCCAGAACTGAATTTAATGTGGATTTATTACTGGGCTAAAGGTATTACATCGCTTCTCTACCCAATCGCAGGAAGAATCAAAGAAGAAACCAACTAGAAGGAAGTATGATGGACTAACCAGGAGGAGGTCTCCACTCTTCACTCAACTTTGTCTGCACATATCCTACACCCTTGTATAACTCTTAGTAATCCCGGGGGCCATCTCTGGGCGCCCCGTGAATTACTTTCTGTTTCTCTTATTGTTATATGTTTCTTTTTTTTTCTATTCTCTTTTTAACTTTGGAAAATCAATAAAGACTTTTATACAAAAAAAAACAAACAAGGAGACACTGAGGATATATGTTTTTATTGGTTTTATTATCATTTAAAAAATTGTACCCCGACCTTCTCACCTCCAAGGCTTACAGCAAAATTCAATGCCATACAAATTTAAAACATCTTAAAACAGCATATTAAAATACATAAAACAGGGATACATAAAAACCACATTCAACTCGGTCTATAAAAGTGGTCACCCATTTCCGATTGAAATCAATCTCATCTTATTCTGGGAAGGCCTCGTTTCACATCCAAGTGTTCACCCGCCTCCGGAAGGACAACAGGGAGGGGGCAGACCTAACATCGCTTGGGAGGGAGTTCCACAGCCGGGGGGCCACAACAGAGAAGGCCCTGTCTCATCCCCACCAGGCGCACTTGCGAAGATGGCGGGATCGAGAGCAGGGCCTCTTCCGGAGGATCTTAATGTCCTTGATGGTTAATAGGGGACAATTCGTTCAGACAAGTAAACTGGGCCGGAACCATATAGGGTTTTGTAGGTTAAAACCAGCACTTTGAATTGTGCTCAGAAACTAATTGGCAGCCAGTGGAGCTGGCGCAACAAGGGAGTTGTATGCTCCCTGTACCTCGCTCCTGTTAGTAACCTGGCTGCCGAGCGTTGGACTAATTGCAGTTTCCGAACAGTCTTCAGAGGCAACCCCATGTAGAGAGCATTGCAGTAGTCTATTCGAGATGTAACCAGAGCATGGACTACCGTGGCTAAGTCAGACTTCCCAGGTCTGACGTCTTATTGGAGGGAAGGATATTGGCGGCAAAAATGAAGTATTTTGGCCATATCATGAGAAGACAGGAAAGCTTAGAGAAGACAATTATGCTGGGGAAAATGGAAGGAAAAAGGGAAAAGCAAGCTGGCTTCAAGAAAGGCGAAAGCTGCACATCACAAGTGTTGAATCTGACTCAGCACATAGAAGATGCTTTTGAAAGGCAGCAGATTACAGGAACTGTCTTCATAGACCTGCCAGCAGCTTACGCCTCTTCCTGAGAAAAACTTGTAATATCACAAAGGACTACCACCTCACCTGCTTCATAGGAAATCTGCTATAAAACAGGAGCTTTTTTGTTGAATTCCAGGGCCAGAGAAGCAGATGGCGAAAGCAAGAGAACGGCCTGCCTCGGGGAATCATGCATGCACCTTCAACGTTTAACATTTACACAAATGATCAGTCATTGCTAGAAGGGACAGAGAGTTTCATCTACGTTGACAATCGCGTCATCCCCGCTCAAGCAGGGAGCTTTGAAATGGTTGAACAGAAGCTCTCCGAAGCTTTAGGTGCTCTTACTACCTATTACGGGGAAAACCAGCTGATTCCTAATCCATCTAAAACACAGACGTGTGCTTTTCATTTTAAGAACAGACTAGCATCTCGAGCTCTGAGGACTACCTGGGAAGGAATCCCACCAGAGCATTGCAGCACACCAAAATACCTGGGAGTCACTCTGCACTGTGCTCTGACCTACAAGAAGCACTGTCTGCATATCAAACAAAAAATGGGTGCTAGAAACAATGTCATATGAAAACTGATTGGCACAACCTGGGGATCACAACCAGACCCAGTGAAGACATCTGCCCTTGCGCTATGTTACTTTGCTGCTAAGTAGGCATGCCCAATGTGAAACACATCTCACCACACTAAAACAATAGATGTGGCTCTTATTGAAACGTGCTGCTTTATCACAGGATGTCTGCGCCCAACACCACTAGAGAAATTACACTGTTTAGCTGGCATTGCACCACCTGACATCTGCCAATAATGAAAGGACCAAAGCAGTGACATCTTCAGCCCATCCTCTGGATATCAGCCAGCACGCCAATGTCTTAAATTGTCTTAAATTGAGATTTTCCTGCTTCTTGGCAGGGAGTTGGACTGTATGGCCCCCCAAAGTCTCTTCTAATTCTATGATTATATGATTCTAATAAGGCACATTCATTGTGTCCTATTAAAAACACTGTAAAAGCCAGAGATGAAAGGGGAAGCCTTTACCTTTGTTCTGTGTATTTGTATGTCATTGTTATTCCACTATATTAAAGGCATTAAATGTTTGCCTATCTGTGTATGTTGTAATCAGCTCTGTTGTAATCACTAGTAGCCTATAGGTTTCTCTTTCCCCAAAGCAACACTTGGAAACAATAAAGATCAATAAAAGCTTGCATTTTAAAAATATATTTTTTAAAATTTGGTTAACACAAGGTTATATGACAGTGTAGATGGGGGCCCATATATGACTACAACACCTATGATTCCGTACCATTGAACCATAGCAGTGAAAGAAATGTCAAACCTATGTGACTTTGAAACATTATGCTTCCCACTTTGCAACCTTGGTAGGAGGAGCAATATAGAGTTGTCAAAGAAGTAGGGAAAGAAATGAAAAAGCCACAGGTGCCTTATGGCAGGAGGAGAGACCTTTGACTAGGACAGAATGGAATAAAGGCTGGATCTACACTGCCATATAATCCAGATTATCAAAACTGATAATCCACATTTGAACTGGAGCCCCTAGTGGCGCAATGGGTTTAACCCTTGTGTGAGCAGGACTGGTGACCAAAAGGTTGGCGGTTTGAATCCGGGGAGCGGAGTGAGCTCCTGTCTGTCAGCTCCAGCTTCTCATGCAGAAACATAAAATAAACCTCCAACAGGATGGTAAAACATTCAGGCCTTCCCTGGGCAACGTCCTTTCAGACGGCCAACTGTCTTACAACAGAAGCGACTTGCAGTTTCTCAAGTTTCTCTTGATATTTAAAAAACTGCTTTGAACTGGATTAAATGAATCCACACTGCCAGATAATCCAGTTTATATCAGATAATCTGGATTTTATATGGCAGTGTAGGCCCCTTGCACACAGCTGTATAATATCCACATTGAACTGGATTATATGGCAGTGTGGACTCTGATAGCTTTGAAGCTGCAAGGCCATTCAGTGCTAATTAAGGTGGCCAATTGCAACATTCACATTTACCTCAAACAGACAAGAGTTCATTCTCCCACCCTGGACATTATTCCACAGATATATAAACCTCACTTGCCTTGTTTCTAACAGACCTCACAACTTCTGAGGATGCCTGCCATAGATGTGGGCGAAACGTCAAGAGACAATGCTTCTGGAACATGGCGATACAGCCCAGAAAACTCACAGCAACCTAATATAACAAGCAAATACATAAAACCAAGAGTACTAATTATGTGAGCCTTGAGATGTTGTTGACCTAGAATTCCCAACAGTCCTAGACAACACAACCAAGAATGAACAATGCTGGATGAACCATGCTGGAAACCGAAACCCAGCACCATAAAGAAGACTTTGTCTAAACTGACCAAGTATAGTTTGCTACTGCCTGCGTTATCTTTAAGACAGGACCTATTTTGCCATTGATTGTTGTCATTATGCGGAATGAGTACTGATTTTAAAATAATCGTTGACTGGACAGAACTATTAGCTGTATGTGATTATGCTCCTAATGCACGTACCAAATGCAGTACATTACATTAAGAGAATCTGTGGCCCTCCAGAATGTTACTGCATTACAATTTCCATCAGACCTACCCAGTCGTAGCAAAGGATGATGGGACTTACAGCCCAGTAATATCTGTAGGGCCACACTTCCCTCATCTCTGCAGCAGACATCAAGCCATTAAAAAATAAAGTATTTGATTGTCTCCCCACAAAATTGTATCTCTATAGCAGAGCCTGGAATGAATGAGCTAGAAGCAATGATTTGCTATAAATTACTTTTGCAGTTAACCTCTTGCTGCTAATTGTAATTTTATGAAGGTTCATATAATCTCTTTTCTACTATAACTTTTAATTGATATTTATGAACTATGACCTCAATAAATTGTGGTGAGGAATATTGTGTGGTTCAGGGACAGTCTTTTTATTGTGTTTTTTGCCATGGCCTATCCGGTACCGGTAAAGGAGACAATAAGCCACTGGGTTTGCCCACTGGATGCTTACACTGTTGGCAGTTTTGGGCAGATGCCTTATACACGGTGGACAGGAGGAGACTATCTTTTGTATAAGACCAGCCAGTAGCTTCTAGTATCAATTATTTTGAAAAGAAGTTACAAGAAGTCATTGTTTTGGTAACCTTTACATAATAGAAATGGAAAATGTTGCTTTCCCTCTAATGAACTGTAACTATAATCAACTAAATATAAAAGGTAAATGTTTCCCCTGACATTAAGTCTAGTTGTGTCTGATTCTGGGGATTGGTGCTCATCTAAATTTCTAAGCCAAAGAGCTGGCGTTGTCCATAGACACCTCCAAGGTCATGTGGCCAGCATGACTGCATGAAGCACTGTTACCTTCCCACATAAGTGATACCTATTGATCTACTCACATTTGCATGTTTTCGAACTGCTAGGTTAGCAGAAGCTGGGCCTAACAGTGGGAGCTCACCCTGCTCCCCAGATCTGAACCGCTGATCTTTCAGTCAGCAAGTTCAGGAGCTTAGCGGTTTAACCTTCTTCATCACTGGGGGCTCCAACAAAATATGCGAAGGAATATTCTAGTGTGCAGCTACACTGTAGAATTAATGCAGTTTGACACCACTTGAACTGACATGGCTCAATACTATGGAATCATGGGAGTTGTCGTTTGGTGAGGCACCAGTACTCTTTAGCAGAGACAGCTGCATCTTCACTGAGAGAAAGAAGTTGGAATCATATACTTCGTAAACTTAAGTCTATCTCATCAAATGTATGGAATTAGGCAAGAAATACGCAGAGATGGATTTAAGCAATTCCTTTCTCTGAAATATAACCTATAGCATCTGGTATTCATTGTTGCCTCTCATCCAAATAATAACCAGAGGTGACCCTACTTAATTTCCAGGTTCAGAGGTATCTGTGGTTTTAGATATTTAGGACTTATATTAAATTGCATCACTTTACCACTGGGAGGCAGCATGGTTGCATAGACAGGATGGCCCTGGTTCTTCAAGAAAACCATGCATCCTTCACTAAGCAAGGGAAAAGGGCCTTCCACACAGCCATATAACCCAGAATATCCACTTTGAACCGGATTAGCTGAGTCCCCACTGTCAGATAATCCAGTTCAATGTGGATTTTATACAGCTGTGTAAAAGGGGCCAAAGTTAAACAGCATTTCTTTCAGTCTGGCCCTGCATGGCCCACCAGAGAAGTGTGAAGAGATTTCCTCTCCCCTCTATTGAAAATTTGTGCATACCCTTTTCCCTCCCAAACATCAAAATAACAGGGCTTAAAACTGATCTGTAATAGGGTGAACTCAAGTCATGCTAAAGTGGATGTGGAAATTGTCCCTTGTTTCCACATGCTGTTGAACTAAGGAATTTGGTATCTCCCTTTCTTTCCCTCACTATTGTAGATGATGCCGACACAAATACAATTAAATGCCATGTTGAAAAAAGAAAGTGAATTTAAATTAGATTTGGAATTGGGGCTTTTGCCTGCAAGCCAAACTCATTTTTTCTACATTGGGTTGCAATTCTTTGGCAGTGCTGCCACAAAAAAAGAAAGGAAGGATAGAAGGCATATAATATATTTTAGATGGATAAACTACATGCATTTTTAAAAAAATGTTGGGGTTGAAAAATGGAGCTTAGGGGTACATATAGCCCATTAGCTGCATTTAGTGTAGTCTCTCTCAAGTCCTAGCATAATCCACTGACAAAGGAAGAAACATCCTTCAATGATACAGGGGTCACATTTATAGGACTCCATCATATGCTATAGCAGACATGAAAATGTGGACAACATTTTAAAAACATTTTTAAAATGTTGTCTGCTTCAATTCCTTTTTGACTTTATGGGTGCTTTGTCTGGTTTTAGCCCTAAACTGAGGCTTATCTCCCCCATGAAAACCCTATTTTTTGTCCCAGGAGCACCATGTGGAGTATTGTGGCTGGCAAAACAGCCTTGACATAAGGACAGGCCTTGGCTTTTAAGGTGCTTGATGGGACTTTGCTATCCTTAATAATAGTAAAGCAGCAAATAGAGTTTGAGCTTGTGCAGGTGAATAAGAGTCCTGTATTTGTTGTTTTATTTTGTTACCATGTGCCATCAAGTTGGCTTTGATTTTAGGGTGATTTTATGAGTGGGAAACCTTTAAGAGACTGGGCTAGCTCTATGTTGTATAATTAATGCAGTTTGACACCATTTTAACTGCCATGGCTAAATGGATTAAAATTGAGCTGTGAATTATATGAAATAAACTAAGAATGGGCAATAAACTAAATTATGATTTTAGAGGGTTTTAATGTCAGGAGCGACTTGAGAAATTGCAAGCCGCTTCTGGTGTGAGCAGGGCCGTAGCCAGGATTTTGATTCGGGGAGGGCTGAGTTTGATTCCGGGGGGGGGGGGGAGTCTGAGTAAGAGAGGGACTACCCGACCAAACCGTTTGTATTGTTATCCCAATAACCCCATGAATGTGGGATATAACAAGCATGGTGATCAGATCATGATATGAATAAAAATAACAGTTTAAATAATGTACCAGTAAGGCCTTCTCGCGGACCACCCTGAGAATTGGGGGGGGGGCTGAAGCCCCCTGAGCCCCCCCCGGGCTACATGCCTGGGTGTGAGAGCATTGGCCATTTGCAAGGATGTTTCCCAGGGGACACTCAGATATTTTGATGTTTTACCATCCTTGTGGGGGGCTTCTCTTATGTCTCCACAGGGGGAGCTGGAGCTGACAGAGGGAGCTCATCCACGCTCTCCCCAGATTTGACTCTGTCAGTCTTCATTCCTGCAAGCACAAGGGTTTAACTCATTTCACCACCAGGGACTCTTAAGATTATGGTTAATGGGAGTTATAGCTCGGTGAAACATCAGCACTCTGGCAAAATAAGTTGTAAAACTACAACTTCCATAATTTCATGGAGTCATGGTAGTTAAAATGGTGTCAAATTGCATTAATTTGATAGTGTAGCTGGCTGCACCACTGGTCATAAATAACTCTGCTCAGGTCTTGCAAACAGCGAGCTATGGTGTCTTTTTTGATTGAGTCAATCTGCTTGTAATGTGGCTTTCCCCTTTCCCCATTGGCTTCCTCTTTACTGCTCCCCTTCCCCAATTGTCCTGTTTTCTCATAATGCATGCAAAATATGATATACTTAGTTTAGTCATTTCAGTTTCAAATGGATTCAGGCTTCATTTGCCCCCAAATGAATAAAACTTATTATCTCCAGTGGCATATTACAAAAGGGTTGATTTTCTTCCTATTGGCTCTCTTGACTATCTAGCTTTCATAAATTAGGCAATGCAGAAATTAGGAATACAGTGGCACGGGTGATGCTGACTTTGATATTTAATTGTATTGGAGGACTTCATGACTTCATTTAGTTCCTTCATAGCCTCCCTTCCAAGTGCTATTCTTCTTCTGATATCTTGACTACAGTTTCCATTTTGATTTATAACTGAGCCAAGACAGAGAGAATCTTTAACTACTTTGATGTCTTTATCTTCTTCTACTTTTAAGTTATGGAAATCTTCTGTGGCTGTTAAAGCCAGCTGGGAACTTTGTTTTTCTTTTGCATCTGATCCCCATTTCTTCTGTTCTCCTTGCCCACTCTCACCCCCATGTGTGCCTGGGTGGGCTGAAATCTCACTGAGCATCTTGAAGCAGATTAACAATGACATGGCTGGCTGGCTCCTCTGCCCATTGACTTGTGGTTTCTGGCTGCATTATGCAGGCTGATGTCATTGTGGAGCCAGAAGGGCAGCCCTGATGTGTTAATGACTAGCCATTCATAGGCCTCTTAAGTGTCAAACAGAAAAGGGGGCATTTAAACAGGAAGTCCCTCCATCACAAAGTATGAACAGGCTTACTGGGTCAGGCAAACAGTTGATTCAAGTCACAATCTAGTCTTGACAAGAGCTAAATCTGGAAGATGCTTCTTACAAAGAAGTTCGTAACCTGTTCTCCACGGACTTCTAAGAGTTCCATGCAAAAAATCAGCAAACTTGGTCCAATTTTTTTCTCTCTCCAATTTGTTATTTTGGCTTTTTCTGGTCACAGTGCATATTGAGTTAAAATTGTAGTCATTTTTGCGTTTGCTCATTGTAAAGACAATTTGACTATTTTTTATAAAAATGCAATAAAAGGTAAAGGTTTTCCCCTGACATTAAGTCCAGTCGTGCCTGATTCTGGGAGTTGGTATTCATCTCAATTTCTAAGCTGAAGAGTCAGTGTTGTCCATAGACTCCTCCAAGGTCATGCAGCCAGCATGACTGCATGGAGCGCTGTTATCTTTCGATCAGAGCGGTACCTATTGATCTACTCACCTTTGCATGTTTTCAAACTGTTAGGTTGGCAGAAGCTAAGGCTGACAGCGGAAGCTCACACCGCTCCCCAGGTTCGAACCTGCGACCTTTCGGTCAACAAGTTTAGCAGCTCAGCGGTTTAACCCACTGTGCCACCGGGGGCTCATAAAACTGACATGTAAAATAATAGTGTGTTTAATTTTTGTCAGGCTCTCAAAGGGGCCCAACTCAAAGGGTTAAAGAACACTATCTTGAGCAGTCCATTTATTTGGAGGCAATTCAGAGAGACTAGAGAAAGGAAATGATGTTGCTGTTGACTTTGCGAATAAATGTGAATAAATGGACTAGAATGGATTTTCTTGAGATGTCCTGCAAGATGTTTTTTTTAATACCTTTAAGTTGTTTCCAGTTTATGGTACTCTTAAGGCAATCCTATCATCCTATCATGGAGTTTTGGCAAGATTTGTTTAGAGGTTTGCCTTTGCCTTCCTCTGAGGCAGAGAGAGTATGATGTGGCCAAAGTTTCTTAGTGTGCTTCCATAGCTAAGTGGAGATTCGAAACTTGCTCTCTAGTGTCACAGTACTCTAACCACTACACAACTCTGGCTTTTAGTCATTTAAAGGTTTTTAGTAATTCCAAAGTTGTAAGGAATTGACCCTATATCCAGTTCTGGTCCTTCACCATTGATTTATGAGGTGACCCATGCACTGAAAAAGCATGCAAGAGATATTATGTTGATTTCCTAAGCATCTACTATGATGTGTAGAAAGTGTGACTTGTGTGCTAGATGTGAGCTGCCAAATCCATCCCCAAAGTCTGGTTTGTGTTCCCAAATGTCATCTGGTTCATCCTAATCCTGGCTGGTTTTAGGCTAAGAGACGCCTTTCTTTCATAATAGGAGGTGATCTGGAAGTTGACTTTTAGGTCACTTCTTATTGGAAAAAAGTGTCTCTGCTAGACCTAAAAGGCCAAGAAAATTCAAAAGAAAGAAAAATCCCTCAATTTTCCTAGGCACAGCTAGTGGAAGGGCCGGGCCTTCCCGGTAGCTACCACTAGACTGGATCTCTCTTCCCAAGGAAGCCAGAATGGCCTCCTCCTTGCCGACCTTCTAGCCATACACATGGAACAATGGCACTGCCTCCTAAAGGATTCTGGGACTGGTAGTCCAACATGATATAATGTTTCAAAGGTCTGGTGTTTTCCCATTTTCAAATAAATGTTCTATTGCAAGTTGTATGAAGGTGAGTGATGTCAGTATCAGTCTCATGTTTTCAGTTCATTTATTTTTGTTGTTTATTTGTTCAGTCGCTTCCGACTCTTTATGACCTCATGTACCAGTCCACGCCAGAGCTTCCTATCGGCTATGGTCACCCCCAGCTCCTTCAAAGTCAAGCCAGTCACTTCAAGGATATCATCCATCCATCTTGCCCTTGATCAGCCCCTCTTCTTTTTTTCCTTCCATTTTCCCCAGCATCATTGTCTTCTCCAAGCTTTCCTATCTTCTCATGATGTGCTCAAAGTACTTCATCTTTGCCTCTAATATCCTTCCCTCCAGTGAGCAGTTGGGCTTTATTTCCTGGCATATGGACTGGTTTGATCTTCAGTTCATTTATATTGAGCTGTATTTGATCGTTTTATTGCATTATGTATCACTTTCAGCAGGCTATAAAGTGACAGAGAAGTGTAATTAATAAATAAAATGAAATAGTTTCATCTCCAAGTTTAATCTCAACCAAACAAATTACATTTTATCATTCTCGCTAGACCTGCAAGTTTTGTTCCTTGAGCAGTTAGAATATTTATGGGCATTCAGTAGTATCTTGCTAACTGCTTCAATAGATATCAAACATATAATACAACCCAGTGGTGGGGAAGTTCCATCTCATACTCTGAAGAAGATGGTGCCAGGTAAAGAGCAGATGTTAAATGAAACAACATGTTTTGATATGCCTGCTAGGCACTGGGAAGAATTTACTGAGGAAGAAATATTTCCAATTGCCATTGGGCCAGTTTTAAGCTAGCTTGACTAATTTGTCGCCACCTGAATTCCTCCCTTGCTTGACTATAGCTCAGCTTTAGTGCTAATCCCTTCGGGAGGGAAGGGACCAAAGCAGGATGCTAGAACACACACTTTGCATCCAGAAAGTCTTAGTTTAATTCTTGGTATCAGCAAATGAAGGGTTCGTGGCAGAGGTGACAGTGAAAACAATGTTTCTGCTTGAAGTACTGGCAGAACTGCAGCCAGATAGTCATTTTCTATAGGAACAAACCAGAGTCTTCTTGGATTACAAGTTTCAGAATCCCTTAGACAACACTATCAGTTGCCTTATTGTCTTGGGAATTCTGGGAGCTGTAGTTCAAAAGTGACTTCTCTAGATTTTGAGACAATCTAAAGTCAAACAATCAATACATGTTGAGCATTCCTTATCTGGAATTCTGAAATCCTAAATACAGCAGAGTCTTGCTTGTTCAACCGTTGCTCATCCAACGTTCTGTATTATCCAGTGCAGTTTGCCTCCTGCCTGGGTCTACAGATGTTTCAATACATTGCAATATTTTGGTGCTAAATTTGTAAATTCAGTAATTACTACATAATGCTACCGTTTATTGAATTGCCTTTTCTGTCAATGTGTTGTAAAACATGATACTTTGGTGCTTAATTTGTAAAATCATAATGTAATTTGATGTTTAATAGGTCTTTCCTTAATCCCTCCTTATTATCCAATATTTTTGCTTATCCGACATTCTGCCAGCTTGTTTCTGTTGGATAAGCAAGCCTCTACTGTACTCCAAAATTGTCCATACGGGTAGCTGAGATAGTGATACTTTTGCTTTCTGTTGCTTTAATGTACACAGACTCAAGCACACCTTATCAACAACACTGTGTAAAAGACTAACTTCCGAGTATGTATATGAAGTGTCTATGAAGCATGAGTGGATTTCGCTTTTAGGTTTGGGTCCTGTCTCCAAGATATGTATGAATATGCAAATACAGGAATATCAAAATCCTAAAAAGATCCAAAACACTTTTACTGCCATTCATTTTGGATCAGGGATAATCAGCCTGTATCAGATAGAGTCATATGTGCCTAAATATATAAACTGGCATACACTGATTTGTACATGGACTTTTCATCCAATAAGCAAAATTTGTTGTTAGTGGGTGCTTTAAAGACTTATAATGATGGCATTGTGGGCTTTTTTTGGCTAGATTTGTTTAGAGGTAACATCCCTTTGTTTACCTATTTATATTCATAGCCCACTTTTCTCCCTGTGAGCTTCAGTTAGTGCACATGAGCTCAAAGAAGTGTGTATGACACATCTCAGTTTATTTTCACAATAGCCTTCTGGGTTAAGCTGTGCTGTGACAGAGCGATTGTCTATTTTATCCAGTGACCTCTTTTGCTCTGTGGGGGGCTTCACCATTTCCAAATTCCAGTCCTCACCAATATAACAGACTGGCTCCTCTGTAAAGAAATAAATCCAGTATAACTTACTCCTAGGTAAGCAAGAATGTGATGGTTACTATAATGGGCATTTAGAAAGGGCTATATCTATTGGGAAGACACTGTGAGTTGAATACTGTCCATTGCCACTTGCTGTTTCTTCCCACAGGGATTATGTCAGTGACAGATTGCAGCTATGTGCTCACACTGCAGTGCTTACTATGTGCCAGCTTCCTTCCTCTGAACATGAAGCCACAGAGTTCAGTGGGTAGAAACAGACCCATTGTGAAAAATCTGCCATTTAAAAAACATTTTCTGATTGTGGATATTGAGCCTTATGTGTTGGGGTCTGAGGATTATACTAAAGAAATGGCTTTTTTCCTCCCTGTCCAGTTGATAGCTCAATCTGTTATGTCACTTGCCAAGGGAGTTGGCTTAAAGCTGGTGAAATGTGACAGCTGATCCAGTTTATTGATCTGAAATCCCCTATTGGTCTTCCTGAAGCAATTATACTGTACACTTTGAGAAGGATAAATTATTCAGATTCCTCAAAGAGAGGCAGCAATGTCTGAGAATAGAACCAAAGGAACAATTTCAAAAAAAGGCAAAATATCAAGTGACACAGAGCAACGCTTGTTGAAAATATTTCAAGGAATGTATTGGAACAGTGTAAAACATGGGAGTGGTTGTGAAAATAACCAGCTGTTTCCACAAAGGTGAGAGTGGTGCACTTGTATCCATTAATAAGGGACGGAAAGACATGCCACTGGATTAGACTCTCTGAACAAAAGTAGGATTTTTATATCTCCTGAGATTTGTTGCAAGAAAATGCACATATTGTCCTGAATAAACTTGCAATACTTATAGGGTCTTCCCAAGAAATAAAGTTCAGACAAAAAACAATATGTACAATTAAACCTCAACATTTATGAGTTTATCTTTTGCAGAGGTGGTTTTGCATAGATTTGATTATATAACCTCTCTAGGTCATCCATTGCAACTCTATGGTTAACTTCTGTTTGTACAATTTATTTATTTATTTATCGTGTCAGAAATGAACTGAGGGCACAGTTGCAATGTATTTAAAAATGCAAAGTTTAAAACTTTACTAAGTGTCTTTTAACCAGTAGCTGGCCACTTGGAGTGCCTCTGGTGTTCTATAAGAAGGTCCTCCATTGTCCATGTGGCAGAGCTCAGACTGCATTGTAATAGGTGGTCTGTAGTTTGCTGTTTTCTGCATTCATGTGTTGTGGACTCCACTTTGTGGCCCCATTTCTTAAGGTTGGCTCTGCATCTTGTGGTGCCAGAGTGCAGTCTGTTCAATGCCTTCCAAGTCACCTAGTCTTCTCTGTGCCCAGGAGGGAGTCTCTCATTCGGTATCGACCATTGTTTGAGGTTCCAGGTTTTAGCCTGCCACTTTTGGACTCTAGATTGCGGAGGTGTTCCTGCAAGTATCTCTGTAGATCTCAGAAAACTATTTCCCCCCGCAGATATCAGATGGTGCAATATTGGCTAAACAGTATAATTTCTCCAGTGGTGTGGGGTGTAGACATCCTTTGGTAACGCAACATGTCTCATTAAGAGCCACATCCACTGTTTTTTACAATTAATATGTGCACATTTGGTAGTCCAATGCTCATATTTATGATCACATTTCTCTAGTTGTTTCATTTTCTACTCAGTCCAGTGTGTCAGTCTGAAAATCATCCCCATCCCACAATTGTAGTCCTGTGGGCATATCTAGGGGACATGTGGCAAGGTACAGATGAGATAGCTCAAGGTCAGGACCATGGAGAGCTTCCGTTCCTATGGAGGAAGGCTAAAAATTAGACTGCATACCAGCCTTTGGAGGCAGTAGTTTACTACAAACGCTGGTCTGGAGCTGACATCCTGCCAACACTGTGGGGGAATTTCTTCTTCCCCAGAGGAAGCATGTCTTGTAGTTAAAGAGATTGCACTCCGATTCAAAAGCCTGCATTCTAAATCCCTGCTCTGGAACCAGGGGTGAAGATCTTACTGTTTGCCTGGTTTCCTCCATCATAGAAGACTTAAAACTCTTATCTAGCAGAAGAATGAAGGCCATCTAACATGATCAAGAACACAGGAAAAATTTGGGTCTGGGCAGGGGTCATTCACCACATGAATACAAAAATCCCACACACATTTTCAAGAAACCATCATATGCATTGTTTCAAATAAAGACAATTATGACCAAATGAAAGGTTGGGTTGTCAGGTATTGAATCATTTTAACAGTCCCCAGAAACTTACCTGTGAGTGATAGGTGAACATGATAAACTTCTGCACATGCTAGATTCAAGCAACAAACTTTGCACTTCATGTTTAGCTATTTGATTTATATCTTGTCTTTATCCCTCATGGGACTCAAAATTGCTTAGATGATAAGTTTATGGCAGAATAGCATCAGAACTGCTTGGCTTCACGCCAGTCATCAAGCAACCTGGCTGTAGATTTTGGATGCTTCGTCTGTTGAGTATTAACTGTACATGTATGAATCTTATTGAACACATATAACTGAGCAAAAAACTGCAAAATGGGAAGAGATATTTTGTGCTGGTCACATTCATGTCCTGAATTAGATATTTGTGAGTGTTGATATCTTAAGTAGCTTGAAGACCTCTAACTAGTAACTAGTAGCGCTGTCAATCTGGAATACCCTTCCAAGTGATGTGTGGGCCTTGCAGGATTTACTATCCTTCTGCAAGGCCTGCAAGACCCACCTTTTCCGGTTAGCCTTTGATTGAGTAAGGAAAACCTTACTTTTTAGTCTAATTTAACATGTTGTTTTACTCCTGTTGTGTTTTTATGTGATTGTGAGCCGCTCCGAGCCCTCGGGGAGTGGTGGCGTACAAGTCCAAATAATAAATAAATAATAATAAACTTCACTCACATTGGTCAAATAAAATAGAGTAAAATAAATAGTTCTTCCTCCAGTGATGTAGGTTCAGTCTAATTTTAGATGTAGTGCCAGCTTGTGCCTTTCAGGTTTTTAGCCTGAGCTAAAAAAAAGTGTTGAAATCTTTACAAAAAATAGAAGTCCCCATCCTACTGATATGGAAACCACCAGTAATCCCTGGTTTAGATGCATATTGTATCCATTAATAAGGGCTTGGGAGTGATCCTGGATTCATCGCTGAGCCTGGAGCCCCAGGTCTCAGCGGTGGCCGGGAGAGCTTTTGCACAGTTAAGACTCGTGCGCCAGTTGCACCTGTACCTTGGGAAGTCTGATCTGGCTACGGTCGTCCACGCTCTGGTCACATCCCGAATAGATTACTGCAACGCGCTCTACGTGGGGCTGCCTTTGAAGACAGTTCAGAAATTACAACTAGTCCAACGGGCGGCAGCCAGACTACTAACTGGAGCTACATACAGGGAGCATACCACCCTCCTGTTGTGTCAGCTCCACTGGCTGCCGGTCCAATTTGGGCTCAATTCAAAGTGCTGGTGTTGACCTTTAAAGCTCTATACGGTTCTGGCCCAGCTTACTTGTCCGAACGCATCTGCCGCTACGTCCCACCTTGTACTCTAAGATCATCCGGGGAGGCCCTGCTCTCGCTCCCGCCGGCTTCCCAGGTGCGGCTGGTGGGGACGAGGGAGAGGGCCTTCTCGGTGGTGGCTCCCCGTCTGTGGAATGCGCTCCCTAGCGACATACGATCAATTCCATCCCTCCTGACCTTTAGGAAAAAGTGAAAGCCTGGATGTGGGACCAGGCGTTCGCATAGTAGCACAGGACAGCACTTTAGTAGTTTTAATGGAAAGTTGGTGAATAGGGCTCAATGCTTTTATGGATGGAACACTGTTTTTAACATAGGTGAATGCATAGGATGTGTGAATATAATTGTATTTTAATGTATTTTAGTGTCGAATGCTGGAGGGTTTTATATTGTGTTTTATACTGCAAGTGTGATGTAGGCATCAAATTATGCCTTTTGGAAGCCGCTCTGAGTCCCCCCTCGGGGGTTGAGAAGAGCGGGGTATAATGCCATAAATAAATAAATAAATAAATAAATAAATAAATATTAGGGTCCTTCCAGACAGGCCCTATAGCCCAGGATCTGATTCCAGGTTTTCTGTTTATCCCAGATATAATCCAGTTTAATACAGAAAACCTGGGATCAGATCTTGGGATTTAGGGCCTGTCTGGAAGGGCCCTAAGTATCCAGCTGATCTGTAGCATATAACAGTTATCTTCAGCTTTTTCCAGAAGTCTACCTATTGCATATATAAACTGGTGTAGGAAAAAAGCAGGCCTCCAAATACTTTTAGACTGTAAATTCCAGTAGTCAAATTTACCAATATTGACTATGTTGCCGCGGGCCCCTATGAAGTTGTACTCCAACTGCCTCTGAAGGTCTCATATAAATGAAAAAGTCACTAGAGTAAAATTCCTATATCCAAAGGAATTCCTGACTGGACTGTGGTTACCTGGAATTGTGAATATCATTGAACACTATTAAATTACCACCTTCTGCTCCCAACATAGCATAAAGTTGCAATGGAGTACATAGTGAAGGAATTGCTCTAGAAATTTTCTACGGTCATCAGCATGGCTCACCGGTAATTGCGATATTGGAGAACCTAGCAAATTTGTAGACTGCAGAGGGAGCATTTTTCTGAAGGTGTAGGTGGATGAAGCCACAGATATGGGCCCCATGATCGCAAGGGACTTACTGTGTGTACTGATAGGATATGGATGAAGAATATCCAGTCCAGACCATGGAATGCCCATTCCAGACTTCCTGGGCTTCTGTTGGCAGAGGCTGGGATTTTCCAGCAAATAATAATTGATCTGCTGTACTGTGATGCCCAGATGTTTTGAGGCAATACTCTCAGCAGTCCAATGATAGTAGTAGCTGCTTAGCAACATTTGGAGGAACAAGTGGCTCATCCCCAGGCTGGAAGTTGACTCTTATCCTGAGAGAATACATAATAAATAAATAGTTCAATTTCCTAAAAATGGATTGAAGGTGGCACTGTTTACTAATTATTTTTTTCTCCTGGAGGGAGTAGAATTGAGCTTCCATACAGTGGTTCTCAGCCTATGGGTCCCTAGATGTTTTGGTCTTCAACTCCCAGAAATCCTAACAGCTGATTTCTGGGAACCCACAACTATAATAGCATAATCATCTTCTGTTAATAATAATCTGTGAGAAAGACCCCATTGTGGTTATCTTATCTTTAGAAAAAGGACAACCACTGGTATTAAACAACATTCTCACAAGAGATGAACAGTTTGCAGTCCAGTGTTTGCAGGATGAAATTTTGCAGGATTATTTGAAGATTTGATTAATATGCTCTTTTCAGAAATCTCTAGTTTTCCAGTCTAATTCTATGGTCAATTTTCATAATTGATCATACAGTTGTGCTACAGGATCTAGAGCAGGCATTGTGAAACTGTGGTTGTTTGGGCCTTCAACTCCCAGAATTCCTGACCATTGAACAAGCTGGCTAGGGATTTTGGGAGTTGGTGGCTCAAACAGCTGGAGAACTGCAGTTTGAGGGTTCCCAATCTAAATATTTCCAAGACAACACTGCTCTAGATAGTTATAGGTCTTCCAGTGTGATTTCATTGTCAGCTTCTGGCAAGTGTTGATTGTAGAGCAGTACTGAAGGTGAAGGACCTAGAGATTTCAAAAGAGTAGTTCTCTCAGGTTTCAAAAAGCATTTTTTAAATTTGTGTTTTTTTCTACTTTTATGGGGTCCTGCACTCTTAAACCCACTGAATGTGGGGGTCAACTATAATATGAATTTCCAATATTATGACTCCTGCCTTTATTTTTAAAGTCTAAGCACTTGTATCTTTAACATGTTCATAGTATCCAGCAATTCAGTGCGTGCAGGTTTTTCTTGCTAATGATGAGGTGAAGTGAGGTCAGTAACTGCATTTGAGATTGACTATGCTGTTGGTCAAGGGGGCTGCTGGACAAAGGTAATAAGTTAACAGCAAATTTGTTAGGAAGTTAACAGCAGCTATGGAATGATTAACTTAAGTAGTTTAGTCCTCAAGGGAGGCTGGATATGAGAAATGAATTAAATCCTTGCCAATGTGAAGAAACCCAGTGGCTTGTGAAAGTCAGTTTCCAGGAGGAAAATTATCTGAACTGAGTTTTCCTGGCAGTGTTCTAAAAATACCTCTTTATTCTGGAATCTAGAGGAAATAGTAATACTTGGTTAGACTGTTCAATGGATAATTTTGAATTGGAGGGCTTCACAAGAAAATTCTTTGCAGTCATGGTCCCATGAAGGCTGTCAAAGTGCAAGTTGCTGTATTAATCTATCTAAAGCCATTTCTTGCAGTTTTCATCTGTACCTGGATAAGGACTTTTGTAAACCCACTCCTATTGTTATTGTGTTTTTGCTAGATGTATTCATTTTACTGTGTTTACTGTTTTTATTGTTTTTATTGTTTTTTGATGTCTGATATTTTATGGTTTGGGCATGGCCCCATGTAAGCCGCTCCGAGTCCCCTTTGGGGAGAGGGAAGCGGCTTATAAATAAAGATTATTATTATTATTATATTTTAAAGCAAATATAGGGCTTGGTCTATATGCATGTAAGGTGACCAACTTGCTGAAGCTAAGCAGGTTGGGGTTTGATCAATGCCAGGGAAAATACTGGTACATGCCCTTTGACCCTATGCACTCCAGGTAAAGTTCAGTCATGGCAAAGGGAAAAATGTAAATGGAAGAATAAAATAAAGATAAACAATGAATAGTATGGAAATGAGAGAAACAACCAACAAATATGGGAATGCATGACTTTCCAGTTAGGACTGAAACTTCTATCAGCCATAGTTAGCACAACCAATCATGAGGAACTATGGGATTTGCAGTCTAGAAAAATCTGGAAGATCACACCTTCTCTGTCTCACATTTTCAAGTTCATCTTTTCTGGTGCCTTTTCACATTACACAGTTATAGCACTATGGTTTCATTTTAATTGCCTTGGCTCCATTCTATGGGAGCCAATCCAATCAGAGGCTTCCTCTCAGTGACTGCTGGTAGCTTTCATATTATTGAGGCAGTGAATCTACACTAGGTTTTAAATCAAATATTGTAGTGTTAGACCCATTTTTGTCTGATGGCAAAAATGGCACCAGACATTACTTAACCCAATAACCCTAATCAAACAAAGTAAGTAAGCATTTATAATCTGAGCTACTTGACTATCTTACATTTGTGGAAAAGTGAACAATTGTTTTCATGATTTCAGAAGTTCTGTTATTTTGCAGAACCTTAGTTGACAGCCTTAGGATTTGTGAGCCCTTTCACATTGTGCAGTCATAGCACTATTATTTTAACTGCCACAGTCTACTCTATCCTGTGGAATCCTGGGAGTGGTGGTTTTGTTGCTCTTAACTATGGTCAAGTCAACTTTGACTTATGGTAATTGTACGAATGAGAGACCTCTAGTCACCATTATTCAAGAAGGATATGCAGAGAAGGAATGCAGAGAAGGGCAACCAAAATGATCAAATTTTCTGGAAGCCAAGCCCTATGAGTAATCACTTTGGAAGCTGGGCATATTTAATTCTGAGAAAATATGGCTGAGAGGGGACATGATAGTCATTGCTTACATATTTGAAAGGATGTCACAATGAGCAGGAAGCAAGCTTGTTTTCTGTTGCTCCAGAGCAGTGGTTCCCAACCAGAGGTCCTGAAGAACTGAAATATGCTCAGTGTCCTCACTTACTACACCATTGCAATGAGGGCAACAGGACTTTCAAAGCCTTCTTATAGGGCCAAGACAACAGGGATGTTGAGAGGGAAGAGGCTGACTAACCACAAAAGGTATGTCAACAAGCCTCCTGCCTGCTGCTTCTCCTCTCCTCCTGTCTTGCTTCTTGGCAGGGGGTTGGACTGGATAGCCCATGAGGTCTCTTCCAACTCTATGATTCTTTCCTCCCACCCCCTGAGTGGAGTTATTCCATGTGGCACCTGGAAGTGGGGCACCTTGGCGTCTTCAATTTTAGGCCTGTTCCTGGGGTTATTTGGGGGTGCTGATTCCGAAAATTGCATTGGATAGACCACATCAGCTCTAACTTATTAAATATGGTTTTCTGTGGGCGAGCAGATGTCGACTACTGGATGGCATATGTTCTGTATCAGAAACTAGAGCTGATGGGGTCTATCCAATGCAATTTTCTGAATCAGCACCTCAAATAACCTAACCAAAGTTGAGCAAAAACTGATTTGCAACTCTTTTAGTACTAATGTCGGAGTATGGTCCCTGGTCAAAGAAAGGCTGGGAACCACAATTCTAGAGACTGGAATATGGAGCATTGGATTTAAATGGCAGGAAGAGTTTTTGCCTGAATATTAGGAAGAACTTCCATTCTACTGTTCAACAGTAGAATATGCTGCCTCGGAGTGTGGTGGTGCCTCCTTCTCTGGAGGTTTTTAACCAGAGCCTGAATGACCATCTGTCAGGAGTGCTTTGACTGTGGGTTCCAGCATGGTAGGATGTGGTTGGACTGGACGGCCCTTGAGGTCGCTTCCAACTCCATGGTCCTAAGTCATCTTATCCTCAAAAGCCTGTTCAAGTCTTGCAGATTAAGGGCCCTAGTTTCTTTGATTGACTCTATGTATCTAGATCAGGCCTGGGCAAACTTTGGTCCTCCGGGTGTTTTGGACTTCAACTCCCACCATTCCTGGCCTCAGGTCCCTTCCTTTCCCCCCTCAGCCGCTTAAGCGGCTGAGGGGGAAAGGAAAGGGCCTGAGGCCAGGAATGGTGGGAGTTGAAGTCCAAAACACCCGGAGGACCAAAGTTTGCCCAGGCCCGATCTAGATTATGGTCTTCCTCTTTTCCTCCTGCCTTCAAACTTACCAAACTTTGTTTTCTCTACAGCCTCTGGCATTTAGCATTCTCAGGCACAGAACTCACCAGAATTGTTTTTAAATGCCCGGATTCTACAGTAGTGAAAGGGGACAGTGCTATCATGTTAGAATGGGAAATGGTTTGGCAAATTAACTTGTCTATAATGCCCACACCGCGCCCAATAGAGCTCTGACGTCCCGATCTGCCTGCGCTGGCTGGGGAAATACGGTAGCAGAGGCGTGCGCTTCTCCGAGGTGCATTACGGGCGCTGGGCCGCTGCCGGTGTGGGGCTTCCCTCCGCAGTGGGCGCGTTCCTGTCCCAGGCAGGTGCCGGCAGAGGCTGGGGCGGGTCTCTAGGGCGAAAGGGGAAGAGAGGACAGCCTCACACCTCCGGCTGCATTCGTCCTGCGACGTGTTTTCTCCCTGGGAAGAAGAGAATCTCGCCGTGTCGCGGGTGGTGTTCCCCTGAGTGGCTGACAACCCACGCGGGGCGTGCTGCCGGTCTCAAGAAGAAGGGGGAGGGAGGAAGATATGAAGGAGAGAGACATCAAAGGCGGCTCTGAAGAAGAAAGGGGGCTTTGGCTGTTGCTCCGGACCCTTTTTAGTCGGAAATTGCCCTTGAATGGCCGCGCCGGGGGCCTCGGAAAGATGGGCGAGAGAGCAAAGGAGTGACCCTCGGTTTGCTGAGGCCCAGCAGCACAGATCGCTGGACCTGAGGCTGGGGGTGCTGGGATTTGGGGGCGCTGCCTCCTGAATTCGCCCTGCTCAGCCCCAAATCCTTGGGGTCCACCCTCTTCGGCCTTTCCTCTTTGCACGGGAGGAACTGGGCTTTGAAGGGCAGCAAGGCTCTTTCCTTCAGAAGCAGACGCCCGACTTTTTCATCTCCTTCTTCCCCTTCATCTCCTCCATTTCCTTCTCCCCCTCCTCATCCTCCTTCTCCTTATTCTCCTTCTCTTCCTCCTCATTTCCCCCTCCCTCCCTCTCTCCTCCTTTTCCTCCCCCTCCTCCTTTTCCTTCTTCTCTTCCTTCTCTTCCTCCTCCTGCCTTCGCCCCACAGCCGTCGATGGAGGTCCCGGCGCCGGTGGGATGTGCGGAGGTCCCTCTGCCCCCCGACCTGAAGGAGCTGGAGAGCAAAGTGGGGCAGAGGCCCCCCGAGGGGCTGCTGCGCTGGCTGCGGGAGGACCCCACGGCGCACCTGCTCCGGAGCAGCCCCGGCCGGGGGTTGCGCCACGGTTTGGGCGAGAAGATCAAGACTCTGAAGCTGGAGCTGGTGAGTGAGTGAGAGAGAGAGAGAGGCCCAGCGCATCCCATCCCCGCCCACCCCCTCACCCTAGAGACCGGTCTGAGATCCACTCTGGCTTTTCATTCCCTCTTGAACAGACCTGGGCAATCTTGGGCCCTCCGGGTGTTTTAGACTTCAACTGCCACTATTCCTAACAGCCTCCGGCCATTCCTTTTGGTTTAAGCGGCTGAGGAAAGGGCCCGAGGCTGTTAGGAATGGTGGGAGTTGAAATCCAAAACACCTGGAGGGCCCAAGGTTGGACAGGCCTGATGTAGCCCACCCCCCTGCTGCTTTTGCAATCTGCATCACAACACCCTAGAACTGCAGTGGTGGAAAGAACCCCCTGGAGGCTTGATACAGGGTCAACCCCCTGGAGGATTGATACACCAGGGTCAATACTGTGGAAGCATGGGAATTGTAGTTTGGCAAGGTATCAGCATTCATTGGCAGAGGAGGCTAAAGGCCCTGTCAAAGTACTGCGCCCAGGATTCCATAGCATGGTAGTGAAAGTGGTGTCAAAGGGCATTGACTCAAAAGTGTAGGGCAGTGGTTCCCAGCCTGTGGTCTGTGGACTGCAAGGACAAAAATATGGTTCGCAGCCTCACTATAATGACAGTGTTCCTTCGCTACTTCACAGTTTGCTTATTGCGGACTCTCTGTTTTGCGAATTTTTAAAAAATATTAATTTAAAAGATATATCATGGTATTTTCACTGTTTTGTGGGGTTTTGCCGCCACCGCTCTCCAAGGCACTTTTCCTCCTCAGTCCTCCCTCCAGCCTTGAAGGGCCTTTCCTTCATTTCCTTCAGTTTAAGTTTATAAAGACTTAAAATAGTGTATAAATATTAAAATAAATATAGTGTCCCTACATCACAGTTTTTCACTTATTGCGGGAGGTCCTGGAACCTAACCCCAGCAATAAGTGAGGGAACACTGTACACTGTTGCCTTGAAACCGCACAGCAACCAGAGCGACTGGTCCCGTGAAACCCTCTTATAGTGCCGAGGCAAAGGGGATGTCAGGAGGGAAGAGGCTGACTACCCAGGAAAGATTACTACTACCATATCCACTCCAGATTATTAAATATGGTTTTCTGTGGGCAAGCAGATGGCAGCTGATGTGGTCTATCCATTGCAGTTTTCTGAATCAGCACCTCAAATCACCAAACCAAATCTAAATTGATTTGTAACCCTTTTGGTATTAATGTTGGAGAGTGGTCCCTGTCAAGAGGTCCCTGGTCAAAAAAAGGTTGAAAACCACTGGTGTAGGTGCATCCCACATCTACCGGTAATTTGAGACACTGGGGTTAAGGATCTTATTCTTTCTCCTTTGCTTCAGGAACAGACTTGATTGTTTTTCAGCATGGCCAGCCAACCCTGCAGAAAAACCTTACATCTCTGTTCCAAAGTCCAAATGGACAGCACCTCTGTTTGCATGTTTTTCCAGCCCAGCTCAGATCTTGTCCCTCACCTGCTGTCCATTCTTTGCCATTTCTGCTTTGTCTTTCTTCCATTAAACCAGTGGTTCCCAACCTTTTTTTAAACCAGGGACCACTCTCCAACATTATGACCAAAAGGGTTACGTTTTGGTCAACTTTAGATTTGGTTTGGTTATTTGGGGTGCTGATGCAGAAAATTGCATTGGATAGACCACATCAGCTCTAGTTTCTGATACAGAACATATGCCACCCAGTAGTTGCCATCTGCTCATTCACAGAAAACCATATTTAATAAGCCTTGGTACTATAAGAGGATTTCATGAGACCAATAGCTCTTGTTGCAATGGTCTAGCAATGGTGGGGCTGCTGACCATATTTTAGTTCTTGTGGTCCACTGGTGGCCCATGAATCACTGTTTGGGAGCCATTGCATTAAACTCAAGGCTGCATGAATTCCCTTTTCCTATGACTGGAGGTTGGTAGTTATTTCTGACATCAGGGAGATGGTGAATCCATTGCTGGTTTCAGTTTGAACTCTAGCCAAGTACCCCCACACACACACACACACACACACACACACACACACACACACACACACAACCATCAGAACCATCAGCCTCCTTCAACAGAAAGGAGGAAACCATGAAAATGAACAAAATCTGGTTACCAGTATTTAAAAAAACTCCAAAGTCAAAACAGTTAATAAAGAATAACAGTCAGAAAACAGGGAAATCCAGACAGAAAACAATCAGGGCCAGCTAACACTCCCCAACAAAGGGTTCCCCCAGACAGGAAGCAGCTGAAAGACTATTTAATGCTAATCAAGGTGGCCAGTTGCAACATTCACACCTGCCTCAAACAGAGAAGAGTTCTTTCTCCCACCCTGGAAAGTCCATAGATATATAAACCCCACTTGCCTAGTTTGCAACAGACCTCACAACCTCTGAGGATGTCTGCCATAGATGTGGGAGAAATGTCAGGTAAGAATGCTTCCGGAACATGGACATACAGTCCGGAAAACTCTCAGCAACCCAGCCTCCTTTATCTTCTCAACAGCCATACATGAAGATGATGAATGGCCTATGATTGGCCAGTAAGTCTCATGGCTGATGGGGACTCAAACCATAGTGTAAAGACTAAGTCAGTCACTTCTTCTCGGTTACTTTGAATGACTATTTAAAACACAGCTGAATTGTTCTTTTCAGCTTCATAACTGAAGTCCTGGTTTGACACTTTTAATGCATATTTTCTGCTTTATAGCTCAATTTCTGAGAGATTCTCTGTTTTTTCCCCCTGCCATTTCCTCCGGCATCATCATTTCCTTTCTACTTTCCAAGGGATAGCCTTACTCTCCAATTGGGTCTCCATTTTATCAAACCATTCTATTTTGGGTGGGCTCGATCTCCCCCTTCCCCTGAGTTTCCTTTCAGCCTCTTCCTCCACCTCAATGTGGGTTTATAAAGCAATATTTCAGATCCACAATAGGATACACAAACACAATAGGATACACAAATAGGATAGGGAAATACACAAATGAATACTTCTTTTCTCTGAAGAAAGGAAGGACAGTTCTCCCTTATATTTTGCAACCCAATAAGCTGCTCTTGATTGTTGTTGTTGTTGTTGTTGTTGTTGTTGTTGTTGTTGTGTGCCTTCGAGCCACCAGCTTATGGGAATCATAAGGTGACCCTATAACAAGGTTTGCTTGGCAAGATTTGTTCAGAAGGGGTTGCTGTTGACTTCCTCTGAAGCTGAAAAAGTGTGACTTGCTCAGTGTCAACCAGTGAGTTTTCATAACAGAGTGGGAGGCTCTAAAATCTTAGTCCAAGATCCAAACCATAACTATCTTGTTCTCAGTTTTTGAAACTCAGGCCACAAAAAGCCCTTTCCTCAAAGGTGCACTGTTGACTCTTGTAATAACTAAGAGATTAGCACAGTGACCTGGCTGCAGTTTGCACTTCTAGAAAAAGGTACGACCACACTGCCTGCTATTCAATTTCTTCCTGCTATGAGAAATAGGCTTTTGGCTCTCAGTTTCTGAAGGAAGGAAGGCATTTTATCATCTAGGCTCAGTTTCAGAGGCTGAATATGAGCTCAGGGCATTCCAGGTCTCTGTATCCATTTCTCTGTATCCATTTCATCTGCACTGCATGGACTGACACTTGATTGGAATAGAACTACTGGAAATATTTCCATAGAAGTGAACCACAGGCTTATATTGGCTTAACTTTATCCACTAGTGGTTTCCATGTCTGTGGCTTAGTGAAGCCACTTTGGGTTTTATTGTGAACACGAAATGAGCTGTCTGGTGTGCTGGACCTTATGCCCAAATGCCCTGAATAGCTCCAGTGAATGTTTCTACCTGAAATAGATATGCATTGCTGTTGTGGGGTGTGTATGTGTGCCTTAAAGTTTCCTGTCATCTTACAGTGATCCCAGGAATTTCAAAGGGCTTTCTTAGGCAAGTGATCCTAACAGGTGGTTTTGTTTGCCATTTCCCTGAAATATAGCCTACCTAAAGCATTAGTCTTCATTCCAAGTACTATTCCAGAGTCACACAGGATCTCTTACCTTTAGGGAAGTAGTTCTCAACCTCTGGGTCCCAGATGATTTGGCCTACAACTCCCAGAAATCACTGCCAATTTACCAGCTGTTAGGACTTCTGGGAGTTGAAGGCCAAAACATCTGGGGACCCACAGGTTGAGAACCACTGCTTTAGGGCTTTGCAGCCTGTTATTATGGTAGATGAAAGAAAAGGCAAGGACAGGAGAATTTTCTTCAGAGCCAGGAAAAGTAATATTTTGGATTTCTAGGAACCCAAAGACACCACAGCCAGGGACACAGTAGGGGCCAAGTTTGTTGAGGGATTCTGATCACCTACAAAGTCATTTTCCCAAGTTCTGGTCTCAGTTAAATTTCAAGGAAAACATTCACTGCCCCATTCCCAACCTATATGACTTGTCCCATTCAGACAGCCATTTAGTGTAGAATGAAGATGGGTAGAGTGGGTCCATAAAGCAGCCAGCTTGCTCTGGAGAAATCACTAAATCAGTTTTTGTGCCCAGCATTTCTTTGGCAATTATATGCTAAACCTGCATTGACTTGTAAATTGAGTATTTGGCACAGAACCATTTTTAAGAATGCGTTCAGTAGTGCTGTTTGTTTTCTGGATCAACTCTTAGGAAATTTGATTGGTAAATTAGGCCTTTAGAGAAAAGTGGGTGGAGTAATTTTCAAAAAATTGATAACATCGTCCTTTTCTTTCCAAATATTATTTCCACCTCTTTTTCTTTTTTTGAGATATGAGATGGGATGGGATGGTTAACAGTTGTTTAAGAATGAAGGTTGCAATCCTCTGTACAGGAAGCTGCTTGTAAGTTCCATTGGACACTGTGGAATATACTTCCTATGAACATTAATATGATTTCATGACAGAAACACTTTATGCTGTGTGTAGAGACTGATATATATTGGACTTGTTAAGGAGGTGAGCAACATGTTGAATATCTCATAGCTCACCTCTTATCTCAGCCATGGACACAGAAGGTGGCTCTTGGCTAACCATTGTCAGGCCCTCCTCTACAATTGATCTCCCTTGCAATGCTGTTGTAAAGATTATCATGACGTTTTCTGGGGAAGTGCCATTGTTTTTTCAAGCATCAATTTAAATAAATGCTAAAGGTGGTTTGCAAACTCACAAAGCAATTTTGTACATTCTTTTTTAGAAGTAAAGGCCATTATTTTCAATAAAGCTTACTTGAACATATATAACTCTCTAAATCCCTGCATTTTGTGGCAGCTGTAAAGGCATTTTTCCCAGATAAAATTAACATGTGATTCTGCAAAGGAAGGGAGAAATGTTCTTATCTGTCTCTCATTTGTATTTGTTCGTGCAAATGCAAACTTCCTTCTTCAGCAGAGATCTCAGGCACAACATATGGTGTTCAGTGCTGCTCATTTTCTGTTGTACTTTTCGCTGTCATCCAGATCTTTGACTTAGGTTTCAGCCTCCATGGCAGCTTGTGGTTTCCATATTGATGGGACAGTGAATCTAGATTTCAGCTCTGTATTTACATGACATGTTATGATTCTGAACCAAATATGCACAAATTGTTCAGCACTCTGGATAGCACATTTGAAGTGCAATCCAGATTTTGCTTGCTTCCTTAGCCAATCCCTCATTGTCTGAGGATGATGGACTTCCAAGTATAGTGTCTTGGTGGTGGATACATAGGTGACTGTAGAGCCCTATTCTTGTCCCACATGTTCTTCCACAGGGAGGATCTTGGTTTCCAGGTGGATGGCAGTTTCGGTCAGGGTTAGCTTGACATGCCTTCCTCTTGGCATGTTTCTCCCTTTTGCCCTCCATTCATGCCTCCTCAAATTTCACAGCACTGCTGGTCACAGCTGACCTCCAGCTAGATTGCTCAAAGGCCAGGGCTTCCTAGTTTTCAGTGTCTATGCCATAGTTTTTAATGTTATCTTTAAGCCAATCTTTAAATCTCTTTTCCTGTCCACCTTTTTCTGTTATTGAGTTGGGAGTACAGTAACTGCTTTGGGAGACATTGATTGGGCATTCAGACAACATGGCCAGTCCAGCAGAGTTGATGGGGTAGGAGCATTGTTTCAATGCTAGTGGTCTTCGCTTCTTCCAGCACGCTGACATTTGTTTGCCTGTCTTCCCAAGAAATTAGCAGGATTTTTCAGAGGCAACGCTGATAGAATCATTCCAGAAGTTGAATGTGACATCTGTAGACAGTCCATGTTTCACAGTCATATAACAGGGTTGGGAGGACAATAGCTTTATAAAGAAGCACCTTGGTCTCCTTATGGACATCCCGGTCCTCAAACACTCTCTGCTTCATTTGGAAAAATGCACTCACAGAGCTCAGGTGTTGTTGTATTTCAGTGTCAATGTTGACTTTTGTGGAGAGGTGGCTGCCAAGGTAGTGGAAATGGTCAACATTTTCTAACTTAAACACCATTAAGCTGTATTTTTGGCATTGCAGAGAGATTGGCTGGTGACTGCTGGAAAAGCACTTCGGTTTTCTCAGTGTCCAATGAGAGGCTGAGCTTCTCATGTGCTTCTGCAAAGGTGTTTAGAGTGGCTTGTAGGCCTTCTCCTGAATGCGCACAGACTACATTATCATCAGCATATTGGAGTTCTTTAACAGATGTTATTGTGACGGTTTTGACAGACCCAGAATGGATTTTGGATTTAACTAGAACTTCTGAATGGATAGGATTGTGCTGTTAAGTTCTTGGGAATACATGAAACAGAAAAAAATATATTGCCTTCTACTTACTGTATATCTAGCCCTTCCAGAATTTTACAAGTACATAGTGAATCCTTAACTTGATGGATTCTAGTATGGCAACCAGCAGCCTTTTTCAATGTGCCTTTGAATCTTTAAAAACATGCAGTAAACAACAGGAACATAAATACTGACTTCACCAAACAATTCAGCCAGTAACATCCATTGTGGCTTTGATTAACTTCCATTTGAAACTCATCATTGAAATGGCTCTTTCTCAGAAATCAACCTCATATGGAGAACAGTGAGAAATCTGGGCTTATCTTTAGATTGTTTTCCCAGTCAGAAAATAAGACTGAACTATTTCTCATCATCCACATATTAACTGGCTCCTTGCCAAAGGGATACATCTGCTGCCCAGCCTTAGCAAGCTGCCATTAACTTCTCTGAGCTTTCTGAATGACTGAAAGGTTTCAAAGGTTGCATTAGGCTTTGTATGCCATAGGCCTAATTTCAAATAGCAACTTCTTTTCTTTGCAAAGACACCGAACAATGTGGAAGAACAGTTTGGGATACATTAGCTCACAATACACTTCTTTTGGAAACTGGGTTTCCAAGTGGTGAGCTTCAGATTGCTCTGGGCATAGTCTTGCACACAACTGCAACAAAACAAAACACAACAAAACATAGGGGTAACCCTCCCTCCCTCTCTTCCTCATCTCCCAACAAATTGCCAGTGGGCAGTGCCATTCAGATTTCAAAGCCTACTGACTGGCATGCACTAGAAGAGGTTAGAATGTCACATGTGTCTTCAAGTTGTTTACCTATTTATAATGCTCTTATACATTTGAAGGGTTTTCTTAGGCAAGGACTACTTAGAGGCAATTTTCTCTTTTCCCCTCTAAAATAAAGGCTGCAGTAGTTAGTATACTTTGGCAGTCTTTCATCCAAGCATTACTAACCAGGGCAGACCCTGCAAATTTCCCAAGTCAGATCTTTAGGGTATTTAGGGTATTAAGGCTGGTTATATGCCTCCCAAACCAAGAAGAAATGTATTTCCTAGGCTCTGCCTTAAAGTTAGATGACTCTCTTCATAAAAATATTAATTCTTCACTCACAACAACATACTCACAACAACCTGTGGCGTTGTGCCACTGGCTCTGTGAGCCGCCGCGAGCCCCCGGGAGTCGGCGGCGAAGAAGCCCCAATAAATAAATAAAATAAATAAATAAATATCTCCATTTGGTTTACCACACCAGGATGACCATGTAGAATAGATATTACCAAAGGGAGGACATGTTTTAAATAGCTGGGATACTGTTTTCTCTTGTTGAGAGCTGGCTTGAGTTTTCTGAAAGAAAAGTGCGGTAAACAAGGTTTAAATAAAGCAATATTGAGCAAGTTTAAATCCAGATATTCTATGTACCTGAATTTTGATTGGTGGCGGTCTCTAAGAACTAATATCACACGGGCAACAACAGAGGAGCCAGTGTCACTCCCAACTCCTCACACACATCTTTTGATGACTCATACCTTTATGTTTCAGTGCAATGGAAATGAGGTTGTGCCACTTGTGGTGGGTATTTCATTTCATTTTTATCTCGATTAGGAAGTTTTTAGCATGTGGGGAAAATAAACATCCCCATCTGCTGTGCTTTTAAGCTGATTTGGCTAGTGTTTGAGGGGGAAATCACTCCCTCCCCATCAGCATTAAGTTTTAAAAGGATTTGAGGGTCATTGGCGCTTACCATGGATTTTTCAAGGACTGCAAAAGTGGGGCTCAGCCCCTCTGAAAAACTCTGACAACCTCTGGGCAACACATTGGTCACCCCAAACTAAAGGATTTATACTGTATTGACATCTTTTACTAGAACCATGCTCACTCAGGAAGATCTCATCTATGTTTAATACTTTGAGAAGTTGAGATTTGGATAGAACAAGAAAGAAAATGTTGCTTGATCCACATTAATCATTTAATAATTAATATTTGTGCTAATTAATCATAATTATTAATGAGAAACTACTAGTGAATTATAATCAGAAATTAATAATTAATTATAGATTTAATTAATAATGATATTGTTAATTGGTACTATTATTTCCCAATATTTATTATTATTGAATTGATTAGTCACTGATTAATTATAAATATTTATGTTATATAGTCTCCATTAATCTTTTATTAATATTAGCTCCTTCCAAATGCTTTCAGTAAAAACTGTATGCCAAAGCATTAGTGCTGAAGAGTCAGCAAATAAGGAGTGATCCCTGCCCTGATATTATTCCCAAAGAACATTTATTTGATTTGTGTTTTAAATATCCTGGGCCAGATGCATACAAGATGCAAAGCAAAGATCCATGGATCATTATATTTGCATGTGGGACGTTCTCCTTAGCATTTTGCTTTTCAGTGGATAATGAGATGGATATGGTGGTTAATGTGAAGAACAGGGAAATTTGGCAGGTGTGCGTGTGCATGAAAGAAATGCTTGCACTGAAAATGTTAATAATAATAATAATAATAATCTTTATTTATACCCTGCCACCGTCTCCCCAATGGGGATTTGGGACAGCTATGCAATGGGGGGGAAGATAGCAACAGGCTATATGAAACGTTATGCGACAAATAAAGTAACAGTGAATGAGTATAAATGCATATATATTGTGTCACAACATCTTAAGCACGAAACATGGTCATGGAGAGATCATATAAGCATCATAAATACATAGCATGGTGAGTACCAATACAAAGCACAATGAAAATAATAATGGCGGTGAGCTCGCTGATGGAAACGGCGCGAGCTAAGACGCCAGGCTCCGGCGAGGAGAGGCGATGATGGTAACAGCAGGCCCAGGTCCCCGACGCTGTCTCAACCCACAAAGTTCACAAAGTTCACAAATGAAAATAATGATAGGCACAATCTCACAGATGTAATGTCCGGGTGGGAGGGAGCGTCCAAGGGCCGACGAAAGGGTCTTGCGCGCCTTCGTTTCGCCCCCGTAGGGGCTTCCTCAGGGCCAGGGGCGGGGCCTGAATGACGTAATCGCGTGAGCGTCCTCACGAAGTCATGGCACTAGAGTTATGATAATACAGAGTGACAAGACTGCAAACATCATCGAGCAATTCCACTATAATTACAACAAACGCTATCTACAAAAGGGAAACAGCATGGGGAATGGGAAAAAAACATCTTAGCAAGCTAACATTGTATATAGAGGCTGGTAGAAGTGACATACCACAGCAGAGGACAACGGGAGCACCGCAGAAGTAGGCAGTATCAACCGACACTGGGCTGGAGGCCCCGAGGTTGAATAGCAGGGCTCTTAAATAGTGTGATACACAGGTGTGTGTTATATGAGTAATTCACTGACGGATAATTTATCGTTTAAACCACTAGGGGTCTCTGTGTTTAGGGAAATTATCCATTTATTTTCTAGACGAAGAAGGGTCTTTTTTATGTCAGAGTGAGGCTGTGGGTGTATCTTATCCAAGACAGTAACAGTGAAGTTATCATATCTTGGGTTACATGTTTTGAAGTGCATGTAAAGCACTGAGTTATCATACCCTGTATGGAAGCGAGATCTGTGTTCGCACACCCTAGTCTTCAATTCTCTTGTCGATAAACCGACATAGAGACCCCCGCAACACCCACAAATTAAACAATATATTATGTTTTTTGATTACATGTGGCCCATGTATTGATCTTGTGTATCTTGTTGTTTGTGGGGTTTTGGATCTGAGTTAAAGGAGAGATGTGTCTGCAGATACTACATCTGCCGCATTTCTTAACGCCATGAGGTAGGGGATAGAAGGGGGAGGAATCAAGCATATGGTCTTTGGAGTGTACAAGTAGGTCTCTGAGATTCTGTGATCTCTTGTATGCGATAAGTGGTGGATTTTCTAGTCCCGGAATGGAACTTACCAGGGGCCAAAAGTTAGTAATGATTTTTTTAATATTACTCGAATGAGGTGATAAAGTCAATGGCCAGATGACCCTGGAAGGCGATGTTTTTGCTCTGGGAGTTAATAATTGGTTCCTAGGTGTATTAGTTGCTCGGTGGAGGGCCGAATTCAACACCCTGTCCGGATAACCCCTGCGTTTTAGATTATCAAGAAAAAGATGGGCATCATGGGTAAAGTGGTGCGGGAAGGAAGAGTTTCTTTTTAGTCGTATCAGAGAGGAGTAAGGTAAGTTGTTCTTAAGGTGGTGGGGGTGAAATGAGGAGTAATGGAGGAGGGAGTTGGTGTTTGTGGGTTTAGAGAAATTTCTCACTTTTATTTGATTGTTGTGAGTAAAAATGGTTAAATCAAGAAAATTCACCTCCTCTGTACTACACTCAAAAGTAAAAGTCATGTTGGGGTGCCAGTTATTCATCCAATCTTGGAAGTCCCCCATGTTGGTTTGTCCATCCACGATACACAGGATGTCATCAATGTATCTAAAGAAAAATTTAATATGTCCCGAGAAGTGGGCATGTTCCTCTGAGAAAAGATATGTGTCTTCTAAAGATCCCACAAAGATGTTAGCCACCGTGGGGGCAAGGGCCTGACCCATTGAAATTCCCCCCACTTGCAAATAATATTGGTCTCTAAATTGAAAATAATTATAATCAAAAACGAGATCGATAAGATCCATGAGGTAGGCCGAAGATGGCCGGTGGGGCGTGGGTCTCCTGTCAAGAGTGTTGTGAATAATATGTCGAGCTTCATCGCAAGGGATATTAGTGTATAAAGACGCAATGTCCGCGGAAATGAGAATGTCAGAGGGCAAAATAGAAATACCTTCAATCTTATTAATCAAATCTCTGGTGTCTTTAATATATGTGGGTAATCTTTGGGCAAAAGGTTGAAGTATAGTATCCAGGAAAATCCCAAGAGGTTGTAATAAACTGTCGGTGGCAGCCACGATGGGTCTGCCTAACGGGGGCCTGGTGGCCTTGTGTATTTTTGGTAGTAAATATAGATGCGGGATGCTCGGATGGTGATTCACCAGAAATTCAGCTTCTTGGTTGGTCAATTGGCCATTGAGGAGACCATCTTGGATAACATTATAAATGGTTTTGGAGAATTTTAGGGTAGGGTCTTGGGGCAGTGTTCTATAATATTTTGGATTTTCTAGTTGGGATAATGCTTCCTTGTAGTAATCACTGCGTTCCCAAATGACGACCGAACCTCCTTTGTCAGCTGGCTTGATAATGACCTGTGGGTGGTTCCCTAGTTCCTTGAGGCGTTTAATGTCATTGTGGCTGAGGTTCGGGTGTCTCCTATCATGTCGGTGGTCAATGGCCTGAACCTGTTGGAGGACTGTTTTTTCAAAAATTCTAATGTTATCTGATATTATAGGAGGAGTAAAATTGCTCTGGGTCCTGATCCTAGAAGCTATATAGCGATCACTGGGCGTATCTTTGAAGTGTTCCTTGAGGCGAATAGTGCGAAATAAAGTGGCTAAATCGGTGCGAATATTAACAGCCGAACAATTGGGAGTGAATACATACGATAAACCTTTATTTAACAGAAATTTGTCATGCTCCGATAGTGATAACTGGGACACATTGACAACTAAGTCCCCTTCTTTCTTCCCCGTCCCTTGGGAAAATTTTGCATTTGTGGTTGAGGATTGGGAGAGCGGGAGGTAGATGGTACATTCGACTGTTTTTGGCTTCTCAGTGTGTATTTTTGTGAATTGCCTGAGTTGGCTGAGGAGTCAGAAATCGCTCCTGGGTCGTCAGAAAGATTGCCAGAGGCAAGAGACTCTCTTGAGTTAAATCTCACTTGTCTAGGCCCGGGTCTGTAATAGGAGTTTTGATAGGTCCATTTATAAACTCTGTTGTTGCTGTAGTCTATCTCATCTCTTTTAAATTTGTTTATTTTATAATCTCTAATTTCTTTTTGTAGTTTGTCACATTGTAATTTAATAGAGTCCAAATCTCGAATGGGTAATGCGACCTCTGTGTGGGCCTTGAGAGAATCAATGTCCTCATCAAGGGTCCTAAGTTCTACCAAAAATACACAAGGCCACCAGGCCCCCGTTAGGCAGACCCATCGTGGCTGCCACCGACAGTTTATTACAACCTCTTGGGATTTTCCTGGATACTATACTTCAACCTTTTGCCCAAAGATTACCCACATATATTAAAGACACCAGAGATTTGATTAATAAGATTGAAGGTATTTCTATTTTGCCCTCTGACATTCTCATTTCCGCGGACATTGCGTCTTTATACACTAATATCCCTTGCGATGAAGCTCGACATATTATTCACAACACTCTTGACAGGAGACCCACGCCCCACCGGCCATCTTCGGCCTACCTCATGGATCTTATCGATCTCGTTTTGATTATAATTATTTTCAATTTAGAGACCAATATTATTTGCAAGTGGGGGGAATTTCAATGGGTCAGGCCCTTGCCCTCACGGTGGCTAACATCTTTGTGGGATCTTTAGAAGACACATATCTTTTCTCAGAGGAACATGCCCACTTCTCGGGACATATTAAATTTTTCTTTAGATACATTGATGACATCCTGTGTATCGTGGATGGACAAACCAACATGGGGGACTTCCAAGATTGGATGAATAACTGGCACCCCAACATGACTTTTACTTTTGAGTGTAGTACAGAGGAGGTGAATTTTCTTGATTTAACCATTTTTACTCACAACAATCAAATAAAAGTGAGAAATTTCTCTAAACCCACAAACACCAACTCCCTCCTCCATTACTCCTCATTTCACCCCCACCACCTTAAGAACAACTTACCTTACTCCTCTCTGATACGACTAAAAAGAAACTCTTCCTTCCCGCACCACTTTACCCATGATGCCCATCTTTTTCTTGATAATCTAAAACGCAGGGGTTATCCGGACAGGGTGTTGAATTCGGCCCTCCACCGAGCAACTAATACACCTAGGAACCAATTATTAACTCCCAGAGCAAAAACATCGCCTTCCAGGGTCATCTGGCCATTGACTTTATCACCTCATTCGAGTAATATTAAAAAAATCATTACTAACTTTTGGCCCCTGGTAAGTTCCATTCCGGGACTAGAAAATCCACCACTCATCGCATACAAGAGATCACAGAATCTCAGAGACCTACTTGTACACTCCAAAGACCATATGCTTGATTCCTCCCCCCCTTCTATCCCCCTACCTCATGGCGTTAAGAAATGCGGCAGATGTAGTATCTGCAGACACATCTCTCCTTTAACTCAGATCCAAAACCCCACAAACAACAAGATACACAAGATCAATACATGGGCCACATGTAATTCAAAAAACATAATATATTGTTTAATTTGTGGGTGTTGTGGGGGTCTCTATGTCGGTTTATCGACAAGAGAATTGAAGACTAGGGTGTGCGAACACAGATCTCGCTTCCATACAGGGTATGATAACTCAGTGCTTTACATGCACTTCAAAACATGTAACCCAAGCTATGATAACTTCACTGTTACTGTCTTGGATAAGATACACCCACAGCCTCACTCTGACATAAAAAAGACCCTTCTTCGTCTAGAAAATAAATGGATAATTTCCTAAACACAGAGACCCTAGTGGTTTAAACGATAAATTATCCGTCAGTGAATTACTCATATAACACACACCTGTGTATCACACTATTTAAGAGCCCTGCTATTCAACCTCGGGGCCTCCAGCCCAGTGTCGGTTGATACTGCCTACTTCTGCGGTGCTCCCGTTGTCCTCTGCTGTGGTATGTCACTTCTACCAGCCTCTATATACAATGTTAGCTTGCTAAGATGTTTTTTTCCCATTCCCCATGCTGTTTCCCTTTTGTAGATAGCGTTTGTTGTAATTATAGTGGAATTGCTCGATGATGTTTGCAGTCTTGTCACTCTGTATTATCATAACTCTAGTGCCATGACTTCGTGAGGACGCTCACGCGATTACGTCATTCAGGCCCCGCCCCTGGCCCTGAGGAAGCCCCTACGGGGCGAAACGGCGCGCGCAAGACCCTTTCGTCGGCCCTTGGGCGCTCCCTCCCACCCGGACATTACATCTGTGAGATTGTGCCTATCATTATTTTCATTTGTGAACTTTGTGAACTTTGTGGGTTGAGTCAGCGTCGGGGACCTGGGCCTGCTGTTACCATCATCGCCTCTCCTCGCCGGAGCCTGGGCGTCTTAGCTCGCCGTTTCCATCAGCGAGCTCACCGCCATTATTATTTTCATTGTGCTTTGTATTGGTACTCACCATGCTATGTATTTATGATGCTTATATGATCTCTCCATGACCATGTTTCGTGCTTAAGATGTTGTGACACAATATATATGCATTTATACTCATTCACTGTTACTTTATTTGTCGCATAACGTTTCATATAGCCTGTTGCTATCTTCCCCCCCATTGCATTGTTGATTTATGTGGAACAGCCTTCCCTTTTACGATTTGGGACAGCTAGACAGCTATAGTTCTGTATTCTTTCCATTTATGCAAAGGCATGTCTGTCAGGTGCACATTAAGCTTTGGAGACCTTTTTACATTAACAGAGAACAATTGTGTTTAATGGGAACAGTTCAGAAACATAGAACCAGATATGCTTAAAGACCTTAAAAGTGTCTCTCATGGCTTTAAGGAATAGATGCACCACTAATGTTGGGTAGGCATATTCATCATATTCTTTGGGGACTGTTTGGTCCTAAAGAGTTATGATAAAAGACACTGCAACACTGGCAATACTATGTTTGGGGATTTTGGAAGCTGTAATCGAAAAATAAACTAACATAGATAAGAGAAGATACTGTGTAGCACTGGCAGTGCTGTGTCTGGGGATTATTGAAATTGTAGTCTAGATGTAGTCTAGACACCCTACATGTGTCTAAACTTTGACACATGTAGGGTGGGACAACTGTTCTCATGCATGTCTACTTAGGTACTGGTTCAATATCCCTGCCACATAGTCCTTTCTTGTTTAGAAGTGCGGTGTGCAGGCATAAAAGGACAGGGCCTTTTCAACTGTAGCACCATGATCCCTTCAGGGACAGACCTGTTTTAGGAAAGTGGCAATTGTGTATCATTTATTGCATTTTGTCTGATATTTCTATTTTTTGTGCTCTTCCTCAACCATCTTGTTATGAAGCCTTTAGGAGCATAAGCTGTGAAGTCAAGTTAATTCTATTATTATCACACATAGTGGCCTGAGATGTGGGAGAGCCAGTTTTCATTACCTACTGCTCTAAAGAACTCAGACTGTCACTCTCTTCAAGCCTGACCTACATCACAGGGTTGCAATGAGGATAAAACAGGGGGAAGAGCTGAACCAGTAACTAATAGCTACTGCTGCTATCACTAAATCTTATAATATTTGTATATGACCTAGCTTGTACCTATGGGATTCCTTAGTTTAAAAGTTTTTATAGAATACAGCTTGAATTCATCATCCAGTGAAAAACCCTACATAACAAAAGACCTGTACTGATTTGTATAGTACTTCATACAAGTATGAAGCATTTTATATGATCCTAGCCAACCCCTGCCACACATTGCTGTGGCCCAGTCTGTGTATATGTGCTTTATGTGTGTATATATGTTTATATTTGTGTGTGTATGTGTATATATGTGTGTTTGTGTATATATGTGGTTTTGCGCATGTGTGCTGTGGCCCAGTATGTGTATGTGTGTTTTGTGTGTATATATGTATGTATATGTGTGTGCATGTATATTTGTGTAGATGTGTATATATGTGTGTTTGTGTATATATGTGGTTTTGCACATGCATTGTAATGAATTTTTTTGTTTTTTGGCTTTTTAAGTCTCTTCTGTGTTTTTCTGTGTTTTTCTGAGTGATGGTCACTCATTGGCCTGATAGGTATATTGTGTGCAAATTTGGTGTCAATTCGTCTAGTAGTTTTTTAGTTATGTTAATCCCACAAACGAACATTACATTTTTATTTATATAATGTCTTAATAATCCTTATAGTAGAGTGAGAGTAATGTGACTTCTACATATTGTTAAACTGCAAGACCTAGTAGCACTAAGCAGTGTAGTCAAGGAGGGATGATGGGAATTGAAATCCATCAACATCTGGAGGAATGGCACAAATCTTACAGTAATCTTGTAATGCTGACCCAATGCTGAATTTATAGTTATTTGTTTATTCAGTTGTCATCCTGCTTTCCTCCCAGAACAAGAACAAGAAAGAAAGGCTATGTATGTGACAAGTAGGTTGTATTTCTTTTGCCACAATCAAAACAAAACAGTAAAAAGGCAAAGTGTGAAAGCTACTTTGCCTTTCATCTGTCCTACTTTTGAATAGGGAACAGAGTGATTCTGACTCTATAGTATGATGAATAATGGTCTTTTTCATCTTAGGCAGCAGTTCAGATTCTCAAACTTTCAATTTGTTGGTTCAGGGCCAGACTACACATTTTGGTAGACATTGCTGACTCAGATGATTCATCCTCCTCAAATGCAATTGCTCTTCTTTGGATAATGATTATGGTGTGAGATGCCAGAGCCAGTGATTGTTTGCTTCTTCTTTGCAGCTGGATGTAGGGGTGAGAGAGAGAGAGGGGGGGGGGCTATATTGGAGCATTAATATCTCATTTCATTGTTCACTGATCTTAATTGAGTAGAGGTTAAGGGTTAGTATTAGGATAATGGAAATCTTTGGACATATTAAAGAAAATGCTTGTAGAGCACTGGGTTTTGCAAATGACTGGAAAAAAAACCTTTATGTTATTGCTGGCATTGATCTCACACAGCTATAGATAGTGTAGGTGCATCTGCACTTTAGAATTAATGCATTTTAACACCACTGTAACTCTCCTGGCTCAATGCTATGGAATCATGGGAGTTGTAGTCTGGAGAAGCACCAGCACTCTTTGATAGAGAAGGCAAAGACCTCATAACATCACAACTCCCATGATTCCACTGCATTGAGCCATGGCAGTTAATGTGGTGTCAATCTGCCTTCATTCTACAATATCAATGCACTCTGTGTTTCACCTTTTCAGAAAGTTGGCAATTGCACCCCCTCTAGTTATTGTTCTTGTCAGGGAATGGGGGTGAGTTGAATCTAGGCTCCTTTTAAACTGCTAATCAGTGTAATGAACAATTTCCTTAAAAGCTATGCATTAATTCCTCCCTTTAAATCAGAGTAATGTCTTTGATTTAATAAGCCACCCTGGAAAGCATTTTTGTGACTGGAGAGTGCAATAAAATGCTTTAATTTATGGCAAGGAATGCTTTATAACCTAGAGGCTGTGTTTAATTCCAAAGAATTTTCCTGAGGTTTGAGAATTATCACAGAGTGACACCTTCCACTGGAAAAAGTGCAAGAGACAGAAGGCTAAAGTAGACAAGTCCTGCTCAATATGATCTCTTTCACATACACATATTTGCATATGTACATAATACACTCATTCTCTCTCTCATTCTCTCTCTCTCTCTCTCTCTCTCTCTCTCTCACACACACACACACACACACACACACACACACCACACACATGTGATTCCATTGGATGGAGCCATGGCAATTAAATTAGGTAAAACGTAAAGGTTTTCCCCTGACATTAAGTCCAGTCATGCCTGACAGTTGGTGCTCATCCCCATTTCTAAGCTGAAGAGCCAGCATTGTCTGCAGACACCACTAAGGTAATGTGGCTGGCATGACTACATGGAGTGCCATTGCCTTCCCACCGGAGTGGTACCTATCGATCTACTCACATTTGTATGTGTTCAAACTGCTAGGTTGGCAGAAACTGGGGCTAACAGCAGGAGCTCACCCCACTCCCTGAATTCGAACCTGCGACCTTTCAGTAAGCAAGTTCAGCAGCTCAGTGGTTTAACCCACTGCGTCACTGGGGGCTCTATAATTAAAGTGGGACCAAAGTGTTATTATTGTGTTGTTCAAACTCTTTCTTCAATCTAGATTCTTGAGACTCTCTTTTTTTAGTGTCAGGAGTGACTTGAGAAACCAAAAGTTCCTTCTGCTGTGAGAGAATTGGCCATCTGCAAAGATGTTGCCTAGGGCAGTGTTTCCCAACCTTTTTTGAGTCGCGGCACACTTTTAACATTAAAAAAATCCGGGGGCACACCACCAACCAAAATGACACAAAATGACACTGTAGCACAGTAAAGAATGGTTGGGGGATGGTGACCTGCTGGGAGCAGCTGCTGGGAGTGCCGAAGCCGGGGGAGGAGCCAGGCCATGCCATACCCCGCCCTGCCCCGCCCTGCCCCCTTCCCCCGGCTTCAGTTCTCCCACAGCTTTGCCAGCCTTGAGGTGGCAGTGGCAAGCCAGCATTGTGTTGGCTCTGCCACCGCTGGTTTGGCACTGCCCCCTCAAGGCTGGCAAAGCTGTGGGAGCGCTGAAGCTGGGGGAGGGGGCGGAGCCAGATCGCTTCATGCCCCGCCCCTCTCCCAGCTTCAGCACTCCCACAGCTTCACCAGCCTTGAGGGGGCAGTGCCAAGCCAGCATTGTGCTGGCTCTGCCACCGCTGGCTTGGCACTGCCCCCTCAAGGCTAGCGAAGCTGTGGGAGTGCTGAAGCCGGGGGGAGGAGGCAGAGCCAGGCTGCGTCATCCCCCCTGGCTTCAGCTCTCTCACAGAGGAGGAGCATGAGCGGTGGATGGGCTTCAGTAGGCGGGGCTCCTCCGCGCGGCTTCAACAAGCAAGGGGCGGGAGTCATGGCGGATTGGAGGCTGGTTGGGGAAACGGCCGAAGGAGGCAGTGCCCGGCCCTTCCTCCTCCTCTCCCAAGCAGCAGCAGTTTGGCAGGAGGAGGGGGGAAGGAAGGGGGGCAGAGAGCTTTTCTCGCAGCACACCTGATGATTGCTCATGGCACACTAGTGTGCCACGGCACACTGGTTGAGAAACACTGGCCTAGGGGACGCCTGGATGTTTGATGTTTTACCATCCTTATGGGAGGCTTCTCTCATGTCCCCACATGGGGAGCTGAAGATGACAGAGGGAGCTCAACCCGCTCTCTCCGGATTTGAACCTTTGACCTTTCAATCAGTAGTCCTGCTGGCACAAGGGTTTAACCTATTGTGCCACCGGGGGCTATTAGATGTTTGCATGTTTGAGAAAATACTACAAAGAATGGAAGCAGAAGCTCTAGAAAACAATATAGAAAGCAGTCCTCACCCTAAACTAGCCACCGAAGTTCAGCTGGAACATATTCATGCCACTCATTGGGCATTGGTACTACAAAGCAGACACAGCTCTTTCAAGCACACCTGCTGCTGTTTATTTGCTTTTCTTCAAAAATAGATCTTTAGCTGCATGAAATAGGATCCACGTCCTGTAGACTAGCTATTTGTTCTCTGGTCTTTTCCTGATATTTAAAAAAGTCTTCCTGGACAAGTATTTCCTTAGTTCCTCCATCTGTTCATTCAGACTTCCCCTTTCTCAGATCAAGAAACCCAACTGCAACTGAAGCACAAACTGATTGGTATGTGAATATTTGTCTGCCACTCTGAGCCCTTGTGTAATCGCTTGAATTCTGCAATCTCATGCTGATTGTAGAGAATTATCAATGTGTGTATATGATTAAGTGATTATCCTTCTTGATTCCTGTTAAATGAGCATTTAAGTGTTATGACCAACTTTCTGTTCTAAAATCAGAATTGGTCAGAGTTTTGTAATGCTATATTATGTATATAATTTATACAAGAAACATGAGTTGGCACTAAATATTCTCCACTGATGACTTTGGAGTCTATCACTTTAACAGTACGTGTATAGGTGTGCCTTCAAGTGCCTTGTTGATATAAAGTAGCCTCATGGATTTCATAGGGTTTTCTTAGCAAAGAACTAAGAAGTTGTTTTGCCTCTGAATTTAGCCTACTGCACCTGATATTTGTTGACAGTCTTCCATTGATATACCAAATGGGACTGACCCTAATGAACTTTCAAGATAAGATGAGATATGATCTGTTGACATGGTCCACTTTGATTTCAAAGAAAATATAGATGTAGATAATTATATATGCAACTTGAAGACTAGGTCTTTATGTTGCAGTTATTGCAGGAAAAAACTAGTACTACATTGGTATTTTGTGCAGTAAACATGTAAAATTGGAGTTTGAGCAGGGTAGCCAGACATGCGTGCTTGCACAGATTTTTCCAGATATAGGTCCACAGTTTTCCCATTTTTCTGAGAAGCACTGATGTTGGTTGCCACAATCATAATATATGAAGCTGCCTTATCTGGTGGCTTTCAATTTGGCCACTTTCTTGGAGATTAATCTTCATAGGAGTGCTTTCTCTCTTAGCAAGTAATTCCCTCGGATTACGTTCATTTTTTACTCTGCCCTGCCTGGACTGTTTCCCTCTGTCCATGGTGCTCACATGCTTCAGCAAATAGTTCGCTGACATCTTGTACATCTGGAATCATTTACCTAATTCCACAATCTTTGAATCAAGGGTGATAAATCAAACTCCCCTACAAACATTTCCCAGCTCAGATGTTCTACAAAAGCAAACATTGGAGCTGATTCATATAACCACACAGCTGTTTTAGAACCAAAGAATAGTAAAGCTATGTGTTTCTTCAAAACTGTTTGCCTTGGTACACAAAAACATCTCAACTTTGTTATGCTAGTGTATGGGAGAAAGATTTGTGATGAAAGTTGCATAGTTGCAAATGATGAGCAGCAATATGCAAATGCCTCTCACATGGAGTAGCCCTAACCATAATTTGGAAATTGCATGTTTGGAGGCTACAGTTCTCAGATTATGTCCCAGGTAGTTCATCAAAAAGGGGTGGGGGGTGGCTTCCTGCATAAGTGTTATATCTTCACAATTGGACTTATGTATGTGGGAATTGGAATCTGATATATCCATAATGTCTGTATTCAAAAGAGAACTGCTTTATGGAGAGGAACTGGCAAAGTGACTGATACCCATTGGGACCAATGCAGCATAGCAGTGGTTCCCAACCTTTTTTTTTTAAACTAGGGACCACTTTGACCAGGGACTACTCTCCAACATTAGTACTAAAAGGGCTACAAATCAGTTTTTGCTCAACTTCAGATTTGGTTTGGTTATTTGGGGTGTTGATTCAGAAAATTGTACTGGATAGACCACATTAGCTCTAGTTTCTGATACAGAACATATGCCATCCAGTAGTCATCATCTGCTCGCCAACAGAAAACTATATTTAAGAATCTAGAGCTGATGTGTTAATCTTTTGTGGGTAGTCAGCCTCTCTCCTCCTGACATCCCTGTTGCCTTGACACTATAAGAGGGTTTCATGAGACCAGTCGCTCTCATTACCATATGGTTTTGAGGCAACGGTGTAGCAATGGTGAGGCTGCAGACCACATTTTCATTCTTGGGGAACACAGGTGGTCCATGGACCATATGTTGGGAACCACTGCACTACAGGATAATTCCAAGGCACCCGATAATTTCCATCTGTGCCTTGAAGCCGTTACTGGATGGCTGCGAGCCAGTAGGTTGAAGGTGAATCCAGCTAAGACGGAGATCCTGTGGCTGGGTCGTCCGGGCGGGGTGGAGATCCAGCTTCCTCCCCTGGATGGCGTGATGTTATGTCCGTCATCTGCAGTTAAAAGTCTTGGTGTCACCTTGGACTCTCGACTGACGATGGAGACGCAAATCTCCACTGTCAGTCAAGTTGCCTTCTTTCACCTCCGTCAGGCGAGGAAGCTGGCTCCCTACCTCTCCCGCCATGACCTAGCCACAGTGGTCCAAGCCACGGTCATCTCGAGACTGGACTACTGTAATACTCTCTACGTTGGCCTTCCTCTGTCGGTGATCCGGAAATTGAAGCTGGTCCAGAATGCGGCGGCTAGACTTTTGGCTGGCGCTCCGGCGACCGCCCATATAACACCTGTCTTGCAGGAGCTGCACTGGTTACCAGTGGAACACCAGATCACCTTCAAAGTATTGGTTCTGAGCTTTAAGGCCTTAAACGGTCTGGGGCCAGCGTACCTTAGGAACCGCCTTATCCCATACTGTCCCGCTAGGTCACTACGTTCTGAGGTGGGCCAACTACTGGAGGTGCCCAGCGTCAAAATGTATCATCTGATGTCCACAAGGCGGAGGGCCTTTTCCATAATCGCTCCGACATTGTGGAATGCACTGCCCTCCGGAGTCCGTGTCCTTACGGATTTAGCTGTATTCCGGAGGGCATGCAAAACCCTACTGTTTCGACAGGCCTTCGGGTGCTAATGTTAAGATGGGTGGGCACCTGCCTTCCGTGTTCTGCATCTCATATTGATGTACTATTGTGTTCATAGTACTGTGTGCTTATTGCGCTGAGTGTTTTTATTGTGTTTTTATGCTGTTTTATTCTGTTTAATTTTGCATTTTGTGTAAGTCGCCCCGAGCCACCCGGGAGTGGCGACTCACAAGTTTAAATAATAAATAAAATAAATAAGGATCTCTGCACGATGGGACCAATGCACATCTGTGTTTATGCACATTGTTTTTGTTGTGCATCAGGACACTAACTAAAGGGTACCGATAGCATTGGTATAGCCCTGTTATGCTCCTGTGCAATTCACTAACAGCTTTCCTTATCTCTTTTGCTATGTAGCTAAGTATATATAAAGTTACATTACACAGTTGATATGGGTTTTCAGCTAATGTTTCCAACTCTGACCTCTGTGTGGTTTGGATTTACCATTATCTAGCTGCTACTAATGAATTTGCCTACAGAGAGCAAACTGCAAGATTCAATTGCAACACATGTACTCAAGATATAACCCAACTGAATGGAAATACTTTATCCTTGTTGATGCATTGATTCTTCTGATTGATTACATTTTGTCTACTTATCCTTGCCTACTAAATAGATTCATAGAATGTCTATACACTCCACTTCCTTAATTTCATTTGAATTCTTGAATAATTAATTGAAATAAAACCTGTTTAAAAATTCAGATGGGAAATGAAGTTGCTTCTCTGTTGTGGTTGATAACTTCAATTACCAAATCTAACTTGTCAAAAAGGCAGGTAATAGTACAACTAGGGAGTGTAGAAGGGAGGGAAGGAGAAACAAAGGAACTGGGATGTTTATATGAATATAATGGTTTAGGTACCAAGAAGGAAAGTAACCAAGCAGTAAAGAACAGTGTGTGACCCTAGTAAAATGAGAGCATAGGTCTTTGAGGTAATCTCAGATTGTATGTAATTTATTGGTATCCAAGAAGGCAGGGGAGAGGCCATTTCATGATCAACACCTCTGTATTATAGAATGTATACCACAGAAAATGAGTCAAAAGAGAATGTAGACAGTGACTTCTGATTCTTTACTGTTTTGTTTGGGGGTGAGGTAGTGATGGAAGTAATTCTCTACTCACATACTTATAGTCACATACTTTCTTTTCCTTTCAGTTAATTTTTCCTTATTTCTTCAGTGTTCTATTAAAATGTTCATTACCTTTAGCTATGGCAATCTGAAAGTCACTGATCCCTACCAATTTGAAGCAATACTTCTTGTGAGTTGGATGACTTGATCATATTATAGATCAATGGTTTTCAATCTGTGGGCCCCCAGATGTTTTGAGCTTCAACTCCCAGAAACCCTAACAGCTGGTAAACTGGCTGGGATTTCTGGGAGTTGTGGGCCAAAACATCTGGGGACCCACACATTGAGAAACACTGTTATAGAAGGTTGGAAGAGATGAAGGTGCACCTGGCTCTCATTGAAGGTAACCCAATGCCAGAAATCACCTCAATCATTCAGTGGCATTGCTATTGTTGCTTAGATCCATGCGGACTGTTTTCCTTAGTGTTCTAGGGAAAAATGCCACACCAGTTTATTTCCCAGAGGTTGTCCATTCAGTAGTTCCTGACACCTGTGTTGTTTCTCTTTCTTTTTTTCCCCATAGGCCTGTCTCAGAACAATTGATATCAAGATCCTGCAGCAACTAGTAGCAGTGAATGAGGGCATAGAGGCAGTGAAGTGGCTACTAGAGGAGAGAGGGATGCTGACCAGCCGTTGCAGCAGTCTCACCAGCAGCCAGTATAGCTTAGTAGAGAGTCAAGAGACATCTCGGCGGGGCAGTTGGAACAGCCTTCAGGATCCTAATGACAAGTTGGACAGTATATCTATTGGCAGCTATTTGGATACCCTGGCTGATGATATGGATGAATATGGGCAAGCAGCTTCTGTGGAACCAGTCATGTCATCCACCCCAGGCAGGCCACTGGCTAGAGCTGAACTGGAAAGTTCAAAGGCTGACCTAGACAGAACTCTTCCTGCCAAGAAAGACAAAGAACAAGAGAAAAACAAACCCTACCTTGAGAGGGTCCCTAGCTTGGTTAAAAGCCAAAGTGAGCCAAAGAGACCCACTGTGCAATCACCACCAATGGCTAATGGGCTTCTGAGTAGACAAGTCCCAGGACTGGAGCAGAGCACTGAGGCTAAATTACCTTCAGCAGCTGCAGAGCAGTCAAGCAAAGGCAGCCCAGCAGGAAAATTTGCTAGGAATAGCAAAGCTGACTTGGAGAACTGCATGATCAAAAGCAGGAGGCACTTAGAGTATGATGCCCACTGGCAGTGGGTTCAGTCTCAAGATGATGTGACGTTCTTGTAGCATCCAAGGCCAAGAGCATCCAAGGTCAAGAATGGCAAGCTGAAGGCCTCAAGGCACTAATTGTGAGCACTGTTGGCTATAAGCTATATGTTTCTTGCCAAAAGGTTGTTTTTGACATGGAATACACTGGTGAACAGAAGATATGTATAACACAGATATTACATCAGTCCTTTTTGACATTAATCCTCCACCCAACAAGACCCAAATCTTGTTTCAGATGAAACCTCTACTTTGAAGGAACTATTGGTCTATTGTCACTACATTTGGCAATCTTATGCAGTTAGATTAACTTCCAAATGTTCTGTGGCTGCTGTGTGGTAATCATACATTGCACACCTACATGAGAGTTGTAGGCTGCCGTGGGCATGTTTACCTTAATAGCAGCTGATCACAATAATAGAGTAATTATGGTAATCAGTGCTTTCAGGAGGAGAATGTGTTTGACTACTCCTGTTCACATCACATTTTATTCAGGACTTCGGTTTGGATGAAGGGTTAGTTTTTGACACCATTTCCCTTTTCATCAGTTCAGTTATTATTCAGGATTTATATCCCTTTGCTTAAGATTTCAGTCCTGGGTTTAAAGAAAGGGTGGATTACAATTAAACCAACAATGAAATCTACAAATTCACTTGACACTAAACTCACCATGGAAAACATATTTTCAGTGGCTAGCAGGCCAGTTTCTAAGTTTGGAACTAAGGGCAGTTGAGTGAACATGAGTGTATGTGTGTGCATATGGTTATCATACTGGCCAGAATCCTATTGGTGTCTCAAACATGTGCAAATTTCCCTATGGAAAGCAGAATCTTTATACCACTGACATGTTTAAGAATGTACCAACCAAGAGGGGACTTTACCTTTTACTAATGCCTGCACTTCCTTATTGAATGAACACGAATGAGAATGTAGTCCTTTAATTGTAACTTGGTCATTCTGTGGTTTATGGTCTAGAGCAGGGCTTCTTAAACTTTTCACTTGGCATCCCTTTCTGCTCAAGAAATGTTTATGCCAACCCAGCTATACTGGTGTATAAAATAGGTATAAAAATCAAACATTTACTGATAACAAATCAGCATTTTTATGAAGTCCAGCTGAAGCATCTTCTGCAGAGTCCACTGTAAATACTGTACATCATATTCATGTAAATGTCTAAAACAACCATTATATAACGTTCAGAATTTTTTTAACTGTTCCCAAATTTTTCAAAATTCCAACGTTGCATTAAGGGGACCTCATTTGAGATCAGGGCTGACAGTTTAAGAAGCAGTGGTCTAGAGCATGAAAACTATCAGATACTCATTTTTAAATTAAGCTATAATGAATTCCGTCAACGCATCTGAGTTTAGGAAAGCGGAATAACACAAAAGTGTTTATATATATACTATACAACCTCCTTATTGGCAAACTCAAAATCCATTGTTATATTTACCCATACTCTAAAAAAATCTTTCCTGAAAGTATTTGTGGACCTCTCTAAATCCTTGAGTGTAATTTTATGGTATGCTTCCAACCCAAATATAGTCAAACTATAGGGTTCACTATTGTCTGCAATTTCAGGTATCCACAGTGTGTGTGTGTATGTGTGTTGAAACATACAGGACAGTACTGTCTATATAGATGGGGTATTAAGAAAGCATTTTGATTTCATGGGCTGTTCCAGGTGATTGAAGACTAAACTAGAGATCATGTTAATTGCCTGGCTGCAATTAACGTGGTCAGTTTTAGCAGTGAGCTGAGAAATCATGGCGGCAGCAGACAGAAAGAGGGAGCTTTCCTTTCTTCTCATGCTATGGTCCTGAGCCATCCCAGCTCCAGATATTTCCTTCCTCGGGGAGGAATGGTTTTTTACTATGATTGTGGCACATTCCCTGCAAAGCCTGACTTTACCCACCCAACCCTGCCACGGCTGCTGCTTGAATAGTAATAAAATTATTAAAATAATATTTTAAATTCATCAGGTTAATTGCAATTTCTGACACATCCACTGTGGCCTTGTGTTTTCTTTTTCCTGAATGTTACTTTTGTGGCCTGTTATGGTTTGCCATAATTTGTGACATGAACAATGTCATTTACCTGAAGAATGATATTCAAAAAGTGACTATTTTTTGCAATGGTGGCTGCACTCTTTGATTCATGTCACTTTACATTTCAGTGTTGTATAAGTCCTTGCATCATCTTTTATCTATGCTAACATACTGGCATGTGAGTTTTGGAAGACAAAAAGTTTGCTTGTAGCAATGGTGTGGGCCAGTGTAACTCATGCAAAGAGTATGAGATGTCACAAGCAATATTCTGTCCTGTTGAATTCTAATACACAGTTACATTTCAACAATAAAATAATGTTTTTTTTGCTCCTTTCATTGAACATTAAACTTCTTTGAATCCAGGAGTTTCTTGTAACACTGAGTATTTGCATAATTATTTTCAGTTTTGATCCCATTTATTTGTGCAACCTAGACTGTCCACCCAGAAACATAGAAAAACAGAATTGGTTTGTACCAAACTATTCCAACCTCCTGCTCGTGGAGTAGACCAATGTTTCTCAACCTGGGAGTCGGGAACCCCGGGGGGGGGGTCACAAGAGGGGGGTGACAGAGAACTCTGTGTTTTCTGTTGGTCATGGGGGTTCTGTGTATGAAGTTTGGGCCAATTCCATCATTTGTGGGGTTCAGAATAATAATAACACTTTATTTATATTCCGCCCTTCTCACTCCGGAGGGGACTCAGGGCAGATCACAAGTACACATAGACAGCCAACATTCAATGCCATTTGTATAGACATAAACACAGTACACAGGCAGAAGGAGGATTTTTGTGTCGTGCTAGAGGGGGTGCTGTCGCTTCATCCTCTATGATGAAGAGCTGTCAGGACTTCTGCATTCCAGCACTTTCTGATCTTCTCTTTCTCCACGGCATTGTAAAAAACCTCCCCCGCTTTTTTTAGAGGTACCTAATTTCTCTAATTACAGCTAAAGCTGTTTTCAAACTGCTTAGGTAAACAGTGGGCAGGGCTGACGCTTGGCTGCCCACGCCAACGCGGGGTTCGAACTTGCAACCTTTCGGTTGATAGATCTTTTAGCTGCTGATGATTTAACAGTTGTGCTTAAACCTCCGGCCCTTTGCTCTGTGAATGCTCTTTTATTATAGGTGAACTATAAATCCCAGCAACTACAACTCGCAAATGTCAAGGTCTATTTTACCCAAACTCCATGTTGAGTATATTGAGTATTCGTGCCAAGTTTGGTCCAGATCCATCATTTGAGTTCACAGTGCTCTCTGAGTGTAGGTGAACTACAACTCCAAAACTCGAGGTCAATGCCCATCAAATCCTTCAAGTATTTTCTGTCGGTCATGGGAGATCTGTGTGCTAAGTTTAGTTCAATTCTATATTTAGTGGAGTTCAGAATGCTCTTTGATTGTAGGTGAACTATAAATCCTGGCAACTACAACTCTCAAATGACAAAATATATCCCTCCTAATCCCACCAGTATTCAAATTTGGGCGTATCAAGTATCTGTGCCAAATTTGAACCAGTGAATGAAAATACATCTTGCATATCAGTATTTACATTATGATTCATAACAGTAGCAAAATTACGGTTGTGAAGTAGCAACATTTTTTTAATGGTTCGGGGTCACCACAACATAAGGGGCTGTATTAAGGGGTGATGGCATTAGGAAGGTTGAGAACCACTAGAATAGACAAACTCTCCTGGTGACTACAGGAACTCGTATGCCAAATCCAGACTAAAGGAGCAAGAAAAAGAAAAATAACCTATGTAGAAAATAGCTTTAAATAGTTCAAATAAAGGAACCAGCCTGCGCACCGCACAGACGGCAAGCATAACAATCCATCTATGTTCTCTTCCTATTGTCTCTCTGAAGATGTTCCTTGGTAGGTCCCATTATCAAGGCTATTTTTCTTCCACTGAACTGGTACCACATCCTTGGTGTTTTATTACCAGACTTTTCCCTCCTTTCAATCTACTTCATGCTTACAATGGTCGTGAATCCATTCTGAGCTTTAATCCAAACTTTAAGAAAGCTATTCTAGACCCTGAACCTATTTGGAGAGATAGGGTTCAGCTTTCTTTAAAGTGTGGACTAAAACTCATAATAGATATCAGTGGCAGACACTCCGTCCCGTTATCAGTGGCATCAGCTCCCACCACTCCTTCTATTATCTTGAAATTAACACAGTTGAAATTTAAAATAAAAAGGGAAAACAATATTATTGCATTTTCTGTTTGGCAGGAGTAGGCATGGAAACAGCACCCAGCATGGTGGGACAAATGATAGGGTCCTTGGGTGGGAAGAGCAGGGAGACGCCACACTCTCCAATGAGCTGGTCTTGTTGACAGAATTGTACACATTAGGAGTAAATAGAACTTGGAAAATTGCTTTTGGGAAGTATGATTTCTAGAGTTCCCCTCACACTGGCTCAGGGGTTTTGAGTATTTCAGTTAAAATATAGTGGTTTCAAAGCTCTAGGAATGGTTGGAAAATGTGAAAGTTAGTACCGCATCTCTCAAGCAGAGGGACCAAATTGATTAGGTGGAAGTTGCACAACCACCAACTCAACACCTACCATAAGGTTAAACAGAGAAAAGATGTTACTATAGCCTTCTTGGTAAAACATACACTATACATGAGGCTTGTAACTAATATAGACTGTTCCTAAAGAGCTTGCCATGATTGTCTCTCCTTTTTTGGTAGAGTTGTTCTCTTGAGACCAGTTCTTTTAAAATGGCAAGTAACGTGTCTCTTTAAAATTACAAGATGTTCCAAGGGATAATGAGAATCATATTATCAAATAAACATTTCCAGTTGTAACTTCCATGACATATGCTTGCTTTCCCATAGATGCGTGATCGTTTGCAGATGGATTCTGGGCTGTTTAAGCCAGTGACTTATCTGGGACTTCCTCTTCATTTCAGATTCAAAGATAGTCTCCATACAATCTAAAGTCATACTGTGCTGAAATTGCATGCAGTTCACTCTTCACAGTTTTCACATACATATCACGGTATGAAAAATAAATGTCGAGTACAATCCGACCTTTCACTCTTGCATGCAGTTCTTGTATTAGTTTGCCGTCATTGTTTCTACAGTTTGCAACTACATGTGTGGGTGTGTGTGAGAGTGAGTGTGTGTCTGTGAGAATGAAAAAAAGAGAGACAGAAAAAAATCCCATTGTCCAAGCAATTGGACTCTCTTCCCAAATTGTACTGGCCATTTCATTGCTCAAAAGTTCTGCACAGCTTTATTTCAGTTCAGATGCACATCAGATAGATTTGCTGCCACATCCTTGTCCTCCCCCTCCTCCCCCTCTTCTCTTTTTGCTTTTCAATCAATCACATTCTTTCAGTTCTCCCTTCTTCCCAAGTGAAGAAATCAGAATGGCTTTGGAATAAAATGAGATAGAAGTAAAACCACAAAGAGCTAAAGTTCATTAAAGTTAAATTAAAATAATAGCAAACTCTCTGTAGAAGTAAAACAATATAAAACATTAATCTAAAAGCATATATTAAAAATAGTTAAGCAGTAAAGCAGAAAATCTGTTATATAGAAAACAATCAAGTCCCAAATGCATGCTGGAAAAGAACAGACTTGATTATTTGATGGTGGCAAGGTAGGGCCAGTGTAGCCCTCCAAGGAAGATATTCTAGAGTGTCATAAACACTGATGGTACTACTCACTTCCACATTCCTATCAAGCAAAATGGTGAGGCTGAGGATCTTTCCCAAAGATCCTAGAGCTTGGGTAGGCACATGTGGAATTTGTCTTTGGATTAGCAATTTTCTCTGCACTAAAAAGTGTTGTTTTAGTTCAATTTTAAAAATAAGAATTATTTTAAAATTTCTACTTATACATTGGCACATGCAACCCCCCATTGCACTTATACATTGGCATGTGGATTTTTTTTTGCAATTCACCATATGCATTTGGGGGAATGTATACATTGACACCCTCTGTGTGTGCATGTACTTCTTCAAATTGCCTGTTGACATATAATGATCCTGTGAAGTTCATAGTGTTTTCTTAGGCAAGGAAGGAATACTTAAAGGTGGTTTTGTTAGTTCCTTCCTCTCAAATATAGCCTAGAGCATTTGGCATTCATTGGTGGTTCCCCATTCAGGTACTAATCAAGATTAACCGTACTTCACTTCCAAGATCAGGCATAGTATCAGGTGCCTTTAGGGTAGGACACACACACACACACACACACAGACCATATGCAACTGTGTGAGTGGAATATAATCATCACACACTCCTGATAATCTCATGTTCCTAACATGTCCACCTTAACAACAGTGGCTGACCAGGACTGAATGCCATCAGGGAGCTTGTGTCAGTCCATATGAACCACATTTCTAGGGATCAGCTTTGTAGTTCCTTTTTCTTCAAAAGTAATAGGCATTGTTCCAAAAAGTCTATCCATTTAAGCAGTCAGTTCCTCGATTTTTTCCTTGCTTTCATCTCTTCTGTGCTAAAAATATTTCCACCCACACATCCTTAGGGAAAGGAAAACGCATTCCTAGTTAAGTGAACACTGAGCAGTGTTTGATTTTTTTTCCTATATGGGATGGAGCAAGATATTCCTCTCCAGGTCCAGTTCCTAAACATCTGAAGCCTAGAAACAGAAGAAAGCTCTCATGGCCTTGCTTGGAAGCAAGAACAAGGCCATATCCCTCTGTGGGTGTTGTGATAGTCCCATGGATTGCTAATGGGAAGATACAGCCCTTCCTTCCTACTTTCCAGTTTGTTAAGTTAGCGCTGCAAATGACATGGGATGAATGGACCTTAGTGCCTTCTCATAATAGCTTGTCAGTCAAACAGCTTGGAAAGAAGCAGCCAGATTTCTTCAACATACTGACAAGTCACACTGATAGAATATAATATTCAGCAGGCACAACAACAATGGCTGATATGTTCATGTATGTGTGCATGTGTGAATTTTAATTATTCATGCCAAAGATAAAAGCAACCAATTTGAGAAAACATCTGGGTCAGAAAAAACTGTTCAGAGGTAGCGGGAGATGCCTGAATTCCCACCCTCTTCTTCAAGCAGGAGGTCTGTGGCTAGATGAAAGTTGGGCATTTTTCAGGGTGGCGTAATGGCACATTGTTATGACATTCCTTAGTCAGATACAAAACAGACACACATTGGAAAAGCAACCATCACAAACCTGCCCTCCCTCTTCCATAAAATTACTGTTGCAGGCAGGGCCGTAGCCAGGATTTTGATTCGGGGGCTGAGTTTGGTTCGGGGGCTGAGACTGGGTGGAAGAGGGTCTACCCTAGCAAACCTTTTGTATTGTTATCCCAATAACCCCATTAATGTGGGATATAATGAGCATGGTGATCAGATCATGATATGAATAAACATAACAGTTTAAATAATGTACCAGTAAGGCCTTTTCGCGGACCACCTTGAGAATTCAGGGGGCTGAAGCCCCTTAGCCCCCCGGCTACATGCCTGGTTGCAGGCATTGAGAGATTTCAGCTCCCCTGAATTGCATAGTTTGGGAGCACAGAGTGCTAAGCAGCCAGAGGGTAGAAAGAAGCACAAATGGGTTTGAAGGCAAGGTAGAGGTATTTCTTCTTACTGGCCTAAGAGGATATCAACAGAGCTAGTGCTCAAAGCACTGACATAAAGCAGTGGAAAATACAGAGCATTTTTATTCACTTTGAATGCTATTCCGAATATCTACGGTGGCTCCTTATTGGTTGAAAAGCCCATAGGCTGGAGACTCTGTGGAGCGATTTCTGTGGTTGATTCTTTGAGTGGCAGGAAAATTAATAAACTGTCATTCACTAATTCAAAGCATCAGTCCATATGTTAGTCTGCCCCCTAAGAGGGGCGCAGACTCTAATAATGTAGTGTGGTAACATGCAAATTAGTCCTTGATAGATTTAATGGTCCAATCAGGATAAACACAATAGGAAGCATCCTGTATATACAGTGGGTACTATATTTACAAATGCCTAACAGCTTAATGGGTGAGCTTGTCCAAAACCTATGTGCTGAACCTCATAGGCGCATATCTCTGGCTTCATCAACAAAAGCAGGAAATTCGTGAATGAACACATGGGATTTATGAATTAAGGCAAAAGATATGAGAGGGACACAAAAAGTCCATGAATGGGGTGGGAAATCTGTGAATGGCTTACACAGAGATACAGAAAGCTTTCATCAATAGGGAGTTGGGAGCAGTTTGCCATTTCCTCTTGAGCTCCCTGTCACGACTTGGCCTTTGAGACCTTGGGGCAGGGTGGACCCTTCTGTGTTAGATCCTACCTCTACCACCAAAAATGTGATGACCTGGGCTTTGGGACCTTGTTTCGGTAACGCTGCCACCACTCTATACGTAGAGAAATCTTTCTTAAACTACTAGTCACAATCCCCTTAAACTATAGTCCTGGCTGGCACCTGGCTTCCACCCAAACTGTGAGGAGACTTTAATTTGTTTGGACCCTTTTGAACCCCCCAAAACTGGAATCAATGGTCCCTGAGGCAATGAATAAAACCTTATGAGGATAAAGCAATTCCTACGGCTTTTCTTTTAAAAGATGAACAGAGAAATGTTTATTATTAGAACAACTTCTCTGAGAAAGGCACAGAGCATAATGGTTACAGTAGAACTTGATAATAGCATAACGGTTGCTTGGCAGAAGTGTCTTCTAAACTTCCGAACTTGGTTCTTAAACGAACTTCCTCACAGTAACAGCTTCCCTGAATATTGTGAGTGTCCACAACCTGGAACCGCTAGCCACTCGAAGTTCCCTTGGCTGTCTGAACCAGCTAACAAACTCCTGCTCTAAGAATCTCCTGTTAGCCCTCAGTCAGCACTACCAGCTCTCACGCTCTCTCAGCTTCACCAGTATTCCCTTCTGACACTAAGCGCTGTCAGCTTCCCTGACCCTTAGCTCAGATAATCACTGGATGCTTTAGCTACAGAGCACAGACTGCTTCAGACTCTCTGCTTAGGCTTTGATGTTGCTCTCTCAAAGCCTAGCCCAAAACTAATCTCCTCAGACAGGATTGTTCCCTCCTAACCAGCTCGGCTCCTCCCCCTCAGCTCAATAGCCAATCTGCAGGGACATAGTGTATCCAGACAGAGAAGCTCTAAAAACCACTCCCCCTTCTCTGACAATACCTTCTTATAATGGCTGCCCTGTGGAAACTCCCTCTCAAGATGGATGCCAAGCTGTTTACCCAGGCTGACCTCACAGGCTTTCGGCCTAGTCAAATATGGGGGAGTCCTTGCAGCCTGCTAAAATGGGTGAGTCCTTACACTCCCCATAGGTGTTCCATGTCACTGTAAAGCAGGAATGGGCAAACATTGCCCTCCAGGTGTTTTCGACTTCAACTCCCACAATTCCTAACAGCTGGTAGGCTGTTAGGAATTGTGGGAGTTGAAGTCGAAAACACCTGGAGGGGCGAAGTTTGAATATGCCTACTTTTTTGTGTGTCAGGAGCAATTTAAGAAACTATGCCTACTGTAAAGGGATTATTTAATTTGACGCATTGTTTCTTAGAGTCCAAGGTGTGGTAAACAATATTCCAATGAAATTCATATGGCAATTATAAACGACCACGTGGTTATATTTTCCAGTAAAGCCACTTCTTTGAATTCATACTTTTTGCATAATTCATATTGTTGGGGGTTTCATTTCTCAAGAACACAGGCAAAAACATTTCACAGTCAATACTCTTTGCATCTTGTCAGGTGGTAGAACTGGAGTATGAGGCAAAGCAAGGAAATGGAACGCAATTAAAGGAAAAGCAACATTAGATCCTTAATCCATCAATCAGCAGGGCAGAATGGGTAACTGCATGGAGGCCAAGAGTTAATTTCTAACACTCCCCTGAGTCACCCACCCTCTAGTAAGCTCAAATATTTTTGTTTTTCTCTGCAGCACTTCTCAAAATGGCAACTGGAGTAGATCTCGTATGGCCAGTAAAAGGTATAATAGACTCTCAGTCAACTGGAATTCCGACAACCAGAACTCTCTAGCAACCAACAAAAAATCAAGGGAATCTCATTGTAAGTGTCTAGTACAGACCTCCAAACCAGGAGGAAGAACTTGATGAATCTTTCTGCCAACAGTTGAGCAAACAGGCACAAAGAAGAGATATAGTAGTCATGGTCGATTTCCACTATCCAGATATTTGCTGGAAAACTCAGCCAAGAGTACAAAGTCCAACAAATTCCTCACTTGCCTTTTAGACAGTTTTATGGTCCAGAAGGTAGAAGAGGCAACAAGGGGATTGGCTAATCTCGATCTCATCCTAACAAAGGTGGAGGACCTGATCGATGCAGTTGAAGTGGTTGGATCCTTAGGGGCAAGTGACCATGTACGCCTGCAGTTCGAGGTACAAAGGAAGGCAAAAACTAAGACAAACCAAACCCGCATTTTGGACTTTAGGAGAGCTGACTTCCAAAAAGTGAAGGAAATACTGAGCATCATTCCATGGACACAGATACTAAAAGACAAGGGAGTTACGAATGGATGGGAGTTTTTCAAGAGTGAAATACTCAAGGCACAATTGCAAAGCACAAAATGAGTTCAGGCTTGCCAGGGACATTAAAAACAATAAAAGGGCTTCTTTGCTTATGTCAGTAGAAAAAAAAGAAGAACAGGGAGGCGATAGGGCCTATTCGAGGAGAAGATGGGGCAATGCTGACAGGAGATAGGGAGAAGGCAGAACTGCTTAATGCCTTTCCTTGCCTTGGTTTTCTCACAGAAAGAAAGTCATCTTCAACCTCAGCAAGATGGAGAGGATGAGGGATTAGAGGACATCCAACCCCAAATTGTCAAACAAGTAATCCAGGAATACCTGGCCACTCTAAACGAGTTCAAGTCCCCAGGGCCAGATCAACTACACCCAAGAGTATTGAAGGAACTAGCAGACGTCATCTCGGAACCATTGGCAATCATCTTTGAGAGTTCTTGGAAAATGGGAGAAGTCCCAGCAGATTGGAAGAGGGCCCATTTGGTCCCAATCTTCAAGAAGGGAAAAAAATTATCCAAACAATTACTGTCCGGTCAGCCTCACATTAATACCAGGCAAGATTCTAGAAAAGATCATTAAGGAAGTGGCTTGCAAACACTTAGAAGCAAATGCAGTGAGTGCTAATAGTCAACACAGATTTATCAAAAGCAAGTCATGCCAGACTAATCTGATCTCTTTTTTCGATAGAGTTACCGGCTGGGTAGATGCGGGGAATGCTGTGGATGTAGTATATCTGGATTTCAGTAAGGCCTTCGACACGGTCCCCCATGACCTTCTGGCAAACAAACTAGTCCAATGTGGGCTAGGCAAAACTATGTTTAGATGGATCTGTAATTGGTTAAGCAAAAGAACCCAGAGAGTGCTCACCAATGCTTCCTCTTCATCCTGGTAAGTAGTAATGAGCGGAGTGCCGCAGGGTTCTGTCCTGGGCCCGGTCCTGTTCAACATCTTTATTAATGACTTAGATGAAGGGTTAGAAGGCATGATCATCAGGTTTGCAGATGACACCAAATTGGGAGGGATAGCCAATGCTCCAGAAGACAGAAGCAGAATTCAAAATGATCTTAACAGATTAGAGAGATGGGCCAAAACTAACAAAATGAAGATCAATGGGGACAAATGCAAGATACTCCACTTAGGCAGAAAAAAATGAAATGCAAAGATCCAGAATGGGGGACGGGTGACTTGAGAGCAGTACATGTGAAAACGATCTTGGAGTCCTCGCGGACAACAAGTTAAACATGAGCCAACAATGTGATGTGGCACCAAAAAAACCCAATGAGATTTTTGTCTGCATCAATAGGAGTATAGTTTCTAGTTCCAGGGAAGTCATGCTACCCTTCTATTCTGCCTTGGTTAGATCACATCTGGAATACTGTGTCCAATTCTGGGCACCACAACTGAAGGAAGATATTGACAAGCTGGAATGTGTCCAGAGAAGGGTGACTAAAATGATCTAGAGAACAAGCCCTATGAGGAGCGGCTTAAAGAGCTGGGCATGTTTAGCCTGAAGAAGAGAAGGCTGATAGCCATGTATAAATATGTGAGGGGAAGTCATAGGGAGGAGGGAGCAAGTTTGTTTTCTGCTGCCCCGGAGAGTAGGACAGAACAATGGCCCTCAAACTGCAAGAAAAGAGATTCCATCTGAACATTGGGAGGAACTTCCTGACTGTGAGAGCTGTTCAGCAGTGGAATTCTCTGCCCCGGAGTGTGGTGGAGGCTGCTTCTTTGGAGGCTTTTAAACAGAGGCTGGATGGTCATCTGTTGGGGTGCTTTGAATGAGATTTTCCTGCTTCTTGGCATGGGGTTGGATTGGATGGCCCATGAGGTCTCTTCCAACCTCATGGGCCATCCAGTCCAACCCCATGCCAAGAAGCAGGAAAATCTCATTCAAAGCACCCCAACAGATGACCATCCAGCCTCTGTTTAAAAGCTAATACATCAGTAAAACAGGAAAACTATATTATATTATTTCTTTATGTATGTCTTTGTTTTTAATTACTGTATTTCAATATTAATATGTATCAAGTCAGTACAGAGCTTAGGGTATGGTATAATATGTGTATAATATTAGGCCTATTTTAATGGTGATTCTCAGGCAACCAGAAATTAAATCTATCCAGCATATATCAATCCCCATGGATGCTTATTCACTACAGTCATTACAGTGACTGGTTAGACCCTGAGTAAGTCCACATCTGTTATTATTTGTAAACACATATGTTTTGCAGCAAATGTAAAGGGATTGTTACTTCACTTGGTTTAAGAGAATGGATTATACAAGGCATAACTGGATCAGACATTCTTCCATCAGGGTTTCCCTGAGACAAAGTCCCATTTACATGACTGGACCCAAAGCCAGTGCCAGTGTATGTTTTTTAAGGACAATTATCTAGATTATTAATGGAGGGGCACATTGGGGAGCACATCTTTCCAAAGTGCACTGCCAGTGGAGCCAATAGTCTAGCTCGCAGCTGTACAGAAGCCCCTTGTCTCTGGCTAATTGGATGAAAAGGAAGTGAAATAACTCTTTTCAGCCAAAGAAAAGCAGAGGCTGGCATACTAAACACATCTACCGTATACAGCATTCTCCTGCCCCATTTCCACTGTATTCCATCAAATTTAACCCCCCCCCCCCCCGGCCTCTATCACCATTCCCCATTCAGATTTCAGTCCCCTAGCCTTTTTGCTCAGGATTGTCCAAGTGCTGTTTGACCAAAGCTAAGTGCTTCTGTACTCTACATTTTACATGCCCACCCACACATCCATGGATCTGTGCCACCTCTGTCTCGCCACCTGCCTCATGATTTAACTAGCCGAAGAAAAGAGGACAATTGTTTCTCCATTGAATACATCCGTTCCCTGCTTGGCGGTGTTCCTAGGGCTTAGGTCAGTGGAGCAAGTGTGCATCTATAAACAGTGCCCTAATAGAGGAAAGCTTACCAACATCATCCTTGAAGCAAACAACAGTTTGGGTGCAAACAATGTATGCAGAGAGAGAGAGAGAGAGAGAGAGACATCTTCAACAGCTGCTCTACAACTGGAGAAAGAAAGACTCTCTATGCAGTGTGAACTTCTGGGGTGTAACTATGGGGTCTGTGTATGTGTCAAAATGAGGTCACTAGCCTCCCCAAATAAGAATTCTGACCCCAGTGCCCCAAATTCCAAACACTGCAGAGAGAGACACGCATATGTCTGATGTGTAAATTCTTACATTTGCTGTCTCCACTTTCCTTTGGTAACTTTGGCTGCCCTTTTTCTTCAGATACCTAAACTGTTATTTCTAATTACTCAACTGAAGTTTTAAATGATGGTAATGCTAGAAGTTTGGGGAATGAAGATTTTATTTGGGGGGACCATGTCCTGGCCTTCTCACCAGCTAGTGACTTTTTGCTTTTCCTTGCTGGGAAAAGGGGTGGGCATGGCAAGTTAATAATCTGCATTAGCTATGTATGTATTGTTGCTCAATTTGGTATTGTTCACATTTCTGGGAGGAGGACAAAAAGGGGTACTAGACAGAAAAGGATAGTCCATTTTATGGGGGGGGGGGATGGTTGAAGGAGTAAAACTATTTCCCCCTGTTTTCCTTTTATGCCCCCACCCATGTTGCCATCGTGGAAACAACCCTAGTTTATGACATGTGGAGGGGTAATAACCAGTGAAAACAGGGGGAAATTGTTTTCCTCCATCACTACTCCCCCCCCCAGATGAAATGAATTATCATCATCATTCTCTGTCCAGCACCCCTTTTGGCCTCTACCCAGATAGTGGAACAGTTCCCTCCATTTTTACCCTAAATTGCATCACCAAATATTATGAGTCAGCATCATAAAACATTAAGAGCTTTGGATTAAATGATCTCAAATGGTACCTATTTGACAGAGATGGCCTTAATAAATCCTTTGTTGCCCCGCTTTCTTGGCTGCTTTAAAAATTCCCAGTCTTTTGCTCTGACTTTCTCTCTTTGTCTTTGACTTCCCTTTGTTGTTTCAATCTGTGTCCAAAGTGTAAAAGGAGGTTGTGGAATCTTTTCTTCCCCAATGGGGTCCCTTTTGTTTTTCTCTTTAATTTGGCTTTCGTAAACTCAGGTAATTACTGTACATGGAAGATATCTTCCGCTGGGTGATTCGCCACCCTCTGTAGCGAATCAGCAGGATAGCGGGGCAATCCCGCGCCCCACATTGCCTGCAGCAACGCTTCCCCATCCCATGTGGGGAAGCATAGCTGCACAGCTTCCTTCCATGCTGGCTCCATGGTACCCAATGGAACACCTCTTATATGCCGAGGTAAGCATCCTACCATGCTGTCAGGATGCTTCATCCCTGGAGCCCTCCTGGAAGTTGCCATCCATTTTGTGATGGCATATGCCATGATGCTAAATTTATCTTGCATGATGAGATGGTCAGTTACCAACCAGAAGTTTCCACTTTCTCTTTAGAGTTGGAGTGAGAAGTGCGTAATGTACAACGCCCTAATACAACATGTTCTGCTCCATAACTGTTCTTGCAGAAAAATAACTAAAAATGGTCAAATGCTTCATCCAAGGGGCACCATGGACCATTCCGACACTATTTCATACATTTTTAGAACTTGAAATAAAAAAGTATACCTCCGTTAAGAAAATCTCTGACAAAGAAGTTCTTTTTTTCTTTTTACAAAATTCTTTAGTCTGCCAGTTTCCATTTTCCTCCACCTTTTTACATAATCCTTTTCTGCCCTCTTCTACACTTTCATTATATCCCAATATTTGATCCCAGATTATCTGCTTATCCCGGATTATATGGCTGTGGAGACTCATATAATCCAATTCAAAGCAGATAACCTGGGACCAGATCCTTGAATATAAGGACAGTAGAAGGGGCCTCTATCTGCCAATCCCTTACTGAGCATATTCTCAGTAAGAAAAGGGGAGACCAGATACTCCTGCCTCACCAGTTTCACTTAGCATGTTAAAAAATGTTGATCTACACATTTGTTTGTTGAAATTAAAATTATAAGAAAATGCTAAGGTGCTTCTATGGTGTAGAATTAATGTAGTTTGACATCATTTTATCTGCTATGGTTCAGTGTTACAGAATCATGTGAGTTGTGGTATTACACTGTCTTCAGCCTTCTCTGCCAAAGTGCTGGTGCTTCACAAAACTACATTTCCCATGATTCCATAGAACTGAACCATGGCAGTTAAAGAAGTATCAAACTGAATCAATTCTACAGTGTAGGTGTTGCCTAGTGAAATAAAGATAAAATCCCTTGATCCCCCCCCCCCTTTTGGGTGGGGGCCCTTTAAAGTGGTATTTAAGAATGTTCAAAATGTTTTTGTTTATTTATCTGATTTGGTTGTTTCATTTTATATGTGTAATACTGTTAGTTTTGTGTAAAAATGTTCTGAAATATGTTGAACTCCTCTTTTTTGTGGTGCAGGAATCTATCCCCATTCTTTCATAGTTATTTGCCTCTGGTACAACATTTTCTGCTAATGAAGTGATGCCCAGGAGCACTTCTTCCTCATTATCTCCACTATTTCTGTAGATTTTTTTCAAACCAGAATTGACCTAGTTCAATGTGACCACCTAAAATGAATAAGGAGCAATAGATATATACTATGGAGGTCCATGTGTTAGCAGTACAAAATGGGATGGGCACAATATCTGGAATTTGTTGACTCTTGGGTTAGAGTGAAACCAAGTTAGGCAGTGAGTATATTTTTATTCCCAGGAAGGAAAGCAGATAAGGATCAAGCAATTCTGGCATTATAGAGTCTGGGGAAGAAGGCAGGCAAACAGGCAGATGAGTAGATGAGTAGATGAGTGGAGAAAAAAGATCAAATATTAGACCTTGAAATAATATGCAATTTTTGCCATTTAGCTTGCTGCATCCTTAATTCTCCATGACAGTGTGTGCTTTTTGCAATTAGGCAGCGAGTTATGCTGGTATGTGAATGGAATTTCTAGTATGACCTATTTAAAGCCAATATTAATTTGCATATTTTCAGTTTGATATGCAAGCTATTGCAGTAAAAACTTGGGGAAGTTGGGAATTAATTATCAGTGATGTGTATCACATATGCGGGAAAGCAGAAGTGAGGAAGTATAGGTCTGATAGGTCTGATTGGTTGTGCCTTGAAAACCTGTGTATGCATATGTCTGCCTTCAAGTCTCCCATTGACTTATGGTTTCCCATTAATTTTATGGAATTTTCTTAGGCAAGGAATACTCAGAGGTGGCTTTGGGAGTTTCTACAACACCAGGTATTTATTGGCCTCATTTCCCATGACTCTTTAAGAATGATGCCTAACATTATCAAGATCTGTATATTATATGTGACATTGGCCATTATTTATTATGTTAGTGAGAATACTGAGCCTAATTCCAGACAACATCAAAAACCCATGCACTCCCATTTGGTGCACAAATCTGGGAATTAACTGCAAACATAAGTAGGCTTTTTAAGGATATTGTATATATTTGTATAAATAACTGCAAAATAATTTGTATAAATAACTGCAAAAAGACATCACATGTGTGTGTTAATATTTGAGTGGTCAATATATTGGAGTGGTCCAATGTTGTGTGCCATCAAGATGGTGTTGTGTGCCTTCAAGATCTTTAGACTTATGTTACCTTGTTTTCTTTGCAAGATTCACACAAAAGGAGTTGATTTTGCCCTCCTCTGAAGCTGAGAGTGTGAGATATGCCCAATGTCATAGTCTAATGCTCAAATAATTACACTATGCTAGAGTATGTAGACTCTGTACCAATTCTGCACAAAGAAATTAGCTACTATGTAGACAAAAGATAAGTTCAGGTACCTAGTATCAGTTGGCCCTCTGGATGTTCCTGGTCTGCTACTCTCATCAATTCTCATCCTTGGCTAGATTAGCAAGAACTGATAGGAAGTCCATGTATTCCCCATCCAGGGGTCTAGGTATCTTTGCAGAAGTCAGTGTGGGGCTTTGGTAACTTTTGAAAGGTTTATAAACATTGTTATGAACCAGAATAGGACATTTTCAGTGTGAATGAACATATGAAGATTAGAGATGGAATTTTCCAACTCCAGACGATGTTGTTGTTTATTCGTTCAGTTGCTTCCGACTCTTCGTGACCTCATGGATCAGCCCACTCCAGAGCTCCCTGTCAGCCATGGCCACCCACAGCTCCTTCAGCGTCAAGCCAGTTATTTCAAGGATACCACCCATTCACTTTCCTTAGTCGGACCCTCTTCCTTTTTCCTTCCATTTTCCCCAGCATAATTGTCTTCTATAAGCTTTCCTGTCTTCTCATGATGTGCCCAAAGTACTTCATATTTGCGCCTAATATCCTTCCCTCCAATGAGCAGTCAAGCTTTATCTCCTGAAATATGGACTGGTTGGATCTTCTCGCGGTCCAGGACACTCTCAGAATTTTCCACCAACACCACAGTTCAAAAGCATCTATCTTCCTTTGCTCAGCTTCCTTACGGTCCAGCTCTCACATCCATAGGTTACTACGGGGAATACCATTGCTTTAATTATGTGGATCTTCGTTGCCAGTGTGATGTCTCTACTCTTCACTATTTTATTGAGATTGGTCATTGCTCTTCTCCCAAGAAGTAAACATCTTCTGATTTCCTGGCTGCAGTCTGCGTCTGCAGTAATATTTGCACCTAGAAATACAAAGCCTGCCACTGCCTCCACGTTTTCTCCCTCTATTTGCCAGTTATCAATCAGTCTTGTTGCCAGAATCTTGGGGTTTTTTTAATGTTTAACTGCAACCCAGCTTTTGCACTATCTTCTTTCAACTTGATTAGAAGGCTCCTCAGCTCCTCCTTGCTTTTGGCCATCAAAGTGGTATCATCTGCATATCTAAGGTTGTTCATGTTTCTTCCAGCAATTTTAACTCCAACCTTGGATTCGCCAAGCCCACTGCACATTGCATGATGTGTTCTGCATACAAGTTGAATAGGTTGGGTGAGAGTATACAACCCTGCCATATGCCTTTCCCAATCTTGAACCAGTCTGTTGTTCTATGATCAGTTCTTACTGTTGCCACTTGGTCATTATACAGATTCCTCAAGAGACAGACAAGGTCCATATAGATTCAATATCTACAGGGAACAATTCACTTAAAATCTGTGATTATCACATGAATGGTTATCTCAGTTTAAGGGTCTGTCCATAGTCTTGATTCAGTCAATCAAGATAAGATTCTTAATATCTGCTATTACAATGACATTTCAAAATATGTATTCATATTTATTGTGGGGGAAAAGGTAAAGCATCATTTTGCACTCGTCCTATTGAAATCAGATAATTAATATAGAACCCTACCTCTCAGTACAACTCCAGGAACTAAAATTCCATTGATATATAGATGCTGTTTGCCTCCATATAATGGTATTTGGCATTGTACATAAAAGTGTGAGCTTATGGTGGGCAAAGTGTAGCCCTCCAAATGTGATTGGCCTGCCACTTCTGTCACGATGCAAGGACTCGGCCGGCTCCTTAATCACACACACACAGACGGTAATCAGCTAACTATTTTATTGAAGAATAAAACATATAAAAAGGCAATTGTCCAAAGATAAAAGTATAGTCCAAAAGTAAAGAGTCTGTAGTATAATCCAAAGGCAAAGGTCTTGGCGAAAACTTGGCAAAAGCTCCGCAAATCCAAGCGGATCAAGAAACAAGGTAAAGTTCAATGCAGGGTTCCAAGAAACTTCTTGGCAAGGAATGAGCCACAGCTTGGCTCTGTGGTCCTTGTCTCACTACACTTCACTAGGTTAGAAGTGGCCGAGGTACTGAGGATCCGTTCCCACGGATCCTATACTTAAACCTCACGGCGGCCCCCGGGACGCTCTAGGCTACGGCGGTAGTCTGTGCTACGGGACCTCGCGCTTCTCTGGCGCTCTAGGCTGCGGTGCCAATCCCTCCTGCTGGAGTCGATGCTCCGTCTCCTATCAGAGCTCCGACCTTGCCTCCCAGCACCTGGCTCGCTATCTTCATGAGAGTCAAACTCCCCTTCGTCTTCCATGGCCTCCTCGCCCATGTTTTCCCAAATTCTCTCCTGTGATCCGTACCCACCCGGTTTCTCATAACAATCATCACTATCAGCACTTTCAGGATCAGCCTGACCTTCCCAGTTCCCATAGGCATCCGGCCAACCTTCATCCCAGGCCAAGCTCTCTGTGGGAGACGAAGGTCCAGCTAGCTCATTAACCACTTCCTCCATTTCATCCTCAGCTGCGGCTGGCTCTAATGCAAGTGGGACCCCCGGTGCTGCCCCCTGCCCCCCAGGCACAAAAGAGAACTGGGGTGCTACAACTTCCAGCATCCTTCACCACTGGATAGGCTGGCTAGGGCTGATGGGAGTTGCAAACATTTGTAAATCCTTAGTATAAGCAACTATGTTTCAGGAAGGTTACATGTCACCATATCTCCATCTTCCTTAGGTAGCTTAGGGAGAGTGCTGTTTTTCAGTGACAGCCCCTTATGTGACGGGGGACTATTAGAAGGATTACAAACAGGGGCTTGAAGCCATGAACTGTATTCTACAAATGCTGAGTCCTGCCAGCAAAGGAATTCCTTGAAATTTGCTCCATCGTTAAAAAGAAGCCCCCCAAAAACTCAGTTAACCATCTGAATCTTATCTTCAACCGCTTCATCCAGCTTCATTATGTGCACATGAACTTTGTCAGCAGCGGGGGAAGTGAGATATTTTCAGTTGATGGACTTGAATTCCCTCTCAATGAATCCACAGCTGCCTGTTCCATAATCTCTGACCCACATAGATACTGTCCCTTCTTACTATGATGGGTTTACATGAGGCCATCATTGACACTGAAGAATCCAGTGACTCAAAAACAGGCTGCCTGGTTCTCTGTGGACAAAAGCAGGAGATAATTCAAGCTGCAAAGCATGGGCCCTTCCACACAGCCATATAAACCAGAATATCAAGGCAGATAAGCACAATATCTGCTTTGAACTGGGTTATCTGAGTCCACAGTGCCATATAATCCAGTTCAATGTCGATTTTATACAGAGGTGTTTAAGAGGCCTATATGGAGGGAACTAGTCACCCATGCTAAATCATTCCACTGAGACATTTTTGCAAATGGGGGCAATTCATGTGGGCATCCTAAATATCCCCACTTCTAAATAATAAATTTTTGCTCTGCTAGTCCCCTTGTATCCACATTTTATTCATTCAGACACAGAGAACATGAGCATCATTGACGAATATTGAAGCTGAGGTATAAAAGGGCAAACAATTATGCTAATATCTATGTTTATGTTCATTACGGAGGTCTTAGTGGTGCAGTGGGTTAAAACACTGAGCTGCTAGACTTGTTGACTGAAAGGCCACAGGTTCAAATCCAGGAAGCCCCGAGAGCCTCTGCTAGCAGCTTGAAAACATGGAAATGGGAGTAGATGAGTAGGTACCGCTCCAGCGGGAAGGTAACGGTGCTCCATGCAGTCATGCTGGCCACATGACCTTGGAGGTGTCTTCGGCTTAGAAATGGAGATGAGCACCAACCCCCAGAGTTGGACATGACTGGACTTAATGTCAGGGGAAAACCTTTACCTAACTTATGTTGCATTATTTTAAATGCAATATGTTGCATACAGTATGAGCCCTGCAATTTCACCTTCATTTCCGATAAAGTAAGTCCTCAGGAGTAATTTCCTAGGTCCACTGGGCAATTCTATAGTATGCTACATCTTTAAAAATTTCATATCAACTTGGTGTTTTATTTCTGAATAGGAAATTAACTGGTGTAACAAATTCCATATATTTCCATTGTCTTCTCTATAAAATATAAATATCATGATCATAAGCAATGCTTCTTTCTCAGGAATGAATTCATTGTTATTAATCTTTTTTGTATGTAAAGTTAATAATTTGAAATTAGATGCTACTCATTGTCTGCAAGGTCAAATTCATACAGCCTAATGTTCACTCCATCTGGCTCAGTTTATTGGGCTGGACAGGAAAGGATAGTGTGTGCCACGTCAAAATCCAGACAGGTTTGTTTTCTCCTGCAATTGGTCTCATATTAATATAGAACCACTGCATTGTTAACAAGGTCCAAAGGCCATCTCTTTAAACCCAGTGTTAGAACAGTAAATACACAATGGAGGACCTTCTTTTAGCAACACCATAGGCACTCCAAGTGGTCAACTACTGATCAAAATCCATTTAATATAATACCAAGTTTTTAAAACTTTGTGTTTTTAAAATATATTACAACTGTAACCTTGGTTCGCGTCTGAAATGATAAATAAATAAATAAATAACCAGGAACTACTCCCACTTAATGTCTCTTCAGATTCTTGTAGGCTGGGATTACATTTGCGACCTTCTTTCTCTGTGCAAGACCAGCCCCCCCATCACACTATACCATTATAGCCATATGATTTCACTTTGATATAATCCAGAATATCAGGAAGAAAGTCCCACAATATCACTTTGAACTGGGTTATCTGAGTCCACGCTACAATATATTCTACCTCAAAGCAGAAAATATGGGATTTTATTCAGCTGTGTGTAAGAGGCCTTAATGCTTTTGAGGCACTTTGGAGTTCAAAAACATTTATTCAGGCAGATTAAGAACTTAAGCTATCTATCTATTGATCACCTATCACTCTATCTTCCTGTCACCTAAGTTTTTTTGTTATCCACAGAAAAAGTGACATACCAAGATTGATAGTAGAAACAGAATAGAGAATTGGAAAGCCCAGTTTTGACAAATCAGCGGTCAACAGGTTGAACATCTATGATGAACATCTTATACACCAAAACACTTGAGCCCAGGCTCATCCTCTTGGGATCTGAATCAGGCTGAGGTCTGACCTGCTTTGCACCTGATCTGAATCAGTCAGGTTCAAATGGATTTGTTTCAGAATTCAGGGATTTGCTGCAAGCGGTTGCAAACCTTCTCACGGAATGTCAGAGCAGCTCAACTGTTGATTAAGCAGCTGCGGAGAATTAGTTCTCTCTCTATCCATCCTCTCCTCTGTTTGTGAAATCTCATAGGAATTATAACAATCATACAAGACTGGCATGAAGATTAACTGAATATGATAAGTACAAAGCACATTGCAAAATAAGACATGCCTAGCAAATGATAAAGAATTGTGGTGTTGCCAGGTGAATTCTGTAGAAGCAAAAAAGGGAAGTTATTGCTATACACCAGGGGTGCTCATTAGGTAGATCGCGATCTACTGGTAGATCACGTAGGGCAGTGGTTCTCAACCTCTGGGTCCCCAGGTGTTTTGGCCTACAATTCCCAGAAATCCCAGCCAGTTCACCAGCTGTTAGGATTTCTGGGAGTTGAAGGCCAAAACATCTGGGGATCCACAGGTTGAGAACCACAGGCGTAGGGGGTCCTGGTAGATTGCAGGCAGGGTGGGAGTAGTAAGAAATCAGTTTGTGTGTGTCAACTGTAAAATAGGATGTGTGGAAGGGCCCTGGGTTATCTGAGGTCCTTTCCACACAGTTGAATAAAATCCCATGTTATCTGCTTTGAATCAGATTATATGGCAGTGTGGACTCAGAAAACCCAGTTCAAAGCAGATATTGTGTTATATGTTTCACATTTTTGTAGTGGGTAGGTAGATCATTTTGACTTGGTTGTTTTATAAGTAGCTCGCATGCTGAAAAAGTGTGAGCACCCCTGCTATACACGTAAATTGCCAGTTCCATTTCTCACGCTAACATTCATTACAGCAATAAAAATGTATTTTAGTGGCCAGATATCCATCTTGAATTATTCTAATTCTTTTCCCTACCTTCAATTATTAAACCAAAACGGACCTTCAAAGCTTGTCTTTGTAAGTTTCCCAGAGACAAGAAGATAATCTATTTGAGCCTCCTCACCCTTTTTAGTCCTCCAAAGGGGTCAATAAGATAAATGCCTCAGCTAGCAATGCCTATATTTCCTCCAAAAGAAATGCATCACCCACCATCTCCCAGGTATTAATTAAGACTGGGTAGGTTTCTTTTACTTTCTCTGCCTCTTTTCAGCATGCTAAGAGTTTACTTGGTAATCTCTTGCAGAATTGTGAGAAGAACAAGGGCAAACTCAGCCCGAGGCATTATACTTTCCGAAGGAGACTATTGTAGAAGACAGGCACCCAAAATGTAAATGCAATTTCTGTTTAATGTATCTGAGTGATGCCAATACTGGCTTTTACTTAAGGTATATAAGAATGGAAAGAAGTTAATGTGTACTTTTGCAGCTGGGAAGAACAGCAGCTGTCCCCTTCTTGGCTTTCTAGAAAGTATACTGCTCTTTTTTCCTAACTGTCCCACAATGTCGGCTATGAACCCATCTACACTGCCATACAATGCAGTTTCAGAATGTAGTTTAACTGTATTGAATGACATTTTTTTCATGTCAGGAGCGACTTGAGAAACTGCAAGTCTCTTCTGGTGTGAGAGAATTGGACTTCTGCAAAGACGTTGCCCAGGGGACGCCCAGGTGTTTTAATGTTTTACCATCCTTATGGTAAGCTTCTATCATGCCCCCACATGGGGAGCTGGAGTTTATTTATTTATTTATTTATTTATTTATAAATTCGATTTGGTAGACCACTCTCTCTGGAGCCCAGAGCGGTTTACAACATAGAATCAATAAAAACATCAAAAAACAGATAAAAGACGTATACCCAAAGCCCCACTCCCCACAAATGACCCCGGCAAGCAACAATATGCAGAACTGAACTGAACTGAACTGACTTTATTATTTCTGAGTCGCCCTCCACGTTAGTGCTCCGGGCGACTTACATATAGCAATTCAACAATTAAAAATATTAAAAATATTAAAAATTAGATTAAAATATTTAGGGGTTAAATGCAAGGGCCAGGCTCAGGTAGTTGAGTTCCTGGTTCTGCATTAGCCATGGGCTTTCCTAAATAGCCAGGTCTTTAGAGCAGTCAGGAACTGGGGCAGGTCGAGGGAGGCTCTCTGGTCCGGTGGCATTGAGTTCCAGAGAACGGGGGCCACAATGGAGAACGATCTCCGTCTCGTGGCCTCCAGGTGGGCCTCTTTCACGCCCGGGACGCAAAGGAGGTTCTTGTTTGCCGGCCGCGGTGTCCTTGAGTAGGCAGGCATCAGCAAGCGGTCCTTTAAGTATGTTGGGCCCCGGCCCGTAGGGCTTTGAAAGCCAAGGTCAAGGTCTTATGTAAGGCTCTATACTCAACGGGCAGCCAGTGCAGGCGCTGCAGGGATGGTGTAATGTGGCATCTCATCGATGTTCCTGTGAGAAGCCTGGCGGCCGCGTTCTGCACAATCTGGATCCTGCGGGTTAGTGACCGGGGCAGACCCACATATAAGGCGTTACAGTAATCCAGCCGTGATGTAACCGTGGCATGGATTACTGTAGCTAGCGCTTCCGTCGGGAGGTAGGGCGCCAATTGTCTCGCTTGGCGCAGGTGGAAGAAGGCCCTTTTGCTCGTGGAGGCAACCTGGGCCTCCATCGACAATTTGGAGTCAGATAACCCCAAGGCTCTTTACTGAGGGGGACGGAATCAATGGTTCCCCTTCGAAGGGGGGCAGTGGGAAAGGTGGTTCTGGGCGGCCCGGCCATAAGATCTCCGTCTTTGATGGATTTATTTTGAGTTTGTGGGCACGGAGCCATTTTGTTACTGCTTCCAGACCTCGAGTGAAGTTTTCGGGCACCGAAGTTGCGCCAGGCTCCAGCTTCAGCAGGAGCTGAGTGTCAGAAGCAATACATGGCAGGACGGTATGTTGGCAGCTGGCAACTATAGGAGGCATCAGTTGGGACAGAGGGAGATCATCCACGCTTTCCCCAGATTCAAAACTCTAACCTGTCAGGGGCAACTGGGTTATATGAGTCTACACTGCCATATAATGCAGTTCAACTGCATTATATAGCAGTGTAGATGTGGCCTACAAAAAGGCCAAGGAAATGCAGCTGGTGTTGATATGGGGAAGCACCAGGAAATCCATAACTTTTCTGGTCATAAGAATATGAAAAAAGGCTACTCAAGCTTTATATCTGCTTGTCCTTAATCACCTGTAAGACTACTATTTTTATTTTAATACAACAGTTTAAGATGGTTCTGGTGAAATAGGGATTTGTTGCCATGTTGAATTGTGTTTCTTGGTGTTTATTTTCCAAGGAGACTTCATGTTTATTTTCAGCTATGTTAACATACACATGAGTGATGCTGAAGGCAAGGCAAGAAATAGATCCCCTTTAGGATCCTTTCTCTTTCATTGCTGCACCGTTGGTGAAGTTGCTGCCTGCCCAACTTGGCACAGTCCCCAGAGCCATTGGCAAAGGAGCAGACAGCTGCTGAAGAAGGCAGCAGAGGCAGCTCAAAACCAACTCATTAGTCAATGGGCTTGCCTTTGTTTATAACATCCCCAACTCTTGCAAATACTTTGCTGTTTCCTCTGCCAAACCTTCAGGGCCCAGCCTGGAAGAATGTTGGGTTGGGCTAAGAAAAAGAGAGGGTGGCAGGCAGGGGAACTAAGGAGCACATATATAGTTCTCATAAATTGCTGGCAGTGAAGTGTTCAATTCAGGAGGGAAGTTTTTCTTGCATCATGATTGGTATTGGAGCCATTTTCATCCTCATCTTTGACTTTTTGCTCAAGTGCTTGCCCCACATGTCAGTTTTTATCCAATGGGGGCAAGTAGACTGTAGGTTTTGGTCTAAAGTTCAAAAATGGTGTTTGTCTTGTCTTGCAGATAAAGATTAATACTTTGGATAATGCTTTTAATGCTGCACTAAAACCCAGCAAACCCATTCTCCCTGGATAGGGAGAAAAAGGCTACTGAACCAGGCTTAGACTGATTAAATCAGGAAAATGCCAGGAAAATGCCATATCCAAAGCTTGTTTTGGGATTGGAGCCATTGAAAGCCTTAGCAAGTTTCTAACTGCTCCAATCCCAAAGTAATTTTAGAGATTAGATTATAGTAGTCCAAAAAAAACCCAACAACTCGGCATATTTGATGAATTTAGCCTACTGATGGCATAATCAATATCCAGTTGAATTCTATTGATAATTTTTGGGGTTTTTTGGTATTGGTTTTTATGTAGCTTATGTGTTTGTTTAGATAATTGTGCTTATTTAATTATTAATTTCATTTTATTGTTTAGCGATTTATGAGTTTATGATGATGTTACCTTGCATTGTATTTTATTTATGTGCTTGTTTATCACCAAGGCATTGAACGTTTGCCTTTTTGTCTGCAAGCTGCCCTGAGTCTCCCCCCCCCCCCCTCGGGGAGATAAGGTGGCCTATAAATAAAGTTGTTGCTGTTGTTGTTGTTGTTGAGTTGTTTTTTGTTTTGATTTGTTTTGTTTTTGAGATAAACATCTCGCTGTTCAACATAAATGAGCTGGTGACCTTTCGCAGGATACATATTCTTACAAGAGTCTGTTTGCAAGCAAATGCACATATTGTTGGTTGTGGGAAATAAGGTTGATAGAAAAACAGCCATTTTCAGATTTTCTTGTAAAACCCATTTAGAGATGCATGGGAAAACTTCTCATAATTTGGTGTCTCTCTTTTATATTTTGCTTTAGAAAAAACAAAAACCTGGCACTGCTACAGCAAAAGGCAGGAAGTGGTTCTAACAATAAATTGTCTCCAGCAGAAAGGCAGATTGCTTTTTGTGGGCTCTTTCCAGCTGGACAGCAGGTGGTATATAGTTTATATGGAATCTATTTTCCAACTCTCTTGTCAGAAAATGAAATTTTAAATATTTTGGCCTAGTTCTGTTTGGAAGCTTTGAGTGTTCTAGTGTCCAGCAGTCTTCAGAAAATCTCTGGTTCAATAGTAGTCTTCTGCCCTGTTTTTTTCTGTCATCTGAAGCACCAAGCAATGATGTAGCCCGAGCACATCTTGAGTTTTTCTTCTTTTATCATCCACCTTGTTCCTATAGTTTTAAATAATCTTTGTTGATTTTTCCAAGTTAAAAACAGTTTATAGCATTATAGATAAAAAGAGAAAAGAAAAATGAGTTTGAGAGTAAAAGAAATGTGTGGAGGAAAGAAAAATAATAATAAGAAAAAGAAGAGAAAAGAGAGAGACATGGAGTCAAGAAGGAGAGAGAAAAAGTTAACCGATAGATAATAGTTGGAGATGTTGACTTCCTGGTATCTTCCTGAGGTTTTCTTCTCTTCTTGTTTTCTTTCCCTCGCCTCTCTCCTCCTTTCTTTATTCTTTCTTTCCCTCTTCTCTTCTTATCTTGTCTTCTTTTATTTTATTTTATTTCTGTCTTAAATTAAGATTCTCTTGTTCCTATATTGTTGTCCTTGTATGCCTTTAAGTCATTTCCAAAAGATGGCAACCCTGAGGTGGACCTATGATTGTTTGAACTTTTAGGGGGTTTTTTTGGGGGGTTTCAATATTTGCTTAAAAGGGGTTTGCCATTGCCTTCTTCTTACGCTGAGAAACTGTGACTTGTCCAAGGTCAGTAAGTTTCATGCAAGTCAAGCTCTGAGGATTACCTGGGAAGGAATCCCACTGGAGCATTGCAGCACACCAAAATACATGGGAGTTAGTCTGGACCATGCTCTTGACTTATAAGAAGCACTGCTTGAATATCAAGCAAAAAGTGGGTGCTATAAATAATATCATATGAAAGCTGACTGGCGCAACCTGGGGAACACAACCAGACACAGTGAAGACATCTGCCCTTGTGCTTTGCTACTCTGCTGCTTATGCATGCCCAGTGTAGAATACATCTCATCATGTTAAAACAGTGGATGTGGGTCTAAATGAGACATGCCACATTATCACAGGATGTCTACGCTCAACACTGCTGGAGAAATTATACTGTTTAGCTGGTATTGTAACATCTGTTGGGAAGTAGTAGTTTGTAATGAAAGGATCAAGGCATTGACATCTCTGGCCCATCCTCTAGTGTATTCGGCTATCAGCCAGCAAGCCAACACCTTAAATCAAGAGATAGCTTCCTAAGATCTACAGAGATACTCACAGGAACACCTCAGCAAGTGACAGTCCAAAGGTAAAAACCCAGAACCTCAATTAGTGGTTGATACCAGCTGAGAGACTCCCTCTTGGCAACCTGGAAGCCACTGAACACACTGTACTCTGGCACTACGCAATTCAGAGCTAACCTTAAGAAATGGAGCTACAAAATGGAGTGTGGAGAAGCGCAAACCACAGACCATGGACTACAATGCAACCTGAGCCTTGCCACATGTGCAATGGATGACCTTCTCACAGCGACACCAGAGGCACTCCATGGGGCCAGCTTCTGGTCAAAGGAGCTTTAGCACAACAATGCCAAGTTTTTAAAGTTTGTGTTTTCAAATGCATTATAACTGTGCCCTCAATTAGCTTCTGACATGATAAAGTCGGTTTCATTGCCAAATGGGGATTCAAACTCTGGTCTCCAGAGTAATAGTTCAGTGCTGAAACCATTAGATCACATTGGGTCTTCTTTCTCCCAGGCCTGCTTTAAAATAAAATTAGAGGCATGCTGGTTATAGGAGATGGCAAGAGAGTGGTTAAAAGGACTGGCTGAGAAATGAGGCAGATGATTCAAGAAGATAGTTCTTTCTTTTTTTCCCAAGACCAGTCTTAATCTGGTGTCCTCCATATATGCCAGACTAGTATCCCCATAATTCAGGCCAACATAGGTATGCTGACTGGGGATGATGGAGACTTTGGTGCAATATATCTCAACAGTGAAGAACTTTCCTCCTTCATGGAGTAAAGAGAATGCATTAAAACTAGTGTAGTTCTTGTTTTGGTTGTGCAAGTATATTTTTAGACTTGCAGACTGTGGGAAGATCCTTGTGATTATCTTTACTGGTCTTTTAACAAGCATTTCTGATATGAAACAGATGGAATTGTACTTTTCTTACAATATTTTGATTTCTGCCCATAGACTGCATAGGGACACAAGTATATAAATAGGGCAGCAGAGATGATCAAACAAAGGGAACAAGATGAAAAACACAGAAGAGCACTTCAACCATTGTATAAAAGAAGGAATTTCAGCAAGTGCAGCTTGCTAAGCAGGCAACTTATTCCCTCTGAAATTTCTTCTTTTACACAGCTACTGTTGCATGTCCTGCTACAGCAAGAAAAAATGTGGTGGATTCATGAAACAGGGGTTTCTCAGTAGCAGAATAATGTTGAACATTTCACAGATGAAAATTGGAATATGTGTGCCAAGCAGCATCAAAGGGTGGCAAAGATGGCAAACGTTAATAATGAGGAAGAACACAGGCAAGCTGGGAAAGGCTTCAATAGCTATTAGAAGATAATACTGTACTATTTGGTTCTTAAAATTGACTTTTAAATGGGTTTACAATGTTTTAAGGATTATTGGCTTTGAAATACTGTAGAAATTTTTAAAGTATGTGTGTGTTTAAAGACTGGCTTTATCTTCTTGGTTTGCACTGCACAGAAAAGTAATAAATGAACTGTTCTGTCAAGGCTTTCATGGCTGGAATCACTGTAGGTTGCTGTGAGTTTTCCACACTGTATGACCATGTTCCAGAAGCATTCTCTCCTGACGTTTCACTTACATCTATGGCAGGCATCCTCAGAGGTTGTGAGGTATGTTGGGAACTAGGCAAGTGAGTTTATATATCTGTGAAATGTTCAGGGTGGGAAAAATAACTCTTTTCTGCCAGAGGCAAGTGTGAATGTTGTAATTGGCTACCTTGATTAGCACTGAATAGTCTTGCAGTTTCAAAGCTTGGCTGCATCCTGCTGTCACAATCACCGACTTAGTACTGCCCCTTTAACACACACACGGAGACGTAGCAAAGGCTAACTAATTTTATTGAATATAAAAAGGTCCAAAAGACAATTCTCTTGAAGAGATCAAAGAATCAAGCAAACAGCAAAGCTGTAGTCCATTTATGAAAGCAAAGTTCCAAAAGATAGATCCAAAAGCAAACGTGGCAAAAAGCTAGGCAAATTCCCGGATTGCCTCCGGAACAAAGCAGGGTATCCGCAGCAATGCGAATCAATATCAAGGCAAGGTCTTGGTCCAAGGCGAGCCAGACTAGGCTCCGTGGTTCACTCCGCTTTCACGCCCTTCAGATCAGACGTGGCCGGAGAACTGAGGATCAGTTCCCACGGCCCGTTCTTAATCCTTCGGCCGGGCCCTCGACGATCTAGGGCCCGCGTCTCCAGTCTCTACTTTCCGAACGGTGACGGTCTAGGGACAGATGCCAGCTCCTCCTGCCCTGCTCTATGTCCCTGTCTGTGATGGGAACGGCCCCGCTCTTCCAGTTCAGTATCGCTATCTCCTTGAGAAGCAGCCTCCCCCGAACTTTCCCAGCCGCTGGCCTCCATCTGCTGCTCGGCCAGGTCCTGGGAACCTCGGCCGTTTGGGAATTCATAACTATCTCCGCTATCTGCTTCGCTGCCTTCCATCTCCACCTGGTCCGCTCCTTCCCCGGGAGAATGCTCCCACTCGAAATCCCAGGCTAAGCTCTTTGCAGGTGAACTGGGCAAAGGCACTGCTGACCAATCTTGCTCTGGGCCTTCCAACTCGTCCTCCGAGTCCCCTTCAGCCTGTGCGGGTCCCAGTGGCATCGGGACCCCGGCGCCTCACCCCTCCCATTGGCACGAACGGACCCATGGGTGCTACACTATCCCCCCCCCTCAGGGCCCCCCCTGGGCCGCCCCCGGGGCTTGGGCTTGTCAGGATACTTGCGGTGGAAACGGGCCACCAACTCCGGCGCGTGGACATCTCGAGCCTTGACCCAAGCACGCTCTTCCGGGCCAAAACCTTTCAGTCAATGAAATACTCAACTTCCGGTACGGATGCGAGCATCAAAATGTCCTGCACTTCGACCTCCTCCCCGCCCTCCACACACACGGAGACGTAGCAAAGGCTAACTAATTTTATTGAATATAAAAGACGGTCAAAGACAATTCTCTTAAAGAGAACAAAGAAAATAGCAATCAGCAAAGCTCAAGTCCATTTATGAAAGCAAAGTTCCAAAAGATAGATCCAAAAGCAAACGTGGCAAAAGCGAGGCAAATTCCGGATTGCCTCCCTCCGAACAAAGCAGGGTATCCGCAGCAATGCGAATCAATATCAAGGCAAGGTCTTGGTCCAAGGCGAGCCAGACTAGGCTCCGTGGTTCACTCCTGCTTTCACGCCCTTCAGATCAGACGTGGCCGGAGAACTGAGGATCAGTTCCCACGGCCCCGTTCTGTAGCAATCCTCGGCCGGGCCCCTCGACGATCTAGGCCCCGGCGACTCCAGTCTCTACATACCGAACGGTGACGGTCTAGGGACAGATGCCAGCTCCTCCTGCCCTGCTCTATGTCCCTCGTCTGTTATGGGAACGGCCCCGCTCTTCCAGTTCAGTATCGCTATCTCCTTGAGAAGCAGCCTCCCCCGAACTTTCCCAGCCGCTGGCCTCCATCTGCTGCTCGGCCAGGTCCTGGGAACCTCGGCCGTTTGGGAATTCATAACTATCTCCGCTATCTGCTTCGCTGCCTCCCATCTCCACCTGGTCCGCTCCTTCCCCGGGAGAATGCTCCCACTCGAAATCCCAGGCTAAGCTCTTTGCAGGTGAACTGGGCAAAGGCACTGCTGACCAATCTTGCTCTGGGCCTTCCAACTCGTCCTCCGAGTCCCCTTCAGCCTGTGCGGGTCCCAGTGGCATCGGGACCCCCGGCGCCTCACCCCCTCCCATTGGCACGAACGGACCCATGGGTGCTACACCTGCCTGGGGGAATCCTTTATTGGGAAGTGTTAACTGACCCTGATTGTTTCTTGTCTGGAATTTTCCCTGTCTTCTGAGTGTTGTTCTTTATTTACTGTACTGATTTTAGAGGATATATATATATATATATATATATATATATATATATAAGTAACCAGATTTTGTTCATTTTCGTGGCTTCTTCCTTTCTGTTGAAATTGCCCACAACAGGCAGGCAAAGTTATTTCTCCCACCTGGAACATTCCACAGATATATAAATCTCACTTACCTTGTTTCCAACAGACCTCACAACCTCTGAGGATACCTGCCACAGATGTGGGCGAAGCGTTGGGAGAGAATGCTTCTGGAACATGGCCATAAAGACCGGAAAACTCACAGCAACTCAATAAATGAACGAATAATATTTGAGTTACAGGTTCAAGAGCTCTCTTTTCTTTTACCTCTGGCTTCTCTACTTCAGGTGATTGTACTTCTCTTTTTTCTCCACTGAACAGGCATTATTCTACTTCACGTGGCAGTAACTTGATGCTGCAGTAATCCCAGATTGTAGAATAAAATTATAAGATTAGTTTGCTAAACCAGGATGTTTTAAGTAGATGAACAGCAGGGACCCAGGAAAACACATTAACAAGATGGTAAAACCAAAAATGAAATAAAATGAACAATGCTGTCTTGCCTCATTCATGCTTATCTCATACAGCATGCATATGGCATACTGTTTCATATATCCACACATCTAAGGACATCTTTCATTATCTACTTATGGTCGTAAAACTATTTGCACGGAGCTCTGTAACATGAAGTTTAATTACCTGTGCAAAGGTAACAGGATTTCAATTAAACATGTTTTTCAAAACATAGGTATGGGTGGACAGTGATAGAAATACAGAGGCAGTGAAAAATCAGTGTTACCGTTTAATGAAAGCATAGGCAACAAAATATAAAAAAATTAATTAGAATACGACTACAAAAAGTGAAGTTATTTCTCATAATATACTTTTGTTATTAGGGAAAAAAACAAATGTTAAATTAAATAATTCTTCCAGAGAATAGTGAGGGATGATTTTGAAGAGACTGAGGTGTAGGATAAGAGAGATAAAGAGTGGCAGACATATGCAAAGCAAGACATAAGTCCTGTGCCTTTCAAGAAGAGAGAATTTCAGCAAATGTGGCTTGCATGACCTGATGAGATTCCTTCTTGTCTTTTGCAGGACCCTTGTGTTCTTTTAGAACTAGGGATGCATCTAATTAATGCAGTTCGACACCACTTTAATTTCCATGGTTCAATGCTATGGAATCATGGGAGTTGTAGATTTACAGGGTGGCTAACCTTTTTGGCCAAAGAGTGCTGACAGGTCACCAAACTACAACTCCCAGGATTTCATAGCCATGGCAAAGAAAATGGTGTCAAACTGCATTAATTTTGCATATGCAATGTCGCTATTTTTCCTAACTACTCTACTGGGAAGATTGCTGTGTAGTCCGGTATGGGCAGCTAGTATAGATAGGTCCCACTGTAAGGTTTTTCACCCCAACACTGTACAGTTCATTTTCTCAACCTGATATTTTAAGTTGCACTGGCATTATGTCTTGATTACCAGTGATACATTATGGATAGCATGCTTGTCGTTCAATCGAATGACAAAAAGCAGTGGCTCTCAACCTTCCTATTGCCACGACCCCTTAATACAGTTCCTCGTGTTGTGGTGACCCCCAACCATAACATTATTTTCATTGCTACTTCATAACTGTAATTTTGCTCCTGTTATGAATCATAATGTAAATATTTGGCATGTATGATGTATTTTCATTCACTGGACCAAATTTGGCACAAATACCCAATATGCCCAAATGTGAATACTGGTGGGGTTGGGTGTGTGGGGTGTGTGTGTGTGTGTTGATTTTGTAATCTGGGAGTTGTAGTTGCTGGGATTTATAGTTCACCTACAATCAAAGAGCATTCTGAACTCCACCAACAATGGAATTGAACCAAACTTGGCACACAGAACTCCCATGACCAACACAAAATGCTAGAAAGGTTTGGTAGGCACTGACCTTGAGTTTTGGAGATGTAGTCGTCCCCCCCCCCCCCAAATCCAGAGAGCACTGTGGACTCAAATAATGATGGATCTGGACCAAACTTGGCACGAATACTCAATATGCCCAAATGTGTATACTGGTGGAGTTGGGGGAAAATTGACTTGACATTTGGGAGTTGTGGTTGCTGGGATTTATAGTTCACCTACAATCAAAGAGCATTCTGAACCCCACCAACTGTAATTGTGCCAAACTTCCCACACAGAACCCCCATAACCAACAGAAAAGACTGTGTTTTCTGGTGGTCTTTGGTAACCCCTCTGATACCCCCTTGAGACCCCCCCTCCCGGGGTCCCAACCCCCAGGTTGAGAAACAGTCCAGCAAGACAGGAGGCTACTTTAAGGTATCCCTAAATCTGCAGCATGCCTCTGAATACAACCTGGATGCAGAATCTTCCCATAAGCTCCAAGTTTGGAGGCCATTGAGTTTTAAGTATTTTTAAAAATAACTCCATTCAAAAGGTTCTGGTTCTTTGGAATAAAAGATAACAAATTTTAAAGTTTGAAAGGTTACATGTGATACTTATAAGTAGCTAAATGGTGCTGGTAATCTTTAGCACTTATCTGATGAGTTTATTCATTCTGCTTTTTAAAAAAACGAACCAACACCTCATCATTAAATGTTCTACTAGCTTTCCACTAGCTTTTTTGTCCATCCAGCAAAGTTTTCCCTTTTGTATTTCACTTTATCATGCAGCTGTGAAAAGCATAGGGGCTTCCACACAGAAATATTAACTTTTTCATTGCCTTCGGGACGTGAATGGCACCCGATGCTTTGAGGGTAATTTCAAAGTGCTAAGCAACAATGTTTAGGAACTGATTGGAAATAGCAGGTAGTTTGTCCTTAAGACAGATTTGGAAGAAAGCAAACCTAGCAGGAGTTCTGTAAACAAGTAACATAAGGAACAATCAATCGCCTCCTCCATCTCTCTCTCTCATCATGATCAGTTAGCTATCCTCATTTTTAGGTCAACCCAAGGCAGCTGGAATAGTTTAAACACAGCTGATAGTAATCTCAGCAACATTTATGTGTTATTTTATTTTGTAAAAGGTAATTAAAAATGATTTATGGGGAGAGTAAAGTTTGAGCCTTCTGTCCTCATCCTCCTAAAAGGTTTTATGCAGTCCCAAATTTGACCAGGAAAAGAAAAGCTGTGCTAGAGAAACTGGAAAGGCTACAAAATTGTTTAACTTATTTGCCCACTTTAAACATTTGGCAGAACCCAAAGTGATGAAAGAAGATCCAGCTGCTCCTAAAGCAGTGCTTCTCAGGCTATATTATGTGGATAACTTGCATTGTTTCCTAAAGCCAAGAGGGTCTAAACATCCGTAAAGTATCAGATTCCACCCGATCTTGTAAACTATGGACACCATTTTACTATGCTATTGTATATAATGGGACTTGAGCATTCATGGATTTTGATATCTACAGAGAGTTCTGGAATCACTTCTAGATGCATACAAAAGGCCCGCTTCATTTGTATCTTACCTTTTATTGTGGGATTTCACTAAGGCAGATAAATCAATTAACCATTTGAAGCAATCAAAACAATAAATAGATTCAATAGAATAAAAATGCACTGGAAATAACAAGTTAAAACAGCTTTAAAAACTACAATAATTAGAATCCATGCACATGTACATTTAAAACAACTTAAGCTCCAAAGCACCAGAAAGAAAAAAGTTTGGATCTCTAAGGGAAGGGCTGTCCAGAATTGGGATCCCATATTATACACTTTGGATCCAACCTATCTTTGAGACCACATCTCCTTCTATGAACAGGCATGGACTCTGAGATCTCCTCTCGGTCCCACCTCTGTCCCAAGTGCAGCTTGTGGGGGTGAGAGAGAGGGCCTTCTCGGTGGTGGCACCCCAGCTCTGGAATTCCCTCCCTGGAGAGATTAGGTTAGTCCCCACACTTTAAGATTTTCAGTCTAGTCTAAAAACTTTGCTTTTTAGACAGGCCTTTGACCTTGAGTAGATTTTAATAGCTAGAGGTGAGGATTTAGTGACTGCTCCACTCCAGCACTTGGATTGTTAATTTTAAGACTGCCAGCTTTATGAATTTTATGAATTTTAAAAAAATTATTATGTATGTTTGTTGTTGTAAATTTGTGCTGTTATAGTCTATATATTTATATATTGTTTATTTTATGTTTGGCACCTGTAATGCTTCTGTGAGCTGCCTTGAGTCCCTTCAGGGAGATGGTGGCGAGGTATAAATAAAACTATTATTCTTATTATTATTATATCAAAAAGATCCTCTCCCATGTTTTACCAGATTGCATCCCCCTCCCTCACACACTGGTGGGACACAAGGAGGGTCATTCTTGCAGAATGCATTCCTCAAGCAGGTGAACATAGGGGAGGGTACTCCTTACAAGCTGTACAGGGCTTTTAATCTATTTTTGACATGCCTTAATTAAACATTCATAAAAAGCATTGCATTTGTCAATAAGGATTACAGTTGGCTCATCTTTCCTGTCTTTCTCATAGCCCTTCCATTTAAGCTTTGTCAAAACTTAGACTCAGTCCATCATGGTAGATGCTAATAAGCAAACTATGGATTTTTTTTTTTACATTTTGCTGTTGTGTGCCTTTCGGTTGTTTCTGATAGTTGATTCTATCATGGTAGTTTTTGGGGCTGAAACTATGTGATCCACAAGGTTACCCAGCTTAGTTTCAATGGTCAAGCAAGGAACCAAAACCCTGGTCAGAGCACTAAACCAGGGGCCATTCCACACAGCCCTATATCCTAGAATATCAAGTCAGAAAATCCCACAATATCTGTTTTGAACTGGGTTATCTGAGTCCACATTAAGATAATGTGGGATTTGCTGCCATGATATTCTGGGATATAGGGCTGTGTGGAAGGCTCCCAGGTTGACTCCCCCTGCCCCCCCCCCCATCATTAAGCTCTGCAGAATGTTATGTGCAGATGAGCACATCATGGAGGTGATAGTATAGAGTGGCAAGAAGATGTGGAAGAAGTTGAAACTGAATTCCCTGTTGAGCCTATGTAAATGCTCCCACACAAAATGGCATGTATAGGGAGCTTGGCCTCTCATTTCCTCAGCCCCCTAATGCAAACAACCCAACAACAATGCTGAAACAAATCCAAGCTTCCTTGCCCACAAGTGTATTGTCTTCTCGGTCTTGAAGGGGGAGGGAACTTTCTCTCTCCTCTTGGATGAAAAGCTCCCTGTTTATCTGTCACAGGCAGCTCAGTCCCCTATGGGATTTGGAAGCAAGCAGAAAAGAGAGCAGTGAATCTCTGGATTAGGCTGTTAAAAATAACCTTGTGTTTCTCCTACCACATTCTTGTAAGATGCTTAGGACAGGAAAGGGCGACTTAGAAACCAATCTCTTGTATTTAATAGCTCTAGTGTTGGAGAAGGAGGGGTGATGATGGATGATTTACAGCTTGGTGGTTGGATAACCTGATTCCCCTTGGCCTTGGTTCCCAGGAACCTTTGTGAGCTTTGCTTCTTTGTCCCTGTAACCTCGGTTAGATTGTAGATTGTGAAAATGTCACTAGGCTCTTGGGATGGGCAGTGGAAGAAGTTTTATAACTTCCGAGTGTTTCTCTTGTGATCAGGATGGAGCTGGGAAATAAGGGTCCTGCATTCAACTTTTGTTGACAATAAGTTAGTCCATTTAAAAATGGCTTTTCTGGTTTTGTCATAACTTACTTTGATCTCTAGGGCTGACTCGAACGTTACCACTGGGTCTTGAAGAGATTTTGCACATGCTGTTATGGGCTATATATTGTTGTTTTTAAAAGATACTACCATATGTATGTGTGGTGGAGTTAAATATTTTCTCTCTCATTTTTATATTAATGTTATATTTTAAAAGTGTATATATAAACAAGGAGCCCCCGGTGGCACAGTGGGTTAAACCATTGAGCTGCTAAACTTGCTAACCGAAAGTTTGCAGGTTCGAATCCGGGGAGCGGCGTGAGCTCCTGCTGTTAGCCCCAGCTTCTGCCAACCTAACAGTTTGAAAACATGCAAATGTGAGTAGATCAATAGGTACCACTTCACCGGGAAGGTAACGGTGCTTCATGTTGTCATGCTGGCCACATGACCTTGGAGGTGTCTTCGGCTTACAAATGGCGATGAGTACCAACCCCAGAGTCGGACACGACTGAACTCAGGGGAAAACCTTTACCTACACCTTATGTATAAACAAAATGGGGAAAGACAGAAGTAAAACAGAAGGAAGGGTGGAGTATATACGATATGAAAATGGGTTAGGAAATAGGCATATATGCTAACAAAATTTAGCATATACTGTATATGTATGCTTTCTTGAAGCTGAGGTCTGTAAAAATGCAAATTGGTGCATAGCTAAAGCCGTACAACCTGAATGCCAAATTTTTCCAATTTTGGGGTATAACCTTGGCAAGATTAAGAGGATTCAGGATCTAGTCATGTTGACCAACGATTAGATTCCAAATCATCAGAACATAATTTACAAAGTAATGTTGCCCATTTTAATGGGTTGCAGCTGAAATAAGCAAGAAATAACCTTCAAAGCTAATAAGTATTATTTGACATATATTTTCATGGATTGCAGTGAAAATACACTGCTTTCCATGACTTTATTGCCTTGCCTCCCTCTTTTGCAAACTGCAGCAAGGATCAGAAGCTAATTTGGCTGCTTTGTCACGTCCCTACTTCCCTCACAGGATAGGGTACAGATGTAGCAGGAAGGTCTAAACCAGGGGTCCTTAAACTTTTTAAACAGAAGGCCAGGTCACAGTCCCTCAAACTGTGGGGGGGGGGGGGGGATTATAATTTGAAAAATAAAACCCCACGAATAATTCCTATGCACACTGCACATATCTTATTTGTAGTGCAAAAACATTTAAAAACAATACAATAATTAAAACGAAGAACAATTTTAACAAATGTAAACTTATTAGTATTTCAGTGGGAAGTGTGGGCCTACTTTTGGTTGATGAGATAGGGTTGTTGTTGTTGTTGTGTGCTTTCATGTCATTTCAGACTTAGGTTGACCCTGAGCAAAGGCCAGGTAAATGACCTTGGAGGGCGGTATCCGGCCCCTGGGTCTTAGTTTAGGGACCTATGGTATAAACAATAGCACCTTGCATCCCATTCAAAACTGTGACTCACAAGATCATATGCACCAGTCGCTCACTAGATTTTGGCCTCACCAACAGTCAATTTATCCTTGAATTTGTCTCATTTCTTATTCTGATCTATGGCCAGAACAAAGATTTGATTTGATTTGTCTCATTTCTTTTATAGGATAGGATGGGAAACATGTTGCATTCCAGATCTAGTTGGATTGCAGCCAGGGCTGGACTAAGATAATTTAAAATAGTATGTGAACATTCTTTTGGTGCCCCCTCGCTCTCCGGCCTTGTGCTGGGTGCGTATGCGCACCAGTATGCACATGCACACGGCTAGCTCGTTCCACACATGCACGCCGGTGTGTGCATGCGTGCCAGTGTGGGCATGCACAGGGCCAGCTAGTTCTGTGCATGCGCGCCAGTGTGCACATGCACAGGGCTAGCTAGTTCTGTGCATGCATCATTGCTGTGGCGCAACTCGAGGTGGACGGTGGCGCAAAACGCACTCCATGAGGCCGAAAAGGAGGACATTTTACAACCGGATGCGGGAGCCTCCCTTTTCCGGCTGCAAAACGTCCTCCTTTTCGGCCTCGTGGAGTGCATTTTGCGTCACCATCCACCTGGAGTCATGCTGCAGCAATGGCGCATGCGTGGACCTTCTGGCCGGATGCACCCCTGACCACATGGCACCCTAAGCGGCCACTTACTTTGCATACCGCCTCTGATTGCAGCTCCCAGCAACCATAGTCAATATAGCTAATTGTGAGGGATGGCAGAAGATGTAGTCCAATTTCTGGAGGGTCAAATGATTCTACCCTCTTCTTCAAGGCCAAATGAGTTGTTGGGTAAAAGCACATCTCATCCTAAGGAATGCAAAGTAATATGCATTGTATTTGACATATTTGATAACTGTACATTCCAGACAGCGCCATAGCCAGGATTTTGAGTCGGGGGGCTGAGTTTGGTTGGGGGGCTGAGACTGGGTGGAAGAGGGTCTACCCTAGCAAACCTTTTGTATTGTTATCCCAATAACCCCATGAATGTGGGATATAATGAGCATGGTGATCAGATCATGATATGAATAAACATAACAGTTTAAATAATGTACCAGTAAGGCCTTCTCGCGGACCACCCTGAGAATTTCAGGGGCTGAAACCCCTAAGCCCCCCGGCTACATGCCTGATTCCAGAGTAGTTTGATCCTTTTTTGTACTTCCCAAGCTCATTTGTGGATTATTTTTGCATTTCCAGAATGTTTGGAAATGCTTCTTATGTTGAAATGAAAGTGATCGCACTGTAAAACTGTATTGTTGTGATTCAATCTTAACTGTCATAGTTCCATCCTACAGAATATGGAAGTATGTAGTTTGGTGAAGCACTAGAACTCTGATTGAGAATCCTAAACGCCCATTTCCTGGACTTCCAGACCTGGGATTCCATGGCACAGAACCATGGCAATTAAAGTGGCATTATCGTACTATAATTGTGTAGTGGTCCCTGTGTCAAATAACACTTGAAAATTCAAATTCTAAGAGGGAACACCTTTAAAATAAATATTGAGTGAAAAAAGCCAACTTTGTATATTACTATTTCAATGGAATTTTAAATATAGTTAGACTAATGCCGATATGGGATGAATGTGTTTACGAATGTGACATGAACTGACTAGTTCACCCCATTCATAGCAAGAGGATTTTGAAGGAAGTTTTGCATCCCTGGTGTTCCATTTACTTGATAGAATATGGAAATAGGGACATTTTTTATAGTAGAGAAAGACCTATTCATAGCACAAGTCTGCCCTCTCCTGGCAATTGCAAAGACATTTGGCACACTTACCTATCAAATTCAGTCAGTTTGTACCTACTCACAACTACTTCGCTTTTGGAAAATATATGTATCTCTACTATGGCTGACCTGGAACAACACTTTCTCAATACAGGTACCTAGAAATCTTTCCTTTACTTGTGATACCTTGATGACATCTTTATAATTCAAAAAGCAATAATAACTGGAGGAGTTCCAACAGGTTTTCAACATACCAATATCAGGCCTAGAATAATCTACATAACAAATCCACTTTTTTGGAAAGCATTGTGTAACCACACTGCCAAATCTATTGTTTAGAACCAAACCCTCCAATGCATCCGCATTTGCTTAGACTCACAAGACAGAAATTCCAAACTCTTGGATTTACAACAGACATTTCTCAAGCTGCAATATTCATCAAAGGTGGAGAAACTAATCAATAAAGCAGGATTCCTGCCCAGAAACACTATCTTACAGTAACTGAAAATGTCAGAAAATGTCACCTACAGTCCTTGCTGAGAGAACTCAAACACATCATCATGGGCTACAACCAGTGCTGGAGAATAGTACAGCCCTCTTATAAGCTCAGGTATTTATTGGCCTACAGATAGCCTCCAAATCTTAAACAACTATTTACTTACAACAGGATGCATAATATGGATACTTATATTGGGACAACATCCTGCCATAAATCCAGATGCCAATTCTGTTCCCACATCTGCTCTGAGAACAATAGTACGGAAGCCAATAATATCACTCTCAAGTATGGAATAAGTACATTCACTTATGCTTTCTCCAATGTGATAGGACCTATCTTATATCAACAATGCCTCTCTACACTCTGCTTTGGTCAATTTTGGACAACTTAAAAGTTTCTTTTCATCCATAGACCATTCCATTGCTGGCTTACTTTGAAAAGAAAGGAAAATCCAATTTGCTCTATGAAGGTTATTGAAGTCCAAGAAGCAATGGATTTCTCAAAGGCAATATATGGCTGTGCTCTCCAGCCTTTGGTTTTTGTTATGTATTGTAAGTGATCAAGAAAACAACTGCATTCATCTTCTGACCTAGGGCGTTCCTTCACAAAAGAAGATGGAGGTTTTTTAAGCACTTAAAAATGGAAGATTTTCTAGCTGTGACTCTGCAGTCCAATATTTTAGCTTTGCTGTCATGTATCTTCTTTATTTCTAACTTATGGCAATCCTAAGGTGAACTTATGACACAGGGTTTTCTGTAGCCAAGCCTGTTGTGACTCACCCAAGGTCACCCAGTGGGTTTCCAAGGATGAGTAAGTAATCAAATCTTCCAGAACGATAGTCCAATGCTTAAAACACTACCATGCAGCTGCTATGCAGACATGAACAAGTGATGTAATCCACACTCAGTGCTGAAAAATCTTTGTTCTTTATTGAAATCTTTATTTCAATTATGCAAATTGCTTTATGTACTCTGCTTTTATAGACACAGTTTTTCTTCTGCTTGCCCTGAGAAGAGGCAAAGATGTATGAAGAACACAGATGCCTTCCTCCTATTCTGAGTTACAGTCCTGCTTTTTATCCTTTGTGTCAGGAGTGACTTGAGAAACTGCAAGTCACTTCTGGTGTGAAAGAATTGGCCGTCTGCAAGGACATTGCTCAGGGGACGCCAGGCCTTTTAACCCTTTGTGGAAGGTTTCTCTCATGTCCCTGCATGAGAAGCTGGAGCTGATAGATGGGAGCTCACCCCGCTCCCTGGTCAGCAGTCCTGCAAGCACAAAGGTTTAACCCATTACACCACCGGAGGTTCTCACAGTCCTGTTTATATAATGTGCTGGATGTATTTTTGGCACCATTATTATTTAGCTTTACTCTAAGCATTGCTCATACATTGCTCATACTTTAAAGTCTTCGGGTATTTCTATACCTGGATTCTCAGGGTGTGGAATATTGATACTGAATATCAACTTCTGACCCTGTGTTATGTGATTGCAATAATTTGGGATATACAGTCATTTCAGTGAACATGTTCTGTGATCAGTGAGGAACTGACACAGCCTCTCTTTTCCCCATGTACGTACATTGCTTTTCAATTTCATAACTGTCAGAGGGCTTACCAGGAAAGACTGATATTCAGGGCTGCAGAGTGCTACATGGTGCTATGATTCACACTATGCAGTTATAATGCTGTGATTCCACATGCTATGTTCTATCTATGGAATTCTGGGACTTGCAGTTTAGAGGTGACTTAGAATTCTCCGCCAAAAAGCCCTAGTGCCGCATCAAACTCCAGACAGTTTAGGTCCATCTACCATGGATGTAACATATCTGGATTTCAGTAAAGCCTTCAACAAAGTCCCCCATGACATTCTAGCAAACAAACTAGTCAAATGTGGGCTAGACAAAACTACGGTTAGATGGATCTGTAATTGGTTAAGTGAATGAACCCAATGGGTGCTCACCAAAGCTTCCTCTTCATCCTGGAAAAAAAAGTCATGAGTGGAGTGCAACAGGGTTTGGTCCTGGGCTCGTTCCTATTCAACAACTTTATTAATGACTTAGATGAAGGGTGAGAAGGCATGATTATCAAGTTTGCTGGTGACACCAAATTGGGAGGGATAGCTAATATTCCAGAAGATACGAGCAGAATTCAAAACGATCTTAACAGATTAGAGAGATGGGCCAAAACTAACAAAATGAAGTTTCACAGGGACAAATGCAAGATACTCCACTTAGGCAGAAAAAATGAAATGCAAAGATACAGAATGGGGGGGGGGGGGGGCCGGGGCAGGGACTGGCTCAATAGCAGTACATGTGAAAAAGATCTTGGAGATCTTGTGGACAACATGTTAGACATGAGCGAACAAAATCATGTGATGGCTAAAAAAGCCCATTGGATTTTGGCCTGCATAAATAGTATAGTGTCTACATCCAGGGAAGTCATGCTACCCCTCTATTCTGCCTTGGTCAGACCACGCCTGGAATATTGTGTCCAATTCTGGGCACTGCAATTGAAGGGAGATGTTGACAAGCTGGAATGTGTCCAGAGGAGGGCAATTAAAATGATCAAGGGTCAGGAGAACAAGCCCTATGGGGAGCAGCTTCAAGAGCTGGGCATGTTTAACCTGAAGAAGAGAAGGGTGAGAGGAGACATGATAAGGGCCATGGATAAATATGTGAGGGGAAGTCATAGGGAGGAGGGAGCAACCTTGTTTTCTGCTGCCCTGGAGACTAGGACATGGAACAATGGCTTCAAATTACAGAAAAGGAGAATATTAGAAAGAACTTTCTGCCTGAGAGAGCTGTTCAGCAGTGGAATTCTCTGCTCCAGAGTGTAGTGGAGGCTCCTTCTTTGGAGGCCGTTAAGCAGAGGCTGGATGGCCATCTGCCAGGGGTTTTTCTGTCAACTCCTCCCCCGCCCCAGCCAACTATGCAGAATCTGCTAATGCACAAACATACGTAAAATAGTCCATTCTTCATACAGACAATTCAGAATCCTGTACTAACTCATCAATGTCACTTCTTGATTTCATTTTGAGAAAGACAACATATGAAAATGGAGGAACTTTGGCTTTCTGTGTGTGTTGTGTGACCCTGAAGGGGATCTGGGGAAAATCTGGCCTTGGCCCCACTTGCACAGTTTCTCACCCTGATTTCACTCAAGGCATCCCTATTTCTGGTACTGATTTTGGTTGTTGCTTCTTTCTTCCTGACAGCATCTTTGCAGGAAAGCACAGTATATATAGCTATTTCTGTACTCAAATTGTTGATCCATTGAGTGCCAAAGAAGGAGAGTTTGTGTACAGTTCTAAAAAAAAAACAAAAACAAAATGTGAACATTTAATCAAATCTGAGAACCTGAAATTTTAAAAATAATAATATTCAGGAATAATAAAAAGAGTCACATTTCTCATCCTAGTACTGTTTGTATCTTTGATATGATTTCTGTTGCACAGCACCAGACACAGCTCCAACCATCTTGATGCTTTGCATCTGATCTTTTCCAGTAGCAAAAAGGACAGATTCTTTGAATGTTTTGGTAATGAACAACTGCAGTTTCCATCCATACAGCTATACCTCTGTCTAGCCATATTTTAAACAACAACACATAGAAAATTCATTTGATTAGAACTCAAGATATGGATGGTTTGTGCTTGTATACCCCACATTTACAATGGTGTAAATACTTTTAAATGCAGATATTTTTTAGATAATGTGGAAGGAGGTTTCTTCCTTGAAAATCTACTTGGCTTTAGTCTGTATTTTTTCTGGCTCCTGGTCAATTAAGCTTATTAATGGAGAGATATCTTGTTTAAATTATCTTTAAATGTGAATTAAATGTTCTTCAGATTATATTCCATAGGTCTTTGTATGCATAACGGAAAAATGTCTAAGGTAGTCATCATCACATCTGTCCCCATCTACTTTGCTTTGACTCTGCTCTGAGCCTTGTCTGCTAGTGCCCCATGCCCCTTGGCAATCTCTTCAAATCACAATTCAGTCGCTGGGCTGAAAGCAATTCATCATCCTTTTTCTCACGCAATTAATTTGTGGCCAACGGGAAGCGTTTCCATGCTATGAAATGGAGCACTTACCAAAAGATTTAAGTTGTTCCTTTGCCTCGGTGCCAGGAAAAACATACCACCTTTTTTCCTCTGAAGTTTCAGCACAGTTACCTGATTTTTGCCTCTCAAAATCCACAAACTTTGTAGTGCTGTCATTAATATGTTATGCTTAAGCTCCAATAGCATTGCTTCCTAGACATTTTTGAAAGTAATTCCTAAAGCTTGGTTCTGCTGCAGCAGGCTAACCTGATTTACATATTATTACCCAGCATCCACAAGGTTTTGCATCTCATCTTGCAGTAATTATGAGAGGATCAATTTCTGAGAACAGTCATTTCCAACTTTCACTGTTGTGGTTGAGTGACTCAGAAACATATTTGGAAGCCGGTTACATTTGAAGCAGATTTGGCCCGATATTTATCTGCTTTTTATTACAACAGCAGAGAGAAGGTATTACAGAACTCAGGGAACAACAATTAAAATACTTTTCTAATCTCTGTAAACTTTCATTATTCAAGTATGAAGACGAGAGGATGCCAGTTCAGTGCCAATGTGCCCTCTGCTGTATTGCTGTTGTCACTGAGAGAGAAGGGTTAAGATGTAGCCATTAAGTCAAGAGGAAATAGTCACGGGACCATTCCATTTAACCACAATGAAGTCCGTAAGCTGCATGTCAGCTCTGAAGGATTCCAATTAAAAAAAACACACAGGAATTAAAGTCTATACTGGATAGATTGGCACATCCTGCTCAAATTAATATTTGTCTGAGCTAAAAAGAAAAAAGTTTCCAAATGCAGTTTGCAATTATTGCTTGCTTATTATTAGTTTGTCTTAGCTTTTTGACTGATTAAATGTTGTTACCATTTAATTTTGCAAGAAAGCTACACTAGTGTTGTTAACTACCTGCTTGCTGGTCACCCTGCCACCTTGCAGTCACATTGCAAAACAATGTCTGTGTTGCTTCAACCAACTACTGTATTTTCTGTCTTATAAGACGACTGGGCCTATAAGACGACCCCTAATTTTTCCAGTTAAAATATAGAGTTTGGGATATACTCACCATATAAGACTACTCCTCTTCCAATGCACACCAAATTAAAAATTAAAAAGTATCACATTTGATTTCAATATGGTAATTCCCTTATTACCGTACCTCCTTCTCTGCCTCTCAGATCTCATGCATGTGTGCCTGCGCCGCTTCACTGCAGTCCTCAGGAGCGAGATCTGAGAGACAGAGAAGGAGGTACAGTAATAGCATACAAGGGCGGGCCAGGCAGGTGAAAGAGGCATGTTTCTCTGGGCACAGCACAGCACAGCACAGCACTGCTCTATCTCTTTTTTCCATACCCCGGGTGTCCCAGACACCTGTAGCTTGTTCCGCCCTTCACTTACACCTTCCCCGTGAGGCACCCCCTCACCTCGTCATCAGGAATCCTGGTGAGAGGATTTTCTTCTACTTGTACAGTGCTGCCCTTGCTGTTTTCATACAGTCATCGCATGTAGCCATGGCCATTTTTGAGCTCTTCCCACCATATGCAGTGATTGCAGATTTTCTAGTCCAGCTCGGAAGTTTCAGCACCCTCCCTATAAGACAACACCTGGCATATAAGATGACTCCCGACTTTTGAGAAGATTTCCCTGGGTTAAAAAGTAGTCTTATACGCCAGAAAATACAATTATCATAAAGCAAAATTTCCTACACACCAATCTATACACAGCCAACACCAGAGTAGATGTAGTTTTCATAAGCTAAAATGTATATTTATCTAGACACATAACACCAACCCAAGCATACAACGGCAATGACAAAATGTCCAAAATACCCTGAAGGCACCAGATCATGTTTGACATTGAAAGCTAAACAGGGTCAGCCCTGATTTATGGTTGGATGGGAAACTGCCAGCAAATACCAGAGGAAGGATGTGGTTTTTGCCAAATACTACCCAGAGCAGACCCTGCTTAACTTCCAAGATTAGATGGGATCTGTTGCTTTCAGGGTATTTAATGTTAGGAAATCCAGTTTCCTAACTGAGCTGGCCCAGTGGAGCTTGTGCTGGCTCTGCTTGCATCTGCGAACTGTGGAGAGCAGCAATTTCCTGATGGCTTGGAAATTATTATTAATATATAGGAAGGTTTCTAAGCATAAAGCCTTCTGCAAGTAGCTCAATTTCAAAGCTCTTAGCTACACCAAGAGATTATTCTCATTTTCTTGAGCTTAGAAGGCTACTTAAAAAATAGCTAGCTACAGTCCAAACCAAAGTAGTTAGTGGCTACCACTGTGGGATTATTTTTCCCCATTGAAAATAATTGAAATTACTTTTATTTACTTTTACAATCAGAATATGATAAGTTGGTAGCCTGTCATATAAAATATACCTAAGTTGTCAAGCCACACTTCTGCCCTGGAGAAGTTCACAATCAGATGGTGTGTCCTCTGGGCTCTGAAACCTATCCACTCCTGCTTTGGAAACATAAGGGAGGTTGCCCCAAGAGAGAGCCATTGCACTTTTTGCACATGCCATTCCCTTGATATAAATAGCTCCTCGTCCTTAAGCTCCTATTTAATCTACCAACGAAAGTATACAACTACAGTCGGCCCTCCACATTTGCAGGTTTGACTTTTTTACATTCAATTATTCATGTATCTGATTGTTTTCTGTAAGCCTCCAAGTCCTCCAGTGCAATTCTATGGCCAACTTCTGGTGGAAGTTGGAATTCTTATGTTATTTTGCTCATTAATACTTCAGTTGGGATTACACCCTGTCATCTTCTGAATGTAAGCATGGTGAAGACTAAGCTCCCAATTGTTCTACAAGGCCATACTTGTAGATTTGTAGCATGACAATAGGCATGGTTAGGTCCAGTCGGAATCTTCGTAATTCGGATCAAATTCAGATCAAATTCCTTTTTGAAGCAATTTGGGAACCTGGAAGTATCCTTGCCATTTTGAAGTCACTGTTGCCATCTTTGTTCCAACTCAGGAAGTGAATCGGAAAAGACCCAGCATTTGGAGGCTAGCAGCAGTCAATGAGGGGAAACCATGTGGGGAGGGGAGGGGTTTCGGCACGGCAGCCATTGCCCTTTAAAAAGGTCCGTGCATGTCTCGTGGGCTCATTGTGAGCTGGGGACATGAACGAGAAGGGACTAGGCAGCTTGGGTGGGAAATGTGCCACACCACTGCTTTTCAAGGGAATAGCAGGGTTGGGGACAAATTGGGGGAAACGGCTGGAAGCAGGCCCCTTGCCTGTGAGGCTTTCTTATGTGTAGGGAGGGAAGAAGGGCAGGGCAGCGGGGAGAAATGTTCTTCTCTTGCCTGCCACTGCCAATTTTCCTTTTTGAAGCAGTGATTTTAACTTTCAACACACATATATACACACAGAAGACACATATACACAGACTGGGCCACAGCAATGCATGGCAGGGGATGGCTAGTTGCACATATAATTCAAGGATTCTGTACAATTTTGTAAAAAGGAGGAAGAAAGGAGGGAAGAAAGAAAGAAACAAAGCAGCATCTTTAAGACTGATGACTTTTATTTTCATGAATGTCAACTTGCTCTTCTGATGCATTACAGAGTGACAATAAACATTCAACTATAAAGCATATTTGCACAGTTGTGGGAGTGGGATGAAATATGATAGAATCCAGAAAGACGTGACTCCGTTAGTGTTGATGTGTGAAAGCAATAAATCTGCTCACTAAAAGTCAGTTTCACACTGTTCAAAATTATCTCTGAAAAGATTCATTTTTGTTTATACAAACACAAGAAAATTGGGATAAAATGGTAGAACATGATAGAATATTGGGCCCATATTCTATCATTGCCTACCACATTATACTAATCTGCAAGACTAGTTTTATGCCCTTCTCCTTTTTAATCCTAGGACATAATGACCCCCATGAAATCAATCATTTTTCCCCTATCCATATTCTCATTATCCTCTTTACTGCCCCCTTCTATAAATGTGCTCTTTGTGTAAAAAGTTGCAACACAACTCCTTAGCTTTTGTCCTTCTGCTGTGTAGTGCAGCTGTTAACTTTAAGGCTACGTATTATCTGAATAACATATTCACTGGTTTTTTTCATGTCAGGAGCGACTTGAGAAACTGCAAGTCACTTCTGGTGTGAGAGAATTGGCTGTCTGCAAGGACGTTGCCCAGGGGACACCCGGATGTTGGATATTTTCTCATCTTTGTGGGAGGCTTCTCCCATGTCTCTGCATTGGGGGGGAGCTGACAGAGGGAGCTCAGCCCATTATCTCTGGATTTGTACTGTTGTCGGTCAGCAGTCCTGCTGGCACAGAGGTATAGCCCATTGCACCACCAGGGGCTCCCCTGTATTCACTGTTTCTTTTCTGACTACAGAAAAAAATGGCATGCCAATTGATGTTGCACTGCTCAAGGAAAGAGATATACTGGTCTTGTCTTTGGCAATTCAGGCTGGATCTACAGTGTCAAATAATGGATTTTCAGAATGCAGTTTAATTGCATTGAATTGGATTATATGAGTCTAAACTGCCATACAATCCAGTTCGATGCAATTAACCTGCATTCTGAAAGTACAGTATATTGCAATGTAGATCCAGCTTCAATTTCACTAGTATAAACAACAATTTCTCAAAGTCTTGGGGACCTAACAACTTGAAACACCATTTCCTCCTATTTGGACCTGTTAATCCTCAAATTCTATACCCTTCTTTCATCTGCCATTGTCCTATAGTCAAAAATAGTGGCAATATACAAAAGGACCCTCTTGGTGGCAGCACGTCTCCTGTGGAACTCCTTACCATAAGAGATTGTGTCCTCTTCCTTGGTCAGTCCCTTATTGTAAAGTGAAGACATGCCTCTTTAAACATTTAATTATCTTTGTGTTTCATGTGTATTATTGTTGTTGTGTGCCCTCAAGTCATTTTTGATATTTATTTATTTGAAATATTTATATCTTGCCCTTCTTACCCCAAAGGGGACTCAGGGCGGATCACAACATATACATGGCAAGCATTCCATATTGGCCCAAAGGCAACCGTGGCACAAGGTTTTCTGATGCTGGGAATGTGTGGCTTGCCCAGGATCACCCAATGGACTTTCAAAGCTGAGCAGAGACTCAGACCTTTCCATCCAAAGCTTAAATTACTATGTTATGAAAGTGTTTACTGGTTAGTAGTCTGGCGATGTTTGCGTGTTTGATTTGAGATTATTAATATGCTTTAATTGTTACCTTTTAAAGTATTTTTATACTTTATAAGCTGCTTTGAATGACTCCTTTTTGAGGGGGAGAAAAAGTGGGACTATAGACCTCATTGTTTCCAGACACCCATGCTTTTTTGTAATTATGGGAAATTTAGTTCTACACATTTGGACCGTTCAGACACTAAATTAGGAGAGGCTGATCTAGGACAAGGGTAAATTCTCTCTTCCCACTCTTTTATTTCCCTGGAAAAATGCTCCATCTGATTGAACCATACATTCACATAGACTGAAGCAATTCAAGATCAGAATTGTTAAAAGTGTATTAAACTTGATCTTATTCTAGTTGAGTAGATACAGAGATAGTTATTTGATATATAACAAATAACTATGGATACTATTGAAACAATGACACGACTCCATCTTTTAATTGAATGCAATGCAGAAATCCTAAATCAGTTCTTGATGAGTTCTAGTACAACACGGTGAAATCATACTGCGCATTAATTCCCTATTCATTTTTCAGAGAGGCTTTTCAAAAGGGAACAGGGTGGCTGACATTCCTGCAATTTCAGATGCTCAATTGACAATGAGCTCAGTCCCATTTTCATGCTAAAAAGAATTCATTCCTAAAGGAGGCTAGAATGGTGTTAGTTTATTTCCTTATGAAAGAAATGGCATTGATTTTGAAGAGCTCAAAGATATATGAGAAAGATCTTTGGCTTTTCTAGAGCGTTTTGTCACTGAAAATTAAAATAAGAAAAGAAAATCATTATAAAGTTTGGAGAGGTCTGCTGACTCAGAAACCTATCCTTTGAAAGCAAAAGAACCATGAAGAGTTTTTATTAATTTGTAATAGGAAAAAGGGCAAGTGTTCTTTCTCTCCAGGCTAAAGGTTTCCAAAGGGGAATTAATGACAAGATAGGGCTTTCATTCATTTTTTTTCTTTTTTCCCCTTTTTTGCCATTCCTTCATTTTATCAGCACCTGGACCACTGTTGTCCTTGTTGTTATTAGACATATTGAACATGACTTTGACTTTTGGTGAACCTATTTTAGGAATTTTTTTTGATGGGGGGCAAGATTGGTTCAGGCAGGATTGCCATTGCATTCCTCTCAGGCCAAGGGAACATCATTTGCCCAAGGTCATTCCAGGGTTTCCATGGCTGAAGAAAATATACTAAGATTAATCAGGCGAAGCCTCTCTCAGCTTCTGTGCCTTGCGGTCTTCGCCTGCTAAAAGTTTGCATTAACAGCCCCAAAAAAGGCTCAGTTTAAAATATATGAATAAAACCCCAATAAGACACAATATCAGAAATTGACAATCTTTAAAATATATGAAACCAGGATGAGACCTTTTTGGGGGAGAAATACATATGAGAGAAATGTGAAGAAAGGAAGACGATGCTGTTGCTATCTTGTGTCTTACCACAGTGCTTTCATTGAGTTTTTCCTGGCAAGATTTGTTCAATGTAGGCTGCTGTTGCCTTCCTCTGAGGCTGAATGTGATTTCCCCAAGTCACATAGTGGATTTTCATGGGTGAATGAGGTTCAAACCACTGTCTCCCAGAGTTCTAATACAATACTCAAACCATTACACCATGTTACCTCGCATATAACCACATACACACAAGGGTTGAACTTATCACAAGCATATGGCACTAACAGACTATCAAGTTATGTTTTCTAGGTACTTGACTTCTAAAGTTGAAGTCCTATATACACTAACCTGGGAGTAAGTCCCATTGAACCGAATTGAACTAGCATGTATAGTTAGGACTTCATCACACTGAAGCAGGGAAGTGTTTGGCAAAATAAAGCTCCATTTTGAAATGAAATTGATGATTTCCCTACCTTCATCTCACTGCTTAATGTATCCATGTTATTCAGTTGTACTCAGCATTCTTTGAGTTTATTTGCCATCACATTTTAAAGATTTGGCCCCACACACCACCCCTCCCCCTGTTCTTTGTTGAAAAAACCCCTGCTATCTTTGAGATGTCAGCTGTTACCTATATTCAATTCCAGAAGCAAGGAAGCAGTGAGGGAGGGAGAGAAAGCGGGGATGCACTCACATACACTCCCCTCCCCTCTGCTGCCCCACAGAGAAGGGCGTGGAACTTGGAAAACTATAACTCCCATGACTGCATAGTATGGATCTATGGTATTTAAAGTAAGATCCAACTATATTCATTTCACAGTGCAATTCCCAATACCACCTCATGGAGACATGGTATTTAAAGTAAGGTCCAACTGCAGTTATTCCACAGTGTAGATGCATCAGACAAAGGGTATGGATCTTGGGAAACTAGAAACTTCCAGGAGGACTCCATTGCATGGAGCCATTGCATTTAAAGTGATATGCAAGGGGATTCAATCCATATTGTAAATGCACCAAGAGAAGGGTTTGGACCTTGGAAAACTAATTCCTAGGACTGCACAGAATGGAGACATGGCATAATAATAATAATAATAATAGCATTTAAAGTGGGTCCTGACTACATTTATTCTCCAGTGCAGCTGCACCCACGGAAGGGTGCGGATCTAGGGAAATGATACTTCCCAGGACTGCATAGCATAGAGCTATGTTATTTAAAGTGGGTTCCAGCTGTTTTTATTCTCCAGTACAGATGCACCCAGAGATTGTCTTGGCTCCTCTCACAATTTCTCCTCCCACAAATTGGGGAAACATTTCATTTTAAACCTGGGTGCAACGAATGCCATCATGTTACAGAATTGGCCAAACATCTGGACCATTACCAAAAATTCACTTTCCCATCACCTCCTAAATATGTTTGAAAAGAATGCTGGCCCCCACACTTAAAATATGCAAAGAATTCCCTATCCTACACTTGAACCCAACCTAATGTGATGAGAACAGTGGCTTTTCACATTTTAAGTGTAGCACTCAGTGGTATTTAGTAAATGTGATAAAGTGGTTAGTTAGAAACAGGCATGTAGCCGGGGGGGGGGCTAAGGGGGCTTCACCACCCCCCCGAAATTCTCAGGGTGGTCCGCGAGAAGGCCTTACTGGTACATTATTTAAACTGTTATGTTTATTCATATCAGTCTGGCTTTATATCCCACATTTTAATTGGGATAACAATACAAAAGGTTTGGTATTTAGTAACCTAACTCAGCCCCCCGAATCAAAATGGACTACAGCCCTGGTTAGAAATAAAGGCACATTTAAGTTTGAGATGCTCCACAGCTATAGTTTTTTTTCTTGCTGTGCAAGTGAAAAGAGAAAGATACAATTCTTTCAACTCATCTTAGTTTCTTAGTGTTCAGATTTTTAAAGCTGAATAAAGATGAAGCTGCTTTACTTCAGGCACCAATTGCTATATGTGGTGTAAGTACTGGTTGCTAGGCTTTCCCAATGTGTGAAACAAATGTAATGGAATGTTGTTTGTATTTTTTTGTTTCAGTTCCTGTCCTGGAAGGTAATCTTTCCCTTCTTTCCCCCAGAAATGCATGCTGTTTCTGTGTCTTTAGAATAAAGAAGAGAAGCAGTACACACTAAATTCTCATTGAGGAGATATGTGGAAATACTGGTTGGTTATCAAACATTAGCATTTATTATGTAGCCTTGCAGGGGTTGTAGTTGATGTAAGATGGGTGGGATTGAAGCAGCCTCTAGGGCAGTGGTTCTCAACCTGTGGGTCCCCTAGTGTTTTGGCCTACGGCTCCCATAAATCCCAGCCAGTTTATCAGGCCGAAACATCTGTGGAACCACAGGTTGAGAACCACTGCTCTAAGGAAAGAGGCATGAGTTTTCAGATTCCCACTTGGAACAGGCCCGGATTAACACTTTTTTGCACCCTAGGCCACACTTTGAAATTATGCCCCCTTTAAGCCAACCTCCCACCACCTCCAAGGTCCCCATTCCCACCTGCTGGAAAGCTCCGCTGTGCTCTGAAGGTCTCTTCGGGAGTCAGGAGGCTTAGGGAGAGTGCAGCGGGTGCAAACTCGCTCCAAAGGCATGCACAAAAGAGAGAGAGTGCGCACGCAAGAGAGAGAGAGCACACGCACAAGAGAGAGAGCAAGAGAGAGAGAGAGAGAGCGCAAGAGAGAGAGAGAGTGCAAGAGAGAGAGAGAGAGAGAGAGAGAGAGAGAGAGAGAGAGAATGCACGAGAGAGCAAGAGACGGAGGGGATAGAGCAAAGACTTTGCCGGGAGAAGGAGCGAGGAGGGGCATGAGAAAGGGGGAAAGAGGGGCGCAAACCAGTTTTGGGTTTTTTTGGTCCGTGATCTGCGCCCCTAGGCCATGACCTTGTTGGCCTTATGGGTAATCCGGGCATGACTTGGAATATAAATGTGGCATATGGGGTGCCATAAGGAAAGGCTGAGACAATAAACAGAATAAAGAGCCATCACATCTGAGACCAGGTTCTTTTTAAAATCATGATTTTCCTATTGCACTCAGAAAGTAAAACAGAGACGGAAAAGCAGTAGGAACAATGAAAACAAGCTGTTTTGCACAGAAAATGGTGGGACTGCCTCTCTGTGTGCACATCCACACATTGTTTTACTGAAATGGCAAACATTTTAAGTAATCAGAAGAATTCGCAACAGAAATTAGGAGTATAGTGCACTGTACACTGTTATTTTGCACTTCGTTGTGCTCCATTTGGCATTGGCAATCGTTGTGCAGCTATCAACTTCTCTCCAGCAAGACAACAGAATTGGTATTTTACCAGTGGTCTACTCCTTTTCTTCCAAATCTCTGTGCATAACTTGTAAGACAGAATCACCCTTCACTGTACAACGCTGCCCAACCAACAGAAAATTGTAGTATCTGGAAAGGAACAGCACACCTTGCATGATGTTACAGAATCAGAGAATCCACCAAAAGTCCTGCAGGTTTGCTTCTGCTCTCTGCAGGAGTCCTGGAACAACTTGTTCTGAAGGGTTTCTGTGACTTCCAGGTTTAACAAAACAAGGAGGGGATAACTGCACTGCTGACTGGATCCTCCCAAAACAAGATGCATTTGCAATGAGTCCAGTTTCAATTCAAAGCTGTCTGCAATCAGGAAAGTAGCCCTCATCAAAAAAATGTAAAATTCCTTGAGGGAGAAAAATCCATCCCTTAAAAGATAAGAAGGTGAACCCTTCCCATTCTCTCTTTGCCACTTTTCCAGCATGGTCTAAGCATATCCAGGATTGGCTTGTTCAAGTCTGCTGGGGGAGATGACACATATTTTCACTGATGGAAATGACCACATCCTGAGACTGGAATTCTGGAGGGTGGAGGCTCCCCCGGATCTCAGTCATCTCACTCACATTATTGCTGATGCAGTTCACATCACTCTTGTTGCTGTTGTCTTCTGGGTTGGGGCCAAACATCCAGTCTGCAAAGGGAACAACAGAAATATGAGTGCTACAATGATATGGGGAATGAAAGAGAACAGTACTGTTATGTAAATGAATTATATAGGCTGGTGCTTTTTAACCTATTTTTTATGTGGAAGCAGCTCCTCACACATGCATGTGCTATTGACCAGTGCCACATTTGTGTCTATTGGCTACATTTTTTTTATTTCTCACTTTGAAATTTGCCAGGAACTGGGAGCTATTGCTCATGGATGTAGCCAAGCCCATAGACCACAATCATGAGTACTACTTTTTAAAACTCAAGTCTTGCTTTCTAATCTATTGTTTTCTGAATTAATTCTACAGGTGGAAAATGCATATGTAGACAGAAATAGTGTTTCCACTATTCTGTGTGCTGAAATGCTACTTCGTGGTTCACTTTTAGCAGACTCGCTGTTTTGAGGTTTTTCAATAAATATTAATTTAAAATATATATCGCGGAATTTTTGCTGTCTCTTGGGTTTCTGCCGCCACCACTCTCCGAGCGCTTTCCCTCTTCAGTCCTCCCTCCCTCCAGCCTTGAAGGGCCTTCCCTTCTTTTCCCTCTTTTCTCTCTTCCCTCAACGAAGGGAAAGGTGAGGAGGGCTTGCTTCCTTTCCTTCCTTCCTTCCTTCGCAGCCACTGCACTGACAGGGAGGTGGGGAGGGGAGTCTCGGGGGGCGGGGAGTACTCAGTAACAGGGTTTATTTTAAGTTTATAAAGACTTTAAAAAGTGTATAACTACTTAAATAATGTATACATATTAAAATAATATTAAAATAAATATAGCATCCCTACTTCATGGATTTTCAATTATCACGGGTGGTCCTGGAATGTAACACCCACGATAAGTAAGGGAACACTGTACCCCACAAATTGTCTTTAGAAAATATGTTATAGACTTATTTCCAACCCTTCTGTGCAGACCACCTGAGTATCCAGAACTTGGAAAGTTTACTTTTGGGGAGCATGCTGGCTAGAGAATTGTCAGAGTGAGAATCTAAAGGGTATATCTTCCAAGTTCTGTAAATACTGTGTTTGATTAACAGTTTACATATCATAGAGTTAATATTGCCCCCTTTGCTTCTGTGGAAGAGCAGATGTGTTCAATTGCAGCACTCATACAACTTCCTTGACTATGGTGGCATGGTGCATAGTCACAGCTCTGGTTAGTACTCGGATGATAAAACATCAATAAATATCAAGTTCTACAGGCTATATTTTAAAGTAAGGCATTGGCAAATCACCTCTTTGTTTTCCTTGTCTTCAAAAACCCTATGTAATTCATAAAGTCATCATAAGTTAACAAGCAACTTGTAGTCACATACACAAACTCATGTAGGCTTTAGACAAGACTGCTGTGGAGATAATTATTTGTTTGGACTCACATATTTTGCGCTCTCTCTCTCTCTCTAAATTGAAGGTTAGGAGCTGCTGTAATCTGCCCTAGCAAGAATGTGCTGGAATCTCTTCCCTAATTAAACATCCCTAGGTGTTTTGAATCCTCAACTCTCCCTAAGCACTTTCCATCACTTGGTATTATTTATTCAGCCTGTCAGCTTTAGCATACCTCTCAGCCTTCTGAGGAGAGAAAATCTACTCTTTCAGCTTCTGAAGTGAAGAATGTGGAATGCAACTTAAAGTGAACTGTTAATTCCAGAGGCTAAAATAAACCAAATTAAGCCTGTCAGAAGAGACTTGTCACTCTAAGTTGTCTTTGCTGATGTGAAGCCTAATATTTTGGCAATCCAAAACTACATCCATCCTTGTTCGGAAACAAAAAGAGACAAAGCAATTGACAGACTGAACATGAACTCGTTGATGCCACAAGCAAACTGAAATCAGGCTGTACCCAGTGAAGCAGAGGCTTTGTGTTTCCTATTTAACTTGGTAGATGCCCATCTGTCAAAACAACTACAAATACTAACAAGGCAACAGCCCAGAACTTGAGAAACAGAGTTTCTGATTTACTGGCCAAACTGGTGATGGATTCTGGGAGCCGTAGTTAAGTAAATTTTACTAAGCTGTTCAACATCCCGAGATGCTGAGATTCTAGTAGTATTTTCTTCACTTTTATAAACATATGGTTTCCTATACGGCTCAATTCCAAGTTATTTGGCGAACCGGCATGGCACAGTGATTTGAGCATTGGACAGTGATGCTCGAGAACAAGATTTAAATGCCTGTTCACTCTTGGAAATATACTGGATGTCCACTGGAGAAGTCACATTCAGCCTCAAAAGGAGGCAATGGCATACCTTCTCTGAACAAATCCTGCCAAGAAAACCCAGATTTCCCTTAGGGTCACCATAAGTAAGGAACAACTTGAAGGCACACAACAGCAACCTGGCTATTTTGAAGATGACTTTCCTATATGATCTTGAGAGGGCTTGCATCTCTTTGGGGCCTAAACATTGGATTTGCCTAGAACAGTGGTTCTCAACATGTGAGTTCTCAGGTGTTTTGGCCCACAACTTTCAGAAATCCCAACCATTGTTCCATGTTAGCAATTTTGGGAGTTGAAGGCCAAAACATCTGGGGGCCCACAGGGTGAGAACTACTGGCCTAGAACAACAAGCCGCCTTGAGCCAGAGTCCTCTTGTCAGTATGACGGCCAGGGAAGTGGAGCATGGACAGCAATGCATGCAGTGATAGCCTTGCTAATTCTAGTCCTACCCATTTATGAGATGGATGGGTGACTCATATCAGAAGTTTGGTGTAACAAAATGAAACTTAGGTGGGCAAGATCACTTTAGCATCCAGCGCAGTGGCACCACAGGACAGAATAAAGAGCTGCTGTGTGACTGCTGAAGCCAATTTGAATGGTTAGATTACAGTAACAATGACACGCAGAGAGCTAGCTTGGTTGGCTTTAAAACTAAGCCTGGGGGATGTAGAAGGATATACACAGGCAAACTTGCACACAATACAAACAAATGCAGTACAATGTCTAAAAATAGGAAGAGCTGGGGAGGTTGGCCCGAGGAGATAAATTCTTCAGAGGTTTGATATAGCTCTCAGGTATTCCATGTGGTAACCTCATTATGCTTTTTTAATTGCTCAAGCAGCTGGCTAATTGCATGGGAGGTCTTAGCAAGCCAAATGCTAAAAGATTCTCCACAGAAAGTGCACAGGAAAGTGCAGTGACAAATTAGATGCATCTTCAATGACATTGGTCCATCAGACAGCATCTGGAGGTGCAAAAAGTCCAGAGGCATCTATATTAGGAAGGCATCTCTGAGATGAAGTCACTTTGGAAGGAGTTGGAAAGAAACAGTTTATCGGCTGGGTAAGATCTCTCAAATACTAGATGACACTCTGCAGGGTGTGCATGAGAAGCCTTCATTGTACATGATACGATAAAGCAACAATGAAGGATCTTTTTCAAACTTTAAATCTGGGCTGTTTTCCAACCATTGATATGACACCCATTTCTGGATGACAATGTTTAGCCTTGAGACAGATTCGAAGAAACCAAATGCACAGTGCACAATGTCTGTGAGTCACAAAGGCATACATATTAAGGATTCCGTGCTCATCCATTCTGTCTCTGATTTTCTTTTTTTTAAAGCCAACTTCTACCTATATTTTCCAGTTCACTGTATATGTGATGTAGGGACATTTCACAAGGAGCAAACTATTCACAGCCTCCTCTCAGAAGTGAATAGGACTGTCAGTCTGCATCGATTCTGGAATGAAATCATGTCAAGGAAATTTGTGCTGTTGTCGTTTTTAAAATGTGGTGGAGGATTGTAGTGCAGTGGAAACAATTAATTTTGTTTCCTTTGTTCTCAGACTAGGCATTATGATTATGACTGCCTCTGACCAGGGTCGTAGCCATAACAGTACATTATTTAAACTGTTAAGTGAATTCATATCCTGATCTGATCATCATGCTCAATATAGCCCATATACATGGGGGTATTGGGGTAACAATAGAAAAGGTTTACTAGAGTAGATACTCTCTCACTCAGACTCAGCTCCCTCCTCCCCCGAATCAAAATCCTGGCTACAGTACTGCCTCTGACACTCACATACATTATGTCTCTGTGTGTCTCGCACACATCATCGTATGCATATAGTTGATTACGTTGTTAGATATACATATATATAGTTAAAGGTTTCCCCTGACATTAAGTCTATTCATGTCCAACTCTGAGGGGTGGTGCTCATTTCCATTTCTAAGCTGAAGAGCCGGCGTTGTTCGTAGACACCTCCAAGGTAATGTGGCCAGCATGACTGCATGTAATGTTGTTACTTTCCTGCAGAAGTGGTACCTATAGATCTACTCACATTTGCATGTTTTCGAACTGCTGGGTTGGCAGAAGCTGGGACTAACAGAGGGAGCTCACCCCACTCCCCGGATTCGAACTGCCAACCTTTCGGTCAGCAAGTTCTGCAGCTCAGCGGTTTAACCTGCTGTGCCACCAGGGGGCCCCAGATATAGAACTGTGAAAAACAGGGCTTTGCTTTAAGAAATGAAAGTTCAGTCATATATTATACCAATCTCATCACATATAAATTAAGTGATTTAAGTTAATTGATATACTGTTGTGTGGAAATGATGTGCTGTTGATTTCTACAGTGTTTATATTTAATCATAATAAACCTGACCTAGAAACGTGAATTCCCTTCCATATTTCATGTTTTAGACTGTCCTGAGAAGCAGAGAGATTCAATTTTCACAAAAATAGAGAGAACTGTTTAGACCCATGAGGATCTTCAGTGCCTGGGAGTCAGGTTCAAAAAATACAGCAGATTTTCAAGGGCTTTCAGGAGGAGTTTTGTAATTGGTAATGCCAGAGGAAATATTCAAGTTACTTTCCCGGGAACATGGACAACTAAAAGTAAAAATAGGTTTAACACAGCAGAAGGAGCTAAACTGTAAACAAGGAAGCTGCAATGTTGAGAAGGCAAAACAGTATAATAGCAGCAAAAACCAAAGGTTTATCAATAAACAAGTGCAATGTGGAGAAGGTAAAGGTGTTGCAGATGAATTCTAGAGAGCATGCATATCCAGAGCTAGGGAAGTGACTTAGATGGCAATTAAAAGGCAAATACAATTTCAGTGATCCATAAAAATCAATATTTGACATTATAACTGCTTTTTAAAAAAGGATCTGGTAGTATCCTAAAGCCTAACAAATTATATTTGGTATAACTTCTTGTGAACTGGAATTCTTTATTTGAATGGAGAGCTTTATCAACTCAAAGACACATACTGTAGATATGCTTTAAATTGTGGCAAGTTATTGGTGATATGGAAATACCAAATCACCTTGTCTGTCTCCTAAGGAATCTGTATAACGACAAAGTAGCAACAGTAAGAGCTGACCATGGTTCAAGACTGGGAAAGGCGTATGGCAGGGTTGTATACTTTCACCCAACCTATTCAACTTGTATGCAGAACACATCATGTGATGTGTGGGGCTTGACAAATCCAAGGCTGGAGTTAAAATTGCTGGAAGAAACATGAACAACCTTAGATATGCAGATGATGCCACTTTGATGGCCAAAAGCGAGGAGGAGCTGAGGAGCCTTCTAATCAAGGTGAAAGAAGAAAGTGCAAAAGCTGGGTTGCAGTTAAACATTAAAAAACCCAAGATTATGGCAACCGGACTGACTGATAACTGGCAAATAGAGAAAGAAAACATGGAGGCAGTGACAGACTTTGTATTTCTAGGTGCAAAGATTACTGCAGACACAGGCTGCAGCCAGGAAATCAGAAGATGTTTACTTCTTGGGAGGAGAGCAATGACGAATCTCGATAAAATAGTGGAGAGTAGAGACATCACACTGGCAATGAAGATCCGCATAATTAAAGCAATGATATTCCCCATAGTAACCTATGGATGTGAGAGCTGGACCGTAAGGAAGGCTGAGTGAACGAAGACAGATGTTTTTGAACTGCGATGTTGGAGGAAAATTCTGAGAGTGCCTTGAACCGCAAGATGATACAACCAGTCCATATTTCAGGAGATAAAGCTTGACTGCTCATTGGAGGGAAGGATATTAGAGGCAAAAATGAAGTACTTTGGGCACATCATGAGAAGACAGGAATGCTTAGAGAAGACAAAGATTCTGGGGGGAAATGGAAAGAAAAAGAAAGAGAGGTTGACCAAAAGCAAGATAGATGGATGGTATCCTTGAAGTGACTGGCTTGACTATGAAGGAGTTGCGGGTGGTGATGGCTGACAGGGAGCTCTGGCGTGGGCTGGTCCATGAGGTCACGAGGAGTCGAAAGCGACTGAACAAATAAACAACAACAAATGCTTGAGTAGATAGAGGGTTCTAGAACAATGGTTCCCAAAAAATTTTGGCCAGGGATCACTTGACCAGGGACCACTTTAGCCAGGGACCACTTTGACCAGTCACCACTCTCCAACATTAGTACCGAAAGGTTTTTCTTCTTCAGTTTTTCAGTTTTTCAGTTTTTTTGGTCAACTTTAGATTCAGTTTTGTTATTTGGGGTGATGATTGCATTGGATAGACCACATCAGTTCTAGTTTCTGATACAGAATATATGCCAATTAGTAGTCATAGTCACCATCTGCTCGCCCACAGAAAACCATATTTATTAACCCTCGGCACTATAAGAGGGTTTCATGAGACCAGTTGCTCTCGTTGCAATGGTGTAGTAATGGTGAGACTGTGGAACATATTTTATTTCTTGCAGACCGCAGGTGGTATACGGATCACAGGCTGTATTGCGGCCTGCGCAAAGCTTGGCCTGTTTATATTGAATTTGTATGTTTAATTTATGTGCTCGTGTTTAATTACAGGCCTCATGTTTGTTATAAAGGTCTATTCACTGTTTGGGGGCTGGGGTTAGTGTTTTTATTATGGGTGGGAGGGATTCCTCTCTTTAGACTTTCCCGCCTAAATTTACCTCAGACCTTTCCCATTTAATTAGAACTTAGTTTTTCCCTCCAAAAGTCACCTCAGAGTCTCAGCCAATCAGGGTCTCAGGTTTTCCCGCCCATTCTGAAGTCTATAAAAGGGGGATACCTTTTTGAGTTTACCTCAGTGGCTACCAGGGACGTGTGACTGAGCCACGGAGTTGCTAGCTCCGGCCTGTCACCTCCTTTTAGTGAAAAATACCGCCTTCAACCAGCCCTGGACTTAACGGAGGAAGGACGTTCGACCTTCGATTTAAAGAAGTTCAGCGGCTGGGGTCTGTCCACCACCCGTGGCGGCGGACCAGAGAGAGGAAGGAGAGGCGTTGATCATTTACCCCATACAGACCAAAGAAGAAAGGACCAAAGTAAGAAGCTCAAGATTCTACGAGCCTGTCATCAGTTGTAAAAGTTTTGGAGCCAGACACTTCCATCTTTGTGTCTCGTTTTAATAAACTTTGTTACTTTGTACGAGAAGCTTGGTTCTGTCAAGTCTTTGGGGCCCTCTCCCTCACAGGAAGGCAATCCGCATCCCCTGGGCATAGGGTGCTTAGAGCTGTTAACGTAGTCACTCCAGCCAAGCCCAGGCGGACCGCCATAGGCTGGAAGCCACTGCTCTAGAGAAACTGAAATGGAAATGCTACAAATATTGGGAATTTATCTTAACAACAATTGGGTTGTAACACAACTATTCTAATATCGATGAGCAGATTACGTAATACATATAACAAAGCTGTATGGTATACCATGGAGAGATTTGAACTTGGGCTTCTTTCTTCCAAGTCCAGCACTTTAAACGCTATTCTACAGAGGTTCTCTCAGAAGGGTAATTACCGTCAAAATGTTTCAAGGCTGGAATACAGTGATAAAAAGCCAGCAATTATTACTTTGCAAAAATTCCACACTTGGAATACTAATCAAGTATATTTTGGAATACTAATCAAGGCATATTTCGCATAATATGTCAATTAGGTGCCCAGTTCAAGTGGGATATGACAACCCACTGCAATTCTAACTCAAAATTTTTCCAGCCGTATGAGAGACAAAATTTGGGCCAACCCTTTTCTGCCAGCACAAATCTTCTCCTTCCATCAAAATCCTTTTCTGCCAACAGTCAAACACATAAAAGCTCATGAGCTGAGAAGAAAGTTTCATTTCATTTGTGAAATTCCAGTTGCATCTTCAACATTCTTCAGAAAAGCCTGCCTTTGCTTCTCCTGCTCAACGATAGCACACAGCTTGAGAGTCTTTTGTAACTTTCTGGTCATTAAGAAAGGAACTGTCAAATGTTTTGATTCGTTTTTTTATTCTAATGGACCAATGTGGCTTGTGAACATGAGGCTAATTAAGTGTAAAGCCTTATAATTTTTTCCTGCCCCTTTTCACTGCAGAGAAAAATGAATTCATTTCTTTAAATCAATTTCTCTTGAAAGTGCACATTCAGTAGAAAATAATAGATGGCAAAATGGCTTAATTGCTCTTGTCCCATTATAGAACACCTGCAGGTTTTGATGAATGGCAGCTTATTAAATGGGCCCAAACTCTTCCCAGAAGGCAAAATGATTAAACTGGGCTATCATACTCTGGCCCTATCATAAGATGACAATGGTTAGAAAAATATGATAATGCTTAGAAAGTGGAAGGCAGCTGGAAAATTCTCTACCATTATAGGTAGAGAGAACCCAGTCAAGGAAGTGACAGATCCCTGAGCAGGACTACTGATAACAAAATTACTTGGAGGTCTCCCATTTATAGGGCTGCTATTAGTCAAAACTGACTTGAGAACAATTAATAAGGGCAACGATAGCCTGCTGAGCTTGCTGAAACTTTCAATTTCTGCAATAATTGGCAGTATGAAACAAAACCTCCATGCCAAATGGCTACGAGTACTTCACTAGTTGTAATTGCTGCTCGTAAATCTGAGTTAACAGTGCAAAAGGGGAGGAGGTAGGATGAAGCTCACATTCTTTTCAAAAAATATATGTTCAGGTAAATGTTCGTAAAGATCCAGGGATACTTGTAAAGTAGTCATTCAGGAGCTTCTTTCATTTTCCCCGGCTCTAGCATCATCATTTTGGACTGAACAGAAGGTACAATACATGTTATCAGTTGCTTTACATCTGTGCGCAGTCTACCTTTGGACAATGTCATCTGTGCACTAGAGTGAGGCTACAAAGTGACTAAAGCAATTGTGAGATGTTGCTCACATCACCAGGGGAGCAGAACGTCATTCTCCCAAGGCCATTTGAAGTGTTGCCATGGATGCATCCCACATGGATTGGGGCACATACATGTCATATCTTGTTGTCCATGGAGGGTGTTCCCCAGAGGAACAGAAAATGCACATTAGTGCTCTAGAACTTTGGCCATTTCCACTGAAAGGGATGGCCCGTCCTCCACGCATTTGAAGAGACTCCTGATGATTAATCACTGGTGAGGACGCCACATTTGGATAAACCGCTGCCTCTGAGGAAGTCCTACAACCCCAAAGGACGAAACGGCTTGTTGCCGGCTGCACACAGAGCTCTTCGCCGTCAGGCTTTGCCCCCGCACCACTCGTCCCCAGGGACATCTGGCTGTGGGGCCCGAGTTCTCCCCCCGCGACATTCGCAACTATCGAGCCCGGGCGTCTGCTGCCACTGTGTGGACTACCACTCCCGCCATCCTTTGCTGACTCCACATAGGCGGGGCCGGCGTCTCCAACCAGGAAGACGTTCTCCGGCTGGGCCAGACCCCGCTGACTTCACCCGCTTTCGCCACCCGATCTACGGGTTCCTATTGGAGCCATAGTGCTCCAGGGTACATTCCTCTCATAGTAAGGTTCTGTCTCTCACTATCTCAGTGCTTATCTACAAGAGACACACCTTTCCCAGCGTTCTTCCAGCCCTTTTATTACCATATGGTATTGTATTGACTCATATGTCCTGTGGCTTGTCGAACTGCATGCTTTATTGCTCTTATGCATTCTGTTGTTTATATAACTGTATGATTGTGATGCACATGTACTACCTATGTAATTCTATATCACATGTATGTGCTACATTGCTTTTCTCACATTGTGAGTTATTGATTGAGATTTAAAGCTATTTTGATTATATCACTGCCTTAGTAGTTTTTTACCTGTACCAGACAGTGCTGCCCCCTGTATACAGTTTGTTTTATACTTGTAAAGTAGTCATTCAGGAGCTTCTTTCATTTTCCCCGGCTCTAGCATCATCATTTTGGACTGAACAGAAGGTACAATACGTGTTATCAGTTGCTTTACATCTGTGCGCAGTCTACCTTTGGACAATGTCATCTGTGCACTAGAGTGAGGCTACAAAGTGACTAAAGCAATTGTGAGATGTTGCTCACATCACCAGGGGAGCAGAACGTCATTCTCCCAAGGCCATTTGAAGTGTTGCCATGGATGCATCCCGCATGGATTGGGGCACATACATGTCATATCTTGTTGTCCATGGAGGGTGTTCCCCAGAGGAACAGAAAATGCACATCAGTGCTCTAGAACTTCTGGTTTTCTTAAAACCATTCAGAGCTTGCAAGTGAAAACTGCAGCAAAGAATGGCATAGATAATCTCAGACAATGCCATCTTAGGGCCCTTCCAGACAGGCCCTATATCCCAGGATCTGATCCCAGGTTTTCTGTTTATCCCAGATTATCTGGCAGTGCAGACTCATATAATCCAGTTTAAAGCAGAAAACCTGGAATCTGATCCTGGGATATTGAGCCTGTCTGGAAGGGTCCTTAATTTCCTATATAGCAGCAAACAAGAAAGCACTATGTGCTACTAGACATCACTCTCCATCTTTGGAACTGATGCCCCAGTTTTGGAACTGGTAGTTCAGCGGTTAGCTCCTTCCAGTACCAATTCATCTCCCTGGAACAGAGAACTGTGTAATTCCTCATTCTGCTTTAAGAAGATGTCCTCATTCAGAACTGTAATCACTTCTGGCCCCACGATACTTCACCAATGCCCTGTAGGGCTCCTGTAGGAACCAATTATTATCACGAGTGCTTCAGTCTTTTACAGTAGCTGGATCTGTTGCTAGCTCAGCAATAACAAATCCCTCTGCAGGGTAGGCATGCTGATCTTAAGAGCCACCATGCCAGCATAGTAGCTCATAGGATCAGTGTGTTAATACAGATTAGTTACTCTTTATCACTCTTCAAACATCCTCTCTTACACACATTTCAAGTGGGAAAGGAATAGATTCCTCCCAAGGTTTCAGCTCCTATCAGAGTTACTTTTTGGACTACAACTTTCAGAATCCTCCAACCAGAATGGTCACCAGCCCTATTGACTGGGGCATTCTAGGAGTTGCAGTTGAAACAATTAACTTCTCCAAGCCCTGATTCGTGCCAACATATAGAATCTTAATTCTCTTGCCTGTTTGTCTCTATAATTATAGTGCAAAGTGAAGAGAGCTTTGACGAGTGAGGGGATTTCTGGTAGTTCTTTGGGATTAATTAATCTAGGGCAGAATGGTGTGATTTGTAGAGTGAATAAACTCTGAGATATCATGTAAATTGAAATAGCTCTCTCTGAGCCTGGAGCTCAGCTGACCTTGATCGACTCACTGTGCTGGATTAAAAGCTTCTTGAGTCTGGAAAAACTCCAGAGGGGTTCAGAGGGCAGGCATGTGCTTGCCTTACTTCTTGCTCCCAGAATGCTTGCAAAGAGATCCCTGTGACATTTGGTCAGTTTTTTAAACAAGATATTTATGAATTTCAAACCTTCTCTGCTAGGTCTGTTTTAGCATTGGCTAGAAGTAATGAGGTTTCATTCTTAATCATGCTGACCAGGGCAAAATCCCAACACATTCTGCAGAACTTCCTTCAGGAAAAAGAAAAAAAGAGAAATGAAACTGTGTTGCAAAAGGTTTTTCTAATTGTTTCCAATATTAATTTGATTTAGATCCCACCTTTCACCCAATATGGAACCCAAAGTGGCTCATATATCAAAACAGCTAAAACAAGATGTGGTACAAAAGTTTCAAAAGCAATAAGCATCAATCCAATGAAACACGAATTTAAAATAAATAAAATAGGTCATTTGAACCATTGGCTAAAACACTGTATCAGATGAATTATGCTGTGCCACAGACTTTAACATTCTACTGTTATCACATTTTAGTAGTATATTATGCGCTTTCAAGTCATTGTGTGCCTTCAAGTTATTATGGCAATTTTAATGTATTATTATGGAATTTTCCTGACAAAATTATTTTGGTGTTTGTGTGTGTGTGTGTGTGTGTGTGTGTGTGTCTGTGTCTGTGTCTGAGGCTGAGAGAGTATGACACCCAATGGGTTTTCAAGGCCAAGCAGGGATTCAAGACCTGGTCTCCATAGTCATAACTGGATGCTGAAACCACTACACTGGGGGTCCAAACTCATGTGCAGTTCTGCTTTCATGCCTTCCAAAAGTCACACAGTTGTGCTGATTTGGCTGAATTCTCATTATTTTAGGGCATTCTTTTATTTGATGCCTTCAACATTTTTTCTACAATTTCTTGCCAGCTCTCCTTGCAATCTTGTGGCTTTATTAAATTTTCAGGAAAATAATTCCCAGTATTCCCACTGTATTTGTTAAGCTGTGAACCATAATGACTTCCATCTGGAAACCTATGCCTTAACTATAGAAGTAGATGCGGATCAAGAATAGGGCTCCACAGTCACCTAAGTATCCACCGCCAAGACACTACACTTGGAAGACCATCATACTCGGACAATGAGGGATCACCTAAGTAAGCAAGTAACATGCACAGTGACTAGCTGCAGAATTTTCTCCCCCCATACAGGGTTCCTCATGCCCTTTACGGCTTTTTGTCTTGCTTCCAATTGGAGCAAGAAGTAAAGTGGGAGGAGGTGATCACAGATAATGAGATTACCAATACTATTAAGGCTAACTGACGTCAGTGGTTAAACATCACTAGGAGCAGCTGGGATGTACAGTGATGGAAGGCACTTCATGACCTGAGAAGATACAAAGAAAGATGCGAAGACATGGAATAAAAACTTGGCCCAAGTCCAAATGGAAAGTTCTCAGCCTGGAACTTACATGCAAATATATCTAGAGAAACATGAAATGGAATGAAGCAGAAATCAATCTCTATGCCGTTGCCTAAGCTCTTCCTTCTTAAACTGTGGGTCCCAACCCCAAATGCTCAGTGTTGGGCTCGCAAACATTTGGCAATAGTAAAAGATTTCTGAATACCTCCCATTTAAACAAAGCTGTTAGCAACATCATGCAATGTTTATTATGGGCTCTCCACAAAAGGTTTCAGTGTTACTCCACACACAAAAAATCAGCCTGTGTAGCAAGCCTTGCAAATACTGATTTATTATCAGGAAAGGTTTGATTTTATATCTATTTTATATATCTATATATCATGTAAAAAATTCTCAGGCAGAAAGGGGTTATGAGTGGAAAAACTTGTAAGAAGCCCTGATATAAGCTACCTTTAGGACCTTTGGGGAAAATAATAATTTTTCAGCAAAATGCTTTCTTCCTACAGCTGGCCAAACTGATTAAGATGCCCAGGGACTATTGCTACTTGTGTCACCTTGATGTAAAACACAAAACATAAAATATACTTGCAAAAGGCACCTCCACATATCTACCTATTCAGGAATGTAACTATATAGAGGGGGCAAAATGGGGTGGGGGTGGGATTTATCCCACATGTAACAAAAAAAAATTCTTTCAGTCTCCCATTATCTAGCATTGCTAAGACTTGGAAAAAATGTTCATACCTAGAACTTGCTGTGTTTCCCTTGGGAATGTTGCCTGCACCTTTTCTTTGAATGCCTAAACTGTATTTCTAAAGGTTCACTGAAGTTTTAAGTTACTCAGTGCTGGAAAACTGGGGACAGAAAGAAAATTAATTTCTTATATGTGGGAGCAATGCTCCCATTTTGTCCCTTCCAATAGACTGCCAATGATGCTGTATGCTATATTTCAATGGCATGAACTAGTGAAAGCATCTCTATTCCTTCCCCAAGAACACCCTTTGAAATTCATGAGGCCACCATAAGGCAACAGCTGACTTGGAAGCGCATGCACACCCACAATAGTTACACCCTCAAACCTTTCCAAGTTAAAGTGTATAATATTCCACCCACCCCCCAAAACTGTCTAACATTGGAAGTAGATGATCCCATAAGCATCACAGTTCATCTGCCAACCAATTCTTGCCTTTTTAAGATGCACTAAATCACCTTAATTTTGTCTATTTTGTGGGGAGATTTTATTATTTTATTCATTCTTTGTATTCTGCATTTTGTACTCAACTTAGAAGAAGAGAGAAAAAAGAATGGGTTGGAATCTTGTCCTTCCCAGAAGGCTCAGACTAAAGTCAATTGCTGCAGCCTCTCTTAATTCAGCAACTTTTGTCATCTTGATGGCACTTGATGTTGCTTAACCCCACATGTTGCACCTGTGAAGCATTGGTGGATATACAGTAGTAGACTGAGTAACAGCAGCATTTCTGCATGTACAGCTCTGCTCAGTTTAAATACCTCCAGTCTACAAGCTGACAGAAAATAGCAGCAGAAGCTTGCCAATGCAGTGGTGAATCATGATGGACCATAGCTAGTAGAATCTAATAGAGTTGGAAGAGACCACATGGGCCATCTAGTCCAACTTCCTGCCTTGCAGGAAAAAGCACAAAGCACCCCCCTCAAATGGTCATCCAGCCTCTGTTTAAAAGACCACAAAGAAGGAATTCCACCATATGGGCAAGAGATTTTTCATCCTGTGGAATAACCTGTTTCCATAATTGCTAGTCTTAGATTTACCTAAAACACAAACAAACTAAAAAAAAACTCAGATAAGCTTAAATTTGTTCATATTTTTGAAATTAAGTTTAAAGTTATTATCTGAAGTCTTGGGTACATGATTAAGGTTTCATCATGTGTGGTGTTTAATCTATATTATGGGCTGAAGGAAGCCAGCAGTGGTGTTGCACAGCTGGGAAAGGACAAGCAACCACCTCCCTCTGGATCAGCAGCATAAGTATACTGGTTGAACTTTTTACTCCATCAGAATTTAATAGGATCTTGATTACTGTGTGATATAATAGGAAGAATTTGCATTCTGCCTGCACATAGGTGGCAGGCCACAAGGGATGAACATGCAATGCTTTCAGTATAATGGTCTTAATTCCAAAATGATAGCTTCAAAAGTAAGGGAGGGTTGCACTTAATTCTGAGAAGGACTCCAGAAGAACAAGATATAAGAATTTTAGCAGAAATTTAGCAGATAAGTGTAGCCACTATCAGAGCTTGGGAAAAATTTTGGGCTAGAACTTCCAGAATCTACTTTTCAAATCTCTGAGAATAAGAAAACAACTGGCTCCAGGATTTGGCCTGATTGCTCAGTGAGTCTTGGGTTAGAACTGACTTTGTAGCATTCCCTCAAAAAGTTTCTTTTTTGGACTAACATTCCCTCAACTAGCTCCAAGCTCTGCTTCATACTAATACCAACAAATGCATAGAAGCAAGGATTTGGGAAGCAGGGCTGTACTTCCCTTCACATGTTCATTGACTTTCATGTAAAAGATATACTAATATGACCTATAAACATGTGTCTACAAGGTCAAGAATCCTGCAGGCAGAATGGACTTATACAGATAACTAATCAACGTGTAAAGGCTACTGGCCTTATCATGTTCCTTTTCTGCCTCCCATGGGTTCATTGCTCCTGTTGAATCCATGTACAGGGATTGTAGATTCAGCTATTATTCATAGATCTTCCTTACAGGTTCACAACTGAAATGGGGTCTGGTTTCAGGCAAAACAGTGCATTGTAATGAAGGGAAGTTATATAAGAAGCCTCTCTCTCCTCTAATTCCAGAGTAAATAACAGGATGGCTTATTCCTTTGCAGGCTAATCCACAAGATGGTTTCTGTGAGGATTATTTTGGGACCTTCTGGATTTAATAAGCTAGTTATCTGCAGGAAGAGGTAATTAGGAGGTTGCTAGTTGATACTTGAGATGCTGTGAAGATGTTCTTTTTCTTTGAGCAAAGAAGAGTTTACAGTGCCCAAGGTCCCAGGGCAAAAGCTGAGATATGCACTGCTTTGGCGATCTAAGAAAGCTCTTGTTGGGGAAAAACTGGATGTGTTAATAATCATATTTCTCCCACCCTGGACATTCCACATATATATAAACCCCACTTATCTAGTTCCCAGCAGACCTCACCACCTCTGAGGATGCCTGCCATAGATGTGGGTGAAACATCAGGAGATAATGCTTCTGGAACATGGCCATACACCCCTGAAAACTCACAGCAACCAAGCATAGGAGTGCTGAGAGCTCCACCCTATTACAGTAACTTATTGTGGCTACTGCCTTTGAGAGTTTCTGTATGGCTCTTCCTTTGTTATAAGCCATTGGCATTTCAACTGGACAATAGCTAACTGCAGCCAATTGAACCAAGAACCAGCCATTTTGATTTACAAGGTTTTATCCATATTGCAGTTTTGCCATTCCTATGTGAAACAATTCAACATGCCCTCAAAAGCTGCCTCAATAGGTACATAATAATAATAATAATAATAATAATAATAGCCAAGAACCTGCGTGAATTGAAATCAGTAATCGGAAACTTCTCAAAACACAGCAGACAAAGAATCAGTACAAGAAAGCTGTACTCCAAACCAGAGCTTACAGTTGGCACAACAAAGCATTGCATGAGCAGTTCCTTGACAAAATTGAAGGAAAAGTTGATAGGGAGAAGACCTGGTTATGGTTCACGAATGGAACACTGAAGAAGGAATGTGGCGCAGCTGGCTGGGAGTCAACAGCATAAGATCTCTACTGACCAGAAGGTCATGAGTTCAAGGCCTGCCTGGGTCGGGGTGAGCTCTTGACCAATTGTGTAGCTCATTCTCTGTCTATATATGTTGTATGTCTATTGCATTGCATGTCTACCTGTATATATAGACATTCTCACCCTGCGGAGTGAGAAGGGTGGAATATAAATGATGTAAATAAATAAATAAGGAGACAGAAGGCCTGATTCTTGCAGCCCAGGAGCAAGTCATCAGAACAAATGCAATTAAGGCCAGGATCGAAAAATCAGCTGATGACCCAAAATGCAGACTGTGCAAGAAAGCTGATGAAACCATGGACCATATCCTCAGCTGTTGCAAGAAAATCACACAGACAGACTACAAACAAGACACAACTCTGTGGTCCAAATGATTCACTGGAACTTATGTCACAAGTACCATCTGCCAGCAGTAAAGAATTGGTGGGATCATAAACCTGCAAAGGTAGTGGGAAATGAACATGCAAAAATACTGTGGGACTTTCGAATTTTTGGAACACAATACATTAGACATCACGATTGTGAAAAAGAAAAAAGTCTGGATTATTCATGTTGCCATACCAGGTGACAGTCAAATTGACGAAAAACAACAGGAAAAACTCAGCCGTTATCAGGATCTCTAAATCGCAAAGGCTGCAAAACAATACAGGCTCCCAGTGGTCATCAGCAAACTGGGTACAGGAGGTCCCCGGTTTGGTCAATAAACAGCACAAAAATATGATGCAACTGCAAAAGCCACTCATCCAGCATTTTTGAAACTAATCAACATTGACAAAAATAACTTGATTTGTCAACTGCAAAATATCCACTTTACTTGGAGCCAGGAGGGGGGGCTAAGGGTTCATCATTTGAAACTACATCACACAGTCCTAGATGCTTGGGAAGTGTTCAACTGTTATGTGCATTTAAAATGATCTGATCATATATTATATCTCATTTAATGGGGTTGGATGACATACTGTGTTTTTGTCTCAGCCCCCCGAAAAACTAATAATAACAACAATAATAAAATAATAATAACAACAATAATAATAAACAACTTTATTTGTATTCTGCCCTATCTCCCCAAGGAGACTCAGGGCAGATTCCAACATAACAATGGCAAACATTCAATGCCTACATAAAACACACAATACTAACATAAAATCCAAGAAAACCCCCACATATAAAAGTAGCATTAAAATCCAATATCAAATTGATTTGTTGAACTGAAACTTAAATTGTGTTATGAAGAGAATAAGCATAAGAAGTCTTGCTTTTATGGACTAGAACCCACTTCATCATATGTCTGAAGTATTGCCCTTTGTACTATTTGCGAGGAGCAATTTAGCTGCCTATGGAAGGGACTTGTATATCCAGGAACAGACCTGTCCTGTGTCCTCACCAAATGGGCCTATAACAGTGAGGGGGGGGGGGTGGTAACAGAAAGCCTTGCCCTGGGTATCTTAAAACTCAGGTAGATTTGCAATATTAGTGTAATAGGTGAGACCCCGATTGTGGAAGGTGGAGCATAAACCTCCTCCATAGCAGCAATGTTCCATGAGATAATCTTCTGCAATTTTGATTATTATTGCAGTGATTGTTTCAGATTGTGGAGGAGCAGACTTGTATTTTCATGTTTAGCCTTCCCTTTAACTCTATCTATTGACTTATGGTCACTTGAGAACTTGCTTATGTTGTGGGTACTGGATACCTTCTTATGGTATTCTGGAATCCCTATTAAGAAAATGGCACAGGGAAGGAGTGGAGGTGGCCACACAAGCCCCAGCCATGAAGCACATTCTCTGTACTCCCAGCTGCCTGCTTCTGTTTTCATGGCCATGCAACCAGCATATCTGGTGGTTCAATGACAAGGCAGAAACAGACACTTGGTGGGCTGCCACATCTGCTTTAAAACCATCATGGGTTGAATCCAGTGCCAGATATAAAATTGTGCTTAGGTGTGCTTAAGTACAGGGCTCCATTGGCTGGAGGGAAGGGGTATCTTCCAGCAATTTTTTTTACCAATGGTTTTCTTTATGTGGTCCTTTGGAACTATTCCAGACATAATGATAGAGTTGATAGTCTATGGGAGTGTGCCACAAAGCAGGCAGTGTAAACCTACCTGGTCTACCTCCTTTAAGGCCCAAGGAAGATGCCTCATCACTTAACTAGCACAGGGCCTTATTTTGTCCTAAATCCAGTACTGATTGAATCCATTGAACTTGTGCTTGCAGATATAGCAAATTCAGTATGAACTTCATCACATTAAGTGTTGGATTTGCCACACATAGTGGCGAATCAAGCACGGCCCAGCATGGGAAACCTATCACTCACGCCCCCCACTTGCCCCAGCCCATGGGAGGAAGTGTCTGCCTCCCAGCTTCCCCTTGCTGTTGCCTATACAACAGGGAGAAGTGGCAGGATATGACAGTCACTCTTCACTTTTTCCACAGAGACCTGCTGGAAGTAGATGTACATCATGGGATGGGATCTGGTGGGCTCCACAGCAAAAGTGAAGAGGGACTATCATACAATGAGCAATTTTGCCCAGCTGATGGGGTCATATAAAAAGACACACCACACAGCATAATACAGAGTTATACTAGCATAATGCCCCAATGATGTTCCTTCCCAAAATGACTATGATAATATGCCTTCTTTGCTTTTTTAATAGTGAAATATTTCACTAGATGTATAAGAGGAAGGGCTGACATTGTGCAATTGGTATTCAACACCAAAAGCAAGGGCAAGATATGAAACCAAATGAAGACCTTACATAATGTTTATTGCTGTCCATTTGAGTTCCTCTAAGCAACTGTAGAAAAGTGGTGCCTTTAATAACATGCACAAGCCATCTCAGCAATTACAAACAAAAGCCTAATGCATTATTACACAACATTAGCAACACTGCTGGGTAAATAGAATATGGGAATATGAATCCTATACAAATGGATGACACCATGTGAATAGCAGGGTAACATTTGCTTCCATTTATCACTGGTAGAGAATCTCTATTTTAAAGAGCTCACATTTTAAAAAGATAAAAGACTAGAAGAAAGGATGGATTATTATTGTAGCAGTATTCTTACTGTAACAATTACAAAGGGACACACACCACAAAGAGAAGATGAGGGTGGTTTTGCAGCATAGCCAGGAAGTGAAATTAAATTAAACAGCCAAAGTTGAAAGTGCACCAGAGAAATAAATATAAATGTCTGTACGCAAATGCTAGAAGCTTTCGAACAAAAATAGGGGAGTTGGAATATTTGGCAAAAGAAAAAATATTGATATTATTGGCATAACAGAAACCTGGTGGACGGAGGAAAACAAATGGGACACAAAGATTCCAGGTTATAAACTGTACAGGAAAGACAGGAGAGGGAAAAATGGTGGCGGTGTGGCCCTGTACATAAATGAAGAGCTAGAATCTCATGAATTACAACTTCAAGAAATTTCAAACTCACCTACAGAAACATTGTGGATTAAAGTCCCAGGACATAAAACTAATCTAGCACTAGGGATCTGCTATCGCCCTCCCAACCAAACTCCAGAGGCAGACTGCTATCTGGAAAACGAAGTTAAACAGGCCTCAAAAAGAAATACATTAGTCATAATGGGGACTTCAACTATCCCCGAATAGATTGGCCAAATTCTTGTTCTACGCATGAAAGAGAGACAAGGTTCCTCGACATGCTAGCTGATTATTCCCTTGAGCAGATGGTCATGGAACCAACCAGGGAAAGGGGATCCTGGACTTGGTGCTAACTAATGAACAAGATCTCGTTCAAGATGTCCTTGTAACTGAGCCCATAGGTACCAGTGACCATAACACAATAACCTTCAACGTAAGTTTGATAGCAAACTGTCAGAGAAAACTAACATGGAGACATTAAACTTTCACAAAGGGAATTTCACCAAAATGAGAAAAATTGTAAAGAACAAACTAAAAGGAGCAGTAAAAAAATCAAATCCCTCCAAAATGCTTGGAAACTGTTTAAAAATACCTTAAAACAGGCCGAACTAAAATGCATTCCAATAAAAAGAAAGAGGCATGGAAAGTCCAAAAGGACACCAGTATGGCTTACAAATGAAGTAAAAGATGTGATTGGAAAGAAGAAAAACTCATTTAAGAAATGGAAGGCTCTTCCTACCGAGGAGAACAGAAAGGAACACAAGCTCTGGCAAACTAAATGCAAAGCAACAGTCAGGAAAGCCAAGAGAGATTTTGAGGCACACATAGCAAAGAATATTAAAAAAAACAACAAACACTTCTTTAAGTACATCAGAAGCAGGAACCCAACTAGAAAAGCAGTTGGGCCACTCGACGACAATGGTCAGAAAGGGAAAATCAGCGAAGACAAGGAGATTGCTGAGGGGCTAAATGACTTCTTTGCCTCCGTTTTCACACAGGAGGACAGACAACATATGCCTGCAGCTGAGTCAGTTTTTTCAGGGAGGGAATCAAAAGAATTAAAACAGATAGAGATAAACAAGGAGGATGTTCTCATATGCCTTACTAAACTAAATGTCAACAAATCACCAGGTCCAGACGGCATCCACCCCAGAGTTCTTAAGGAACTCAAGTGTGAAATTGCTGAACTTCTAGCTAAGATATATAACCTTTCTCGAAGATCAGGCACTGTACCCGAGGACTGGAGGGAGGCAAATGTAACACCGATCTTCAAGAAAGGATCCAGAGGTGATCCAGGAAATTATAGACCAGTCAGTTTAACCTCAGTTCCAGGCAAAGTGATGGAAACCATTATTAAAGAAAAAATTACTAGGCACATAGAAGAACAGGCATTGCTGAAAGAAAATCAACATGGTTTCTGCAAAGGCAAATCATGTTTTACTAACTTGTTAGAATTCTTTGAGGGTGTAAATAAACACATAGATAAAGGGGACCCAATTGATATTGTTTACCTTGACTTTCAAAAGGCTTTTGACAAAGTCCTCACCAAAGGCTCCTAAATAAGCTCTTCAGCCATGGAATCAGAGGACAGGTCTTGTCCTGGATTGGAACCTGGCTAAACTGTAGGAAACAAAGGGTGGTAATAAACGGACATTTCTCTGGGTGGAAAGAGGTGAGAAGTGGCGTACCCCAAGGTTCAGTTTTGGGTCCGTTACTTTTTAATTTATTCATTAATGATCTGGACGTAGGAGTGAATTCTGAGGTAGCAAAGTTTGCAGACGACACTAAATTGTTCAGGGTAGTTAAGAATGAAACTGATTGTAAAGAGCTCCAGAAAGATCTCTCAAAATTGAGTGAATGGGCAACAAAGTGGCAAATGCATTTTAACCTAAACAAGTGTAAAGTCATGCACATCGGGGCAAAGAACCCCAACTACACCTACCAATTGATGGGGTCAAAGCTTTCCGAGACAAACCAGGAAAGGGATCTTGGGGTTTTGGTGGACAGCTCAATGAAGATGTCAACCCAGTGCGCTGCAGCAGTGAAAAAGCAAATTCTATGCTTGGCATGATCAGGAAGGGAATCGAAAATAGGTCAGCAAATGTTGTATTACCTCTCTACAAATCGATGGTAAGGCCACATTTGGAGTACTGTGTACAATTCTGGTCTCCGCACCTTAAGAAGGATATAACGGAACTGGAAAAGGTACAGAAAAGGGCAACAAGAATGATCCAAGGGATGGAGCGGCTCCCTTATGAAACCAGGTTGCAACGCCTTGGTCTTTTCAGCCTTGAAAGACGGCGTCTAAGAGGTGACTTGATCGAAGTGTATAAAATCATGCATGGGATAGAAAAGGTGAATAAAGAAAAACTATTTTCTTTGTCACAAAACACTAGGACTAGAGGGCACTCCCTGAAGCTCCAAGGTAGGAAAATTTGGACTAATAAGGGGAAATATTTCTTCACCCAGAGTGTCATTGGGTTATGGAACTCACTTCCAGAAGAGGTTGTGACAGCTGTCAGCCTGAACAACTTCAAGGCAGGATTAGACAGATTCATGGATACCAAGGGTATCAGTAGTTACTGAAAAGGACATTCAAGTGCCACCTCGGAGTTGGTTGAGGTAGGCAGGATCTTCCCGGGTACTGGTTGTGGGGGTTGGGAGCAGGTCAGGTTTTGCCCTCCCTTCTGCTCGAGATCCCCGTGTACAACTGGTGGGCCACTGTGTGATACAGAATGCTGGACTAGATGGGCTGAGGTCCGATTCAGCATGGCTCTTCTTATGTTCTTATGTTCTAAGTGGGGCTGGGCAGAGGTTGCAAATTGAATTACACTTTCCAGAACTCAAAATGTTGATTTGATGCAATTTCCCCATTTATTTACTGAAAATACTTGAGTATTTTTATATAGAGCCTGTGACTTGCTTTCATAATCTTTAGATTTAGATTAATCTGCCATGCGGAAAATTTAGAAAAGCTACTTTTTGACATTTTGGCAGAGGATTTGGGAAATTTGAGTCCAAAATATAACTTTTTGAGACTAAGGACATATAGAAGAACCTAAGAAAAATCCAGTTGGAAGGATTTATTTCCATCTACACCCACCTTGACTCCCACAGGTAAATGCTGGTTTCTCTCCAGATTTTATGGTGGTCAACCCAGTTATCTATGGAAAATCCACCAGAAGCCAGTACTCAAGCAACTGGCATTCACAGCCACTGGTATCCAGAAAGATACTCCCTTCTAAACCTGCCAGTTTCATCTATAACAGGCATGGGCAAACTTCAGCCCTACAGTTGTTTTGGACTTCAATTCCCACCATTTTGATAGTTGAAATCCAAAACACTCGGAGAGCTGAAGTTTGTCCATGCCCATCTTGATTAATAACCACTTACAGCATTACCCTCCATGAATTTGTCTAATCCAAAGACAGGAGCCATCGGTGCTTCAATTGTTTTTGATGGATTCTTCCCAAATCCCTTGCAGCCTGGGATTTCTGGGACAGAGTTCACAATACCATTCTAATTCTCTTTGAAAGCCATCAAAGATAGTTGCCAATGTCACATCTTCTGCCTATGAATTCCAAAGGTTCAAAACAGTTTATAATATCCAGTGGTTAGGGCAAGAAAATACAATGAGACCAAGTCTAATTATAAATATCAAAATATTTAATTAAAATGGCTAAGGAGGAATTGACTAGGCTATTGATCAGGAAAATGCCCAAATAGAGAAATACATTTTCATCCTATAATATCCTATATTACATCTATATTGGGAGCTCACCTGCAACGGCCTGTTCACATGGCCCTTTCAGGCCGTGTCATTGCACCAGCAAAAGGGAAGGCACATGGTGTGGTTTGTGGCACTCCACATGTCCTTCCTCCTTATCCCATCACATGCATAGGCACCCTGTCCCCATCAGATGGGAGAAAGGGTGTCAACACGCATTTTCCTACTGCCCTTTCCCCATCATATGGGGAAAAGGGGAGGAAAGTGCAGGTAGCTCCATCAGAGCTATCCAAAATACACTTTCCTCTTTGTAGTGGTGGAGGAAGTGCTTCCCCTCCACTTTGGGAGGAATGTGGGTGGGGCCTGCCATATGTCATGTGCCCTGTCATTGCTGTGAAACAAAGTGGCAAAACAGGGCATAAATGCCCCATGTGAAGAGGTTCTTGATATCAGTAGTGAGGTCACTCGTCATTGTTGATTACACATCTAAGAAATGCCCTTCTCCAGGTGGAAAGGAAATGGACTACACAAGGCCATTATGCATTAGTGAAAACGAAGACAACTTCCCTTTACTCAAATGCATTTTCCTTTGTGAACAGACCTCTAAAATGGAAAAAGCAAACACTCTCATAGACAAAGGACTTTACTGCATAAAGCCGATATTCCACAACCTAAGAACAGCTTCATTCCAGCGAGGTGGTCAACCAGCAAGACGTTGCACAATGTCATGCAATAAGAACTGCTGGTTGTCAACATGACTTTAGAAGAAGTTCCAGTAAGGCTGGGGCTTTTTGGCTCTGGCTGCAGCAGCCCTGTAAGAGGATGGGATTCTATGTCAGTTTGCCACCTCTGGGCAATAAAATCTTAAGCCCTCATTAGCTTTGTTAAAAAAACCTCTGGATAGACTTTTTTAAATGGCAGAGATCATTTTGGTGGTTGAGTAAAGGCTAAAAGCAAATGGTAATTGTTCCTTAAATTCCATAATGGGGTAACAGCCTGCAGACTTTTCTTCCTTTTAGGCCATCAGTCCATTCATTAATGACTTGCAACTGAAGGCAGCTGCCCCCTGATCCTCTTGAAGAGCAAATCTTTTAAATTAGCAATGACAGCTCAAGTGGGAAATGTCCTGCTGAGGAGTAATGCCAAGAGTCTTGTAATTGTTTAACAAATGACTTTACCAAAGTGACAGGTAAGGAGATAATCCATTCCTCTTATGGGGCTGTCACAGCCTGAGCAAAAAAACCCCCAAAAAAACAAACCAGCCTCAGTGGAACTTCTTCAGAAGAGATGGTAACAGCAAGCATGAATATTTTCTCCAAATAATTTGCTTAATCACACTAGTGAATTTTTAAGTAGCTGGTGCTCGTATTTGTTCTCAGAGTGTGCAGATTTGGGAGCACTTCTCCTTTCCTGTATCAGGGTTAGCAGCTTTTGCATGTAATTGTTTTACAGTAATTGTTAGTTTGCATGTTTGCTGACTTCATGTTTGCTGGTTTGTCATTCCTAATCACTTCCTGCATCATTCTGACTTGCAATCATTTCCTTCTTCATTTCCTTTCTTTTCCATTAGACCCTGTATATGAATAATGTGCACAAATACGAGTGTAATTTGTAAACAAAACTATTTTATGGGGGTTTTTTCAAAGAAAAGTGGACTTATTTTTTCTCTGCTAGACAATGTGGGTTTGGGACTGATTGATGTTCACTTTCTGCCTTGCCAATTGGATTGTGCTACTAGAGAGATGTGCTACCTTCTCTCTCATTTCTGAACAGTTTGATGACTGAGTGCCATTTGGGATGGCTAAATGCAGAAGAGGGTGTGATGTGTGGCCCTTTAATAGTAGTTAACCCTTCTAGTAGTTTGGGTAGTGTGTGTGTGTGGGGGGGGGGGGCATAGGAGTCCAGTCATTACAAAATATTTTCTGGTGCAGAATGCTGAGCGTATTTAAGCCTATATTACAAAAAAAGTATATCTGTTTTTCATTTAACTATGTGATACCCTCATTGTATAAAGCCTGTCCGCAGACCAAACGTTGTGGCTCATGGTCCTACTGTTTTACACAAACAGCAGTCTCTGAAGACATCTTCCATCAGCTTCCTGCCTTGCCCAGCCTTGGGTCTCTATTTAACCAGCACACTATCTTGGCCTATGTGAGATGTGCCCTTGACATAGTGTCATTCCAGACAATTTTAGTGGCATGGTTCCATTTGAGTGTCTCCACTTAGTCCTGCTATCAGATAAACCCATACACCAGTAAAGTTGATTGCTGAAATCTTTACCGATGGTCCCCTAAAACCAGGTGTTAGCCTTTGCCAACATAGTTTCATGAAAAATAAGCAAGGTGCCTTTACATTTAATAATACATTTTAAATAGTTTGCACATCCAGAAAATAAATATGTAGACAGGGAGATGTTCTTGAGGTTCTTGGGCATTCACGCTGTCCCCTTCTTACAGCTATCACCCATTGTTATTATTGGTAGAAGCTGATGGCTCTGATATATCACTTCAAGTTTCAGCCTGAATTTTCAAGAAACTACCCCAACTTTGGGGATAGATTTCAATACCTTGAATGTTTCTATTAAAATTGGACTAAGATCTAGAACAAATTAACTGCCCTACGGACACTGATGCCACCAGCTTGCCATGATGATTATGAAATGTATTTTGACCTCTTTTAACATTTGTTATTCTCTCTCATTCGAACAAAGGGAAAATAAACTTGAATGCAAGATCACCATACTGGCTAGAAATTGCAACTGATTTTAAACAAGGATTAATCAAGCACACTGAATATATGACTTCTCCAACTGCTCCATAAAATCCTTTTGCTCTCATTCAGTGCCCGCTCTCATGCAACAGAATCAAATTCCATTGCACACATAATACCTGAGAGAGAGAGAGAACATAAATGATGAGCTATCCATTTGGGGTTTCTCCTTTGTAAACAATGACAATGTATTTCTGAAACTTTGAGGGTGAATGATTGAGGAGATGAGATCAATAACATTCCTTGGTCACGTTTAGAGAAATCCTCCCTGCAAAACAGAAGGATGACATAAAGCAAAATAGAGCAGCTGGCACAGTCAACTAAGATTGCTCCATCTATCTTGTGCTATTCTTTCAGCAGCTGGGATGATATGCGGTCCAATAGATAGGACTTGGGTCGGAGGTTTTCTAGTCATTGTAGATGGAAGCAGGAATGTTATAACAAGAGTTACATTGAATCAGGATTATGTTACTTAAAGTTAAGAAATGATCATTAGAAGACAAAGAATGTTAATCTAATCCATCTCTTTCAGTCAATGCAACCCTGACTAGAAAAAAGAACAGTGACAATACTGTACATTTGTCATTGAAACTGACAAAGCAATCTGTTGCCGATTAGCTTTTACTTTTTTCTTGCAGCAGCTGCCAATACTTTTTCACTCAACAACCAACAACTTTGGTTGCCACTCCATATAATACTGTAAACAAAACACTGGAGCTTGGAGAAGTTCCCATTTTGAATCACACCTGCCAGATCCCAAGGTTTAGCATGGGTGGCAAGCTTGCTGGCTGAAGGATTCTCCAAGCTGTACAAAACAGTGAGGTTGCACATGCCCTTCAACACTCTTGATCTGACAGTCTCCTTAATCCTTTGTTTTTGATTTGCTTCTAAAATGTCCCACTTTTTCCTCTCTTCCTGCAACTTTCCCTCTCTGTCTCATTGGTACAGAGTTTACAGTGCAAAATTAGTTTGCACTCAGTTAAATCAGCAGAGGGAATGGATAGGAAGAGGCAGACTATTGCTCTTTGTAGCAGCTATGGGGAAAACAAAATGTTGTGGCCTTTCTTTGCTTGTCTCATCTTTTAATTAATACCTTTTTGTCATTTTGACCACATCGTGATCTTCCTTGGACACATTTGTGGAATGGAAGAGGGTATAGAAGCCAAGGAACGACTGACTATCAGACAGCATAAAAAAGAATGTTTTATTTTATATTCATTTAATTTTTCATATCATAGAATCATAGAGTTGGAAAATATTTGGGGGCCATCCAGTCCAACCCCCTGCCAAGAAGCAGGAAAACACATTCAAAGCATCTCCAACAGATGGCCATCCAGCCTCTGCTTAAAAGCCCCCAAAGAAGGAGCCTCCACCACATTCTGGGGCAGAGAGTTCCACTGCTGAACAGCTATCACAATCAGGAAGTTCTTCCAAATATTCAGGTAGAATCTCATTTCCTGTAGTTTGAAGCCATTGTTCTGCATCCTAGTCTCCAGGGCAGCAGAAAACAAGCTTGCTCCCTCCTCCCTATGACTTTTTATACTTTTACACTTAATAAAAGCATTTGATCTGTCACTTAGAAAAAGGTTTGTCAAAGTGATAACAAATACATCCATGGTATCCAGTCATGAAATTGGGTCTTCTGACTCATGGAGTGCAGAAAAGAAATAAGTGACATTATCATATGTAAAGTAGGATTAGGTGGAGAAAAAGGAGATGCGAAAGTTAGAAGGATTATAAGATACGCAGATGACACTAAGCAGAAAATAGCAAAGGCCTGGAAAGATTACTGAAAGAGAGTATACAGCTGAACATGAAGAAAATAAAAATAATGACCATAAATTATTTACATAACTTTAATGTAGATGGTGAAGACATTGAATAGTTCAGTACCCGGGCTCATCAGTAATCAGAATACAGACTAGATTCAAGAAATCAAAAGAAAACTAGGACCTGGAAGAGCAGGCATGAAGAAACTAAACAAGATCTTCACATGTAAAGATAATAATATTGAATACTAAAGTTAGGATTACCCTTGCCTTTCTGTTCATAGTTTGCATGGATGCTTGTGACAACTGAAGAATGAAGTCAGCTTGAGAGGGGAAAAAATAAATTTGTTTTGAATGTGGTGTTGGAGAAGAGTTCTGTGGATATGGTGGACAGCTAAAAAGGAAAATAAATGGTTCCTAGAGCTATTAAGCCCAATTTCTCTAGAAGCTAAGATGACCAAACGGAAACTGCCTTGCTTTATCATATCGCAAAAAGACATGACTCACTGGAAAAGATAATAATGCTTGGTAAGATAGAAGGCAGCAGAAAAAAGGAAGACTATATCACAGGAGGATGGGTTCAACAAAGAAAGTCACAGCCCTGAATCTGCAAGGCCAGAGCATGACTGTTGATGGCAGATTGACATAAAAGGTCTTTCATTAATAGGATTGTTCTAATTTGAAGTCAAAAGTTAACAATAATCTGGTCACTTATGAACCCAACTGGTGAGGATGCAGGACATTAAGATTTGATGACAACATTGATAGACTGAAAGTTTTTTTCAGTTTCAGCTTTATTCAAAGGCAATTTATACCCAGATGATGTGAGCTGAACAGCACACATTGGCATGAATAGAATACGAGAATATACTTCCTTCTCCCTCATCTTTAACACTGGCTTTTCTTGTCTAAGGATTTGAATTACTATAATAGTTTTAAGGTTTCCAGCTAAAGGTCATTCATTCAGTCCCTCTCAAATGAAGATCTATCAGCTGCATTCAGATAGAATCATAGAATTATAGAGTTGGAAGAGACCGTGTGGGTCATCCAGTCCAACCCACTGCCAAGAATCCGGAAAATCGCATTCAGAGCACCCCTGACTGATGGCCATCCAGCCTCTGTTTAAAAGCCTCCAAAGAAGGAGCCTCCGCCACACTCTGGGACAGAGAGTTCTACTGCTGAACAGCTCTCCCAGTCAGGAAGTGCTTCCTAATGTTCAGGTGCAGTCTCCTTTCTTGTAGTTTGAAGCCATTGCTCTGCATCCTAGTCTCCAGGGCAGCAGAAAACAAGCTTGCTCCCTCCTCCCTGTGATTTCCCCTCACATATTTCTACATGGCTATCATGTCTCCTCTCAGCCTTCTCTTCTGCAGGCTAAACATGCCCGGCTGTTTAAGCCACTCCTCATAGGGCCTGTTCTCCAGACCCTTTATCATTTTAGTCGCCCTCCTCTGGACACATTCCAGATGTTCTGTATCCACTCCCTATTTCACCATGGAAAAGAAAGACTTCTTATGGGAAGAGAAGCCTAAAATGTGTGTGGAGAAAAAGTAGAAACAGTACAATGTAGCAGATGGGCCAAGAAGAGATGGAGAAGGAGAGGTTTATCTAGAAGGAGCCACTTAGACCCTTTGTTTCTTGATGTCTATGGACCAGATGCTGTTCATGAGAGAATGGGCATCTTTATGTCTGCACAGGGATGCTGTTGGATGAAAAAGAGTTTTGGGTTTCAAGGAAAAACTGGACAGAATTTCCTACCTGTGAGTTTGTTCTGTCTTTTGGAAACAAGCATATTCCTCAAATAAAAAGATAAAAGATTTCTGGTGGCAAGAGAATTCAGATTATTCACATGGTGACTAAAAAATCCAACACTGGAGAGATTAATATCTACTCCCTATGACTGGAGAGAATACTTTACAGTGGAGAGAAGAACCTACAATTCTCTTAACTTTTGAATATGTGGAATACAGAAGACAATATCATGTGGGTATATTCAAAAGTATTGGGATACCTTTTGCTAAGGTTTATATATAGTTTTCCCAACTCTACTAATATACCTCTGTCTTTACTGTGTGTGTTCTTGCTTTCCTCTATCAGTTTTTAAATTTCATTTTTATTTCAATTTATGGACAATTATAGGGTTTTCCTAGCAAGATATATTCCGAGGTTTGCCATCTCCTTTCTTCTAGACTTATCAAAGCTCACTTTTCATGCATGAATGGGAATTCCAGATTTTGCCTCCAGAGCTGTAATGCAATGCTCAAACCATTACACCTTACCCTCCTACTACTGTATTCTCAAAAATTCTGAAGCAAGATGCTTCAGAAAATCCCATGGCTCAATTTCACTGTATACAAAAACCAATTATTTTGAGTATTTTTAATCAAGGTTAATTTAAAATTAGAATCAACCCCCCTGTCATACATTCATTACAAAATTCAGACAATTCAAAAATGTCTTTGAAAAGAGGTTTGAAAGCATTATACTGGCAATGTGCCAGTAGGTTGCACTGAGGTTAATAACATCATGTAAAATTAACTCCAGGCATTGCTCAGGTTGGTAGTCTCTACAACTAGACTGAGAACTGTACCCAGGGGTGGCCTTACTGTTAGACAGACTGAGGAAATCACAGCAGGTTGCAGAAGTTCTAAGGAGGGAAGAAGTCAATAGCTGGTCTTCCTAAATTCTGTAGATCTCTTCATTATTTTGGGGATAATGACATGCAGCCTGTCAGGAACCCTAAAGTGCTTACAATTAGGAGATGGTGGTATTCCCATCACCACTAGTGCTGTATATGGAACCGTTTTCCTTCATTTCATCCATTCTTCCATTACTTTCATTACCTTTGGGAGTACATAATGGGAGCCCTCCCCCACCCCAGTACGAAAATCAGCTGGACACAAAAGCAAGTAGAAGCTGATCCTGACTCCTCACCTGCTTTTCATGAGCATGTGGGGATCCATGCCTCCTTATCTTGGAAAGTGTGTGTGTGTGTGGTGTGTAGGCCCAGAAAGCATGTGCACCTGCCTGCAGCCAAGCACCTCTTCTGAAGTAAGAGAACTAGCTAATGTTTCAATGTTCATGTTTTATTCCTGTTGTATTAGTGTTTTTATATTGTGTATTGTTGCAGCTAATTGTGCTTTGTAAGCCGCCCTGAGTCCCGCCCCCTCCCCCCGGGGGGGTTGAGAAAGGCAAGTTAGAAATACAGTAAATAAATAAACTTGCCTCCGAAAGTGTTTGTAGTATGCAAGTGCAGCTGAGCGCCTCTCCTCTAGAGTAAAACAGCTTATATGCCTAAAATGATGAGAAAGGGAGCCTGGGAAGTCCCCCCTCCCCAATAATGGGACAATAGAAAATGGCTCTTTCAGCACCCCACAGCAAAAATAGATATCTGACCTCCCAATTTCAGGAGGCTCCCAAAAAATGGATCAGGGGCGTCACCAAAAGCAGGAACACGAACTAGGTCAATGTTTACCCCAAATGCACAACTCTTATCACCACCATGGGAGGATGAGACAACTAGCCATCCATTCAGTTTCTGTATATGGAATAGAGAAAGAGATGCCATTTTCTTAGAGCCAGAAAGCACCATTCAGGATATTGTTATATGAGCAGTAATGGTCTACATAAGTTGCCTGCTTAGATATTTTAGCTATTTCACGATACAAAATCCTTATCTCCTAAGAGCCATAGCAAAGATAGCATACAAGTACAAATGTAGGAAGAAGCATCATGACCACCCACCACATTATTGTTTTCCCTTAGTCCAAAAACCACCAGAGGCCTGTCTGGTGACTATATCAGATGCAGTCTTTTTGCCAGCTGCTCTGAAGTTCTGAAATTCCCTTCCATAGGAAGTTAGGTTGGTTTTCTCTCTGCAGTGGAAGAAATTGGCAATTTATTGCCAAATCCTATAAAATCCTATAAATTTCATGGAGTTACCATCTGTCAATCAGTAAAGTGATTAATTACTCCTGAAGAGGGGTCTTTTTATGAGGAAGGCATTTCTATATTTTAAACTTTATGCTTTTAAAAATGGAAATTGTGTCATATGAGAAACAAATTGTGTTCATTTGGTATAATCAGGGGTTTAACTCTATTTTGTTGTAGTTTTATTGTTCCGTGTTGGAAGATAGCCCTCCCCAAAGTGAATGCCATTAGCTATGTAGGTTAGTGATTATGGGAAGCATAGTCCAATAGAGCTGGAACATCCAAGCTTAGAAAAAGTAGCAAGAGTTGTAGCAAAAGTTGTAGGCTTTCCATTTGTTTCAATTTACTACAACCTAAGGTGAACTTCTCATGGGAGGCTATTGGCAAGGTTTGTTCAAAAGTGTTTGTTCTTATTGCCATGTCTAAGCCCCTTGGCAGCACAGTGGGTTAAACTGCTGAGCTACTGAACTTGCTGACCAAAAGGTCAGTGGTTTGAATCCGGGGAGCAGGGTGAGCTCCAGGTGTTATCCCCTGCTTCTGCCAAACTAGCAGTTGGAAAACATGCAAATGTGAGTAGATCAATAGGTAATGCTTCTGCTGGAAGGAAATGGCGCTCTATGCGGTCATGCTGGCCACATGACCTTGGAGGTATCTACAGACAACACCAGCTCTTTGGCTTAGAAATGGAGATGAGCACCACCCCCCAGAGCTGGACACGACTAGACTTAATGTCAAAGAGAAACCTTTACCTTTACCTAAACCTACATATTACAGCTGTATTAATCCAAATCCGACACAAAAAAAGAGATTGGAAGTTGATACAGTAGATTTTTTGTGATTTCTAAATTACACCAACAAAAGTTCTAGTGCTGGAAATATTCCTTTATAAGCCATGCCACAAAACATGCTATTGCTTTCCCTGTTTTTGAATTGAATAAAAAATAATAACTTGGCATGGCTTAGCAATGCATCTTTCCCTGCTTTCATTCCTTTCTGACGATCAGCCAGGGACACATTTTGAGAGCATTCATAGTTTCTCATAGTGCCTTCTCCAAGGACATCAAGTCTCTGTGGTTTCTTTGCATTTTCAAGCAGAATACATGAAGTACATATTTATTCACCTTGTAAATTCAAAAGAGCCATTTCTGCTCATTAATTGCAAAAAAAATATCCACGTTAAAAAGGCCAAGGTAAGTCAACAAATAAACAGTATACACATAATGAAGGTTCTTTTTCTTGTGTGGTTGAAAAGGAATAAAATTAATAGATATGTAAAATATGTATATGCCTTGCTGTTTGTCTTACAAAAAAAATCATTTAGAAAGCAAGAAAATCTGGTATGCCTGATAGTCAATTAGAATTACTTTGATCCAGATGATCAAAGGTCTAGAAACCATGCTTATGAAGAGCAACCTAGGAAATTGAGTATGTTTCACTTGATGAAGAAAAACTGAGAAATGACATGTAAGACATCTGTCTGTATCTGGAAAGATGTAAAAATGAAATGCAAAAATACAGAATGGGGACGCCTGGCTTGAAAGCAATATGTGAGAAAAAGCTCTTGGAGTCCTCGTGGACAACAAGTGAAACATGAGTTAACAATGCCATGCGGCAGCAAAAAAAAGTCAATGGGATTTTGGCCTGCATCAATAGGAGTATAGTGTCTAGATCCAGGGAAGTCATGCTATCCCTCTAATCTGCCTTGGTCAGACCACATCCTGGGCACTGCAATTTAAGGGAGATGTTGACCAGATGGAAAGGCTTTAAACTACAGGACAGAAGATTCCACCTGAACATGAGGAAGAACTTCCTAATTGTGAGAGCTGTTCAGCAGTGGAACACTCTGCCCCAGAGTGTGGTAGAGGCTCATTCTTTGAAGGCTTTTAAGCAGAGGTGCTTTGAATTAGATTTTCCTGCTTCTTGGCAGGGGATTGGACTGGATGGCCCACGAGATCTCTTCCAACTTTATGATTCTATGAAAATAGAAGATGCGCGTACTTGTTATCTGCTGTTCCAGATATTAGAATGTGAACAAATGCGTTAAAATTCCAAGAAAAGAGATTCTGCCTAGACATTAGGAAGTCATTATTTACTGTAAAAGTGTTTGACAGTGGAATCGATTGCCTCAGAGGATGATGGACTTTTCTTTGCAGGTCTTTAAACAGAGGTTGGATGGGGTTATTTCAGAAGTGCTTCTGTTGTTTCTTCCTGCATGGCCTCTTAAAATTATTTCTATGATTTCAATCATTAGCTAATTATTCATGTCTTCTTCTAAGAGATAGAGAAACTGAGACTGCGATTGAAAGAGAGAGAGAAGGTTGGGCCACCGAAGAGGGATTTTCTGACTTCTAATCCAACAAAATGACTCACATTCAGAGTGGTAATTTTCAAACTAGTCCATACTCCAGGAAATAAAGCCTGGTTGCTCACTGGAGAGAATATATTAGAGGCAAAGGGGAAGTACTTTGGCCACATAATGAGAAGACAGGAAAGCTTGGAGAAGACAATGATGCTGGAGAAAATGGAAGGAACAAGGAAGAGAGGCAGACCAGGGACAAGATGGATGGATTGTATCCTTGAAGTGACAGGCTTGACTTTGAAGGAGCTGGGGATGGCGACAGCCGACAAGGAACTCTGGTGTGAGCTGGTCCATGAGGTCATGAAGAGTCAGAAGTGACTGAAGGAATAAACAACAAAAGCCTTTCAGGTGTGCTGGACTACATGTTTTGCCGTGCCCAGCTAGTATCAGGCAATGTTGGTTAGTCAGATAGGTCTTGGAGTTAAACACATCTGCAAGGCAGATTCAGACCTATTTACTCCTTCTCTGGGTATCAGTTAGAATGAGCCAAAGCTTAGTGTTATTCAAAAGATAAGAACATTACTTTTTTACTGATAATTTGAGCACTCATTATTATTTTATTGTGTTCCTTTATGTCATTTCCAACTTATGGCGATCCTAAACTGAACCTATTACAGGGTTTTTGAGGATAAGAATATGTGGCTTCCCTAGGTCACTGAGTGGGTTTTCATGGATGAGTGAGGATTCAAACTCTGTTCGTCAGAGTAAAGTTCAATGCTTAAGTCACTATGCCACACTTGCTGTTTATTAGATGAACTTTAATGATAGGTCACAGATCAGATATGCACCAATATGGGGATACATTTGTGAAAATAATTTTGATAACCCTCAGAGTTGGCTTTCACTTCCCCAGATATCATTTTATTCAGACTTAATTCAAGTAAGACTTCTTTTAGTAGAGAAATAAAATGACGACAGTGAAGGGGGAGGTCCGACTTTGTGCAGCATTAACAAACATTAATTTAGCCTTTCTCCTTGGAGAATTTGGTGATTTGGTGCATATAAAGATAGGTAATACAAGTATAGCCTGCTAAAAAGGTGTAAGCTGGTACTTTCTCTCAACTGCAACAGGCTCCTGGAATTAATATCCATTTTCCATTTGCATGATGAAAAAGAACCCTATTTTTCCCCCTTCCATGATAAATAAAAGATTGCTAGTTCCAAACCCACTCTTTAGCAGAGCTATTATATCTGACAAGATGAAGGATATGATCTATCAGATCTGTGAAATGATTCAGGTTCAAAGAATGGTTTGTCAAATCGAAGAACTGCAGGATAAACAGGGAAGACCTAGGAGTAACTGAAGGTGCTTCTACGCTGTAGAATGAATGCAGTTTGACACCACACTAAATTACAACTCCCATAGTTTCACAACATTGAGCTATGGCAGTTAAAATGGTGTCAAAGGTGCGCACTTTATCTCAGGGTGGGAAGAAGAATAGAGATTGATCCTTTGAGTGGTCAGTGGAGACTTTTTCTGGTGTGGATCACACCAGAAATCATCCCAGTAGCCCCAGGTAACCATGATGCTATTATCATGGTTATCAAAACATTATTTTAATAGCCACAATGACCATAGTATCAAAAAGTTATTTTTAAATTTAGTTCTTTATTTATTCATTTACTACATTTATATCCCACCCTTCTCAGCCTGAAGGGGACTCAGGGTGGCTCACAGCAGAGGTACATTTTGATGCCTTGAATACATATAAAAATACAACAATGTAAACTTTAACATCACATGATCAAAACATATCACTTAAAATAATTACTTAAAATCACACAGTCCAAAAACATGTTCCAGGAGCTATTCCGATTGTCATTGTTCATTATTGCACTGAGAAATCGTTGTTGCACTGAGAATCATTGTGCAAATGCTTGGTCCCACAACCAGGATTTAACTTTCTTCCTGAATGTCAGGAGAGAGGGATCTGTTCTAATTTCCCTGGGGAGGGAGTTCCAAAGCTGAGGGGCCACCACCAAGAAGGCCCTGTCTCTTGTCCCCACCAGTCACACCTGTGAGGAGGGTGGGATCAAGAGCAGGGCCTCCCCGAATGATATTAACCTCCGAGATTGTTCATAGGGGGAGAAGGGCTTAAATTTTTTGGCAAGGGTTACAGTGATATAAACAATGATAATAGTATATCAATGTATAAAGGAAATACGTTTAGGGGTCTGTGATCTCAAGTAAAAGGAGAGGGGTATATTAAGGATGCAAACTGTGTATCCCCCCAACATTGTGGAACTACTGTTCTTCCATGCCATTTGCTATGTTTAGCCAGGGACATTCAATAACATTCTAGAGGACTTTTCAATGCTAACTTCTAGTGTATACAAGGAAAAGGCTCTTCATCAAGATCACACAATGTTAGCCAGGCTCCTTGGTCACTTGTGGAAGCAGGATATATCAGATCCTTTTGCATTGACAATTCTGTAGCGCAGCAGTAATATGATTTTTTTCTCTCCCATTAGATATTTCAGGCTTCAGCTCCCAAAAGCCCAAGCCAGTATGGCCTATGGGAGTTACAATCTAAATATTTGGAGGTTCACAATTCCTCTACCACTTTGGTCCTCCAGACACTTATTTCTGAGTAAACATGTATAGAATGGCACCATTGGTTTCCTCCTTTTTACAGATTTGGAAGGTTGATATATCATTTTAAGGGTCCATCTGTATATATGAATGGAAAACATGAGTGTTTATTATAAGTAGCGTAAGATGTGCAAAATTTAACAATCCAAATGCCAATCAGTCACTGTCTTTACTAGGCTCAAAAGACAGAAAAATGCACAAAACTGTGTGTATGTTTTCAAAAGCTTTCCTAGGGTTTTAGTTGTGAAAAAATTGCAAAAAGTGAGAAAACAAAGAGAAAGTGGGTAAGGTTGATGAGGATGAAAGTCATGAAGTCTACAAGGTCAAAGTCTTAAGATAGAGTGAAGGATGGACAAACAGATTTGACCCAACTAGATTTCAGATCAGTATATTCATAGAAAAGCAAATAATTCATGGCAAATTCCTCCATTTTTGAAAATATAAAATCCAGTTGTCAATTAGATTTCTCTCCAAACTTAAGAGAAAAGCACCAACATATGAGCGCACACAACTGAAGGCACTTTGATGGATGAGACGACCAAATAAATGTGCCAAATAGTATTTTACAATATGTTTCAGAGGCTTAAATCCCATGCATATATTTGCTGGGTGTATATTGCATAGGGCAAGCTGAGTAAAAATGTTGAAATTGTACTGTATATTATGATTTCTGCTCTCTTCAAAGACAGTTTCCCTCACACCAGTGATTCTGGCAGTAATATTTCATGTTAATGCTCTTTTCTGGCTCATGAAACACTCCGCATATGAATGTTTCTGGCAGGAGCAGCCATGTGTAGTCCTCATGTGTTATTTTTCTTCATAAGTAAATTGACTTAGCATGTAGAAATGCTATATATTTTGCCATGTGTCTGGGAATTACAAAATTCCTGTTACTGTTTGAAATACATTAATGGACATTAAGACTATTCACAAAGTTATCGTAGTCAAATATGTTCATAATGTACATGAATCTTTTAGCTGTATATGATCGCCTGTACAATGAATCCTATTTCCCCCTATTTGTTCAATCCTTCACAAGCCAAAATGTCTCTCAGCTATATTGCTACAAATACAGAATGATTCATCTTTGCCCTACAAATGTTGTCCTAGCAATTAATCTCCTCGCTCATTTAAAGTTCGTACATGACTATAGCTTCTGTCCTTCAAGATGGAGAGCACCTTTCCACAAGGCAGAAATGTACGCTGTGTCATTTTAATTTGTAAGGGCCTTTAGGTTAAAGACTCTGGCACAACAGTAAAATAGCAACAGTCTCTGCTGTACCCAAAATATTGAAGGAAATAATTTGGCTAGCTAGGGTTTGGACAGAGAGAATATGCTGATGGGGAATAGCAGCGTTTTGCATGAAAAATTATTTGCATGAAGTTGAATTATTGTTTATGAGCAGTTAGAAAACTATGGATTCTTAGGAATTAATCCCACAATTTTGTGTTGGGGCTTTTTTTCTGATAAGGTTGCAAAAGTACATCCAAAGAAAAGTCAATGAAGAAATTGAAAAGTATATTATCTTGTTTTGATGTTTTCCCTCACACAACAGTGCAATAATTGCATAGTGCATATGTAAACTGGGATATAAGTAGAACAAAGAAAATTTGAAATTATTTCAGATTGAAAACAAGGGACATTCTTTTTTTAAAAAAAGAAGTCACTTCAAAAAAGACTAGATTCACTGGTGGCACAATTTCAATTAATGAGGACAATTACATTCAGCACAGATTTACAGCACAGTCGTCAATCTATTAACCTAGAAATAAATCAGAGCTATTAAGTTCAATGTAGGTGGTTGTTGTTATGTGCCTTCAAGTCATTTCCAATTTATGGTGACTAATAATAATAATCATCATCATCATCATTATCGCCGCCGCCGTCATCATGTCAAACTACTCTGGGACTTCTGGATTCAGACTGACAGAGTTTTGGAGCACAATACTCCTGACCTCACAAATGTGGGGAAAAAATCAAGTATGGATCATCGATGTGGCAGTCCTAGGTGACATCTGAATTGACGAGAAGCAGCTGGAAAAGCTTACATGATATGAGGATTTAAAGATCGAACAGCAAAGACTCTGGCACAAGCCAGTAAAGGTGGTCCCAGTGGTGATCGGCACACTGTTTGCAGTGCCTAAAGACCTTGACCTGCATTTAAAAACAATCGGCTCTGTCAAATTACCATTTGTCAGCTACAAAAGGCCACCCTACTCAGATCTGCATGCATTATTCACCAATACATCACACAGTCCTAGACACTTGGAAAGTGTCTGACGTGTGATCAAATACAAAAGCCACAAGATGTTTGCTGTGTACTAATCTTGTTATGTATCAAATAATAATAATTTATTTATAACCTGCCCTATCTCCCCAGGGGGACCTTGTTAAGATTTATTTAGAGGGAGTTTTCCCATGCCTTCCTCTGAGGCCAAGAGTGTGGGAGTTTTCCAAGGTCACCCAATGAGTTTCCATGCCTTATTAGGGATTTGAACTCTGTTCTCCAGCATCACTTTTCAACACTCAAACTACTACACAATGCTGGCTCTCACAGCATGAGAAGCTGGAAAGTTAAAAAAGGTAAAGGTTTCCCCTGACATTGTCTAGTCATGTTCGACTCTAGGGGATGGTGCTCATCTCCATTTCTAAGCTGAAGAGCTGGCATTGTCCATAGACACCTCCAAGGTCATGTTGCTAGCATGACTGTATGGAGCACCGTTACCTTCCCACCAAGGTGGTACCTATTGATCTACTCACATTTGCATGTTTCTGAACTGCTAGGTTGGCAGAAGCTGGGGCTAACAGCGGAAGCTCTCCCCGCTCCCCGGATCTTTTGGTCAGCAAGTTCAGCAGCTCAGCGGTTTAACCTGCTGCACCACTGGGAGGCTTAGACATGGCAATAACAACAAATGGATTTGAACAAATCTTGCCAATAAACCCCCATGAGAAGTTCACCTCGGTTGTAGTAAATTAGAAATGACTTGAAAGCCTACAACTTTTGCTACAACTCTTTGCTACTTCTTCTAAGCCTGCATGTTCCAGCTCTATTGGACTATGCTTCCCATAATCTCTAACCTACATAGCCAATGGCATTAACTTTGCGGAGGGCTTTCTTCCAACGCGGAACAACAAAACTACAACAAAATAGAGTTTGAATTGCTAGGTTGGCAGAAGTTGGGGCTAACAACAGGAGCTCACCCCGCTCCCTGGATTCAAACTGCTGGCCTTTCAATTGGCAAGTTCAGCAGATCAGTGGTTTAACCTGCTGCACCAACAGGGGCCCCTTTGAGTACAACTGGAAAGTACACAAAGGCAAATTACCATAGTTGCCATTTTAATCAACGTGGTTATTATTGGTGACAGAGAAAACAATTCAAACATTCCTTATGAGATGCATGAGTGAGAGAAATGTATGTGCACCTAAACACTCACCTATCAAGTCATGGAACAGATCCTTAATGAGGTGGCCAACAATGGCATAAGCCACTGCCACCACGACCAGGGCTGCCATAAGAAGGTAGAGCACTGCCTTGGGCAAGGGGATGGCATCTCGCGGAGGGGGTTTGTACTCCTTGTAGAGCTGGTCAGTGTCCGAATAGGAGTACTGGAAAAGGTGGTCCAGGCCTGTGGTGAAGTTGCTGGAATTCATGGGCTGGATGTTGTCCATGTAGCCGTCTCGCTCGGGGTTTGGAAGAACGCTCACCACAGAGCTGGTGGTGGCCTCGACCTGCTGCACCAAGCGGAGGGTCTTGTTGACACTGGGGAGGATCTGAGAGAGGAACGTGCTCCAATCTTTAATTGCACTGATATTGCAAATGATCATAATGGCAAGAGAGAGAAAGAAAAATGGGGGAAAGGGTGACTCTCCACTCACACTGGGAGATGGGAACAAAATGTGGGTATCAGTGCGCTTCTTCTCTCTGCAGACCTCTCTCCTTGACAACATCCATGTAGGCTGAAGAGTCCACCTGAAGACGATTCACACGTTACATGATGGTGAGCAGACTCGGGCAGTGTCACATCCTCCTTCAAGGGCCAACAGCTCCAATTCTAAAACAAGCCTTCCCGGTTGTCGTGAAGGTTTCCCTAATTTTCCTACCTGGTGCTAAAAGGGGAAGGAAGAAGTGAGAAAAGTTGGCTGCTGAACTGGATCATTTGGAGGCAGGTGAGGCGCCCTTCTTCTTCCTCCAGCTACCGAGAAACCACCTGCAAAGAAGAGAAAACGAGCGGCTAATGCAGGCAAGGCATGCTTTAGAGTCCCAGCTGGAGAAGACCTGTTGAATCCGTGGGATTTACCCAAGTGTTGCCTCCATCGTCAGCCTGGTGTCCTCTAGTTGGGACTGATTCATTCGGCACCCTTGGAGAGCTGGGATAAAGAGACCCATCTCTCCCCACTTGCCCCCATCTGTGCCCCGGTTAGGAGCCGACACTGCAAGGGAAGCAGAGCAAAGGATGCAGAGCGATGTCCCCAACTAGTTCTTCCCTGTCGGGGTCCCTTTCCAAAGGCGTCCTTCACGGATAGAGGACACCCGTGGATTGGAGGAGAAGGAGGAGGAGGAACCTACCGGCTGGCGGAGGAGAGCCTTCCTCGCTTCCTTGCCATCCCGCCCATCCATGGCCAGCTTGGCTCGACGGGGAAGCCTGGCGGGGGACGGGGAAGAGAAGGGAAGCCTCCTCCCGTGGAAGGGCGCCTGGCCCCGAGGGCTCCCTTCCTCGCCGGCTCTTGGCTCTTGGCTCTTCTTGGCTCTCGCCTCAACCTCTCTCCGGCTGCTTCCCGGCGCCAGGCGGCATCCTCACGGCGAGGCGCGGAAGCCTTTGCCCCGGCATGAACCCAGCCCCTTGGGGAGGGATTTCAACCCCGACTTTCGACTTCAATCTCTCCGCCTGGGGTGGGGGGAAGAGAGGGAAGGCAAAGAAGAATATTAAAAAACCAAGCAATGACATATGATCACCCCCCCCCCCCCCCCGTTATGCGGTCCCCTCCCCTTTCTTCTAATCCCTCCAGAAACTCTTTCCCTGCCAAGGCAAAGGAGATGGGAAGTAGGCCATATGTGCAAAGCAAATACAAGCTGGATACAAGGGCTGGATCTTCATTTGGGTGGGCAACGAATCTTAGTGGTCCATCTATGAGGAATGCCCACGAGGAAGATCTAGAGGTTATTTTGATTATATTTATTATTTATTTAGATTTATATATTTATTTATTTAGATTTTTTATTATTTATTTATTTATAAGTATTTATTCATTTATAAATATTTAGTTATAATATTTAGTTATTTAGATTATATATATTAGATTAGGTTAGGATATCACACACACACACACCCATCTCCAGCACCAACCACTGCTCTGAGATCAGAGTGAAGAGAGGGGCCAGGAAAGCAGTTCCATCTTGCCTCCTGCACTGTGCTTATAATATAATATATTTTATATACATATAATATTGATAATATTATAATGTAATACAATATAATGCTACTAATAATAATATGATATTATAATTATATATTTTATTACATGTAATATTACTAATAATATTACAGTATAACGTTATAATACAATGTAATATATAATAGTAATATTGTGCTATGGCAATAATATAATATATTGTATATACATTTTACTTATAAGCCACTCTGAGTCCCCTTTGGGGTGAGAAGAGTGACATAGAAATGTCGTAAATAAATAAAAATAAATAAACTTATGTCCTTCTATGCACACTGGAGACCTGGGATAATAATAATAATTTTATTATAATTATATTGAGAAAAAACTATTGAGGAAAAACAACAGGAAAAACTCAGCCGTTATCAAGACCTCAATATCAAACTGCAAAGTATCTGGAATAAACCAATACAGGTAGTCCCAGTGGTAATTGGCACACTGGGTGCCATGCCAAAAGATCTCAGTCGGCATTTAGAAACAATAAACATTGGCAGAATCACAATCTGTCAACTGCAAAAGGCCACCTTACTTGGATCTGTGCACATCATTTGAAAATACATCACACAGTCCTAGACACTTGAGAAGTGTTCGACCTGTGATTTTGTGATACAAAATGCAGCATATATATCTTGATTGCTGTGACATACTGTGTCTTTGTGTCATTGTTATTGCAACAGTGAGGGCATAGAGATGCCATATGGATAAACCATAAAATACAATCAGCTTGAAGCCTATAAATATCTGGGCATACTACAATTGGACAATATCAGGCATCAGCTTGTGAAAAATATGGTCAACAAAGAATATGTCCAAAAAGTCAGAAAGGTTCTGAAGTAAAAACACAATCCAGAGCAGAAGAGAAAACTGGTGAAAGAAGGCTCTCCATGGACAGTTCTTGGGAAAAATTGAGAGCCAAATTGACAAAGAAAAAACATGGCTGTGGCTCACAAATGGAACTTTGAAAAAGGAGACAAAGGGCCTGATTCTGGCAGCCCAAGAACAAGCCATTGGAACCAATGCCATCACAGCCAGAATTGAAAAGTCGATGACAGATTCCCAATGTAGACTCTGCAAAGAAGCAGATGAAACAATAGATCATATCCTCAGCTGCTGCAAGAAGATCATGCAGACAGACTACAAGTAGAGGCATAATACTGTTGCTCAGACGATCCATTGGAACTTGTGCCACAAATACCATCTGTCTGCGACAAAGAACTGATGGGATCGCAAGCTGGAAAAAGTTATAGAAAATGAACATGTCAAACTACTCTGGGACTCACAGAGTTTTGGAGCATAATACTCCTAACTTCATGATCGTATTAAAAAACAAAGTATGGATTGTTGATGTTGCAATCCCAGGTGACAGCAGGATTGAAGTGAAACAACTGGAAAAGCTGACATGATATGAGGATTTAAAGATCGAACTGCAAAGACTCTGGCACAAGCCAGTCAAGGTGGTCCCAGTGGTGATCGGCAGACTGGGTGCAGTGCTTAAAGACCTTGGCCTGCACTTAATCACAAAAGGCGTTGGCAAAATTACCATCTATGAGCTGCAAAAGGCCACCTTACTAGGAATTGCATGTATTATTTGCCGATACATTACACAGTCATAGACACTTGGTAAATGTCCGACGTGTGATCCAATACAACAGCCAGTGGAGTGATCTTGTTTGCCCTGGACTCATCTTGTAGTGTTTATAACAACAACAACAACAACAACAATAATAATAATCATCCACCATCATCATCTCCATGCTGTGCAGTCCTGGAAGTCATAGTTTCCCAAGGTCCATACCCTTCTCTTGATGCATTTACCCAACTAATGAATACTGTTGGACCCCACTTTATATACCATAGCTCCATACTATGCAGTCCTGGGAGTCCCCCATCGTTCTCTGTGGGGCAGCCAAGAAAGGGAGGGAGGGAGAGAGTGAGCAGGAGCATTTCTTCTCCCCCCTAGTTTTCAACAATGAACAGGGAGAGGAATGGTGGGCAGAACCAAATTTTCCCCTGAAGGCAACTGAAGTAAAAGAATACTGAAAGAAAACTGAGAGACATTTAGCAGTGTGACAGAAAACATCCCTTTCATTAAAAAAAACTGAATAAGACTGGGCTCTTCTCTGCTCTCCTCTGCTATACACTTCCCTGTCTAATGTGATTAAGTAGTTTGTGGTCCATCTATGAGGAATGCCCAGAAGGACGATCTGGTGGTTTTTTTTTTATGATCATGGAAATCTACTGGATGACCTTGGGCGAGCTACACATTCTGCTCCTTAGGGTTACTATCAGTCAGAAATTATTTGAAGGCACACAATAATGATAGTAATAAAATTATAAAACCCACCCTCTCTCCCTGAAGAGAGTCGGGGCGGTTTACAAAAATAACAAAATGGCAAACATTCAATGCCCAAAACAAATAGACAATCAAAGTAAAACATAAAATAACATAAACTCAATATAACTTATAAACTAGCTTCTAATACTTTGTATACATCATTGTTGAATACTGCCCTGAAGTATGGCCTGTAATTTTTGCCCACAAGATCTCATAAGGCAGAGGTTCACAACCTGTGGGTCCCCAGATGTTTTGGCCTTCAATTCCCAGAAATCCTAACAGTTGGCAAACTGGCTGGGATTTCTAGGAGTTGTAGACCAAACACCTGGGGACCCACAGGTTGAGAACTACTGGCCTAAGGGAACTTTTTCAATATTGGAGAGATCTACATCCCAAATTTCTGGCATTCTGCAGCCAGGCTTATGTCTCTTTAGGCACCTGGATTCTTCTAAAATGTCATAATTCATTACTATCTTTATCAATTCCCTTTTAATGTCTTTTGCTGGTTTTTGACTATACATGGAATAAACTATCTTTGTTCTTCCCATGAACCTGAATCTTCATAATGAGGGTGATTCACAATAGGTCAAAGAGTATGCACAAAATGACAATATGTACAAGAAAGACAGACAAACATGACTTCCAGACCTTTCATCTTTGAACCACGGTTTCAGGAATGAGGAATTTAGACTCAGGAGACTAAAGGAGAGAAGAGCAATAAGACTGCCATTATGCTGGAGTTAACCTGGGAGAAAGATCTGTTGATTTGAAGCTTAAGGAAAGTTCCTTTTGGACTACAACTTCCAGAATCCAATAGCTGGCATCTCTTAAATTTGGGGAGGTGCAGTCTAATAGGACAAAACACATCCGTTCTGACTTGAACATTGATAATATTTTTGCTGTATTCCCTCATGTCATTTTTGACATATGGAGACCCTAAGGAGAAGCTTTTTATGGCCAAATTCATTCATTGATATTGTGCCTTTCCCTTCCTTTAAGGCTGAGAGACTGGCTTATCCAAGGTCACCCATTAGGTTTCCATGGCTCAATGGGGATTTAAATCCTTGTCTCATGGGCAAACTTTGGCTCTCTAGGTGTTTTGGACTTCAACTCCCACAATTCCTAACAACCAGTAGGCTGTTAGGAATTGTGGGAGTTGCAGTCCAAAACATCTGGATGGTCTACTTTGCCCACACCTGCTCTAGAGTCATGGTCCAATGTACAAGCACTCCACCATTCTATACTAACATAACATCTGGTCCCAACATCTCAATCTGCATGAAGTTGAGTTGCAACTGGCAATACTTTACACATCTGTTCAAGCAGGCTTTTGGCGAATAGGCCCGTGTATCTTTAAGTGTGTTATTGCTGAATTATGTCACTGTTTTATTTTGCCACTGCTATTTTAACTGTTTTTACTGTTTTTATTATCTTGTATTTTATTGCGCCTTTGGCTCTTGTGAGCCGCCGCGAGCCTCCGGGAGTCGGCAGCATAGAAGCCTGAATAAATAAATAAATCTACAGAGTTCTTTTGATTAACTACTATCTTGCAGGAAAGGTAATATGATTTGTTTCCTGGTAAACAGGATGTATATCCTAGATTTTTGGCCCTTGTAGGAAATTCATGAAGCGACAAAATTTCAGCTGGATCTTTCTTATTAACAACTAACATTACCAGTTGGAATGTAAACTGGAACATACCAGAAGGGCTGAGGGGTGTGTGTGTGTGTGTGTGTGTGTGTGTGTGTGTGAGAGAGAGAGAGAGAGAGAGAGAGAGAGAGAGAGAGAGATGCCTTCACGTCTCTTACAATAACCCTGTGAATTTAAAGGTTTGGGGGCAAGGAATATGTTTCAGTTCTTTCCTCTGAAATATAACCTGCAACATTTGGTATTTATTGGTGGTCTTCCATCCATGTACTAAAAGTCTGCCTAGCTTCCAAGATCAGATGAAATCTGGTGCCTTTAGGACAGGCATGGGCAAACTTCAGCCTTCCAGGTGTCTTGGACTTCAACTCCCACAATTCCTAACAGCCTCAGCCCCCTTCCTTTCCCCCGCTTAAGCAGCTAAAGGGGGAAATGAAGGGCCTGAGGCTGTTAGGAATTGTGGGAGTTGAAGTCCAAAACACCTGGAGGGCCGAAGATGGCCATGCTGCTTTAGGATGTTTACACCATTGTATCATCAAATAAGAATTCAGTCACCCATTGAAATTTCCCTTCAGTATCAAAATTTTGAACATTGTATCAACCAAAAATTCAGCTTAGCATTTAGAGGTACAGTAAAATTATCACTGATTTCATAGAATCATAGAGTTAGAACAGACCTCGTGGGCTGTCCAAGCCAAGAAGTTGGAAAATTGCATTCAAAGCACCCCCAACAGATGGCCATCCAGCCTCTGTTTAAACGCCTTCCAAAAAACCTTGGTTTCTTGTTTTCTAAAGAACAGATGTAGCTGTGAAAGAAGGAGGCAGGGCTAGCAAATATTTTAGGATTTCACCTCAAATAATTTTTTAATGGTTTAAACATTTTTCACCAGAACAAATATACACAGACATCTGTGTGTTATCGAAGAAGAAACCTCTCTAGCTTTCTTACTTCAGTGAAGCAGAAATGGAAATGAAATGGCCCTCCAAATTTGGAAACCTTCTCTATTCCCAACCCTGCATTAAAGAATTCAGGTAGTGGTAACTAAAGAAAAAAATTTGCTTCAGGAAAACTTTGTGAAACTTTATTCATAAGCACTGCTAGCATTTTTCCTCAGTCGAGAGGAAAATTAACAGACAAGTGGGTTCCACTTTGGAAACATTGTTAATGATTTTGAGAAATCACTTTAAATAAAAATCATCATCTCAGCAATTCTGCCCAAATGCCTCTCGACAGAGGAGCTGAAAGTGGAGGCAGAAGGATTGTCAGGGTTAGCTGCTTCTTCTAATTCAATTGGAGAAAATAGGCTTATGAATACACATATAAAAGATAATAATTTGAGGTCAGAGATGTTTGATTGGTGACCTGTTGAAATACTTCTATAAAGTTCCTGAAATCACTTCGATTGATTGCTTTCTCCTGCAGGTTTATAAATGCTTAACATTCATTGTTATTGTCAGTTGTGTTCCACAGTTCCTTGCTATGGTAAACACACACTAATTGCTGGATGTATGCTTCAATGACATACCAGAAATGACCAAATTCTTAAGTCTAAGGTTCTATATCAGGCATGGGCAAACTTCAGCCCTCCCAGTGTTTTGGACTTTAACTCCTACAAATCCCAACCAGCTTACTGGCTGTTAGGAATTGTGGGAGTTGAAGTCCAAAATACCTGGAGGGCCAAAGTTTGTCCATGCTTGCTCCATATATACCAGCATATAGATACTGGAGCTTGATTTGAAGACTCAGGAGGGGGAATCAGATAATTTTGCTATGGTACAGGTATACCACCATATATCACAAGCCCTAGGATAACTTAGGTAAAGTGGAATCGTAGTAATATAATTGTGAAGGGACTCCTGCTATGTTGGCAGATTTACATCTGATGAATCTGTTGGTCTATTGAGTTTTAGAGAAAGCCTGCAGAAAAAAGTTGCAGAATCTGCAGGTACTATGCTTATGTTGTACAGGGATCAGTTTCCTCATCTTCTGATTAGATTAGGTGAGGCAGAAAATTGGATTGCTCTTTCTCTTTGATAGATTGAACATTATGCAGTCAATTTCCAAATACAACCCCTTTGCTAGCCATTGTGAATATGATGGAGAACCTGCGATCTTTGTGTTCAGTTGTAATTTAACCTTGGAGCTCAGAGGAGTTAGAAAGTTTGTCCCATGGCCATATCTTCGACAAAGGCTTGCCTAGACATTGTGCTGTGCTAGGAAGATCTTGGCACAAGCTTTTTGTACTTTGGCTTAAAACAGGTACAGCAATAATTGCTTGCCACAAGCAGGCTTGGCTGTGGACACACAGAAGAACAGAATCACCATAGGTGCATGGAAGCAGGTGCATTTGTCATGAAGATTACTCATCCTTACTGTGTGCTGGAGGTTCCTCCACTTTATTGGCTAAAACTCAGAGTAGAGTCACTGCTCTGCTGACAAAGGAGGTGCTATCGCATCTAGGGTGGCTCTTTGTTAGGTTCAGATCAGGCTTCAGAACCTGAGTCTCAACCCCCTTCCACACAACTGTATAGAATCCACAATAAACTGGATTATATAGCAGTGTGGACTCAGATAATCCAGTCCACAATAGACATTCAGGCCCCTTCTACACTGTGGTGGGAGATTCAGGGTTGAAAGGGGAAATACTTGACATACTTGACATAGTTAAAATGTGGAATTCACTGCCACAGAATATAACAATGGCTGTCACCTTGGATGACTTGAAGAAAGGCTTGAATACTTGCATAGTGATTGAGGCTCTCTGTTGTTTCTTGTTTGGATAGCTATATAAGATATTCATTATCAGAAGCAGTATTCCCATTCAGCCATGGAAATCCACTGGGTAACCTTGGGCATTTTACATTCTCTCAGTCTCAAAAGGAAGGTAATGACAAACTCTGTCTGAACAAATCTTGCTGAGAAAACACTGTTGTAGGTTCACTTTAAGGGAATATGTCAGAAATAGCTTGAAAGTACACAATAACACAACACATTATATATCCATGGTTGTGGAATGCAAGATGGAAGCTGCAGTTGTACCCATGTCCTTCTGCTGAGTTCCCCTTAGGCACAAAGGTGGCTACTGTGTGAACAGAATTCTGGACTAAGTAGGCCTTTGGGTTGATCCAACATGGTTCTTCGTAGGTTCTTAATTTTCATCATATTTTTGCGGTACACTTTGCAGGATGTATTGTACAATATATAAGGGGTACTTTGATTGTGCTTTTCCTGCATGGCAAGGGGTTGGACTAGATGGCCCATGTTGTCTCTTCCAACATTATTATTGTATGGTTCTATATAAATTACACCACAAATATAGAACATGTCTAACTTGGGGAAGGCCCCCCCCCCCCCTGAAGATATGTTGCTAGTCTTTTGAAATGCTTTCAATGGATATTTTGTCTGAGTAGAAATTCTGAATTCCACTTTAGACAAATGGTGATGATAACTCTTAATTTAACGCATATATATTGATTTTGAGGTAGTCTTCTGCAATGTTTCACGAAGTATGATGACTCCCTTCATGCACAGCCAGAATGGTCCATAGAGAAGACTGCCTTAGGATGGTGGAAGTTATAGTACAACATGCCTAGATGATGCTAGGCCACATAATCCAGATTTACGGAATATGAAACCTTCTCCAATACCTCTTTAGTGACTGCTAATCAAGAGAGTACTTATCTCTCTCTCTCTCTCTCTGAGATTCACCATGGTGCCACTATTGTAGGCACATACTGTATGTATAGTATGAAATACTTAGTAGGAGTTTGTATGTTATCATACTGCTGAGTACCTTGGGGAAGGGGAGGAGGAGGAGAAGGAGAAAGAGGAGATGATGGTAATGTGCTGAGACAGAAGAGCCAGACTAAGGATATTCTGCAACCTGGAGTGGAGCAGCAAATGCTCTCCATCTCCCATACAAGTCAAGGTGCTTAGCAACAAAGCCAGTTGAGTTATTTGAAGGCTCACAATCCCACAAGCATCTGACAGTGAAGACTTAATAGTAACAAATTAAATAATCCATACTCTCTTTTTCTTTCATGGTACTCAGTGTCTGTTGCTTCAGATAGTCACCTTGTTCCGCCTCAGGTTACAGCTTGTCATCCTCAACAGAACTAAAGAAAGAAAAAACTTAAAGCATATTTCTCAGGTAGTGTTCCAATCCCTGCTTGATCAATGAAAACGCACCAGGTGATTGGGGCAAGTCATGCTCTCTTGTCTTCAGAAAAAGTAATGGTAACCTTTCTTTGAAGAAATCTGCTATTTTCACCTTAGGGAATGAACTTGAATAAATTGGAATGAACTGGAATACATACAACAAAATACCATGTTTTATAAAGGATTATTTTCACATAATTGGAAATATGGATGTGTTCTTCAGGTGATATACAAATTCTCCATTCATCAAAACAAAATAAAAAGGCCTGAAACCCATAAGCTCACTGAGGACAACTATCATTGCCAAGCCTCTTGTTCTGCATGAAAATCATTGCCAAGAAGGACTGGAGGCACAGTCATCAATCTATTCCTTTCCTGACTCTTGGACTGTTATTTCGAGATAAACATCTGTCCACCCAGGGGAAAGCTGTCTTTTCAATAGAGCCAATTGTTTCTCAGGCTCACCTCTGTTGCACACAAGCTGCATTCTCAGTGCCATCTACTCTGGCCTGTCTACCCTCCACTACCCTGTTATTATATTGCGATTGTACGCTGGAATGAGATAAGCTGTGGGCCTGGCCAAGGTGAAATTGGTATCACAGACCTCATTGTTGCAGCTTGGATTTTAATTGAGGGAGGCAGCTGCCCAGGGCAGCAAATGGAGAGTTGACACATTGTCTCTGCACACAAAAGCTGTTGGCTGCAGATGAACAGTTGATGGAAGAGTTTGTGCAAGACATCAGAGGGGGCAGGTACCATATCTGTGAATAGGATGACAAGCTTCTTTAAAACAGCAGTGCCTTGAATATTTTTCTGATTGATAGATATCTGACAGTGCTCTCTCCCTCTGTGTGTGTGTGCATGCACATATTCAGTATAATGATGGTATGTTGGGAATACACAAGGGCTCTCTGCCTCTTTTGAAGTTAAAGGTTGGAGTGAGTGGAAGATCTTCCACTCACTCCAACTCATCTATATAGAATTATAGATCATATAGAACAGTGGTTCTCAACCTGAGGGTCTCCAGATGTTTTGACCTTCAACTCCCAGCTGGTAAATTGTCTGGGATTTCTGGGAGTTGTAGGCCAAAACACCTGGGGACCCACAGGTTGAGAACATCTTGAGATAGAACATCTTGAAAAGAGTCTGGAGTTCAGCAGTGTCCCACGGGGTGTTGCATGATTTTGAAGTGTTCTCTGTTGTAGATTAATAATAACAACAATAACTTTATTTTTGTACCCGCCTTCATTTCCCCGAAGGGATTCTGGGTAGCTTACATGGGGACAAGCCCAAATAACACAGTTAAAATATAGCACATAAACAGCAACATAAACTAGAAATAAAACAACTTTATAACAAAATATAAAAGTAAACATCAAACCAATAACTAGTGAGTTCTGTGGTAATGATCAGTTTCTGGGCATGAATGGGCAGGCTGGTGCAAATACAATTATGAGGATAGGGCTAATGGATAAAGTCCATAGGTCATGTGACAGCAGTAGAGATAGAGAGCAGTATGAGGTAGAGCATTATAACTTTAGGTACAGAGCAATAGTAAAGTGAGAGGACAAGATTTTGGGTCCTAGTTGGAGCTAAGCTATCTGGGGGAATGTCTAATCAAAAGCACAGTGGAACAACCATGTCTTTAGATTATCTTTGGTACCACATTCTGGCTGCTCAACTAAGATATATGGATGGTGCTGTTGAAAGATTGCCCTTAAAGAGTACAGTGGTATGCAAGTAGAAAAGATGTGACCTCCTAGAAATCCAGCACAGAGTTCCACCAGACAAATAGACCCACCTGAAGGCCTCCTGAGATGTTAGGTCCATTAGGTCCATTAGTTACTTTTAAGTCCATTAGGTCCATTAGTTACTTTTCTCATAAGTAACTTGCCATATTTTAAAAGAATAGGCACACATTTTTTGGAAGTAGAAGGTTGTTCAACATTTGAAGATGAAATTATCTCCCTTTCCACCCTTGTTTTCTGTCTGTCCTCGGACATGTTTATAAAAATAGCATATCTTATAGGTGTGCTTATAACATAAAATATTCAGAATTTTAGGACAAGGGTAAGAGGTTAGTGGTAAGACTTTTGTGTATGTGTATGTGTCTCCTGCTTGGCAAAGTCACAGAATGTGAAATAAAACATGGGCAGATGATGGACAAGGCTTGTATGATGACAAAAGCAGAAGGCTGGACATTAAGCATTTTCCAAGAGAACATCTAATTTTTATTTTATTTATTTCGGGATTTTACCCCGCTCTTCTCAACCCCCAAGGGGGGACTCAGAGCAGCTTACAGTACGGCACAATTCGATGCCCACATAATAACAATATAAACCCCAAAACACTTCAACTATTAAAATACATTAAAAATACATTAAAATACAACTACATTAGCACCATACACATTCACTCTGGATTAAAACAATGTTCAGTCCATACAAACATTGGCTAATGCTACCTCCTTCCAGAACTCACATATTCCACCAACATACTTTTAGCACTTCTTCACTCAGAAATTGCAAAGAGAACTTGGAAAGAGCACTACACACTTGATCTGTCCTGTGGTTTATTAATATACCACTCCAAAGCACTGGAACTGAATAACTGATAAAACCATTCACTGTTACTAAAAACTGCAAGTGCCACTCATAAAACCACACACCCATATCTCCATCATATCCAAATATTTTCTTTTTTTGGATGGCCTGTGTGTGGGGGTGGGGTGGGGACTATTATATTTTGGAGATATTCTACCTCTGAATCTCTATAAACATCGAAAGGAATTTTCAAAAATGTTCAGTTTCTGATTTCATCTGCTTCAGAAGAATCCCATCATGATTACACAGAGCCTGAAACTGAATCCGCCAAATTCAATTTAGGTTGCATCCAAAACATGCACCTGTATGTTCTTGTTCTATTTTTCTCTCCTCACTGCCCATTCCCTTTGAATCATGACTTTTTAGACTGAGTTTTATAAGGCTGTCTTCTCTTGCTTTTATTGATGTGCAAACAGTTGCTAGAACTTTTCCAGCTCTAGGATAGGTATAAATGTGAAGCGTAAATAAATGAGATGAAATATTTATTTTCAAAATCAAGTGTTTTCAAGAGTAGGATGTGGAAGCAGAAGCTGCATCTCTCTGGATAATTTGCAATAACTTTGCTGTGAAATGATTAAGAACTGCCACAAGATTTGACACCCCCCAACCCCCAACCCCGGATACACGCATTGCTAAACTACATCAATAAAATAAAGCGAAATATGAGTACAGATCTCTGTGAAGGACTCCGAGCTCTTCTCCAGTTCTGATGCTCAAAACAAATTCCTGGATCAGAATTCTTTAATTATAAGTGTATTTTGTTTCTGCCTTTGGGTATAAAAGACTAAGTAAGTAAAGCAAACATACATTCTTTTCTGCCCCTTCTTGTTTTAAGGATTTTTTAATTTTTAAAAAAGTGATTTAGTGCAGAGAGTTGTACTTTTGAATTATTTATTTTCATGTTGTGTTTTAAATGTTTTTAAAGTTGTCTTTAAAAAAAATTTTATTTCAACATTTTTCCATAAAAACATTAAAAACAAAACATTCTAACTAAAGGTAATGGGTAGGAAAGGGGATGGTGATTGAATCGGGTTTAGGGGTAGGGTAATTGGGATAGGGTAGCTATGATTTAGGAACACACAAAGGGAAGGGGTATCTGACTTCCAAATCTTCTTTTACTGCATTTTAATCATTGTTCTTTCTTCTTTAATTTCCTTACTTCGGCTTATCCGTCTAGTCTATTTCAATTTGTCTTCTTCTTCTACTAAAAGGGTTTCCTTTGTAATACATCTTTTCTCTCACTCTTTATATTTTTCTTTAAATTCTTCGTATAATTTCCAGTCTGTTTTCTTAACGGGTCGTCCATAAGATGTTTTCAAGGCAAAAGTTAGTTTGTCCATATCTTTTATTTCTTCAATCTTTCTAAACCATTCATCTACCTTAGGTAAATCTTTTTGTTTCCTTTTTTTTTTTTTGCATAAACCAATTTGGCAGCTGTAGTCAAATATGTGAATAAAATGTCTTGGTTCAGGTCTATGTTCATTTCTTCATCTGTTATACCTAACCAAAAATATTCTGGTTTCTTGCTGATTTTTATTTTCAATATTTTTTCACAATTTCCCTGTATTTTCTTCCAGAACATATTTGCTCTGGAGCAAGTCCACCACATGTGGTAAAATGTTCCCACCTCTTTTTCACATTTCCAGCAATTACTGTTTGCTGTTTTGTACAGTAGTCCCAGCTTATGGGGTGTGATGTACCATCTGTAGAACATTTTATACCAATTTTCTTTAACGTCTGTTGCATATGTATATTTGATCTTTCTCTGCCATATTTCTTCCCATTCTTTCATTTTAATTGTTCTTCCTATTTTTTGCCCATGTTATCATGCAATCTTTTACAGTCTCTCTTTCTGTTGCCCATTCTAATAATATATTGTAAATATTTGTAATGTTCTTTTTTTCCTTATTAACGATTTTTTTCATAAAAGTCATCCTTCTCGGCAAAACCTTTAACCTTGTCTTTCTTAAAATATTCTTTGGTCTGTATATATTGCAACCAGGAGAATGATTTGAATTTGTTTGTTATTTCCTCTTTTGCTCTAAGACAAAATTCATCTTTAACTTTTTTCATTAAATCTTTATAGGTTGGCCATTGAGACCATCCTAATAATCTTCTCTGTCCCGCTTCTAATGGAGATAGCCATAGCGGTACTTTCATGTATAATCTCCCTTTATATTTTTGCCATGTCTTGAGCAGGGAGGCTCTTATAAAATGGTTATTAAAATTCTCTCCCCCCCCCCCCCCCGATCATACCATAGATATGCATGCCACCCTACTCTTAGATCAAAGCCAAAACATTTTCTCTTTTAAATGATATCCAATCTTTGATCCAGGTTATACTTGACACTTCATAGTATAGTCTGAGATCTGGTAAACCAAATCCTCCTTTAATTCTTGTTCCTATTAAGAGTTTTTTTAAAGTTGTCTTAATGCTTGGTATAATTTGGTACTTGGCTACAGTGTTATTGTTGGTTTTTTTTAAAAAAGCATTATCTAATGTTATAACTGGTTTTAGTTATATTTTATTTAAAAGTATGCTGTAATCCATTAGCTAAATATGGGGGGTGGTGTTAGCCATCTTGAGTATCCTTATTAGGAAAAAGGCAAGAAATAAATGAATTAGACAAATAAATAAGTTACTAGGATAGATTTTGTTTGCTTGTTGGGGGAAATGGTAAAAGTGGAATAGTTATACTCTATGGGTGCAAATGAAAATAAAGATTCTAGCTGAAATCCTGCATTAGTTACTTAGTTAAGTATACTGATCCAATTGCCGCTGTCCTGGTTTCAGTGGGTGAAAAGAGGAGGAGGAAGAGGAGGAAGCATCGCTCCATCTTGCCTAAGCCCAGAAGAAGATGAAAAGGCCAGCCTCCAGCTGTTTCTCTGGTACCTAAGAAGAGGTACTGTAAGCATGGCTATTTTATGCCTCGGCCCAGAAGCAGATGCCTAGAAGCATAGGACCATCTTTGAGAACCAGGGTTTGAACCCGGTTCAGCTATAGAAACCTACTGAGTTACCTTGGGCAAATCATACTCTCTCAGTCTCAGAGGAGGTAATGGCAACTACTCTGAACAAAATTTTAGCAAGAAAATCTTGATATAGATTCAGCTTGTGATCATTATAAGTTGGAAATGACTTCTAGATGGAGGAAAAGTGTAAGAAGAGGAGGAAGAAAATGTAATCCAACTACTCTCCCAAACCTGATAGAAACTTCATTCAACCATGTTCCAATTGCTGCTAGAATGGACCTTTGTTGCCCCATGCTGCTGATGCCTGATAAAGTAGTTTGCTATGATGGTAGCAATAGTGCCACTATCGTGACCTAGTAGCAATCATGAATATGGAACAGTTATTCAGATTTACTCATTCATATTTTGTATTCATGATCATTATTTAGCCATAATTTTGACAAAATTGCCTTGGCCATAACTCCTCTGTCAACCTACTCCTCCCTCAGCCTTACTGGGTATCAGCTGCATTGAGAAAACAGGTCCATTCTGCCAGCAACTGCAGCACAGTTGAATGATGTTTCCTTCAAGGCTTTTTTTAGAGGGGTAATTTAGGCAGGAGAAGTTACTTAAATAAGTACCTAATACATGACTGTAGTCTCTATTTACTACAGGAAGGAAACATGTCCTCACCATAAGTGCTAAGTATTTATTTCCTGGCTTCTATTGTATATACATCTCTAAGAGAGCAGCAAAAATAAACATAGGGAGTCACAAACCTCTCTTTTTAATTCAACCATTAAAGGCATATTCTGACTGTGAGCCCAAATGACAAAATCAAAGAGGAAAGGGCTCATTGTGCGCTGTCATTTCAGCACTCCTTTCATGCAGGAGACATCCGCATTTTCCTTGCAAATGTGAAGTAAATTCGCTTTCACTTTGAAGTGAGAGTGCCTGTCATATTTAGGAGTATTCTTTGGTGTCTTGTGTGAAGTGATTCAGAAGATGCATACAGAATGATGAGCTCTTACACTTTCCCATCCTGAAATTATGCTCTTTTACAACAATGGGACTGTCTTCTGTGCCATGTGATGAACAGTCTGTTGAAAGAGTACTCTGACCATTTTAAACATTAGCATATATGTGACAGAAAATAAATATTTCTTAATTTTATATTTCTTTCCAAGATTTATTTACTTCAGCAATATGAAATGGGAGTAATATTTTGTTGCTACTACAGTTAAACTATTAGGAGTAAAAAAAACCCATCTTGGCAGATCTCCTGCAAGTAACCCAATGTTTGCCAGTTCTATGTTCTTCCCAACTCTGACTTGGAGCTTTAGCACCATGATTCCATTCTAACTGCCATGGATGGATCCTATGAAACCCTGGGTTTGCAATTTGGTGAAGCACCAGATTACTCAGGCTGAGAATTTGAAATAACATTCCTTAAATTGCAAGCAATAGGATTCCATAGGATGTTGACATGGCAATTGAAGTAGAATCACAGCACTACATTTGGGTAGTAAGAAAGAGCCATACTCCTTATATCAAGCCCTGCCCTCTGAGGTAGCATATAACATCCCTTTGTCTTTAGGCATCTTGAGAATATCACCATGACTCCATTCAGCTTTGGCTTCTGTAGGCGAAATATATCAAGAGCTTTCTGTTGGGGGTTGTAAATGTAAATAAACAGAACCTTTACCACAGAGTCTGAACCAAGATATACCCTGCAGAATAATAAAGTGTCACTCGGGCTTGTGAAACAAGTAACAGTATCTTTACTTCAATTCAAAAGATCAAACAGGGCAACAATACATACAGCAGTCTCTCAGAATTCACACAGGGAACAGAGGGAATAAACAGTCCTTTTAAAGCAGTCTTTAAAATATGCTTCATGCCTTATAAATAATCAGGCTTCAGAGAGTTGGCAGCCATTTCCTTCCTGTCTATCTCCAGTCAGCACTCTCTTCACTCTCCAAAGTGAAAATGGCAGTTAAAACTGTTTGTCTCAGCAGCAATCCAGAGACAGCAGCCAATCAGAACCTTGGCTCCTGGCATGCTCAGCCAATCAGCTACCCACACATCTTTTCCGTTAACCCACCACATCACGGCATCTCTTTACAAATCCTCATATTTTCTATCTTTTTATAGGACTTGTTTCTCATTCCACAGACCATCTTTATTGCTGTCCTAGTCTCCCAAGTTTCTGTTTGAGTCCTTGTTTAGATAGAAGTAATGGTTCCAAGCACCAAAACAGGGCAGGTCTTCATTGGTTTATTCATTGCGCTGAAGAAATTTAATTGTGGTTTAGTCGCTTTCGGTAGTATTCAAACAGACTTAAATTTAAGGCTATACATAGGATCTCTGACTTAGGTGAGAATCTAATCCAGCAATTCAAACTGGGCTTGATTCAGTCCAGAACAATGTAGACCTTGAATCTGAATTGAGATTTAGAAATTCAAATCACAAGCTGTTACTCATGGACTTGCATGGGGAACTCAAAATATCCATAACTGTTTTGTTTGTCTCACATCTGCATAAAAGCTGGAGATATATTAGACCCTTAACAAGAAAATTAATCATGTCCAATTTGGGGCACATATTTTCAGGAAAGTTTGTGTTAGGTAATGAAAAGTATTTTGTAAAAGCTGTTGACTGCTCAGTCCTGGCTTTTGGCACTTGTCCAAACTACTGGGGCACCTTAGAGCTGAGGAACTTAACCAATGAAGAGGAAATGCTGTGCGGCACTAAGTAGATAAAAGTGGTAGACAGAAAGCAGTGCGATGTTCAAATATTCTCACTTCTATAGCGGGAAGGTAAACAGAGAGCACCAGCCTAAGTCTCCTAAAGCTAAACTAATGTTTGAATATAATGATATGATATAGCAGTTTAATGATACGACAGCTTAATGATAATGATATGACAGCTTACTTGAGATGGGTTTTTTGCTTCATTCTGTCAGCAATCCAACTGATGAGTTCCAATGCAAAGCATATGAAAGTAGTGGGTTATAAAATGATACTTTATTATCAGACCAACTCAAAAGGTATCCCTGACTCATCATAATGCTAGTGATTTGGAACATTACTGGGTAGTGGCAAGAACATGTGTCTTCAAAAATTGCCTGGTTAAGCTTTTTGCAGGGGAGGAATGACTGAGAATCTTTGCTTCATCTGTATACCTTTATAAAACGGAATGTTTGTATGTGTGTATGCGGGTATGCGGGTATGTGTGTATGCGGAGGGCGGAAGGGCGGATATGTGGCAGCCACTTTCACAGGCCAGAAAGGATATGTGGCAGCATTATTTGCATAAACGACTCCCATTGGCCAGCCACGAACATTCTGAGACTCTAAAGTGCCAGAGGGAGGTAAGGAAAAGCCCTGAGGCAGTCAGGCATGGTGGGAGTTTAAGTCCAAAAACACTTTGCAGCCCCCAACAATGAGACAACAAAACCAAACTTGGCACACAGAACCCCCAAGACCCACTTTACGTCTTGGTGCAGTTTGAGGGAGGCTGGGCCATGGATAGGCCAGCATCCCAACATCCCAAATCTCAAAGGTGCCAGACAGAGTTCTTTACAAAAAGGCTTCCTTCAGCTGATTTTACAAACTAGGCCTCAGCCTGAATTGACAGTAAGGCTTCCTCAACTTGATTCTCCTGACTAGGCCTCAGCCTGAATTGACAGAAAGGCTTACTTAACTTTATTTTCCTGACTAGGCCCCCAAAAATGACAGAACAAGATTACAGTTGGTACACAGACCCCCCCCCCCCCAAGACCCACTCTACATTCTGGTGCAGTTTGAAGGACTTGCAGTACCTTCACTCACTTACTCTGACCAGCACGGGTGACGGACCTGGACCAAACTTGGCACACATAACCCCCATGATGCCCTTTACGTCCTGGTGCAGTTTGAGAAAGATGAACCACGGATTATGGGATTTGTAGTACTTCAAAGCGCTTTGCTTCCCAGAGACTACTGTGGCCCACAACAAAGACAGATAAATATCAAACTTGGCACACAGAGCCCCCATAACCCACTCTATGTCCTGGTGCAGTTTGGAGAAGAGCAGAGCATGGATGATGGGGCTTGAAGTACCTCCACTCACTCTATGTCCTGGTGCAGTTTGGAGAAGAGCAGAGCATGGATGATGGGGCTTGAAGTGCCTCCACTCACTTCCTGAGACCGCTGCGACCCTCATCCAATGACTGATCAAGACCAAACTTGGCACACAGAGCTCCCATTACCTACACTACATGCTGGTACAGCTTCGAGTAGGATGGACCATGGATGATGGTACTTGAAGTACCTCCACTCCCTGAGACCACAGCGACACTCATCCAATTACCAATAAAGACAAAACTTGGCAAAGAGTGCCCCCATGGCCAACTCAACATTCTGGTGCAGTTTGTGGGAGGACGGATTATGGATGATGGGACTTGCAGTACCTTTACTCACTTCCTGAGACCGCTGCAATTCTCATCCAGTGACCGATCAAGACCAAACTTGGCACATAGAGCCCCCATGACCCACTTTACACCCTGGTGCAGTTTTCAGGAGGATGGACCACGGATGATGGGACTTGAAGTACCTCCACTCACTTCCTGAGACTGCTGCGACCCTCATTCAATGACTGTTCAAGACCACATTTGCCACACAGAACCCCCTACATCCTGGTGCAATTTGGAGGAGGATGGACCATGGATTATGGTCCATGATCCATAATCCTTCACTCACTTCCCGAAACCACTGCGAGCCAAATGAACAACTGATACGGACCAACCTTGGCACACAATGCCTTCCTCAAATAACCCGGACACCGCCAGGTCCTCAGCTGAAGTTTGGAGGGGGACAGAACATGGATGATGGGTCTTGCAGTACCTTCCATCACTTTCCAAGACTGCTACAAACCTAATCCTATGATCAACACCAAACTTGCCACACAGAGCCCTCATGACCCACTCTACATCCTGGTGCAGTTTGGAGGAGGGTGGACCATGGATGATGGGACTTTAAGTACCTCTACTCACTTCCCAAGTCTGCTGCGACCCTCATCCAATTACTGATTGAGACCAAACTTGGCACACAGAACCCCCATGACTGCCTTCACGTCCTGGTGAGGTTTGGGGGACGACTGACAATGGATGATGGAATTTGTAGTATTTTCACACCCTTCTGTTCCCACAGACCACTGCGGCCCCCAACAAACACCGATAAAGACCACACTTGGCACACAGAGCCCCAGTGACCCACTCTACATCCTACTGAAGTTTGGAGGGGACAGAACATGGATGATGGGACTTGCAGTACCTTCCCTCACTTCCCAATCCTGCTACTAACCTATTCCAATGACTGATCAACACCAAATCTGGCACACAGAGCCCTCATGACCCACTCTACAGCCTGGTGCAGTTTACTGTGAGATGGACCACGGATGATGGGACTTGAAGTACCTTCACTCACTTCCGAAAAACAATGCACCCCTCATCCATTCACCAATACAGACCAAACTTAGCACACAGAGCCCCCATGACCCAATCTACATCCTACTACACTTGGGGGGGGGGCAGAGATGATGGGACTTGCACTACCTTCAGTAATTTCATGATACCACTGCAACTCCCAATAATAATGGATCAAGACCAAACTTGGCACACAGAGCCCCCATGACCCACTCTACATCCTGCTGCGCTTCTCAAATAACCCGGGCAGGGCCGGGTCCCCAAGCTAGTAGAATCATAAAGTTGAAAGAGATCACAAAGGCATCCAGTTCAACCCCTCTGCCATGCAGGAAAACACAATCAAAACACTCCTGACAGGGAGGCACCCAGCCTCTGTTCAAAGAACCTCCACCACACCCAAAGGCAGCCTATTCCACCATTAAACAGCTCTTACCGACTGGAAGTTCTTCCTTAGGTGGAATTTTCTTCTTGCAGTTTGAATCCATTGCTCCATGACCTGGTCTCTAGAGTAGCAGAAAACAAGCTTGCTCCCCCCCCCTCAATGCGACATCCTTTCAAATATTTAAACATGCCTATCATGTCCTCTCTCGGCCTACTTGGTTTCCAAATCTTTGATCATTTTGGTTGCCCTTCTCTGGACACATTCTCACTTGTCAATATCCTTCTTGTATTGTGGTGTTTAGAACCAGACACAGTACTCCAGGTGAGCCTGGACAGAATAGAGTGAGATTATGACTTCTCTTGATTGAGACCAGAGCTTTCTAAACATTTCATGTCTGTTACACATTTTTAGACATGCATCATTTCACGACATGGTAATTTACTAGCAAACCAAAGGTTAAACCAACCCATAAGAGATATACATTGCAATAATGAAATGTATGGGGAAAAACATATATCATGAAAACCTTATATTGGTATTTTTTTAAGTATAGAATTTATTGCTTATTTTACATAGACTGAATAAATTTGTGTGACATACCTATATACTGCAGCTGACTCACTAGCGTGTTACATCAAAACAGTTTGGAAAGCTCTGATTGAGACACCAAATGCCCATTGATACGGTCTAGAATCACTTCCATGTAATTCAGTACTTTTCATTCCTGCCCTTGCTCCTTGGCTTTCCTAAGTCAACCAAACTGATAATAAAATAAGCATGTTTGCTTTTCCTCATCACATGAATTAAACACAAGTTATAACCGTGATACCTTTTTAAAAAATGAAATGAATGTGTTTGTTGGCAAACCAAAATTACATACATACATTAATTAAGAAATCATGGTGGTTTTTTTTTTAAAGCAATCACATTGAGAAAGTGAATGAAATAGCAAATAGCAACTAGTGACAACTGTGCCAATATAGGGGCGATGTTTCTCTATCTAAAACAAACAAAGATTCATAAAATGCTGACTATTCAAATTAACAAAATCACAAGAAAGGCTTTTTAGGGCTGATCCTGAAATCTGATGTGCAGATCTCTGGATGAGTCCAAATGTCTCTGTACTTCCCTGTTATAACTTTGAAACTAATAATAATATACTTTAATAATATTATTTATATGCCGCTCTATCTCCCCAAGGGGACTCAGGACGGATTACAGAACACAGACACAGAGCAGCTTCCAGCTTGGCAATAATTCAATGTCACATTGAAACATAAAAGCATACAAATACACAACACACATTAAAGATGTAGAACCTTGTCCCGCAATCATAGACCAAGCTGATTCGTGTATATTCCAGTGATTTTACATTGGAATATTTGAGTCTTTCGGTGATCTAAATTTTGAATTTTCATTTGAAATGGACACCAGTTCTAAATTAAAAAATATTTTTATATGACAAGATCCAAAAATCCACACAACAGAGATACCCTCATTGGGTCAGCTAGAAAGCACAAAATACACCAAGCAAGCTTTCAAACCTTCACTGGCTTCTTCATCAGAGAAAGATTAAAAACCATAAAGAAAAGGAAATGGTGACAATGTTAAAAGAAAAGACAAAATGACTCAGATGTTACTTTTGTTTTCAGTTAAAATAGTCTGGCGGAATCTCTATGCAGGCACTCCTCATCTGTTGATTTTGGGACTGTATGGTCCAAATTAATGTTTACTATGTTAATGATTTATTGATGCCACCATTAGCTTTATATGCCATTGTCCTCTGAGAAAAGAATTCTGTACAGTCATTCTATTCTTCCTGCCTCCTTCCCCTTATGCATTTGCGGTATACACTTTCACTTCCTCACTCCTGAGCAAAGAGAAAGATTATATGTTGATGAATGCCATAAATTAGATCCTAATCAAGTCTCTATTCTCCGAGGACACCGCCTGTGTTAATGAGTGAAGTGGGATTTATTTAAAACATCAAATAACTTCTGGAGAACTCTCTGGCACCTTGGTTCCTCATGAGAATTCATAAATGAAGATATGAGGAAGGGAAGACGTGGGTTTAACTGAATCGGAGGTACAACATTTTGTAATCTCTAATTAGCAGAGGCTCTGGAATGTTGTTTGTTTACTCTTTTATTTGGCCACCACTTATACAGCAGGTTCATTATTGTGTTTTCTGGTACAGTGTGAGGAAGGTGGGGAGGAGGCAATTAATTCAATAAGTTTCATTTACAGGGATGACCGCTGTCTCCAAATTTTGCATGGATGATAAGTAGTTGATTAGTTTGTGGCAAAAATTATGTTAGATATATTCACATGAGCAAGTTTTCTTAACAAGTATGGATATCCCTGTTTAGATGCTACAGGAATTGGTATCTCTTCCTCCCTCCACAGTACATAAAGCAGTCTCCTTGGCAACTTTCCATGCTCTGGAGCAAATAGGAGGGACCAGAGAAATGTCTATTGTGTCCCTATAGGCAGATGCAAAATGATAGCATCAGTATTGAGAACTGCCAGTGTCCTCCATGCATTTTATGCCTGCTGTAAACATTCTACATTTGGCTATGGAAATGTAAGAAAGTATGTCTCCAATCCTGCCAGCTTGCTGTGAAGCATTGCATGGTAGTGTCAGCTGACTTCAGAGACTTATTGCGAGTCGGATATATGCAGGGGCGGATCTAATTCTAAGCGAAGTAAGTGGCCACTTCCGGGCGCCACGTGGCCAGGGGCACATCCGGCCACGGCCTCCAGGTTTGGCGGACCATGCCACGCCATTGCTGTAGGCCGGCGCACGAGCGTGAGGCAGGAGGCTCCACCCCAGCTGCAAAATGTTCCCCCATCCTTTTCATCCTCTTGGGAGTGCGTTTAGCAACTCCGGTCCACCAGAAGCGCTCTGTCCCAATGGCGCTTGTGCAAAACTTTCACGCATGTGCCATTGGGACTGAGCACTTCTGGTGGGCGGAGTTGCTAAACGCACTCTCAAGAGGCCTAAAAGGACGGGGGAACACTTTACAGCCAGATGCGGGCGGCTCCGCACAGGCTGGGGGTGTCGCGTGGCTCACCACCATGCATGGGGCTGAGGAGGAGGAGCATTCTGCAGACGGAGGCAGAGCAGTGGCTCCGGGCAGCCAAGCCTGCCCCGTGGCAATGGCGCATGCATGAAAGCTAGTGCGGAAGCCTGCACCGCGGGGCCGGTAGAAGGAGCTTTTTGCAGCTGGAGGCGCTCTGCCTCTAGCCACTTCCAAAATGCTCCTCCCTCCAAAACGCTCCTCCTCCAGAATGCTCCTCCAGCGCAAAACTAGCTGGCTGCATGCTCTGGCATGCACGCACACATGCACACACTACACCAGGCTGGAGAGTGAGGGGGCGCCAAATTAAGGTTGGCTTACTAGTTTTCATTACCTTCGTCCGGTCCTGGGTATATGGCTTAGCATAACATAGGCTTTCATGAGGATATTTACACTATCTTGATGATACAGGACTGAGGCCTGTGTCTGCTAATTATTGACAACTTGGTGAAGGAAAGTAAAATCCATGGATAACATGTGGCCCCCAAGCTGTTTTTGTGGTTTCCAAGCCACCTCTCCAATTTGAAAAGACCAAACAATTAGAAAAAATATTGATGTGCAGTGTGGCGGTCTGACCCTCCAAAGGCAAAATGGGAGGCAATGTTTGAAGACCCCTAAATGATCAGACTCTGGAGTTTCCCCTTAGCTCAGAGTCTTAGTTCTTCTGCTACCATTTATTGACTTCTTTCTTCATTCATTCAGTGTGCCCTTGCTGGCCTTTCTAAGTAATCTCTCTTTGCTTCTGTTTTGCTTATTCATCATTTTCTTTTCACATCTCTTGGCTTTTTCTTTCCTCTTAGTGGTCCTCATGTCAGGGTCACTAAAATACATCTGGATAAGATCATCTTCTTAGGAAAGTTCTCATCCTAGTGCCAGCACATATCTTCACCAAAGGAAGCAGTGGAGCCTGGTTACCACCCTGGAAGATGCCTTTCTTAAGGAATTTGCCAAGATGGTGCCTAATGTAAGATTGCGCCTTCCATAAACCATCTGAGGAACATAGATTGTCATGAATTTGCATCAACATCATACTTCAGACTTGACACTATAGTGCATACTTAGCCTTCCCTTTATTATAAACCAAGATACTTTATATTGAAGTTCAGGGCCCATTTTGGATAGGGACTGAGCAGTAAGGGCAGCCATAAATCCCATACTTTCCTACTGTAGATGCATAACTGTGTTTGGCTCAGCTGTTGGTTGTCTGTGATCATTATGAATTTATTGGTACTGGTGTTTTAATCTTTGTTTAGTATCTGAAATGAACACTTCTGTGTTTTATCTTTGTTGTACCCTGCCTCAAGTTAGGAGCATAACGAATAAAAGTTATGATATAATGTTGTCATAGATATGCTTCTCCTCTAGCATTTCAGCATTTCTGTAACAGATCTATTCACTGACTTGTTGAGGACACAGATTTCCAGATGGAAATTGGTGTCCTCAACAGGTCTGCTTGATGTCCCTTCCTCTTGGCACATTTCTTTGCCCTGTATTTGTGCCTCCAGTTATAATACTCGAGTTCCTCGGTTCTTGATGTTTATGCCACATTTTAAAGGTTAGTGTTAAGCCCATCTTTAAATTCCATCTTGTCCACTGACATTCTGTTTTCTGTTCTTAAGTTGAGAAGAAAGTAACTTGCATATTGCATTCATGTCTTCATTCAGTTTCAAGGCTTGCAAATTGCTTAAACTCATATCAAATTTAAATAAATAAAACAAAATGGCTGTCCTATCCAAAAAACAAAAAAGTTGGGTAATTGTAATTTGGATTTTCCCCCAGCTCTTCTTGTCACTTTAGAGACAAGGCTGTGAAATAAATTAGTAAATAGGAAACAGTCAGAAGCTTCCAAAATCTATTATCAGGGTACTGGCCAAAGATCTGGAAACAGCAGAAGGAAGATTAGGCAAATGATTCTCACAGGGGAAGAAGAGCACAGATGATTAATCTTAAATAAGTCATCATTCGTAATTGTGCGGTCTCACTTTTGAGCTGCGTGAGCAAACTAAAAGGCAACTTTGATGAGCCTGAACATACTTGAGTGCTACAAGACACAGCTGGGGTACTGCAAGGAAGGAGAGAAGCCGTGTTCGATACACTATGGGAAGTGTTTCATTTGTGGTTGGTGCGATTCTAGCATCAAAGTGTACGTAAATAAAACAGAAGTCTACCATTGTCATACAAAGCAGGCTCTCATTCTAAGCAGATTCATTTGCTTCTTGTTAATTTGTCTGATTTAGGCTGCTTTAAATGGAATGCGATAAAACAGGATAACAGCGCTCCATGCAGTCATGCTGGCTACATGCCCTTGGAGGCATCTACGGACAACACCGGCTCTTCAGCTTAGAAATTGAGATGAGCACCAGCCTCCAGAGTCGGACTCAACTAAACTTAATGTCAAGGGGAAACTTTTACCTTTACATTGCTATATAACCTGACTGATTAAAAATATACTCTATATGTATATGCTATTTATTCCATGTTGGTTTTTTAAAAAATGGTGTCATTTTATGTGATTATCTGTATCTTATTTTTCATTTTGACATCCATTTTTATACAATAGTTTCACTGTCATTATTATGTTTATTATATTGCATTATTGTAATTGTTTTTTGCATTTGTCTGGGCATTGTAAACTGTCCTGAGTCCCCTCGGGTAGAGAGGGCAGTCTATAAATAAAGTTTTACTTACTTATTATTATTAATTCTACTGTGTAGATGCATCCAATGACTTCTTCTAAGCTGCCTTTACTATTGTGACTGAAACCTTTTTTTAACTAATAATTTTTATTCAAGAAAGTTAGTGATACAATAAAAGAGAGGGAACATTATAAGTATATAGGAAAGTAGGAAGGTTGAATGATAAAACTGTAGTCCAAAAAAGGGCAAGGAAGAGAAAAACATACACAAAAACCGAAATTGTTGGGTGTAAATTCAATTGTTCAGTGTATTTTATATATTAGTGACTGAAACCTTGATATGCTTTTTTTTGAAGTAAGAAGTGTCCCCATGAGGAGAGGACGGTCCATAAATAAAGTATTTATTACAGAAATGAAGGGAACTGGGTTGTGGTTTTGCTTTGTTTAACTGGGTAATGTTACATTTATTAACTCTTTTAGAATTGCCATATGTACTCGAGTATAAGCCAACCGCACCTAATTTTACCACAAAAAACTGGGAAAACTTATTGACTTGAGTATATGCCTAGGGTGGGAAATGCAGCAGCTACTGGTAAATTTCAAAATAAAAATAGTAAAGGTAAAAGTTTTCCCCTGACATTAAATCCAGTCATGTCCGACTCTGGGTACTGGCACTCATCTCCATTTCTAAGCCAAAGAGCTGGCGTTATCTGTAGACACTTCCAAGGTCATGTGGCTGGCATGACTGCATGGAGTGCTCTTGCCTTCCTGCCATGGCTGTACCTATTGATCTACTCACATTTGCATGTTTTTGAACTTCTAGGTTTGCAGAAACTGAGGCTAACAGTGGGAGCTCACACCACTCCCTGGATTCGAATCTGTGACCTTTCGGTTAGCAAGTTCAGCAGCTCAGTGGTTTAAATTGATAAAATTATATTGAGGCATGCAGCTTCTCCTGTCCTCTCAGTACAGCAATCCAGTTGGGTTGCTGCACTGAGAGGAGAAGCCGCATGCCTTCCTCTCCTCCTCTCTCAGCACAGAGACCCAGCTGAGTCACTGAGCTGAGACGGAAGAAGAGGAAGGCATACAGCTTCTCCTCTCTTCTCAGCATAGCAACCTGGCTGGGTTACTGTACCGAGAGGCCTGGCCAAGCCTGGCCTGGCCCAGCGGGAAGGTGTGTGGCTGATGAGCCATACAATTTCCTTTCCTCCCTTCTTGGCAAAGCGACCCAGCTAGGTTGCTATGCCAAAAGGGGAGGAGGTGTGCAGCTGTGAGAAGCCTTGCAAAGGGGTTCTTTTAGTCTCACACCTTCCCGCCAGGACCCTCACTTGAGTATAAGCTGAGGAGGCTTTTTCAGCATTAAAAATGAGCTAAAAAACTAGTCTTATAGTAAAGTATATAAGTTAGGCCCCATTTAATTGCTTTGTGAAGAATTATTAGTGTGGAATTTGTAATTTAATTGCTTGATATTTTTTAAAAAACATAAAATTGAGTTGCTTTCACAGGCAAACGTTCAACTTAATCCATAACATAATTGCTTTTAATTAGTTAGTTCTTACCCCTGACTTTAGGTATAAAAATTCTAGCTCTTTGCAGCTGGCCACCCATGCTGCATAATCTTATTGTAAAATTGAGCTGCCTCACACTGGGATTTCCTCAATGTTCCAGATAAGTTAAAGCAATCTGCATAATTGATGAAGTATATTTCCATAAACTCTGGCATGATTGTTATACAGTATTTGCATAAACCCTGAAGAAGTGAGTGGCCAAGAGAGGAAAGTCTATGAACACTGATAAATTGATATTTGTCAAGCGTGAAGCACATGATGGTTAGGGGGTCCATTTTTGTATCATGATAAAAGGAAAAGTTCATCAGTAAAAAAAATTAAGTGAAAGATCTCTGCATATTATTTGAACACGTTAAGAACTCTATGCCAATGCAACTTCTAGAAATTAGGAGCTCTGAAGACAACTGTTCCCCAACTCCAAATCCTCAATTTTAACTGTGATTTTAAATAGAAAATGCAATAGTTCCTCATTTCAGTTGCAATCACTCGTGGCTGAGTATGATTGTCTTCCAGAGATAGAGTCTTGGTGGTGGATCCGGAAATGACTGTGAATACTTGTTCTGGATACACGGTCTTTCACAATGAGGACATAGAAATTCTAATGGGGAAGACTACAACCAATTTGCTTGATTCAGCTTGACACCACTTTAACTGTCATGGCTCAATGATATGTAGTTTTATAAGGTTTTTAGCTTTCCCTGCCAAAGGGTGCTGGTGCCTCACCAAACTACAAATCCCAGGATTCCATAGCATGGAGACATGGCAGTTGAACTAGAATTAAACAACATTAATCTTACAGTATAGATGCATCCTAAGATATATTGAAGCAGGACAGAAAGATCCACTTCCTAAGATCCTCTTCCAGCATTAGGTTTTTTCTCAGCTAAGGCCAGATACAGACAGGTCTTTATCCCAAAAGCAACTAGGTTAAAATAACACGGATGTTTCTGAGGGCCTGATCATATCCAGCCCAGAAAGCGTGCTCTTTCTGGGGTGGGTTGTCCATACATTCTCTAGGAACTAGCCCAAAAGAACATGTGGAGGCCCTACCCCCAAGCCCCTAGACCCCTTAGAAAACTAAGAAAAACTTGTGTGCCCTCCATTTGAAGCCTCAGCAGGCTCTCCCAGCAATCCCCCGGCTCTCCTGGCACATCATTTCTACATGCTGGGAGAGCCCGCCGAGGCTTCAATTGGAAGGCAAGTTTTTCAATTGGAAGGCAAGTTTTTCAATTGGAAAAACTAAGTTTTTCTTAGTTTTCTAAGGGGTCTAGGAGCTTGGAGGAGGGCTGGGTTTTCGCACAGTTTACCAGGCTTATTTAGCCCAGTAAACTGTGGGAATACTGTCTGGATTGCAAAATACTGCAGTCTGGACTGAAGAATATGGCAGACCCAGAAATAGTGCATTTATCCTGTTTCTTCCAAGAAGGCACAAAATAAATTCACTATCAAATTAATTTGCTACAAACCAGGGTTTTCATGGTTTGTAGCGAATTAAATCGGGATTGCCCAGAAAGTTGTCTGGACAGCCCCTCCTTTATTGCAGGAGTTCCCGCAATAAAGACCCTGTCTGGACGGGCCCTAAGTTTCACTTGAGGTATGACCTACTGTCTGGAGCAGTGATTCTTAACCTATGAGTCTCCAAGTGTTTTGGCCTACAACTCCCAGAAATCCCACCCAGTTTATAGCTGTTAGGACTTCTGGGAGTTGAAGGCCAAAACATCTGGGGGCCCAAAGATTGGGAACCACTGGTCTCGAGATTATGCTGATTTAGAACCCTATATCCCAGGATCTGATTTTAGGTTTTCTGCTTTAAGATGGATTAAATGAGTCTGCACTGCCCCATGGCAGTGGATCTGTTTCTTCATCCGAGACATGTATCAGGGCCTCAGTCTATATTCCAGGTAGACGCTTGAGAAGGGTTTGGGGAAAATGCCGATGAAATGAAGGAAGTAAGCTGGTCTCTTAATCAAACTCTGCTGAAACTGTGAAGCAGCCAATAGCTAATCAAGGCTAATCAGAAAGAATGCCCAGCTTAGACAGAAGCACTGATTGCCACAGGAATGGGAGTTCGGATCCAACTGCTGAGAGAAAGACATACTCCCTGAAAATGGTAGTTAACAGAGCAAAAAGTTCACCAACCCTCATCTTGGTTTTGATGAGTGTGACAAGGCTGTGGGTGTAGCCATGCTGTAGAGTTATAGCAGTTTGATACAACTTTAACTGCCATGGCTCAATGCTATAGAACTCTGGCATTTGTGATTTGTTGTTGCACCAAAACTCTCTAACATAAAGCTACATATAAAAAGGGCAAATCTCACAATTCTGTAGCATTGAGCACTAAACTGACAAGTGACTTACAATCATACAAATATAGAGAGTGGGTAGGCGAGAGAAAGAAACATTAAGAATACCACATTCTTCCACTTTTTTTTATGTCTCTTTAGTCTACCAAAATGTCCTTGCCGATGTCATGAGTAACATACGTCTCTTAGGTGCATTTATATGCCTTTATGACATAATTCTTGAAAGCCTACATTAAGAAAATGGATGGAAATAAAAGTCAAAGTGCTATATGCACCAGCAATGGAAAATTAATCACCCTTGAGCTATGAATAGGAGCAGGTAAAAGGGAAGAGACCTGGGGAAATATGAGAATGGCTATGAATTGATGGAGCAAAAAACAGCAAAAAGGACACAATGATGATTAGTTCCCAGAAGAAATGTGCTCTGAATCCCCAGTGTTTGTATTTTGGCTATTCATCATGCCCAGCATGTAGTATCCTTCACATTTTTATTTGAATGGACAACTCACTTGGGTTGACAATGCAGTCGCTGTTGACCATTTTTGGTCTAGATCTATTTAGCAGCTTATAATCCCTTTATTTTATCAGTTTTAAATTTATCTATTTATGCAATGCTTTTGACACAAAATAAATAAAACTTGGGTTGTTGTGGAAATATAACCAAATGGGTGCTGGGTTCTTCTCCTTTTATTGGTGTTTCTTAAATTATGTTTTAAGCAACTTTATGTTTGACTTGTATTTGATTTAATGTTAAGTTGGTTCCTGGAATACCATCATTCTGCAACAAGTTGCAGAATATGTGCAGTAGTAAAAATGAATAAAATTAATGAGAATACAGAAAGTAATAGGACAATATATTAATTTCAAAATTATAATCTTTGGTTCCTAAAGAACTAATTGAGGAATTTGATCTGCTCTTACTCTTGTAAATTCCCTCAAAACTCTTTGATGTACTCTCTCCCTTCAGCCCAGTTACATCCATATGTGCTTGAATTTTATCTACCCTCCCATCCTATACATCTGCTTACATTAAAGAAAAACACTTAAGCCTAGTTCACATGTTCTTTTTCTTCTAGCAAACTGAGACCCTTTCTACACTGCCATATAATTCAGATTATCAAATCAGATAATCCACATTATCTGCTTTGAACTGGATTACACTAGTCTACACTGCAATATAATCCATTTCAAAGCAGATAATATGAGTCTATACTGCCATATAATCCATTTCAAAGCAGATAATCTGGATTTTGTATGGCAGTGTAGAAGGGGCCAAAATGAGAGTTTTGGCTTCAGAGGTTTCTAAAGTTAGATTTCAAGTCAGTATCTGTAGCACTCAGTAGTGTACAAAGATTGAAATTATTTTTCTTGCATAATTTTGTCAGATAATTATGTCTTGTCCATTTCTATTTATTTCTGTTTATATTACAGCAACTCTACCTGTGGGACTGATGCCTACAGTTTCACTTACCCACCAAATATCACACACACACACCCCCGCCCCCGGAATTTACTAGCTGCTTCAAGCAATTCTATGCTATAGGCAATGAAATTATTATGGTCTCTTGCTGGTCCAGAAGTGTCACCTTTTATTTAGTTCAGCAGTGGAAACTTATTACAGCAAGCACCAGAACACCTGAGTTTCTTCCCCCCAGTTGTAGTCCTTCTCTCACTTCTAGTTGGGTAAATTGGACAGCTGACATATTTATTTCCAGAGGCAGATATGGGTCATTTTGTTTGCCTTCAATTCTTCACTCTTACCTTATTTCCTGTCCTATTGATCTCCACCATTTACTGAGCTCCATAATACGAGCTCCAGCCCCTGGCCGCTAGTTAAAACTTGGCCCTTCACCCCCAGTAGGCTCAGGAAATGAACATCTACAGATCCCATTATCACTGCTGTTGAGTCGGGTTATGCACTTTATCCATTCCCCTGGCCCCCTATGGCTTACCTTGCACTAGCCTTGGCCCGGCCATCCCAAATTGCCCTGGTCCTTCTTGAAATCCTGGCTGTAACAGTTAATCCTAACACAAAGAATAAGGTGGGATTGGTTTTACTGTATATGTGTTGTGTTCAAAAAAATTTGCTTATGTTTCCTGCTTACTTTGTAAGGTCTTGTGTTTTTATGATTTAGAAACAACCTTGAGTCCCCTTGGGGAGATAGAGATGTATATAAATAAAGTTTTATATTATTATTATTATTTTATTATTATGAAACACAACAAGGTGAGTCCAGGTGTCTATGACTGTGTGATGTATCGGCGAAGAATGCGTGCAGATCCCAGTAAGGTGGCCTTCTGCAGTCAGCAGATGGTAATTTTGTCAGCAGTGATTGTGTTTAAGTACAGGCCAAGGTCTTTAGCCTCTGCACCCAATGTGCTGATCACCACTGTTACCACCTTTATGGGCTTGTGCCAGAGTCTTTGCAGTTTGATCTTTAAATCCTCATATCATGCCAGCGTTTCCAGTTATTTCTCTGCAATTCTGCTGTCACCTGGGATTGCGACATTGACGATCCATACTTTGTTTTTTAATACGATTGTGAGGTCAGTGGTATTATGCTCCAAAACTCTGTCTGTCTGAATCCGGAAGTCCCAAAGGAGTTTGGCATGTTCATTCTCTGTAACTTTTTCCGGCTTGGGATCCCACCAGTTCTTTGTCACAGGCAGATGGTATTTGTGGCACATGAATCATTTGAGCAATGGTGTTATGCCTCTGCTTGTAATATGTACGATCTTCTTGCAGCAGCTGAGGGTGTGATCTATTGTTTCATCTGCTTCCTTGCAGAGTCTACATTTGGGATCTGTCATCAACTTTTCAGTTCTGGGTTTGATGGCATTCGTTCTAATGGCTTGCTCTTGGGCTGCCAGAATCAGGCCCTCTGTCTTCTTTTACAAAGATCCATTTGTGAGCCACAGCCATGTTTTTTCTTTGTCAACTTGGCTCTCAATTTTTGAAATTGTCCATGGAGTTCCTTTTTTGCCAGTTTTCTCTCCTCCTCCTCCTCCTCCCCCTCTTCTTCGCTCCACCCCGCTATCAGTTTTAAAACTCTCTCTTCATCAGCTGGACCTTTGATAAGTTCAGATGAAGCCAACATTTCATCATTATCCCAACCAAAACATTGTATCATAGGCTCATTGCCAGCAATCCTTTAAAACAATTTCACTGGAAATATCCAAAAGTAGTATCATAGGCCAACTTTAGAACTCTTAAGGATCAACTTTAAGGATGATGATGCTCAACTTTTGCCAAACAAAAGAAGATCAAAGTCAAATGGCTGCAGCCAATTTAAGAAAGTTCTGACCTGTCATCTTTGTTGGAAACAACTGACATGTTTTCCAGCATTGTCAAGTGTTCCTTTTTATAACACAGTGGTTCTCAACCTGTGGGTCCCCAGATGTTTTGTCCTTCAACTCCCAGAAATCCTAACAGCTGGTAAACTGGCTGGGATTTCTGGGAGTTGTAGGCCAAAACACCTGGGGACCCACAGGTTAAGAACCACTGCGTATAACAAATCCCTGAAATCTTAACCTTGGATTGACTGATGGCTCTGTGTGACTCTTGGAACTTTGGACAGGCTTAGCTCTCAGACTTTCAGACTGACTTATCTCCTGTCTATTCCCTTGCAAACAAACCCTACAAAACAAGTGTATCTCCTGTACATCTGCTTGATTTCCTTACTTATCTGCAAGAACACAATATTAAATATTTCTTTCCTAACAAATGCTTGAGGCAGTGCCAAAATTTGAAATAGGACAGATAGTCAAGTCAGGATTTTTCCAGGCCCCAAGACTTTAGGATCCAAACCTGAGGACTAAGGAAGATCCCTTGTGATGTCAAAGGCCCATGCTGATACCATTAATCAGGATGCATTAAGTTTCGGCCACTTTTGCAAAGAGCATGCCATCGTTACCTACTTTTTTCACTTTCTTTAAAGTACAAAGAGTAGACATACTTCAAAAAAAGCCAACTCCTCAGCATTAATGACCTTTCACAAAAGGATTCAAAATAAGGTGAATCAGTTCATTCATTTATTGGCTGATTTAGTATGGAAATGAGATATAATCAATCAAAGCTACTCACAATGGAGAAAATATGACAGGAGAAAAACACTCTCTTAAAAATATTGTCTGTCGATTTTTTTAACTCATTACACCCAATAAGCAACTATTATTGAAATTCAAGTTAGAGCAAGGATGGGTAACCAAAATGTATCTTAATACATTGTGATAGATCAAACAATAAAATCATCACAACTATTGCAGAAGTGGTGCCCTCAGTGGTGGAAGTGTAGTTATAATACAAGGAAGATATACACAGGCTCGATTTGTAAATCTTATTTTTGGGACATTTATTTCTAAGGAAAGCCCATTGTGTGAGGAAAAGCAGGTTAACTGTTTGATATAGACATTCCCATTAACACCGAGTTTGATCCTAAATTAGACTGTTGAGATGGAAGAACAATTTTAACAATGGCCTAAAATCTAGTGTTTGTCTTAGCTAGAGCAGACCCATTGAATTAATGGGATTTATTTATAGATTGACTTGCCATTTGACAGATGATTCAGTAAGGTGACTGTAGCTGAAGTCAACCAACAGGCCAATATTTCCTCACCTCATCCTTTGCACAGAAACACTATTTTGTAATCAAATCTAGTTGGTGGAAGTCAAAATTTTAATAAAGGAAAATTGTCTTTTTCTGCACTCGCATTTTATTCCCTGTGACCTGGAGGATGATGAATGTTTATATGCTAGAGATAAAATATATATATATTGCAATGGCTTTCATTTTTTGAACCTTGCAATCAATGATTACATAGATTTGTTTGTTGTTTGGAATTAGCAATTTAAACTGCGCATTTTTTTGAATGTAGCATCTCTGTTGATCTAAGAGTATTGAACTTCTAACACATAGTCTGAGCTCCCAAAGGAGAATAACAATTTTGCAGTATGAAATTGAAAATTAATGAGAGAATATTACAGTACAGGATTTCTATAACAGAGACTGCCACATGCCATATGAAACTGCTACAGATCATGACGTCTGGCTCAAATGCCAAGGTCTGGATTGATTTAATGCCAAATGGGGGAGAAATTGCATGCACATTACTGGGGAAATTATGTAGTTGTTTTCATCATAAGGAAACTTTAATATTAGTTGAAGGGAGAAAAATTGTAGTTCCAAAACACAGTTCATTGTGCTGTGTTCTTTGTGAAAAGTCTATAACGCTCATCTATTTGGGTAAAGTCTTAAAACATGTGAACTCAAATTTAGATCTCCTTCAGTATAGGACTTACTGCTTTGGGCTACAAGCCCTTTCTTTGTCCTGTAACATCTTGTTCCTTTCTTTTAACATTGTATTTATTGTGTTTTATCAATCTTATTGCACTCCAGAGCAGGATCCCCTTTGACTTTAAACACCACACAATTGAGTTAAAATAGCAAGCAGTTTATTGAAGGTAATAAAAGCCAAAACAATAAAAAGTAATCCACAGTAAAAGGTAAATCCAATTGATTAGGAAGAAAAAAAAGAGCAATTAGTCTAAAGAGAAATAGTCTAAAGAAGTCCGGTCTGAGTCCCTCTATGGAGGTGAGAAGATCGGGGTACAAAAAATTTAAATAATAAATAAATAAATAAATAAACAAGAGGCTTGATTTCAAAGGTAAAATAACAGCAAAAGGCACTTAAAGCAGGAATCAAACAAAGACAAAGGTTCAAGAACTTGGTATGAAGAACTTATCATGAATCCAATGTTGTTTCGTCTGAAGCTAGATTCAGTACTTGGCACTTTCATTCCTACTTTGTTTCTCAAACAGCTAAGAACGGATTTTTCCTTAACTTTGGTTTCACTTTTAGCTTCTGCTCTAGTTTGGCTGAGCACTTTAATTTCTGATCTGTTTGTCTTTGCTGGCTAAAAGCACTCTTTCTATTCAAGGCTTCATTAAAATTTGTACCTGGAGATAACTGACCAGGGAACTGCGGCACAGAGTCTTTCACAGGTTCAAGACCTTGAGAATCCCTTTGTAGCAATACAGGCCTCTCTAACCCATAAACAGAACTGCACTCAGGCCCCACGTCTCTAAAACCAGGCCTAGGAAACAGACCATCATCACCATTCCCATCAGAGGAATCAACTTGAACATGAACAACATTGTCATTCCCAGGAAGGGGGAATCTGAATACAGTCTACCTCTGTTCAGATTGAAAATTGTGGGGACAACGTGGGAGCATGCTGGAAAAATACGCTTTCTATTATGTGATAGGCAAGTGGGCGGTGAGGGTGATGCGGGGTGATTTCCTGTTCTCTAAGGAAAACAGCATACCTTGTTTTCTTGATCTTCCCTGTTATTTTTTTGTTGTAAAGGATAGATGTCATTGCGATAACTATAATTCCAGGTCTCGTCTGTTCTATAAACTTGCTCATCATCTCTCATGCAGTTTCTGCATTTTAAGATAGTTCCTATTGCCTTAATACATACCTTTCATCCTTCTGGGAAAACCAATGCATGGAAATCATCTTAATGTTATTCTTATCGTACTGGCAAGGTAGAGAAACTGGCTTCTAAATACCCTGAAGATATCCTATAAAACTAAACAGCATTTGAACACAGCATGATCACTCCAGCTTTCCAGACCAGAATGATTGGATCTTAACCTTGCTACAATCCCACATTCAATGCAAAGTGGATGATAGTTAGCAATAAGCATTATTGCCTTCTGGGGAATTTTCATGATCAAAGACAATATGATGCCTGTGTTCTTTGAAGCTCTGTTTTTTTTTATTTCTTTCCCCTTATATTGTATTCTTCTAGAATGCACCCTTACCCTCTCAACTGTTCAAGTGTGGCATTGTTCTAGGCCAGTGGTGCTCACACTTTTCAGCATGCGAGCTACTTATAAAACAACCAAGTCAAAATGATCTACCTACCCACTACAAAAATGTGAAACATATAACACAATATCTGCTTTGAACTGGGTTTTCTGAGTCCACACTGCCATATAATCTGATTCAAAGCAGATAACATGGGATTTTATTCAACTGTGTGGAAAGAACCTCAGATAACCCAGGGCCGGCAGCATGTGGGCGGCGTCGGGAGCCTGCAGGGTGGGACTGAGCCTTCCTCCCACCCTGCCTGCCAGGACATCCTACGAGATCTACCAGTAGATCGTGATCTACCTAATGAGCACCCCTGTTCTAGGCTATATCAGCATGAGCTATGACTTCAAGTCCTCCTTCAAGGAAAAGCATTGAAGTTGTAGACCTCTGAAACAAGTGTCATATTGGAGACCCATTTCAAAGGGCAAAAGTCGAATTGTGCAACACATAGATCTCAATAAACTCATATGCAATTTATGTAATCCTGGATCTCCCAAGATTCCTTTAAAAAAAACAACAACAACCAAATAAGAAACAGTGGGTTGTTGCAGGTTTTGCGGGCTATATGGCCATATTCTAGTAGCATTCTCTCCTGACGTTTTGCCTGCATCTATGGCAGGCATCCTCAGAGGTTTTGAGGTCCTCTGAGGATGCCTGCCATAGATGCAGGTGAAACTTCAGGAGATAATACTTCTAGAACATGGCCGTATAGCCAAAAAAACCCTATGAAAGCCTACGACAGTACATTAAACAAGAAACACCTACCATCTTCTTGGGGGGGGGGGGGAGATTGCTATGCCTGAACATTTCCAAGAGATGCCTTTTACAGAAAATGCTAGGAATTGACAGAATATACAGAATGATTCATTCTGAAGTTGAAAAATAGGAAACCTCGTTGGAAAGAATACTAGACCAGTGAGAATTCTGCAGAATTTTCTCCCAGTATTCAAACTTCTCAATGTGTCACAGAAAAATTATTTGGTGGAGAAAGACACAGGAGATTTTTGCCTACTCACCTCATTTTGTTCACAAAACAATAGTTTCATGTGCAGAAAACATTGTTGTTTAAACACAAAAAATATTACATACACACACACACACACATCTATATGATTTTCTTTGCAAAGCAATTCCTCTACAATACCTGGGGCACTTAAGTACAAGGAGACTACTTCAGAAGAACACTAATTTTTCCCACAACGAGGAGATACCACAATAATATGTCATTGACGTTAAGGATAAATACAAGTATAATATGCATCGCTATAAAATGAATGCCTCATCTTCACCATTTGAAAAGCATACTGTTTCCAATATCAGAAATTGGCTTCTGAATGTTCTGGTTCTATTTTGTCTTCTTTTTTTTTTTTAAACTGAGTGAGTCATTGCAATTCTGAGGTCAGGAATTGAGTCTCAGTCCTTTCTAATCTGTTCCATCAGGAAATTCTTATGCCAAAAAAGGTAAGGCATACACTCTCATTTGCTTGTATGTTTTTTCACATTAATAACTTCTGCCAATTTGACAAAACTCTGATGTTTCCTTGCCACATGTGTTTGGAGGTTGTGACAAAGCAGCTCAGTTGATGCGTTTGCTGGAGAACATTCCATCCAAGGCCTTTGTACAGTCAGCCCCCCATATCCACTTCTATTCATAGATTCAGCCTCCAAAACTGATTTTGACAATGTATATAAGAGATACCATTCTACTATGTCACTGTATATAATGAGTTTTAATCATCCTCAGATTTTGTATCCATGTGGAGTCCTGGAACCAAATGCCAGCAGATGCAAAGGGCCCATTGTAGAAGTGAGTATCTTCTGGAGACAAACTGAAGGTTGGTTTCCATTAGATTAAACTGCAAAGGAGAATAGGTAAGGTGTCAAGGGGTAATTTTATCAAGTAAATGGCCAGCACAAGGAGAGCATTAAACACATCCATACCATGCCAGACCTTAACTTTGAATTGCAGTTTGCTTCACAGGAAAAAATACACACAAACTTGTTATGGAACAAAGAACTGCTGAGGCAAAATGTTCAAAAACCTGTATTTGCCAGAATCACGCAATCAAGGGCTATTAGAAATGTGGCACTCCCAACATGCTTCACCACACTATGCTGGCTAGGCAGGATACTGTGAGACTTGGGGCCCATCTACACTGCCATATAAAATCCAGATTATCTTCTATCAGGCATGTAGCCAGGGGGGGGGGCTAAGGGGGCTTCAGCCCCCCGAAATTCTCAGGGTGGTCCGCGAAAAGGCCTTACTGGTACATTATTTAAACTGTTATGTTTATTCATATCATGATCTGATCACCATGCTCATTATATCCCACGTTAATGGGGTTATTGGGATAACAATACAAAAGGTTTGCTAGGGTAGACCCTCTTCCAACCAGTCTCAGCCCCCCCCCCAAACCAAACTCAGCCCCCCCACACAAACTCCTGGCTACGGCCCGGTCTTCTATGAACTGGATTATATGGCAGTGAAGACTTGTATAATCCAGTTGAAAGCAATAATGTGGATCATCTGCCTTGATAATATGGCAGTGTAGATCCAGTCTATTGACATCTGGAGATCCACATCCTTCTTACTCTAATATAAACAGTGAAATAATGATCTGATTTTTTTTCAAATCTATTTTATTAAGGGTAGAAAGTAGGCCTGTTTGATCAAGGAAAAAAATGGTTCAAAACTTGTTGCGGATGTACGGGGCTCTGACAGTTCAAATCTAAATGACTTCCAATTTTTTCCGGGAAAAAATCAGAAATTTTCTGAATTTTTCGGAAATTTTAGAATGGCTTCATTAATGGCGTCTGCGATTGCGCAATGCACGAAAACCTGCAAACGGGGCAGGCAAAACTTGGGGGATTCCCTTTCCCTCAGTTTTAGACCACTACTGACAAAACTTGCCATAGTGATAGATAAGATTCTCCTCTGTCAGCATACTACTAACTTGTGTTTAGAAGTTCCCTGGGTCTAGTACCATGCGTAAGCCCAAACAAACAAAGGTGGCTCTCCAAAGTGTTTTTGTGTGGTTCCCCAAGGAAAAGATTGGATTACTAGATTTGTAGTTTCACAAAGTACTACGTGTAAGCCCAAACAGACAAAGGTGGCTCTCCAAAGTGTTTTTGTGTGGTTCCCCAAGGAAAAGATTGGATTACTAGATTTGTAGTTTCACAAAGTACCACGTGTAAGCCCAAACAGGCAAAGGTGGCTCTCCCCAAGGAAAAGATTAGATTACTAGATGTTGCCCAGGAGACTCTAGGATGTTTTACCAGGCATGGTGAGCCGGAGTTGACAGAGGGAGCTCATCCACACTCTCCCCGAATTCGAACTTCTGACCTCTCGGTCTTCAGTCCTGCCAGCACAAGTGTTTAACCCATTGCACCACTGGGGGATCCGTATTGTAATAACATTACAATTAACAATATCCATAACATTAACAATATTGGGCAACATTATGGAGTACTTTGTGCATCATCTGCTTTTTAAATAGGATCCCAAGAATTGAAGGCCTACTTTATAGATAAAACCAGCTAGTCTGCAATTACAAGTGTGCCACTGTCACCTGCACTTTTGATCTCTGAAGTAATGCAGAATTCAGCCATACAAAAACCATGCCAATCTGGTGCTGCTGGCCACCTAGTGAATCAGTTCTATTGGGGGCACAACTGTATCCAATCACTTAAAATATCTTTCAACTACAAGGATCCCTGAAAAACTATAAACAACTGGGTCACTATAAAGACAAATTATCGTTATTATGCTATTAGCTTCTGTGGAGTACAGCCCATTTCCTCAGAGACATAGAGTGTTACCTTAGTTGACAGATTATTAGACAACTGCCCAGCTCAACCATCTGCTTCCCTGCTCACAGCAGCTTCCTACGCAATTACAGACCTTGGTAATGCAGCATTTCCCATCATACAAGGAGCCTAGATGAATAGAAAAGACTGCTTTCAGTATAATTTCCTTTCAGTCCATGAAAAGCAAGAAGGGCAAAGGAACATGGAGAATCAGCATGTTGCTATGCATTCCTTCACTTCAATTGCTCATTATATTCAAAAAGAGGAATGTCTTTAAAAGGCTAAGGTGTCCAGTTAAAAATGATAGGGAGGAAGGTAGGTTGTCCTTGATAACTCTTTTAGAAATCAAATTGGCACATTTGAAGAACATGTGGACTCGACATTCATTTTGTTCCTGCTACGTCTCTTTTGTCTGGTAGAAAATGTTTTAATTCTTCCTTGGCACATATTAATTATACCATAACACTGTGTCCCATGCCCACCAAGAATCTCACAGTGTGGAAAACTTGTCTAGCATTGGAAAGGACAGTAGAGTGATTTGGTTGTGGTCCTGCTTTTTTGCACCTTGAGCCCATCCACACTGCACAGTTATAGTGCCATGATGGCACTATCATCACCATGGGACCTTTCTGGGAAATTCCGAGGTTTAGAGTTTAGGTTGAAATATTTAGAATCCTCAGCCAGAGAGCTCTAGTGCTCCAGCTAATTGCAAGTTCAAGGACAGATGCATATAGGACTATAATGCAATGTGAATGGGCCCCTTGTTCAACCAAGAGAATTATTTAACTCAAAAGCCACCTCAAAAGCTCAGAATATTTTTTAAAATCCACATAACTCGATGATCCAGGGTAAATTTCTCTGTATGTCAGACATGCCAAAATTCAAAGAAAGTACAATATGCAAATGGAACCTGTAGAACCATAGAGACTTAAAGACAAATTTACACAATAGAATTAATGCAGTTTGACATCTCATTAACTGTTCAATGCTTTGGGCTCACAGAAGTTGTAGTTTTACAAAATCTTTAGCTTTCTCTGCCAAAGAGTGTTGGTGCCTTCCCAAACTACATATCCCAAGATTCTATACCATTGAACCACGGCAATTAAAGTGGTGTCAAGCTGGATTAATTCTACAGTGTAAATGCACCCTAAAATAATGAAGTTAATATTATAAGATTTTGTAGACTAAATTTATTTGCCCAGATGCATCACAGGAAATGCACTTTGGGAAACAGACTTTTTAAAAACTTACACTCCCAACTTTGTTCTCCTCATTAGTTTCTAAGATGCTACAGGATTCCTTTGCATATTGATATTCCAGATTACCATGTCTATGTCTTTGAATTCTACCCTACAAAAAAAGCACAGCATTGATTTATGGTGTACTTTATGGTAGGCACTGGGCAGTATAGAATGCCCGAAGCCATAATGTAGGGACCTTATCAGATGCAGACTTCTTTGCATCTGCTCCCCATTAGCGAAACGGAGTACCACAGAGCCCATCACATGATGCGGGGCAACTTCCAGCGGGACTGCTTGGGGATCTATTTCAGCAATGTGGAAAAACAGAGCTCAGGGAACACGAAGAGGAAGTGGGGAAAGACAGGAAACCTTGTGGGATGGGAGGTAATCCCAGAAGACAAAGGAAGACAGGAGAACAGTTCCCTTCACTTTCCTCCACTTTCCTCCTGGTGAGGTCCTAAATTAGCTATAATAATATCAGTACTAGGGAAAGGAATTAATCACAATCAGTTCATTATTTGTGATGTGTTACTTTCAAGCTCTACTAACATTTTGTAGACTTTTAACACACACACACACACACTTGTCTTAAAAAAACGGACAGCCAATCCTGTCACACACGGATGTCAAGTAATTGCCTGGTAGCAGCTATGTTTCTAATTAGTTTTCTAAATACACAACAAGGAGGTGCTTGAGCAATCTGAGTGCAGTTGACCTTTGGAGATATTAGAGTGTACTTATTAAATGCCAAGCTGCTTTGAGAACATGCAGGGGATAATTTCCCTTGCTTCCTTTGATCAAAATGGCATTTGGAGGGGCAGGAGCAGCAGAGGAAGGTACCTTTCCTTCCACAGAACAAAAAGTAGAGAACGGAGGGAAAGAATAAACAGTAGTAATCATCCTTGAAAGGCACTTCAGAGAGATCATTAAATAGGGAAGAGGAAGATGAGAGTGATTTTCATGTACTAGGTATTCTAGCAAGAAGGAGAAATGGCTCATTCATTTGGCAGCAGTTCAGCCACTGATCCATATTTGTCATTTTTCAATGTCTTCAACTTCTGTGACTTTTCCCAGGTTTGTTTTGAAGCCACCTGCACAGTCTGGCTTATATTGACGGGATAATGTTTTGCTAATGATTTTCTGTTTTCAGTTGAAACTTCCTTGCACAATACACAGTTCCATCATTGTCTCCTGTGGAAGCTTAAAAACTTTGTGGAATAAGAAAACACCCAACAGCACTGAAGCAATATGAAGGGGACATCTTGCCATTAAAACTTTTCTTCAGGGTTCATCTCTCAATGAAGCTTAAACAAGTATTCATCAAATTTGAAACAGGAAAATCAAGGTCCAACTTGTGAATACATATTTTTAACTTGGATATTAATTGTTATTGACTGATGCCTAGCAAGAAAGTCCTTGGCTATCATAGTGAAAATACCGAGTTCTTGGCTATTTGACATAAAGACCATTGATTCATCACACAGCGAGAGTAATTGGTATCAACCAAAATTTAATTCCAGGACTTTGTATAGCACTCTTTATACAAAATGGCATACCTCATGTAAAATGGCTAAAGCAAAGTTTGCTTTTGAGATTCCTTAAAAATATTTTCAGGTTGTAAATGGTTGAATCTATGGATGCAGAATGTGTGGACATACTATATTTTGCTCTGATTTATATTATGCACCGGGAAGTGGCACACCTGGCTAAGTGTCAGCTGCATAAGATCTCTCTGACCTGTAGGTCATGAGTTCGAGGCCTGCCCGGGTCGGGGTGGGTGCACGACCTTAAGTGTAGCCTGCTGTCGACCTTTGCAGCCCGAAAGACAGTTCATTTGTCAAGTAGGAGATAAAGGTACCACATTAAGTGGGGAGGTGAATTTTGACGGATTTATGAGGTCATAAAGAACTCCAGGAATCGCTGAAAGGAATACGGAAGAAACACAAGGGAAGCTGGAAAATGCCGAGAGAGATGAGGAGTGCGTCAGCTCCCCCAAAAGTTTGTCAGAAGTTTGCCAGAAAATTGCCTCTTTGTTCGTCTTTGTTAGTCTATGTTCGTCAATATATGTATATGTTGAACTGCAGAGATTGTCTGCAAGTATATGTACTGTAATCCACTCTTCCCCTTTGGGGTGAGAAAAGTGGAATATAAATGAAGTAAATGAGTAAATAAATAAATAAATAAATAAATAAGCTGCATTGGGCCCCATATTCAGAGAAAGGTACCATATTAAACAAACAAACTACAGATGGATCTCAACTTTTCAGAGATTTTAAATATTTGGTATTTTTTAAAGGTCCACAGACAAGACTATGGGAAGGTGAATGAATTAAGATTCTAGTTATCATTGATGCTTGTCTGCACATGACATAATTAACAATGCTGATCTCACTTGCCCAGAACTTTTCTGATGAAGCCTGAAAAGCCCCATGTGCTGCCAATGACTCATAAAGTACACCAAGGAATGAGAGACAGCTCATTTCTTTTCACTCCCTTCTGATGTCCTAATGTCCAGAAAATGAATGTGTATGTGCAGACAGAAAAAAAAACAGTCCTTTCCCTAGCAGGCATTCATTATTCTAAGGCAAAGAGCAGACATTTATGATTTATTTAATATTCATTTACTGCATTTATATATTTACTGCTTTTCTCACCCCTGAGGGCACTAAAAGTGATTTCCAACATAACAGTGGCAAAATTCAATGCCATACATTCATGTGAAAACCATAACATAATTTCTAGGCAATAACATACACTATAAGTTAAGAACCTTAACCGTATTACACGTATCAGCATAAAACAACATATACATTAAAATCGCATCATTTAAAAATATCTATTAAAACATTTATGAAAAATCACACAATCTGAGAGCATAAGTCAGGAGCCATTCCAATTGTCATCTGTAATTGTTCATTATTGCACTGAGATATCAATTGTTTCACTTTCACTGTGCAAATGCTTGGTCCCACAACCAGGACTTAACTTTCTTCCTGAAGGGTAGGAGGGTGGAGGCTGATCTAATTTCCCTGGGGAGGAAGCTCCACAGCCAAGGGGTCACCACCAAGAAGGCCCTGTCTCTCATTCACACCAGTTGTACCTGCAAAGGGGGTGGAATTGAGAGCAGGGCCTCCCTGAATGATCTTAATCTCCAAGATGGTTAATAGGAGATCTGTTTGGACAGGTAAGCTGGAACCGTTTAGAACAGTAGTTCTCAATCTGTGGGTCCCCAGGTGTTTTGGCCCACAACTCCCAGAAATCACAGCCAGTTTACCAGTTGTCAGGATATCTGGGAGTTGAAGGCCAAAACATTTGGGGACCCACAGGTTATGAACCACTGGTTTAGAGCTTGATCTGAAATCTTTCTACAAGTGTTACTAAATGGAGATTTCGCTGTTGACTCCACGTTTTGATTGGAGCAACTCATGCCCCCCCCCCAATTTGTTGTATTATTCATCCAATAAGCTAGGAAGAAGCATGGGGTGCTGGGATGTTAAAGTGCTTTTCATTTTTGAGCAGGCACGAGGTTGTCAATGGATTGCCTCTTCTCATAGGATTGAACTAAAATTCTGGCATATTGGGTCAGAGCATCTGTATCCATTTATTTACAGTTACGTCACAGAATGAGAACAGGTGTCATTGTAGATGCCGCATACTTTTACCCTCAAACTCGAAATCAAAATTCTCTATCTAGAAAACTCAATTTCTTTCTCTGTATGACCTGCAGTGGCCGAGATCCTACATCTGTGAGTAGCTTGCACGTGCACTAAGAGAAAGTAGGAAGGCTATATTTGTTGTCTTCCTACTTCCCATGAGCTATTGAGACCCAGGAAGAATCCCTGCTGCTGTCACTTGTAGAAAGCTCTTGAATTTCATAGCATTTTCTTAGGCAAGTAATATTCAGAGGTGGTTTTGCCAGTTCCTTCCTTTGAAATATAGATGATAGCACCTGATATTTGTTGGCAGTCTCCAATCCATGGACTAAGCAGAACTGACTTTTCTTAGCTTGCAAGGTCAATCGGTACCTGGTGTATTTAGGGCTTTACACACATGTAGGTCACTAACAGGATGCTGACAAACATGGGCCATATCTTAGGGCCGTTCCACACAGCCCTATATCCCAGAATATCAAGGCAGGAAACCTCATATTATCTGAGTGTGGACTCAGATAACCTAGTTCAAAGCGGATATTGTGGGATTTTCTACTTTGATATTCTGGGATATAGGGCTGTGTAGAAGAGCCCTTAGATGTCTAGTTTCTATCATTTGAAACTGAGTAAGAACTTTTGATGATTTAATAAGTGTGACAACATAAATACAATGGGAGGTTACATATCAATGTAATAGCTTTATGGTAGTGATGTAACACTTTCCCCTCATCAATGGATTTGACCCTGAATTAAATAATAATAATCTGGGCCTGACATCAGGAGAAAATAATATTTTCCTTTTCCAATTCATGTTCATAAAAAACAAAATCATTATCTTTTTGGACAGGCCTATTTGAATTTCAGACTGTTCATTTGCACCTCTAATTGCTGACAGCATGGGTTTTATTCTTCTGTATTGTTATATTTAAGTAATCAAATATTGTCCTGTGCCACTTCATTTCCTCATGTATTTTTTATGTAACCACACTGCCAACTTGCCCTCTAATCAGATATGCCCACACAGTGTTTCCATTACTTTTATTGTCTACCTGATTATCTGTGTTTCAACAACACAAGCTGATTGCTAAGAGCTTCCTTAATGTCATCTCTAAATTGTTTCCTCTTTCCAAAAGCTCTTGATGTCATTGCCACCATTTTAAAAATACAATCATAACTCTACTGACTAGGAGAATTTGTCTCTGACAAGCAGAAATAGAGAAGACATCTAAATATAAAGGCCTTCGATATTGGCCACTGATGAAGGCAGTAGTATCAAAACACATCTGGCCTTTGATTTAGTATCCACTTGTTTGCACCAGTGATCATTCATCTTCTAGTAGTGGAAAGATTTATGCCCAGTAGGCCTTCACATCTATTCTGCCTTTTGTGTCAGTATAATATGGATTGTAATTTAATATGGATCATTAACTATGTAGATCTCATAGAAACATGCATGGGCACACACATGACACTGAGATCTGGCAACTCTAACTACCAGTGGCAAGATTCAAGAGCTTTCTTGTAATAGAACCCCTAGCAGCATTGGACGGAGAGCTGACCAAGGCCTGGCAGCAAGTCTTCTACAATAACTTACATAATGTAGGGCCTGGAGTGGTATTTCAGATGATAGAATATATATACACAAATATACACATTTATTTATCAAATCTGTTTCGTTATTTTTAGCAGCTTTGAGGTCTCATGAAATTTGTTTACTGTAGATGTATTCTTAATGGACAAAGTAAGAAGAGAGAATTAGGAGAATGGTTGCCATGTAAGGGTCATCCGAGGCCCTCAGGTGTCTGGACCAAACGTAGGATCTGAGGTTGGTGCCTGATGATGTTTTAAGTACCAACACATTTACAGATCAAGCTGCAATGAGGGGATTATGCCTTATCACTTCCTTTATACAGATGAGTTATTTAATCTATTTTAATTGGTTCTATCAAGTTGATGGATAAAAAGCAGATGGGTGAGCTCTGGCACCATAAGGCTATGAGGAAAGCATGAATATCCATTCTGCTGTGGATATCAGTGGCTGAACAAGTTGCCTATCCTTCAAAGTCAGAAGTGGAGACCCCGTGGCTCTCTATGTGTAATTTGGATTGTAATCCTATCATACCTTAGCATTGGCTACACTGAAAAATCTGGAGTTTGTAGTCCAGCAACAGCTAAACAGTTGCAAGAGTCTTCCTTTTCCACCCTTTGAGTTGTCCAACAGCACACTGCATAAATACAATGCAAATCCTTAGACCATGTGACTTTTTGTACTGGAAATCTCACGACCTCTTACAAATTAATTTTGTAGGAAAAAATGTTTGGATTGCAGTTCTGGTTTTGAATTCTGGCTCAGTGCCAGAATGTCCAGTGGAAATTCTCATTGGAGAATTCTGGGGATGACAATCCAAAAAAGGATGAGTTCAGTACCACCCACTAGTGTTACAAGTAGTTATGCGGATCCATGCACCATTTCCAGGCAATCCTTTGGAGGGTTGTTGTGAGTTGTGAGTTTTCCGGGCTATAGGGCCATGTTCCAGAAGCATTCACTCCTGACGTTTCACCTGCATCCATGGCAGGCATCCTAACCTACAGGCAAAACGTCAGGAGAGAATGCTTCTGTAACATGGCCATTCAGCCCGGAAAACTCACAACAATCCAGTGATTCTGGCCATGAAAGCCTTCGACAATACAAATCTTTTTGGAGTCTTGTGCTTAGAAACTTTTACACATTTGCCTCATGGTCATTTGGAGCAGGACATTCAGTTTGGTAGTATCATTAAAATTGTTTAATTTAACATTGTTGAACACCATTGTGAAATATTCAGATACAAGTAAATATCAAAAAGAAAGAAAAAGTAGTATGAATTTAATTGTTCACAACTCACACTGTGCTCTCTGATTATGCATAAAATACATATGTCTGAGTTTTTCCCTTGCTTCTGGTCTTTTGAAATCAAAGACAATATGTTGTTTTTCTTTTATTACTCCACCCTTAATTAGACAGAACAAGTGACTATGAGGTAGATTGTAAAACAGACCACTTTGATGCCACTTTTCAATCTAAGAAATATGGAAAATGAAATAAACCCTGCAGCTTCAATGGTCTAGAGCAAATTAGATTTTTTGGTTTCAGTGATCAAAGACAGCATAAGTAGCCTTGCTAAAGAAGAATTCATTTGTTAAAATGTAAGTTTATATTAGAGGTGTCTCGTCAGCTCCCTGTGTTTATTTGCATATTTATTCTTAAACACAGCAGTTGATTATGCAGAGCAACACTCTGAAGACCTTGATAGGAGAATATAATCTGGAAAGCGCAAAGTGTATTGCCAAATTCCATGAGCGTGCATAAAGAGTGTACATACAAACTTGTCCTGAACACAGCCACTTCATACAGAAATATCTGCTTGAATAATCACTATGTATATGAAAATCTGGAATGTCAGGGATACCATTCTTACTGCCAGGGACCTTTTCTACATGCAGGGTATTTACTGATGAGGAAAAAAACATATAGCTGTCCACCTGCAATCTTAAAATGATATAGTCAAGAAGTACTGCCCTTGGCTATAATAGTGGATTTTAACCAGTATTTCCCCCAGATGGGTTAAAAGCTTTTTAATACAGTTGTTGCCTTGAAATGGTGGGAGTCTTAGCACTGTTGACAAAAGGATCCTAAAATACAGGATCTCAGTTTGCAAACCATTCATTGAGAGTTTGCCACTATTTTGCATATCTCTTCCTTCCAGTCTGGCTTTAGGCCGGGACATGGTACTGAAACAGCCTTGGTCGCCTTGGTAGATGATCTACACCGGGAACTTGACAGGGGGAGTGTGTCCCTGTTGGTTCTGCTGGACCCCTTAGCGGCTTTCGATACTGTTGACCATGGTATCCTTCTGGGTCTCCTTGCAGATATGGGGCTTGGGAGTACTGCTTTGCAGTGGCTCCAATCCTTCCTGGAAGGTCGTACCCAGAAGGTGTCATTGGGTGACACCTGTTCGGCTCCACAACCCTTGTCTTGTAGAGTCCCTCAGGGTTCAGTACTGTCCCCAATGTTATTTAACATCTACATGAAACCGCTGGGAGAGATCATTCGGACGGAGTTTTGGAGTAAGGTGTTATCTGTACGCAGATGACGTCCAGATCTGTCACTCCTTCCCACCTGTCACCAAGGAGGCTCTCCAGACTTTGAACCGGTGCTTGGCTGCTGTGTCGGACTGGATGAGGGCTAGCAAATTGAAACTTAATCCAGACAAGACAGAGGTCCTCCTGGTCAGTCGAAAGGCCAAACAGGGCATAGGGTTACAGCCTGTGTTGAATGGGGTTACACTCCCCCTGAAGACACAGGTTCGCAGCTTGGGAGTGATCCTGGACTCATCGCTGAGTGGCCAGGGTAGCTTTTGCACAGTTAAGACTCGTGTGCCAGCTGCGCCCGTACCTTGGGAAGTCTGATCTGGCTACGGTCGTCCATGCTCTGGTCACATCCCAAATAGATTACTGCAACGCACTCTACGTGTGGCTGCCTTTGAAGACAGTTTGGAAATTGCAATTAGTCCAGCGGGTGGCAACCAGACTACTAACAGGAGCTACATACAGGGAGCATACTACCCCCCTGTTGTGTCAGCTCCACTGGCTGCCTGTCCAATTCCAAGCTCAATTCAAAGTGCTGGTTTTGACCTTTAAAGCTCTATATGGTTCTGGCCCAGCTTACTGGTCCGAACGCATCAGCCGCTACGTCCCACCTCATAATCTAAGATCATTCAGGTAGGCCCTGCTCTCGCTCCCACCTACTTCTCAAATGCGGTTGGTGTGGGGACGAGAGATAGGGCCTTCTCGGTGGTGGCTCCCCGTCTGTGGAATGCACTCTCTATTTATATACGATCCACCTCATCCCTCCTGTGACATTCAGTAAAAAAGTGAAATCCTGGTTATGGGACCGGGCGTTTGCACATTATTTATTTATTTATTTCGGGATTTTGCCCCGCTCTTCTCAACCCCCAAGGGGGGACTCAGAGCGGCTTACAGTATGGCACAATTCGATGCCCACATAATAACAATATAAACATTAGCACGATACAGCACTTTAGATGGGATTGAAATGGCAAACTGGTGGACTTGACCTAAGGCTTCTGTTATGGACGGAATACTGTTTTTAACCTATGTGAATTTATTTGATATATTTTAATGCTAATTATATTTTAATGTATTTTAATGTTAACTGTATTTAATGTATTTAAATTTTTTGACTGTTGTGGTTTCTATTATATGCTTACTGTGTTTTGGGCATTGAATTGTTGCCATTGTGAGGCCGCTCTGAGTCCCCCCTCGGGGGTTGAGAAGATGTGGGGTAGAAATGGTGGAAATAAATAATAAATAAATAAATATACCCTTACTTCAAAATATTCACTTTTCAATTGCCTTTCAAATGCCATTTTATTTGGAAAAAGTGATACTAAAGGTTGGTTGAGCGAAGGAAGATAGACACTTTTGAACTGTGGTGTTGGAGGAAAATTTGGAGAGTGCCTTGGACCACAAGAAGATCCAACCAGTCTGTACTCCAGCAAATAAAGCCCGACTGCTCACTGGAGTGAAGGATATTAGAGGCAAAGATGAAGTACTTTGGTCAGATCATGAAAAGATAGGAAACCTTGGAGAAGACAATAATGCTGGGGGAAATGGAATGAAAAAGGAAGAGGGGCAGACCAAGGGCAAGATGGATTGATATTAGCCTTGAAGTGAATGGCTTGACCTTGAAGGAGCTGGAGGTGGTGATGGTGACAGGGAGCTCTGGTGTGGGCTAGTCCATGAGGTCACAAAGAGTTGGAAGTGAATGAATAAACAACAACAAAGGTTGGCAAGAAAAGTTAATTTCAGTTATTTGACAATGAAGTGAAGAAACAAGTGGCTGTCTACAAAAAACAAAGTCAAAAAGGATTAACGATTCTTAATCAGAAATATTTTAGCTTATATCCAATTTGCTTCTGAACTCCATAACAAGAAACACAGATGAGTGATACATTATGTTCATTTAATTCAATGGGACATACTTGTGTGTGTGTGTGTGTTTTTTAAAGACACAGGGAGGCTGAGAAGGTGTGATGCAGCTGGCTCTGCATCATTCTGGGTGGAAGGGGAACCACACACTTGAGAAGAAGTGGATTCTGACATTGGTCAGTCCAATATTATCCAGCAGACAGGTTGGATGAACAGATTTTCCACTTGCTGGCAGATAGGTCAAGTGATGCTTAGATCTGGCTCCATGCTGAGGACCAAGCCTATTCAGCTGTAACTGATAAAGCTGTGGCCTTTTCCACTGCAACAGAATGTAGTTTGTGCTCATTCTTGCTACACAAAAAGCGATCTTCTCATCACTGGATCTGCAATGGACTTTATCCAACCGGGAAATTGATGGCTAAGCCATCATGTAAGTCATTATGGTATGAGCATTTTCAGTTGTCTCCCTCTAACACTGGCCCCAGACAAATTGTTTCTGGAATTATGGCCAGCACCATAGATAACCATCTTACAGCTGTCCAGTGACATGAATGTGGTCATTTATCTTCACTACAGCTTTTACCATTTATCTTGTCAGAGCATTCCAGAAGGCAAGGAAATGAGCTAAGTATTATTTTTTATTTTAAAAATCAGAATGTTTTGACCTTGTTGGGAGGGGAAGTGTAGGAGTTTTCCCTCCTGCAATTGCTCACTTTCTCAATTCAACATGTTTTAAACAATTGTTTACATTTGCACAGTAAAAGGTTCTTTCTTGAAGAGGTTGAGATATGGGACTTTTTCTACACTCACTCCATCCATTAATTACCAATATGAGTCCTGTTCTGGACCAATACCTTCTCTCGAGTAAAGCTTCAGGTGAGCCTAGCTCAACACACCCCTCTACCTATGAAGGGCCCTTCATAATGAGATCTGCCTTGCCATAACATCATCTTTTGCAGCAACTAGGTCAGGCCTGTCCAACAGGCGGCCCCGGGGCCGCACACGGCCCCCCAGCCCCTTGGACGCGGCCCCCTACCCTCCTGGAAGAAATAATGTTTTTGAAAAAAAATATTTGCAAAAAAAAATTTGGGGGGGAAAATTTGGGGGGCGCTCGCGGGGGGCGGAGCCGCTCGCAGGGGGCGGGGCTGCTCGCGGGCATGCACAGCAGGGCAGGAGCGGCTTGGCGCCCTCCGCCATGTCCCCAGCTGTTTCAGCGGCCGCCCAGGAGCTTACCTTCCTTCTCCTGTGCGGCCGCTGCAACTTCCTTCTGAATTGGGGCTGCTAGGGAGGAGGAGGCGCCCCAGCCGCTCAGAAGAGCCAAGGAGGAGGTGTCTCTTTCTCCCTCTCTGTGTGCGTCTCTCTCTGCCTTTGCCCAGCTGAGCCGGCTCCACGTGCTGCCAGGAGGAGGGAGGCGGCACCTCAGGAGGAGGGCAGAGGCACACACAGAGAGATGGAGGAAGAGAGGCAGCGAAGAGCCAAAGAGGAAAAGGAAACCGCTCCAAAGAAAATACTTCCCTCAGTTTTCTTCCTCCCTCCCAACAGAGAGGAAGAGCAGCGTGGTTTCCCTTTTCCGCCGAGGAAGGTGCGCGGGGGGCGAGAGAGGCGCACACCTTTCCCTCCCCCCCCCGCCCCACACACAGCTTTTCTGCTTCCTCCCATGCATGGACGAGGGACGAGAGCAAGGCCACATAAAAGCCTGCCGCTGGGACTCTCTTTCTCTCTCTGCTGCAAAGGCAGAGACACACACACACACACACACTCCTCCTCCGTGGCTCTTCCGAGCGGCTGGGGAGCCTCCCTTCCAACCTTCCATCCCAGGTTGGAAGGGACAGAGACAGAAACAAAACCTGCACTGGAATCCTAGCCAGAGCAGCTCTGGCTCGTCCTACAATGCAGAAGCTCCAGCTCTATTTGATTGCTTCTCCTGAATGTTCTGGGAGGAGTCCAATCCGCGGATTCCCTCCTGTGATTATAGTCCACCCTGCAGTCCTCATACTGGGTTCAGTTCAACTTTATTAGATGGGATGAAGTTATGGCAAGTCCAGAGACAAATGCTGATAAGCATATTGATAATGGTACTTAATAAATACAATAATGATTTTATATTTATATCCTTCCTCCCTGATGTGTGTCTGAGATGTATGTATATAAGATTGTGTTATGTCCAAGAAGCATTCTCTCCTGATGTTTCGCCCATATCAATGGCAAGCAGCCTCAGAGGTTGTGAGGTGTATTGGAAACTAGGCAAGTGGGGTTTGCATATCTGTGGAATGTCCAGGGTGGGAAAAGGAACTTGTCTGCTTGAGGTGAGTGAGAATGTTGCAATTGGTCACCTCGATGGGCATTGAATGGCCTTTCAGTTACAAAGCCTAGCTGCTTCCTGCCTTGGAGAACCTTTTGTTGGGGGCGGGGTGGAGGTTAGCTGCTCCTGGTAGTTTTTGTCAAGAATTCCCCTGTGTTTTTAGTGTTGCTCTTTATTTACATCTGTGTTCATATTTGGTCATATTAAGGCCAGGCTTGGAAAAATAATATTAATAATAATAATAATGGGTTGCTGTGAGTTTTCCGTATGGCTGCCTGGCCCTGTTCAAGAAGCATTCTCTCCTGATGTTTCACCCACATCTATGGCTAAAAAGGCATTCTCAGAGGTTTGTTGGGGTTTGGCCAGTGGGGTTTATATCCTCACTGTGGGTGGGAGAAAGAAAGAAAGAAGGAATTCTTGTCTGCTTGAGTTGGGTTTGAAGGTTGCCCTTGGAGACCTTGATCAGCACTGGATGGCCTTGCAGCTTCAAAGCCTGGCTGAACATTTTACAGAAATACCCATGCTGCCCTAGAAACACCAGGAGAAATAATGCTTCTGGGACATGGCCAGGCAGCCCAGGAAACTCGCAGCCACCCATTATTGTTATTATTATTATTATTAAACTCACATAAGATATTATAACAGTTATAATAGGGTGGGGGGCGGAGCCGGGGAGGGGCGGGGCAGGGAGGGGTGGAGCCAGGGAGGGGCGGAGCCGGGGCTTGGCCCCCAGGTGATCAGTGACTGGAATTCCGGCCCTTGGGCCAGTAGAAGTTGGACAGCCCTGAACTAGGTGAAGACATTTCTGTACTTGCAGGCAAGTCATGCTGTCTTGGACAACTTTTAGATATGAGATTTAAGACAACTGTTTAGTTCTAATATTTATTCTTGAAGAGACATATAGTTTATATTATATACTAGCTGTACCCGGCACGCGTTGCTGTGCCCTATTTAGGAGATGCGAGAAAGTCTGAGTATGTAAGGGTTGGAATTGATGTTACTTACGGTCTTGGTGGGGTCATGGCTGTGTTGTTGTGGGTTGTTCTGGTGGGTGGGATGTTGAAGTCCTGGGGAGTTGTCAGTGTGTGGTGTTGCTGGCGTTCTGCAGAGCTTGTGGATATACAATGTTTTTTGTCTTTCCGTCTGCTGTGTTGATGGAAAGCAGGGCTGTCCAACTGCCGGCCCTGCAGGTGTTTTGGACTTCAACTCCCAGAAATCCTAGCCAGTTTACCAGCTGTTTGGTGTTCTGGGATTTGAAGTCCAAAACACCTGCAGGGCCGGCAGTTGGACAGCCCTGATGTAGAGGTTCGGTGGTTTCTCAACTCTGGATTTGAAAAAAGAAACTGTGTTTCTGTTCTGCCGTTTGTTCTGCCCTTTTTTGTTTGATATATGTAGCGTTGCGAGTGTGTCGTCCGATGCTGTTCTTTTTAGAAGTCATGGCTTGTCTTTTGGGTCAGTTTCTGCCTGTGTGGAAGGAAGGAATGGCATACAAATGGGTTGAGCAGTAGATGCAAGGTTGTGTTATGTGCGTATTGTGTTGTGTGTAGGTATTACCTTTTTGGTGAGTTAGTGGGTGTGTGGTGGAATTGTGGGTGGTAGTATGTTGTGGAATGCTTGTGTGGGTGGGGTGTTTTGGGTGTTTGTGTGTGTCTGTAGAGTATCAGTGCAGTGTTGTGTTGTGGTTGGAGTATAGGTGAAGTTGGTTTTTGTTTGTGGTGGTGGTAGGTGTTGTGTGTGCGGGGTCCCGTAAGGTTGGGGGGATGGGTTGTGATAGGAAGTTGTGTTGTATTGTGTGGGTAGGAATTGCTGGAGAATTGCTCCCTCATAGAGTTTGGTTTTGTCAGTTTAACCCTCAAACACCAACTGACTGAACTCAAATCACTCAGCATTCTATCCTAGCCTTGGCTGGCTGTGCCCAGCATTACTATGGTTACTCAGCCTCCCTGCATTTTGTGTGGGCCAATGTTGGCCAATGGGTTTCGCTGGCTGCCGCAGAGGATGCTTACTCAAGGACCCCGCGGCCAGCAAACAAGAACCTTCTTCACGTACCAGGCTTGAAAGAGGCCCACCTGGAGACCACGAGACGGAGATCGTTCTCCGTTGTGGCCCCCGTTCTTTGGAACTCGATGCCACTGGACCAGAGAGCCTCCCTCGACCTGCCCCAGTTCCTGACCGCTCTGAAGACCTGGCTATTTAGGAAAGCCCATGGTTAATGCAGAACCAGGAACTCAAATACCGAGCCTGGCCCCTGCATTTAACCACTGAATATTTTAATCTAGTTTTAAATACTCTATTTTAATTGTGGAATTTGTTGTGTGTAAGTCGCCCAGAGCACTAACGTGGAGGGCGACTCAGAAATAATAAAGTCAGTCAGTCAGAAATGTAGGTTTTTTGTATCGTTGTTTTGGGGGCCTTCTAGGTTTTGGGGGGGAAAGTTTCTTTGCTTAAAAACCTTGCTTGCCTGAGGCCTATTTGTGTTGGCAAGTTTGGTGTCTCTGCCTTGGAAGGTTTCTCTGTCTCTGTCAGTCGTTCGATGATGGGACTTCCTTTATATAATAGATTATGTTGTGGATTATATTGTTTAACTTTTGTGTTAAACAATAATAAAAACTTTATTTCTATTCCTCCCTATTTCCCCAAAGGGACTCAGGGCAGATTCCAACATACAACGGTATACATGCAATGCCTTCATAAAACAGAATAACAACATAAAATCCCAGAAAGACACCACATCTGAAAAGCAGCATTAAAAACCTAACATTAAATTAAACCTAATACCAGTGAGTTTAACACAACATCAATAAATTAAACTAACATAGTCAGATTGAGTCAGATTTTATAGTGACATAAAATCTGAATAATCATCCACAGTAATTTCAATTGAAAGGTACCTTTGATCTTTTTAAAAACATAAACCTCCACTGCTACCACCAACAATAAACAAGAATAAACAATAAACTACAAATCAGATAACAAAGGGGAAAAAACACTACAAAAATATTGTGGCATCATTTCTTTGTATCCACTATCCAGTTGAATATCGTTTACCAATCTTTTTCTATTTCAAATCTTGCTTCTGTCTAGATTTTCTTTGCATTACACAAATCTACCTTTAGAACTGTGCTTTCTGTATCACCAGCTGAACAGACTGACATACAATTAGTTGTTGTATGTCAGTCTTTTTAGCCTGTGATTGTGTCTGATGCTCATGTTGGGAATGATATTCATGATGATATTCATGATGATGTTCATGTTGATATGCATAATGTGAATGGGGATCATGTTCCTGATGAAGGGTCTGGGGGTGCGAGGTTGCCCAAGCTGGAGTTAAGTTCAGAAGAGAGGCTGAACTGAATAGGACATTAGAATCTTGATTTATTTTTGCTTTGAGGAGATGTAATTATGGTTTCCCTGTCCCCTCTGCCAGTATTAGGGTGGTTGGTATAGTGTGCAACAAGAAAGGTCCCTAATAAATTCTATTTCCATTGAGTTCAATTCAATTTCGCTGTAATCCATTTTTTATAGATTTATACATTCTGGGTATAATTTGTTTTAGATCTTCAGTTATTGTAATTCTTAAGCAAGGACATTAAATAAGCTGATTCATTTGTTTCTAATTTTGTTATTTTATATTACAATGCAAATATATTTTTGATTTTCCCTAGTTTACCATCAACCTTGTGCTTAATTCAAATAAATGTAGGTTCTGAATGAATTCAAGAAATGCTTGCTCTGTGTTAGATATATAATAATAAATAATAATATTTTGTGATTCATCTTAATAAAATCAGTGGTGGTTGATGGCAGTGGATCTCCTCTAGCTTTTATTCTGGTCTTTAGATGAGCTCTCCAAAATGTGTGTTCTATTTTGAGTACATAGCTCAGCACCTTGGATAGTTCCCTTACAGTTCATAAGGGCATCCTGAGTGAATTCACTGCCTCAATGACCTGGAAGCCACAAGCTATCAAGAGAAGAAAGGTTGCTAAAAGATCAGACAGATTTTTTTCAAATGTGACTTGAAATGAAGATATAATTTTATTACCCGCTCACCTCCCATCTTAAAAACATTAAAAGAGATTTCCTATATGAGACCAAAGCTGTGTTTAGTCAAGCTTTCTGTTCCCAATGTGGCCAACCATATGCTTTGGGAAAGTCTATAAAACAGAGCATGAGGTAGGATAGTCAGATACCAAAGACTCCAGCTTCATAGAAGAAGGGTTTTTAGCAATTTTCTTGCTTTGTCCACTTGGGCATCTGGCCATTTGATCCTGAAATCAGTTGCTTTCTCTCCCATAAAAAAGATGTTGGATGAGCAGAAGCCTTACCAGGAGGCGGGAGAAAGTTGGCAGCTCTATCAGTAAGCAGTTGGCTATGCAAATATCAGCCTTGTTCTTAGTGAATCACTAAGAAAGTATGAGCTGCATCTGACGTCAGCCTCCTGCATTAATGCTGGCTAAATCTACAGCTGTCCTGCCTCCTGGTACCATGGAACACGGCCATTCTAGCTGTTGGCAAACATATGCATGCTGCCTGAAGGATTAATCAGCTTTATATTTGCAACATTTTTAAATGACAAATAGATCCCCCCCCATCAAATGATATTGTCTTGTCTTGGGTATATTTGCAAACATCAAAAATCATACAGGTATTAAAAGGAGGAGCTAAACCTTTCCAAATCTCCGAATTGAATAACTTAGCAAAAATCCAAAGTTGATGATCTGAGGACAAGGGAGTAAATTAGTAAATTAGAGTGAGTTGATGTGATTACAGTCTCACAGTGGCCACTTAGAATCATAGAGTTCCAAAAAAAAGGAGACTTCACCATGCTCTGAGGCAATATATTCCTCTGCCAAACAGCTCTGACCATCAGGATGTTCTTTCTAAGGTCCAGGTGGAATGTCTTTTACTGCAGTTTGAATCCATGTCCTTGTCTCTGTAGCAGTAAAAAAAATCTTGCTCCCTCCTAAATATGAAATTTATTCAAATATTTAAACATGGCTATTATGTCCCCTCTTAACCTTCATTTGCTTGTAATAATTGCAGAGCCCAAAATGGCAGCCAGCCAGAAGAAAGAAACAGCGAAGCTAAAATATTAGGATGAATCCCTTGTCACATCCTCTGGATTCACAGACTATAACGATTTTCTCCTACACTGGCTAAAGTCCAAGGAGGATAAGGCTGCTGTACCATTAATAGCATTGTAGAAGACCTTCTTATGAAGGTGCTTTTTCCCCAACAGAGTTTTTGCTCTTTGAATGTTTATAGAAGTTTTATGTGGGGAGGGGGTGAGGGGCTTTGCAAACCTCAAAGTTCTAGGAGATTTCCAATGCCACTTTAACAGGAATTGAACATTCAAAAGCTAGTAGATGATGCATATTCCACTGCTGCATGCAGAGAAAAATTCCATGTGTTCAACTTCTGCTTGTCACACTAAGGGCAGAACATATGCTAGGGCAGTGGTTCCCAATCTCTCTCTTTTTGACCAGGGACTACTTTGACTTGGGACCACTTGACCAGGGACCACTTTGACCAAGGACCATTCTCCAACATTAGTACCAAAAGGCTTATGAATCAGTTTTTGGTCAACTGTAGATTCAGTTAGATTATTTGTGGGTGATGATTCAGAAAATTGCATTGGATAGACCACATCAGCTCTAGTTTCTGATACAGAACATATGCCATCCAGTAGCCATCATCTGCTCCCCCCACAGAAACCCATATCTAATAATCTAGAGCTGCAGACCTTATTTTAGGTCTCACATCTCACCAGTAGGCTATGGCCCATAGGTTGGAAACCACTGTGCTAAGGGGCAAAGTAGTATGAGTCCAGTGTAAAAGAAGGGCTGAGACAAGGAACCTGGAGATTCAGGAATTATCTTACATGATTAACTATACTTTTTGTTCACTCCCAAACCACATTATTTCTGTTGCAGCCTGCCAGACACAAACATTTCCTGAGTGGTAAAAAAAATAGGAGAGAGCAAAGATTTATTCAACTATTTCCTATCATCTTCTGGGACTTCCACTGCTCCTCACACCCAGCAATTCCAGGAGAATACCTGCCACCATTTCATTTCCCTCTGAATGAACACATCTCTCTCTCTCTCTTTTTGAATGTACAGAAATAAATTCTGCATAGAGCTTAGAAAAGTCTCAATACATTGTGCCAATATTTATTTGAAGAACCTTATTCAGGGACTGTGAAAAGAAAAGCAAGTGAAATTATGCATGTGTATTCATACTTACAAGGAATACAGAATTAAAATGCAATATGATATTTTCATATTGTATTGCTCATAAAATATATCAATTAATCTGTCTCAATTTTACTCATGAGCTTTCTGTCTATCTTGCCCACAATAATACCCCTTGGGAAGGTGATTCAAAAGCAAAACAGATTGACATTTTGCCCCCCAAAAGTCTTCACTTTCATGGGGTTAGTGGTGCATGAGCCATGCGAAAATGGGGAAACCATACATTCTTCCATTTTCTTTCCTTTTTAAAAAATGAGTGGACACCTCCAGCTTCTGCCAGAGATTCCTAGAGAGAATGTATTAATCAAATAAACGAATAATCGAAATTTCAAAAGTTTAACCTGCAAATGTGGGAGCCAACTGTACTGCAGAAGAATTAAAAGCAAAATTGAATTTCTGCTGAATTTTACAGGCTATTTTTTAAAAGTTTACAGAAATAAGTTTAATGTGCAAAGTGTGGAAAGGGCGATCAGTTTGTGACTACAAAACTCCCAATCCACCACAGCTATTGTCCAAATGCATCTCCCTCTATGAATAATCTCAGAGATTAAGGTCATCTAGAGAGGCCCTGCTCTTGGTCCTGCCTCCTTCACATGTGTGACTGGTGGGAATGAGAGACAGGGCCTTCTCAGTGGTGGCCCCTTGGCTGTGGAACTCTCTCCCCAGTGATATTACATCAGCTCCCTCCCTCCTGGCCTTCAGAGAGTGAAAACGTGGCTTTGGGATCAAGACTTCGGAGAAGTGAAATAGAAGGATATGGAATATGTGCAATGACTATTGGAATGGTCTTAGATTATGATTTGTGGATGTGTTTTTTAAAATGTTTTTAAAGTGTATTAATTTTAATCTTAATTTAAATGTTTATTTTAATTGTATGTTTTTAAGGCATTGAATAGTTGACTATGTGTAAAGCCGCCTTGAGTCCCCTTCGTGGTTGAGAAGGGTAGGGTATAAATATGGTAAATAAAATAAATAACCAAATAAATATTGCTGTTTGAATGAGTCTGGAGACTGTGGTCAGAAAAATAAGTTTTCCTGGTTCTGAGTTAGGAAACACATGCAGTTAGCTGCAGAAAAAGTTTCAAGAATGAAGACACAGCTTAAGTTGATGTGTGTGTATGTGTGCATAGGCATTTGATAAAGACCACATCCTCCTCCTCGAGTACTTCCTCCTCCTCCTCCTCCTGTATCTTTGTTTCCTTTGCAGTCAGAGTGATGGTTGTTCACTTTCACTTTTCTCTGGGTGCAAGTTTTCTGAACAGCAAAGCTGGGATTACCAGTGGTACGTTGCACACCGGTATGTGAGCTGAGAGAAGCCTCCCTGGCCTGCCAGCATCACATTCCCTCCATCTGTCTCTTGTCTGATCAGTGCAAATTGGCTAGAATTTGGAATGCATTTCGTTATCTCCAAAACACCTTGCGAGGTAAGAAAGCGGCTTCTCTGCTGCAGGGACAGAAGGCTCCTAAAAATAGATCCAGGAGACTATGATGAGGAATGGCAGCCTGCCAAAGGAAATACCCAAGGCATTGTTATCCATTGCCTTTCTCTCTCTCTCTCTCTCTCTCTCTCTCTCTCTCTCTCTCTCTCTGCTGCTGTTCTTCAGCTGCTCTTCACTGAAAGGACACCTACAGTCAAATGTAGCATAACACATTAAAGGACACAATTAACATTTCAAAACTGGCCGCCTCCATATTTCAGTTTTCTGCATTTCAATCTTCCTCAGGCTGTCAGTCACAGCTGCAGATGCCAATAGTTGTTGTTCTGGGGAATCTCCTGGATTGAAACAAGAATATACTACACAGAACATCGATTTTTTTTTTGCATGATGGACCCTAGAAACTGTTGGGATTGAAAGATGAATTAAAAATACTCTAAGTAATAAATAATACTTTCATAAGCATGGCAGTATGTGTGTGTGAGTACCCTGCTATGTTCAGTCCATGCTAGAGAATGTATTTTAGTAGTAGTAAAGCATATGTTCAGCTATGACCAGTTCCCATAATTCTGCCATTTTTATACTGACTTTTTAGAAAAAGGCTTTTTCATTTAGATTAGGAATAGGGTACAATGGTTTAAATGTTTCACTATGTCTCTAGTGATCAGGGTTCAAATTCTCACCTGACCACTGGGTGACCTTGGGTAAGTCACACTGTCACAGCCTCAGAGGTAGGCAAACGCAGCCCTCCTCCCCTCTGAATCAGGCTTTTTTGACCCTTGATTAATAAAAGAAAGCAGGACATTAAAAAACTCAACAATAATAATATCTTGCTAAGAAAACCCCTGTTATGGAAATGCTATTATTAAGGGCTACATAGGAACATCAAAAGTTTCTCAGTCTCTGCCTATCAGGCAGCAGCCACAGTGATCAGCAGGGGTCTATTCCTCTGTAGATTGAGAAGCAGCTATCCGATCGTTCCACCCACTCTCACACATGGGAGAATTACAACCTGGACCCTATTTCTACCTGTCATATCAGAGATCATTCACACAGGAGAAGGTGGGACTGTTAGTTGCTTTACAAGAGGTGAGAACCCACATCAATTGCAATGGATGCTTTCCAGTAAGTGGGGATTGGTGGAGTGTCAGGCCAGGATTCACTTCTTAGCACCATAATTATAGTGCTTCTACATACATAAACTCCATATAGGACTCTGGCCATTGTTAATTATACAGTTTGGGTCTAGAGATTATTTGAAGGACCTTATCTCTTTGTATGAGCCTGTTAGATCTCTTTGATCATCAGGGGAGGGCCTTTTCTCTGTCCCACCACTCACTCAAATACATTTGGTGGGAAGAAAAGAGAAGGCCTTTTTGGTGGCTACTCCCAGACTTTGGAACTCCCTCCCAAGAGAGACTAGCATGGCCCCATCGCTTTACAGCAGGCATTGGCAAACTTTGGCTCTCCATGTGTTCTGGACTTCAGGGTCAGATCAGGGATGATGGGTGGCCAGATGGATATGTGTCTGCAGATGAAGAATTAGCCTGGGATGATGGATGGCTACAGGGAAATGGGCCTGAAGTTGAGGATAATGATGACTTTGTGGAATTTAGTTCTGAAGTAGACAGTGAGAGGCCCAGCGACCTTGATTCTCACGAGGGCTTCTTCACTCCTTTGCCAGATGCACATTCCGAGGATGGGGAGGACCAAGTTTCCCAGCAAGATATCAGTGCACCTGGGCCTGCTAACGAGGAGGAATTTGACTGGGGAGGTAGCATCTTATCTTCCAGGAAAGATTGGAATTTGAGAAAGGGGATGCGTTGGTCACATAGAATGTAGTTCTCTTTATTAGATTGTGCCCAGGGGATTCTAGTCAGACCTGAAGCTACGTTTAGCTTGGAAGGTTCAAGATCCAGGACTCTAAGTTCACGTTGACCACAGGAGCGGTTTGCCTTGTCTCCAGGACTCTAAGTTCACGTTGACCGCAGGAGCGGTTTGCCTTGCCTTCATACTCTTGTTTTGTTTTGATGCAAGTCGGTTTGGCTTGCCACTTCTTAGGACTATTTTGGATTTACTTTTGGGACTATTGAATCACCTTTTCATTTTTCCATTTTGGACTATTCTTTATTTTAAAAAAAAGTACATTTATTGCATCTGCCTGGTGTGTGTGATCTAGGGGGGCTGTCCGGGGCCTGAGGTGCAACAGCCTCTGTCATTAGGTGTATAAAGAATGATGAGGGTTTTTGGGGATGATGTGAGTAGCATTGGGAGAGCTATATAATTTTTAATTGTATTTTTAATTGAATTTTTAATTACATTTTAAATCTTGTATGTGATTATACAACATTTGCTTGTTTATTTTTAATTCTTGTATCCATATATTAATGCATTGTCTCTATTTCTAATTTGTATTGTGTCATATTTGTTGCTAGCCACCTAGAGTCCCTATATCAGAAGATAGGAAGGTAAAATAAAGTAATTTAAATAAATAAATAAATACAGTACAACCTTACAGACACCAACAATTTTAGGTTCCGTTTGAAGTGTGTATTGTTTGAGAGTAATTAGGATTAAGTTAATGGTGAATAGCTCTAGAAAGTGTAGCAGGAACATTGGCTGGCAGTAGCAAGAACATTGACTGGCTGTATTTTCTGTACCTACTATGGAACCTTTTGGGAACTTTAAATAAAAGGAATGGCTTGAATACATTTCTTGAAGAAAGGGGCATCTATATTCTCCACATCTAATAAATCTAACAATTCAAAACTCTTGAAAATAACAAACAGAGTCATAGCCTTTTGGTTCCAAGTCACCTTTTTCTTTACATACCTGCCAGATTTGGAGATATATATATATATATATACCTCTGCACATAAAAGCTATTTTTGAAGTCCTCTAATCTTAAATTGAAGGCATCTTGATTGAATATAACTGGATGAAAGAGAAAATACACGGCCAAGTGCTGATAAGAAATCTGCCATCTCCTACCCAAGAAGCTGATCTTTGAAGATGTAGAGTCCCGTTGAGAACACTATGGAGAGCCTTCTCCAAAATGTGACTGCTAACTATAAAATAGATAGAAGGTGAAGGAGATTTTTGTCTGGAAAATAACTGCCAATACAAAGGAAGCAACACTACCATGGCTTTTTTTTAAAGGTCAGGTTGAAGGGCACCAATTCTATTCACTATCAGATTAATAAATGTTCACTTTAGGAGTATTGAGGCATGCTTCCGGTAGAAAGATCTGGGGGTCCCTTCACATTACATTAGTATAGCACCATGATGCCACTTTAACTGCCATGGTTGAATCTAGAAATCTGGAGTTCTGCTTTATCTCAGTGGTGGGGTTATTATTTCTCACTCCCACATTTGGAAATTAGAAATCATACCCACCACATGCCTTTGACAGTTCTGTGCTGTCCCAGGGGCATTCTGAGACTGATATATTTCCCCAGGTCTTTATAAGATCAACAAAAGAACATACTTTAAAGTATTTAGAGCTTTAGTACACATGTGCTGTCAGTCACAATGAAATTGTAATTGGACATCTTGCTGTTTTAATTTGTGCCAGCTTCTGATATAATATTAGTCCTAAGCCCCAGGAGAGTGTGAGGAGAAGACAGTGATCTGGCTCTTTATTACAATGAGCTTTGGTATCTTTGGTGCAGCTGCTTTTAATAAAGATTTAGGATAAAGAAAGAGTCGAGCTTTTAACTTCAACCCAGAGGCGCTGTGGAAGAGAAAACAAACAATAAAATAAAGATAGCTTCAGTATAAAGAAATTACTGGTTGTTGTACAAGTGGGCTCAATGGCTTAGTCAATCCCAAACTGAATCTTTGATCTAAATGAAGACTTCAGTGACTGTGACAAGCATGCAGCTGAAGCTACTTCTTCTTCTCTCTCTTTCTTCTAGCTTCTTAATCTGCTAAAGTAGAGGATGGAGAATGTGCCACCCTGTGATGTTGGTGGACTGCAACTCCTATCATGCCTATCCAAGATATTGGGATATTGAGTATTTTGCGACTCACAAATCCAATGTCACTTGTCATGGTGCAGTTGCCCATTTCTCTGCTTTAAAAAGTTTCATTTTTTTCTTTGAGGAAGTTTTGTTCTCCCCACTCAACATCTTTTCAATAGCAGAGTGTTGCTCATCATCATCAGTGGGCCATTTGTCTTCATGATTATAGCTGTATTCTTGAGAGGTTCTTGCAGCCACTTATGATAATTTAGTGAACATCTCCAGATCTTTGACTGGTACACACTTTTAAAAGCTATTAGAATGAAGAACAAAACTGGAAATGTTGCCAAGAGAGCTCATCTATTTCATAATGGGAAAATAAATGTATAAACATTATGCCATATGGAGAAAAATAAACTGTGTTAGGGAGGTAGAAAATACACAGAGAGGAGAAGAGTACACTTCTGTAAAATACAGCTGCCATGTTTGTTTTACCCTCAAAGAAAATATACCAAAATTCATGGATTTATTAATGTTCATCACTCTTCTTTCAAGGCGTTTAGGATACAGTTCATGATTTCTCTTTCTGGGCCTTACAAAAATTTCTAGAGACAGGTAAACAACTGTGGCAGGTACAAGGGCTCATTTTCTGCCTCTGAGATTCTCTATGGGGCACATGCATGTCCCCTCCCCATGAGGGCTAAAGGTCAATTCCAGGATTTGAAGAAAAGGGTATTCTGTGATGTTAAGCATTTCAGGACTCTCCTGCGACCTATTTAAAAAGTGAATAGACACTCCTAAAGACTTCCACGAGGATCTGCATGGAGCCATATGGAGAATATAGTCTTTCAGGGCCCTTCCACACAGCCATATAACTCAGAATATCAAGACAGAAAATCCCACAATATCTGCTTTGAACAGGGTTATCTGAGTCCACACTGTCTTATATTCCAGTTCAAAGCAGAAAATGTGGGGTTTTCTGTCTTGATAGAAAAAGAGCCTCAGGCAGGCGGAACCCAAGGCCTATGGCCTTAGACAGGCTGGAGTCAAGAATTGTTCCTGGAATTTTACCTATCAATGTAAACATCTGGGGGGGGGGGGGATTCGTGAAAAAGTAAAAGTGGCTTTGAATATTTTCCACAATTGCTATAAGTAAATAATAAATAAGCAATCTCCTTTTTTTTACCTTTGACACAACAAACATACATTAACACTGAATAAAAAGATACCATAGTCTATTCATTTTATTGGTACATATATAAAAGATAACTTACCATACTAATTAATTATTGATTGATTGATTGATTGATTTTATTATTTATGAGTCGCCCTCCACGTCAGTGCTCCGGGCGACTTACACATAAAACACATAAAAGAGTTCAATAGTTAAAAGCTAAAAGAATAGGAAAATTAATTAAAATAGTTCCAATTATCCTACAGAAAGTTAATTAGCAGTTAGCTCCAATGTCTATTTACTAGGCTTATTTGATCCAAAAAAATGGTTCAAAACTCAATTTCGGATGTAGGGGGTGCTGGTTGTTCGGATCTAAAGTCAATTCCGATTTTCACAGAAAAAAAAGTTCAAAACTTTTCAAAACTTCCGAGACTTCAGAATCCTTCGTTAATGGTTTCAAAGTGTCATTTCCTGTTTCATTGGGTGGTCTTTGTAGTTGTTTTATTCCAGAAAAAAGGGGGGGAAGCAAAGAGAAGAAATCCATCCACACTGGGTTAAACTGCTTCTCTCGCTTAGGACTGGTGTGGGAGAGAAAGGAAACCGAAGGAAATCTATCCAAACTGGGTTAAACTGCGGCTCTCGTCCAGGACTGACGTGGGAGAGAAGAAACGAAGGGAATCCATCCACACTGGTTTGAAAAGCTGAATCATTTCTGACTCACTTACTGATTCATAAGGAAAATGGTGGGAAAAGCTTCAGAAGGGCAAAGGGACTTCCAGTTTCCTTAAAAACTTCAAAATTGTTTCAAAAAGGAAATCTTTCCGAATTTATTCCAAATTACAAAGATTCTGACCAAACCTAACCATGCCTACTATTTACTGTTTTATGACAGTTCTCTCCATATATTATTGGGCACTGTTTTGAGTTTTAATCATTGTTTTATATGCTAGTGATTTTATCTTTTATTGTATTGTGTGCTTATTTTATGTGTATTTTAGGCACATTGTGCTGTATGTAAGCCGCCCCAAGTCCCTTCAGGGAGATGGAGGCGGGGTACAAAAATAAAGTTGTTGTTGTTATCTATTAATTGTAATAAAAAGTAATCATTACTTCTATTTGACAAGCAAGACCTTCCATTCCTCCAAACTTTTTTAATCTTCAAATTTGAGGTTATTATCATTCTAATACAACAATTCGCTCTTATGGTTGTGTTACTAATGCTACAATTATAAATGGTCCTGAAACCTACTTAAAAATCCAGCCAGCTGCACCACAGGTCAGAAATTTGTGGGGATGTTGAGCAGGGTATTGAAGAATGGCATAGTTAGCTCCCTTTGCCAGCAAATGGTGCTGCAAGAGCATCAGTTGTTCACTATGGAGGTCCCAGTTTCTGGTTGGCACAACACTGAGCATGGCAAGAGCAGGAGGATTTAGACACATACACAATCTTAACAGAAGTTTTCTGGTAAGAAAAAATACTGAAGAAAGTAAGTCAAAAATTATGCAAAGATGTGTACCCTAAGTAAAATTCTAATAATTTGAATAAGGCAAATTGGTTGCCCAATACAAACTTAGTTATGAAACATCTGTAAACCAAAGGTGCTTCTTTAGTAGTTTTGCATTTACTTCTACTGCAGACTTGGAATTTACTCTTTATGCCTCTGTATTGATTTACTATAAATGTTCATTTGTCATGGTCTTTGTCTGCAGCATGAAATTTCACAACTGATTGAACTGTTAACAACCACCACTTTCAAGCCAAAGATACTGCGACTGTGTGTTTACAGTTCACATGATCTAAAAGACTGGGGAAGGGAGAGAGGAGGCAGAGAGGCACTGCAACGTGGAGGAGGAGAGAGCATTGAAAGCCACTTAACCAGGGAATAACCCAAGATAATTGCTGTCTAAATAACAGTTATTAAAGGCCATTATTAGATTGTATCTGAAAAGCCACTGTGTTAATTATCTTTGACCAAATGCAAATAATAATGGTTAGCGGAAGTCACAGAAGAAATTCTTGCAATACAGGTCATTGCACTCCACCTCCATCTCCTTTTTCTAACTTCTCAAAATCAATTTAGAAGTTACATTAAAATGCATTTCTAAAATCAATTTAGGGTTAAGTACGTACTTGGTTCAGTTGTTTGCTGGGCTGCCTAACTTCGGAAATCTATTTAACCCTGGGTTTTTGTAATTAACCATGAATTTTAATAGCATCTGTTGTTTTGGAAATGTGAAAGTCAGGGAATTTTAAGGCACATCTCCCTCTACCTAGGGCACCCTGTTTCTCTCCAAAACTTTTGATTAAGACTGCCCGTATCATTCTGCCCTCAAGGGCCTCTCTCCAATTAGCCAGGTGTCAGGGTTAGAAGGTTGCAATAATGTCTCCAGAAGGACTAGAAACTGAAGGGAGATGCAGAGGTTTTGTCACTGCATGTATTCACAGAAGAGACAAAGCAATTTATCAACCCTCTTCCAATCCAAAAAGTCCTCAAAAGGTCACTTCCCTTTCTCCTGGAAGACCACTGCTAATTTCTCTCGCTCTCATGGGATTTTTCAAGTGAAGAGGTTTAGTCCTGGGCTGTGAAGCAGCTCCTACCACGGCATTTCTTTGATTATAGGTGAACGATTAATCCCAGCAACTACAACTCCCAAATGACAAAATCAATCCCCACCCCCACCCCACCAGTAGTCAAATTTGGGCATATTGGGTATTTGTGCCCAATTTGGTCCAGTGAGTTAAAATACTTCCTGCTCATCAGATATTTACATGATGATTCATAACAGTAGCAACATTACAGTTATGAAGTAGCAACAAAAATAATTTTATGGTTGGGGGTCACCACAACATGAGGAACTCTATTAAGGGGTCACAGCATTAAGAAGGTTGAGAAACAGTGTCCTAACCATGTACACAAACTGAGAGGTGCAGCGGTTGAGTCTTGTGCTTCAGCTCTGGAGATCAGGTTCCAAACCCCCTTGGCCATGAAACCCATAGAGTGACCTTGGCAAATCACACTCTCTCCATCTCAGAGGAAGGCGATGGCAAGCTACTTGCTCAGTAAAACTTGTGATAACTTCACATTAGGGATGCCATAGGCTAGAAATGGCTTGAAAGGATGCAACCACAACAAACAGGACAAGAGATCAACCAGTAGGATCATAGGCTGTATCAACTGAAGGAATATTTGGTCAGATGATTTGTACAAAGAAGCAAGTCAAGCCATGGCTGAATTCATTTTGAAAAGGACCAGCACTCTGACGGAGCAGCAATGAGTGACTAAAGTACTGCCATCCTCCATACTAACATTGCCTTTCAGTTACACATTGTTGTTTAGAAGTGAGGGGACACTAAAGACACTTGTGAAAGATGGATTGTTAAACCTGAATTTCACTTAATTGGTGGCTCTCTCGTCAACTCAGCATCTGCCCCACTTTTTCATATACTGTATATATATTTTTGTGAACTGGCGGTGGTAGAACTCTACTGTCTGCCTCTTCAGGCTGCATCCAGAGCACATTTTGATAGATCAGTGTAATATCTTCCCATGCTGAAAGTATGTGATATATGTTTAACATCTGTACATATTCTGGCACTGATTTTCAAAAGAATTGGAGAAATAGCAATCAGGCTTCCAAGAATGAGTGCTGATTAATCCCAAGAACAGAGAATAAGCAAATTGTTGCATCCAGTGTCTGTCTAGGGGCTCTCAGATACAATGCTACAATCTATGCTAGTTAGACTCTCCATTAGGTGGTATTGTTTGAAAGATTATCATGGTGAAAGTGGAAGAAGGAATCTTAGTGTCATTGAGCAATACAAGCTTTTTATGCTATTAGCTCCTTTGTTCTCTGGACAAGGAGATAACACGGGTAATGCCTTTTCTCCAGTACAACCTACTGATTTCTGAACAATTCTGTTTACCTTATCTATGCAGGAGGCTGGTGATTCAACCTGTTTACTGAAATCTAAGTTGCATTTGGACAACTTTGGCACTTGTCATAGTAGAGATCAATGGAAGTATATAGTAACCTGTTGCTTCTACTCACCAAGAACTAAATCCAAATCAACTAGCAACACAATCAACAGGTTTATCCAGGACAGTGGATACTGGGCACCTAAAAATGTGATAGGAATATGTCTCCTGACTATGTTCTGGGATAGAACAAGTGCTTTAATGGGAAACTTGCCATACATATCAGTCAAACAAGCGTTAAAGAGCCTTGCCCTGGTGAAAATTCACACATTATCACACCAACCTGTTACTATCATAGATAATGGATAGCATATCATAGAATCATAAAGTTTGAAGAGACCTCATGGGCCATCCAGTCCAACCTGCTGCCAAGAAGCAGAAAAATCGCATTCACAGCACCCCCCAACAGATGGCCATCCAGCCTCTGTTTAAAAGCCTCCAAAGAAGGAGCCTCCACCACACTCCAGGGCAGAGGGTTCCACTGCTGAACAGCTCTCACAGTCAGTAAATTCTTCTTAATGTTTGGATGGAATCTCCTTTCTTGTAGTTTGAAGCCATTGTCCTTCGTCCTAGTCTCCAGGGCAGCAGAAAACAAGCTTTCTCCCTCCTCCCTATGGCTTCCTCTCACATATTTATACATGGCTATCATGTCTCCTCTCAGTCTTCTCTTCTTCAGGCTAAACATGCTCAGCTGTTTAAGTTGCTCCTCATAGGGCTTGTTCTTCAGACCCTTGATCATTTTAGTCACTCTCCTCTGGACACATTCCAGCTTGTCAATATCTCACTTCAATTGTGGTGCCCAGAATTGGACACAATATTCCAGGTTGGACACAATATTCCAATATTCTAAGGCAGAATAGAGGGGTAGCTTGACTTCCCTGGATCTACACACTATACTCCTATTGATATCAGATTGAATAGTTTTAATATCACTCCTCTCTCCTATGGTGCAGTTGTGCCAATTTGCCATTCCATGATCTTGCATTCAAACTTCTACTCACTTTTGTAGCCTTCTTTTCTTGCAACACAGCAGTTCCATCATCACCATCATTGGTGCAGTTGTGCAATTTTAGGATTAAAAACAAAGGCAAAGATGGGTATAAAATGAAAGGAAAACAGCCATCTTGGGAATAGCGAGATAGTAGAAGGGAGGGGGAGAATCCTGTCCTCCGATATCACATTACTGCTGGCAGGAATGAAGGTTGGTGATAGGAACACTGCAGGATTGGGATTTATTGGCGGATTTGGCTATCATTGGTGGGTGGTGCAGCGGGTTAAATTGCTAAACTGCAGAACTTGCTGACCAGAAGGTCAGTGGTTCAACTCCACTGGATGGGGTGAGCTCCTGTTGTTAGCCCCAGCTTCTGCTGACCTAGCAGTTCAAAAACATGCAAATGTGAATAGATAAGTAGTTACCACTTTGATGGTAAGGTAATGGCGCTCCATGCAGTCATGCCAGCCATATGACCTAGGAGGCATCTACGGACAGCAGCGGCTCTTCAGCTTAGAAATGGAGATGAGCACCCCCCCGAGTTGGTCTCAACAAGACTTAATGTCAAAGGAAAACCATTACCTTTAAATAATCTTTATTAACAAATTTTGGGGTAGAGGAGAAAATATTATTAAAAGCTGTAGCAGGAACAGGATTGAGGTAACGGTAGGTAGGATCCTAGGGAATCGGTTATGGGGAGGGTAGGGAGGGGAAGAGATTCTCAGGAGATGTTATGTATCATGTTCTGTAGTTGATGGTGGTTAGTGGTGGTAGGCCTAGCAGTTGGTGATGGAAGGGTTAATGTAAGTCTTAGTTCTAAAGGGTTGAGTAATCTGTATGTAAGAGTTCATGGGTGAAAGCAATTCAGGGTGGACGCATGCAAGAGATAGGTTGCAGCAGAGTGTTTCTGGATATAATGAGCTAGCCTTCAGACTGATCTTTGGGAGAAAAGTATTTGTCTCATCTTGGTGGTAGATACTGCTGGTTTTCCCCCCAGGTTTGTGGATTTTCAGTGTCCTGACTACGGTATAGACTCTTGATACCTGGACTTTGCTCATTGAACTCTTGGCGCTTGACCACTGGACTGGACCTTTTAACTATGGTGTTATCTTGAACCTGCAACAGTGTTTGCTGTCGGTTTTTGTTTTATATTCTGTGACTGAGTGCTATCTTTATGTTTTATGTTTTGGACTATTAAAACAGCCAGAAAGTAAGTGCTGTTTTAATTAAACTGTTTCATACAAAGTGGGTGTTTGTTTGATTCACCTCTGCCGGAATAACGGCAGAGCCCTGGCATTGTGACAGGAGAGGTATCAGGAAAAATATTGGGGAGAGGTGAAGGAAGCTAGCAGAGCAACAACTAATAATAATACTAATAATAGAAAATAAAAAAGGGGTGTGGATGGGAGTTTCTCAGGTCTTCCAGTCTTCTTCCTCAGTTATTTGTGTCCTCTTATGATCTTAGATTAATTCCATTGTCTTTCCTCCTTTCATGCACATCGGGGCAAAGAACCCCAAATACACTTATCAACTGATGGGATCAAAGCTTTCTGAGACAAACCAGGAAAGGGATCTTGGGGTTTTGGTGGACAGCTCAATGAAGATGTCAACCCAGTGCGCTGCAGCAGTGAAAAAAGCAAATTCTATGCTTGGCATGATCAGGAAGGGAATCGAAAATAGGTCGGCAAATGTTGTATTGCCTCTCTACAAATCTATGGTGAGGCCACATCTGGAGTACTGTGTACAATTCTGGTCACTCAAGAAGGATATAACGGAACTGGAAAAGGTACAAAGAAGGGCAACAAAAATGATCCAAGGGATGGAGCAGCTCCCTTATGAAATCAGGTTGCAACGCCTTGGTCTTTTCAGCCTTGAAAGACGGCGTTTAAGAGGTGACTTGATCGAAGTGCATAAAATCATGCATGGGATAGAAAAGGTGAATAAAGAAAAATATTTTCTCTGTCACCCAACACTAGGACTAGGGGGCACTCCCTAAAGCTCCAAGGTAGGAAAGTTAGGACTAATAAAGGGAAATATTTCTTCACCCAGAGGGTCATCGGGTTATGGAACTCACTTCCAGAGGAGGTTGTGACAGCTGTCAGCCTGGACAGCTTCAAGGCAGGATTAGACAGATTCATGGATACCAAGGGAATCAGTAGCTACTGAAATGGACATCCAAGTGCCACCTCTGTGTTGATGGAGGCAGGCAGGATTTTCCCCGGGTACTGGTTGTGGGGGGCCGGGAGCAGGCGAGGGTTTTGCCCTCCTTTCTGCTAGAGATCCCTGTGTACAACTGGTGGGCCACTGTGTGACACAGAATGCTGGACTAGATGGGCTGAGGCCCGATTCAGCATGGCTCTTCTTATGTTCTTATGTTCTTATGTTCTAGCGGTCTTTTAGTGGCCTCAAAACCCTTACCTTTACTTGGCTATCAATAGCTGGGATAAAATAATTGGGATGGCAAATAGTTGCAGGGAGACAAATTAGTAGCAACATTCATATGGCGTCATGTGATAAAGACTGTCAGAAGCTACAATGCTGGTTTGCCTGATTTGTGTGATACAGTCCTTCATCTCCTCTGATTCAGAAGTTATGCTTGTTTTCTGGTATTTTCAGGCAGCTGTGTTTTTTTTTTACAGATTATTATTTCTTTTTCTTTGGATGGCCTATTCCCTCTCTCCTTTCTATCTCTTCTTATTCAGAGGAAGAATTTTGTTGTCCTCTACTGTCTTTATTTCCAAATTGTTTTCTCACTCTGGATTTTCTTCACCACAAATAGAAGTGCTGACTCACTAACTGCATCACGGTCCCAAAGATTTTCCTCATCTTCTTGCCTCAGGTGTTTTTGTGTCTGTCTAATCACTAGACTGCTCTAGTGCATCGGAACTGCTTTGGCCATCACCTCATCCCTCTCTATAAGCTATATAGGGAAGGTTGAATTGTGCCTCCCTCCACCAGCCTGTTATCAAATAACTAGCAGAAGGCTACTTAGCTCAAATCTACAGTATCCTCCTACAGCCTCAGTTCATTATCTGTGAAATGAGGAATAACCTTTTGCACAGGTTAAAATAACTTGCCCCCTTTTGCTAATGTCTCTGCTCAGTATTCAGCGTTCCTCCAACTCTGGCAGAAGGAACTACCACTTTACTGTATTTTTTACTTAATTTATAGAATTAATAATGATTGTAGTAGGTGAATTCTTACATTTTTAATAACGTTCAGATCAGAAATTGAGAATGTCCCCAAGATTTCCCTTTAAAACAGGAAGTATGTATTTTAGTTGATATCATTTGGATGGCAAATTATTAGTATGGCTTTATCTCTTGAAAAATCCTGACATTTTTTTACATTTGAATGTATAGATATAATCAGCCATGAATGTGATATGGGATTTATTTATATCCTGTAACTCAAGAAAAAGCAAAACCATTAGGCAAGGAAAGAAAATAATATCTTTAAAATCTTTTTGGGTTCTTCAAAATGATAGGTATTTGAGAGGCATTCATTAAATATTTCCCCTGACTCACTTTCTGTGGACTGAGAGCAATGAAACTTAGCACAGTTATTATTAATCCTTCTCTACATAGGTGCCATCTAGGGACACACACTTCTCCCATCTCTTTAAGCAACTGTACAGTGTTCCCTCACTTATTGATGGGGTTAGGTTCCAGGACCTCCCACAATAAGCGAAAAACCATGATGTAGGGATGCTCTATTTATTTTAATATTTATACATTATTTTAGTAGTTATACACTATTTAAAGTCTTTTAAGTTTATAAATAAAGTGAAGGAAAGAAAGAAAAGGCCCTTCAAGGCTGGAGGGAGGGAGGACTGAGGAGAGAAAGCGCCTCGAAGAGCGATGGTGGCAAAACCCCACAAAACAGCAAAAGTACTATGATATATATTTTAAATTAATATTTTTTGAAATCCGCAAAACAGCAAGTCCGTAAGAAGCAAACCGTGAAGTAGTGAGGGAACACTGTAAATACCTTGCTTGTACAAGTTGACAGGTTGTTCCAAAAGCATTGTTGTGACTTCAGAAATCAGAGTCCCAACATCTGAAAAATGCTTGCCCCTTAAAAAATAACTTCTTTGTTGGAAAGAGGTGGAAGTCCGATGGTGCAAGGCCAGATAAATCAGGGGGATGTGGTAGAATTTCAAAGCCATAGGAGCATGCTTCCATGTGAACTGGTGCATTGTCTTGCAGAAGGTGGGCATCTTTGGTGAGCATGCCACATCTCTTGATTTTGATGGCTTCCCGCAATTTTCACAGCAGTGAAGCATAGCATGCCCCAGAGATCATGGTACCCTTGCTAGGAAATCCATCAATGCTATTCCGTGCTGGTCCCAAAATACTGTGAGCCATTTCATTTTATTAGGAAGTTTCAAAAACTGGATGCATTTGCATTGTTAACTATATTTCCTAAAACATTGAGAGATCCCCGCTCCCAAATATTTCCTTTGCTCATTATGCATTCCCATTAGGCTGTTCTTTCATTCAGTGGACCTAGGGCTGTAATCCAATTATAACCAACAGAGCTTGTGGGGGAAATACTTGTAACACATTAGTTTGGGAAGTAACAAGACTATAATGATGTTGCTTTTTCAGAACAATATAATGACTGGTAACACATAATTTTCCTCATAAATTCAGTCATATTTACATCAAGGGAGGGAATTATGAAGCTAGTGAGCCACATCCAATCCTCAGTGCTATTTTGTTAGCCACTGTCCTCTCCGGATTCTTATAGATATTCCTCTTGTTGACACATTTTTTAGCTTTAGTGTCAATTCTCCTTTAAAACAAGGCACAACCATACTTAAAAGGTGTTTAACTCCCACAGCCTCTCCGTACATTATTTTTATAAAACCAGAAGTGATCTTCTAAAGACTTCTAGTTTTTGTTTGGATAACTGGGTAACTGAATAGTATCTAAAGGGCCACACATTCTCTATACCTGAAGTGTGGATGAAAGGATTGTTACCCAAACAAGATTACTAATTTCCCTGGAAATTTCTTTTATGCCTCAAATTTTTAACATTGTAGTAATATAAAACTTAAATTGATCAGAAATACAATTTTGGTAGCCAAATACTTTTTTTTTTCGTGTCAGGAGAAACTGCAAATTGCTTCTGGTGAGAGAGAATTGGCCGTCTACAAGGGTGTTACCTAGGGGACGGCTGGATGTTTTTGATGTTTTACCATCCTTGTGGGAGGCTTCTCTCATGTCCCCACATGGGGAGCTGGAGCTGACAGAGGGAGCTCATCTGCGCCCTTCCCAGATTCAAACCTCTGACCTGTCAGTTTTCAGTCCTGCTGGCACAAGAGTTTAACCCACTGCACCACCGGGGGCTCCGACATCCAAAGAAATGGGGCAGGTAGAGTTACCAATGGAATGCAAATACATATAAGAATTTTAAGTGTAAATTGTTTTCTCTTTTGGAGGTGGAAGAAAATTTTCATTTGGAAGGCAGAATTCTTATCTGAGAGCCACTTTGCTCTGGGTGTCTGTTGATATTCCTCATCCTCAGCCGCGAGACTTGAGTTCGCAAGGAAATGGAAAAGTAAAGAGCCTCCGGAAGCTGAAGAATGGCTGTTAAAGCTTAGAGAGATTGTGGACTATGATATAATAAGAAATACAATCCAAGACAACAACCCAAGGAAGAGAATAGATTGGCAAGGTGTCAAGGAATATTTAAAGGACTTAATAACTAAAGAAGAAACAAAAAGAAGGAAAGATTGCAAGAAATAGAACTAGACTAAAAGATAAAATGAAGAAATCGGCATAAAAATATCTGGAAAAAGAAGTGAAAGCAACAATATCAAGACATAACTCTCCCTGTGGAATGGACTGGAAGTAAATGCTAAGAATATGGACTCTACTATACTTTATTCTTTACTTTAACTCTACTCTACTATAAACTTATTTTCTACCCCATCCTTAACCCCTATCTTGACCCACATCTTCTCACACCCAACCCTTCCCCCTCTCTCCCTTTCTTTATTCTCCCCCCTCCTTTCTTTTTCACAGACTCTGCTATTTTTTTATTATATGTAAAAGTTGTATAAAAACAATTAAAAAAAAGATATTCCTCATCCTGCAGCACAACAATCCATAGGATTACTTATCTGGACTACAACTGTACTTAAAAAAAAAAACCTTTTACTAGCTCTTTCTGCCATCCACGTTAGTCCACAAACTAGGACTAAATTCCAAAAAAGCATTTTCAAGATCAGTATGAACAACATTGAGCTTCCAGTCCCCCACCATAAAGTTCAATGAGCTCCCATTTACCTTCAAGATTCATTAAACTTTATGGAGCATACTTCTGAGTAATGGAAGTGTTAGGGTACAACTGTGAACAGAGCAACCCGGTGCATCTGAAAGGTTCATCATACAAGATTAAGACTGCCAGGAACTCATAATGGTTCCCTTTGGTTGCAGCATTTTCTATATTGTCAGTGAGAAAGTTCAATAGGGGAAAGATGAGTAAGAAAATGGGCTAATCCTATTATAGATAGCAAGTATAATTGGATGAATGACTTGAAAAGGAAAAAATGGTATTGTTTCACTCTACTGAATCACTTTCAACTCTATTCACAAAGGAAATTGTGTATTACATTTAAGGAGTGAAGCCACAGCCTTCTGTTCCTTGTCATGATGGATGAATAAATTACAGATTGAAATGGGAGGCAGTAGATGGTCCTTGCACAACAGGGGTCATCAAACTCAGGCTATTTGTCTAATAGTGGAGAACATTGGGAGTAACGGCATACTACAAAAAGGATAAAATATGACCAGAATCATGTTCCCTCTTATCCAGGTATGTTTTCAGAAAGTTGAAAATCATGCTAGAGATTTTGTATTTTTTAATTTAAGAAATCTGTCCTGGACAGGTGGTAAACTCTAAGAACCTGCGTCACAACACTTACCTTCTTCTGAAGGCCCTTTATTCCTCCAACAAAAGGCTCAATGAAAGAAACTCTGTTATCTACAGTGGCAAATATGGTAGTTTGGCTTCTAGGGAAAGTTCAGACCTGATTTGATCTAGGATTCATTTCATCATCATTTTAGCAGCCCACACTATCAATAGAACAACTCTTTGGCTCCACATCTAAAATTAAATTGATTTTCTCCCTGTCACCTTGGTTCACTGCCCAGCATTCACAGCCAACATAAGGATAAGATAGTCACTAGGATTGAAAGCTCATGGTGTCACCCCATGGATCTCCTCCTATTTATTTTATTTATCATGTCAGAAGCAAACTGAGGGTGCAGTTGTAATGTATTTAACACAAGCAAAGTTTAAAAAGAACCCTTGGCATTATAGTCCAAGGAGTTCAGGACCCAGAGGTCATTTACATCTAGGATGCTCTGGAACTCGCGCTACAAGCAGCTGGAGTCCCGGGGGATATGTTCTGGTCCCAAGAAGGACTACAAGGACACTCCCCGGGCAGGTCGGAACCCCCACCTCAGACTGCCATATGGAAGAACGCAGGTCTCACCTTGCACCTGCAACTGGTCACCAGTGATCCCATTAGGGCATCCTAATCTTCCCTCCTTCGATGGCAAGATGATGCCTTAGCAGGACTATAGCTGCTCTTGGCTCTTTATTCCTACCCTGTGCCCTTTCCCACCCTGTCCCCTCTCTTGCCCTATTCCCCCCATCCCCGTCCTAGTCTGTTGTATTGATGTATTATTGTGTGTGACTCAAACTGTTGTAAACTGCTCCGAGCCTCCGGGGAGTGGCGGTATACAAGTTTGAAGTAATAAATAAATAAATAAATAAATAAATAAATAATAGTAAATGTCCTTTGACCAGTAGCTGGCCACTTGAAGTGCCTCTAGTCTTGCTATAAGAAGGTCCTCCATTGTGTATGTGGCAGGGCTCAAATGGCATTATAATAGGTGGTCTGTGGTTTGCTCTTCTCTACACTCACACATATCATGGACTCCACTTTGTGGCCCTATTTCTTAAGGTTGGCTCTGCATCTCATTGTGACAGAGCACAATCGGTTCAGCGCCTTCCAAGTCATCCAGTCTTCTGTGTGCCCAGGAGGGAGACTCTCATTTGGTATCAGCCACTTTTAGGCTCTCGCTTACTGAGTTGTTCCTAAAAGTATCCCCATAGATCTTAGAAAGCTATTTCTTGATTTAAGGCATTGGCGTGCTGACTGATATCTGAACAGGGGATGGGCTGGAGATGTCACAGCCTTGGTCCTTTAATTGTTGGCTGCTACTTCCTGGCTGATGGTGCAATACAGGTAGTGCAATACCAGCAAAACAGTATAATCTTCTCCTATACCAGGCTAGAACAGAAAATTGTAGCAAAAATATCAGAATCTTCAAGTATCTGCATCCCGAGATTGTGCAAATGCCCACATGTATAATCTCTGGATGCAGGGGGGATATTGATATAGGCACATATACAGCTCCTAGCTCCTTGCTCCTAATGTTGCCCAGGAGCACCAGCAATGAGGATCCCCTGGTCTACAAGAGAGCAGGGAAAGTTTGGGAAATTTAAAAAGTATGGTTAGCCAACTTAGCAGCAGGAAGTGTGTCCCTCAGCAACCAGAATTGCAAACTAAGCCCATATCTTCACAAATCGAAGCAGACCACGCAACAGCATGTGCTTTGGCATACAGTGGAGGTGGGGGATACAAGCAATCTTATTTTAGAATCAATTGCTGGGGAGCAATGGGGTGTATGGCAGAGGGAGGTACAATGAAACTGAGTATTTTTAATTATCTATTGTTTATAGAAAAAGAGGAGGATATCAAAAGAGATGAGACGAAGCAGGGAAACCCTCTTACCACCATCCCTTTCTTATATATAACATGTTTCCCTGCTTCGTCTCATCTCTTTTGATATCTTGTTTTAGTATACACAAAGGAGGGACCAGGAGTAAATGAAATGGCTGTAAAGAAATCCAGTTGAGAGGAGAAAGACCTAGCTTTACCCTGCCAGCCTTCAATGAGCTGAGGGAGCTGATCAGCATTACTTGGTTGCTTTCCCTACCATGTTGCCCACCTCTCTCCCAACTCCAATGGTACTGTGACCCCCTCTGATTAGGTTGCCTGGTGCAGCCCACACTCTCCACACCCCATAGTGACACCACCGCTCCCAGAATTATTGCCTCATGGCTAGGAGCATCTTTTCCAGTTTGGTCTGGTATGCCAGCTGCCTCCATTTTTAGAGCAGGTGAATCGGGCTACAGTTATCCATGCTTTGAATTCAGATCCAGATTAAATCATGTTTCTTTTTCATTCAGGTATTTTCTGAGAATAAACATTGCTAGAATATTGGAATATATGTCTATGTAAGGAGCCCCCAGTGGCACAGTGGGTTAAAGCACTGAGCTGCTAAACTTGCTGACTGAAAGGTTGGTGGTTTGAATCTGGAGAGTGGAGTGAGCTCCCGCTGTTAGCCCCAGCTTCTGCCAATTCAGCAGTTTGAAAACATGCAAATGTGAGTAGATCAATAGGTACCAGTCTGGCAGGAAGGTAGTGGCATTCCATACAGTCATGCCAGCCACATGACCTTGGAGGTGTCTATGGACAATGCCAGCTCTTTGGCTTTTATTTATTTCATATCAAAAGCATTGCATAAATTAGTATAAAACTGACAAAAACAGAAGGTGCGCAGGCGGCTAAATATATTTTGACCAAAAACAGGCAACAGCAATGGCATTGTCTGTAGCCCCCAACAATTCCTCCATTGTGCATGAAGCAGGGCATAGGGGACAAGCATACAGATATGGAGTTGTCTGTTCTACTCCACAGTCACACAAGGTATGGGATTCTTTTAGGTAGCTACTTTGTGTGCAGCTACTTTGTGCTTGGTGTTCAAGCAGTGTTTCCTATATGCTAGTGTTCAATCTAAGATGACATCAAGATATTTAGGATGGAAACAATGTACAAGGTCTTGACCTTCCCAGGTGACTTTCAATTTCCTGTTGGCTTCACGGTTGTGTAGGTGGAAAGCACACATTTGTGTCTTCGCAGGAATAGGCTTCAGGTGATTATCTTTGTAGTAGCTGGAGAGATATTTCAAGGCATTAGTAAGCTCTTAGGCTTAGAAATGGAGATGAACACCAACCCTCAGAGTCGAACACAACTAGACTTAATGTCAGAGGAAAACTTTTACCTTTACTTTTTATGTCTATGTAAAACAAGATTTATATGCTACAGAAGCTTCCACTCATAAATTTTGGAATGAGAGAATGGACATCCAGTCACAATTTCTTTAAAAATACCCTCCTGAAGTGATTCCATTGACATTGGCTTCTTTGTAATTGTGGCTCAGTTAAAAGTATTGATTATTACATATAAAATACTAAATGGCTTGTGTCTGGGATATCTGAAGGGCAGCCCAAGTCTATAGAACTGTTATTCAGCTGTGATCATCTTCAGAAACTCTGATCTGTTGTTCACTGTTGCAAATGAGACCAGTTTCACTTTGAGAAGGCTTTTGAAAGACCGGTCCACTGTTGAGGAACTTTTTTTAAAGCAACCCCACCTACATGTGTTTTACAAGTATATGAGGTATTTTTAAACTTCAAAAGATTTTAAATTGTTATTCTTTAATATTCTATTTTCAAAATGATTTAATAGTTTCCCAATAATAGTTCCCTGTCCCACAATGTTTTTATCACTGACCTTGGTGTGTCCCACTTCCAATGCCGACAATTTGGCACTAAAGTGATATCAGTGGACAGGATTCTTCTCCTCTCCCCCTGACTTTTCCTAAGCTGGTTGTTTTCTTTTTTTTCCTTTTACATTTTGTACTAGCTGTCCCCTGCCATGCATTGCTGTGGCCCAGTCTGCGAATATGTGTTTTGTGTGTGTATGCATGTGTATATATGTAGTTTTGTGATTGCATTGTAATGTATTTTTAAATTTTTTGGCTTTTAAAGTCTCTTACACTGTGTTTTTCAGTGTTTTTATGAGTGATGATCAGTCATTGGCCTGATAGGTGTCTTGTGTCCAAATTTGATGTCAATTAATCCAGTGATTTTTGAGTTATGTTAATCCCACAAACAAACATTACATTTTTATTTATATAGATGTTTCCTTTTTAAAAAATGTTTGAATAGCCCAATTGCACCAAAATTAAAAACCAGTGATAATGTGAGAAGGAATGATTACAAAGGTATTTATTTATTTATTTATTTCCTGGGCTTCTAGGCCGCCACTCCCGGATGGCTCGGGGCGGCTCACAGCAGGTAAAATGTACAATAAAACACACTAAAATAGAACAATCAATAAAACACACAATAAAACATCAGATTAAAATGCAATATGCTGTACAGTACAGATACAGCAAAATGCAGTGAGGCAACAACATGCAAAACATGAACATGCAAAAGTATGTTCATGGAAGGATGAACTGACAATTGTGCTAATGAAGTAAAGTGCAATATTGAAAGTGTTGAACCAAGTATATATTCACTTTCAATGATAATGCGATTATAGTGGAATTGCAGGTTCATGCAATGAAGTCAAAAGATACCACATTTCCACCCCTTGGAAAGAATTGGGTATGTGACATTCCCATGGGGTCGTGATATTTAAAGTAACTCTCCTGACTTTCCCAAAAGTTTAATGTGGCAAGAAATTGATTGACCATAATAGAGTCTTTTCTAACCCTTTGCCCTCCAGATGGGTTGGACCTAATTTCTCAGAGTCTGTTGGCTCTGTTGGCTGAGATATGCTGGGAATTGTCATACAACACATCTGGAAGTTCCTTGGTTGGATATGCTGCTTTAGTGAGTGTACAGTGGCCAACATTACGGTCCTTTTTCCCTTCCTTTTTTCCTTCTTTCTTTCTTGAAATGCCAACATTGTTCTGCTGGAATGGCTTCCTGCTATCCTCCTGGGGAGAACACAGGGAATTGTGATTAACTCCCTGCTGGTCTTGCTTTGAACTCTTTTCTTTTTGTACTGCTATATTTTGCTTCACTGCCTATCCCTGAACCAGCTTCAGTTATAATAACATGAAGATATTAAGCACATATAGAAAATCCCTTTTTCATTTAGGGCTTCTCCTTAAACTCTCTGTTATAGTTAAATAACGTCTACATTGTAGGATCTTATCACACGCAAAAAGAAGAGCAGTTCAGCATATTTCAGGAAACCTTTTATTCAACACTAACAACCAGATTTGCATAATTAGATGAAAGCATTTTAAAATGTCTAAAGATGACTTAGCGGCTTCTGTCAAAATGTATCCAGGGATGGTGATGCCTCCCCCCCCCCCCCCCATTTACCAGCTTCCATTCTTCTTGTGATTTCCATTTTGGTAGTCAAACTTATATATCTACTAGCTTGGGGACCCGGCCCTGCCCGGGTTATTTGAGAAGTGCAGCAGGATGTAGAGTGGGTCATGGGGGCTCTGTGTGCCAAGTTTAGTCTTGATTCATCATTATTGGGAGTTGCAGTGGTATCATGAAATTACTGATGGTAGTGCAAGTCCCATCATCTCTGTGTGTCCCGTCCCCCCAAAGTGTAGTAGGATGTAGATTGGGTCATGGGGGCTCTGTGTGCTAAGTTTGGTCTGTATTGGTGAATGGATGAGGGATGCATTGTTTTTCGGAAGTGAGTGAAGGTACTTCAAGTCCCATCATCCATGGTCCGTCTCACAGTAAACTGCACCAGGCTGTAGAGTGGGTCATGAGGGCTCTGTGTGCCAGATTTGGTGTTGATCAGTCATTGGATTAGGTTTGTAGCAGGATTGGGAAGTGAAGGAAGGTACTGCAAGTCCCATCATCCATGTTCTGTCCCCTCCAAACTTCAGTAGGATGTAGAGTGGGTCACTGGGGCTCTGTGTGCCAAGTGTGGACTTCCTCGGTGTTTGTTGGGGGCCACAGTGGTCGGGGGTTATGTATGGCAAGTTTGGTCTCGATCAGTGATTGGATGAGGGTTGCAGCGGACTTGGGAAGTGAGTAGAGGCACTTCAAGTCCCATCATCCATGGCCCACTCTCCTCCGAACTGCACCAGGACGTAGAGTGGGTCATGGGGGTGTGTGCTGAGTGTGGTCTGTATTGGTCCTTTTTGGTGGCCTCAGTGGTCTGTGGGAACCAAAGTCTTGGAAAGTACTACAAATCCCATAATACGTGGGTCATGTCATAGGGGGGTTATGTGTACCAAGTTTGGTGCAGGTCCATCACCCGCGCTGGTCGCTGTGGCCTGGGAAAGTGGCTGCCACATATCCGCCCTGGCCTGTGAAAGTGGCTGCCACATATCCGCCCTGGCCTGTGAAAGTATACCGGTGTAAAACAGAAAGGAGTAAAAAAATGGAAAAGGCCTGCATGGAATTAGCAGTAAGGTCCAATGAGGCTGGGTGAGGGGCTTGGGTCAGAATTATTTATATAAGCATTAAAAGGCATTAGAGAAAGGTATTTATTGTTTTCTCTTGTGTCTTTTGAGTGAAGTAGGGCCTTACCTTGTAGAGTGACAGTGCCTGTTCTAAAGATCCTGTCAGAAGCTGCCTTTCTCTGACACTGTGTTGAAGAGGGAAGATGGATGCCTCTTTTGGGCCTATCTGGGAGAAGGGGATTTGTAGGGGCTACAATGTTTTCTGGGAAGTGAATTGGGATGCAAATCCCATCCGTCGGCCATCCTGCCCTAAACTATTTTGGGGCCTGTAATGTTATGGCCTGCTATTGGTAACTTTAAAAGGGTGCATGGCAGGCAGCCGTTTTCTAAAGCTGAGGAGGAGAATACAGGAATCCATTTTGTTTTCACAGAGCCAAGTGGGGAGGGAATGTTGATGGTGCATTTTTCCCCTCAGTGGGAAAAAATCTTGTTGTTTGAATGTAGAGGCCTGGATTCTGGGTTGCTGGCTTTTTCCCCCTCAGTGGGAAGAAATCCTGTTGTTTGAATGTAGAGGCCTGGATTCTGGGTTGCTGGCTTTTTTCCCCTCAGTGGGAAGAAATCCTGTTGTTTGAATGTAGAGGCCTGGATTCTGGGTAGCTGGCTTGTTCCCCCTCAGTGGGAAAAAATCCTGTTGTTTGAATGTAGAGGCCTGGATTCTGGGTTGCTGGCTTTTTCCCCTCAGTGGGAAGAAATCCTGTTGTTTGAATGTAGAGGCCTGGATTCTGGGTTGCTGGCTTTTTCCCTCAGTGGGAAGAAATCCTGTTGTTTGAATGTAAAGGCCTGGTTTCTGGGATGCTGGCTTTTTCCCTCAGTGGAAAGAAATCCTGTTGTTTGAATGTAGAGGCCTGGATTCTGGGTTGCTGGCTAATCAGTGGCTATCAATGCCCTCTGTCTGGTGCCTTAGAATTTTGGAGTGGCGAGGCTGTCCAATCAAAGGACTTTATGCAAATAGCTGCCACATATCCGCCCTTCCGCCCTCCGCATACATGTTATTTCTCTTTCTAACGTTCTGAGGCTAGCTGATGAAGGCAGCTGCTGTTTATCTTGCTTGTGTTATCAAAGACCCCAAACCCCACTCCTAATAAAAAGAAGACATAGTTTGATCACTGTGCAAATTATAGTTTCCCAAGGATGGAAGGCCAGATGAATGCAAACAGTCACCGTCCCCACAGCCTCCCTCGAGCCTCCCAGGACCAGCAGCTACCCCGACCACATAGCCTCCAAACTCCCAAACATGTACACACAGCCTTTGCTCAGCTGTTCAGCCTGAACAAGACCACAGCAGTGAATCTCTAGCTTCACTGGAGATCTCATCATGAGTTTTCTCTCTCCCTTTCCCCCCAGCCATGCTACAATCCAGGCAACTACAATGTATCAAAAGCACATCCATTTCCAAACTATTGCTACATTGTATCTCTCTATATATTTATTTTTACTTATGCAAATATGCACATGAGCGGAGGGGATAAAATAAAAACAAATAATGCAAAAAAACGTTCCCACCTTATGCTCAGCAATGGTGAGACCTCTTCTCTTCACCCCCTTTTCCCTCTATAAGCCTATACCAAGAATACCATAATAACTCTCTTATATATTTTTGTTGTTATTATTATTTTACTGACACAAAACCAAAGTATGTCACAGCAAATGAGATCTATATGCTGGATTTATTAATATATTAATATATCTTCATATACTGTTATTATTATTTAAGTCTATAAAATGAAGGCAAATGTATGTGAACTCATGAACAATAGTAACCTCTCAAACAACCTCTTGAGCAATTCCAGATACCCATTCTATGCCCTATGTGGGAACCAGAGATGGAAAAATAATCTAGGGAAAAATATCTTCCTGGATCACAGCAGGAGTCTATTTGCCTGCTGCCCAGAACTTCCCTTATCCACAGGACAAAGGTCTAGGATGAAGCTTTGCAGTTCCATCGGCAATAGACATCTTTGGGACTCTTTGTTTGGAAAAACAATTCTCATTGTCTTTTCTAACAAAACCCGGTGTCTGCATAATCCTGTCAAATCATCTTTTGGGCTTTTCTTCGTCTCCAGCATTCCACTGCTAGAATAGCAGAAATAGGCAAGTTCGGCAATGATGAACAAAGAAAAAACAAAAAGACAGAACCATTTCTAAATTTTGTAAAAGAAAAAGAAAAAGAGAAAAGTTTTTATAGAAAGCTTCATAATTTCAACTGTTAGACTCTATATGGAATGTATAAATAATAACTGCATTACTTTTTCAGATCTGGTTCCATTTCCATCTTCAGTAATACTTTATATATAGTTTTGCAATAAGGTGTTCTTCATTGGTACATAATTCCTTTTCAAAGTCTAATGGTTCTCTTTCAAATCCATTATTTTTGCTGTCTAGTGTAAATCTTTCAGTTGCCTATGTCTGTACCACTGTAGGTGGAGTTAATCTTGAGTTTTAAATCTGTATTTTTCATCTTCGTATACTATTAAATATCTTTATGTAATCCATGAAACATTCAGGGCAAGGTAACACCTCCCAACAAAGGATCCCCCAGGCAGCAACCAGCTAGGCTTTGAAGCTGCAAGGCCATTAAATGGTAATGAAGGTGGCCAACTGTATAGTCACAAGCAGACAAGAGTTTTTTCTCCCACCCTGGACATTCCACAATTTCCAACAGACCTCTCAAACTCTGAGGATACCTGCCATAGATGTGGGCGAAATGTCAGTAGAGAATGCTTATAGAACATGGCCCATATAGGCTGGAAAGCTCACAGCAATGCAAGTGATTCCAGCAATGAAAGCATTTAACACCAAATCTAAAATCTTACATTAGAGTCTTCTAATTGGACAATTTGATTTTAAAAATAGGAAAAACCTATAGTTTTGCTAGCATTTTTGCTCATTAACACCTCAAGATTTCATTCTTGTTTCAGAAGGGGGACATTTCAGGGGAGTCCTAGGAACACGTATAATGTTACTTGCCTATGCAGAGCAGTTCTGCAAAGCTAATAGCCATGCAAATGTATCCAGAAGCTCTGAATGAAGCATGACCTTACACATCAAGCAAGGACATTGCAGTTGTGTCTTGTATTTTTTTAAACAATAAGCTATAGTGTAAACTTGTCTGCTCCAATAAATCAAGTATATAATTTCCAGTCTGTTAGGAGACTGCAAATGTGGAAGGAGTGGACAGGAAAAAGATGATATGGAAGATCCAATCCATATTTGTTTGAGCAGTGGAATGACTTCACACCACTCTGCTTATTTTCAGATTGCATCCATATATTATGCTTGTATGTGGGCTGGAACAACCTGTTGAAGGTTAACCTTTCTCCTTGTTTATTAGCCCTCTCTTCTGCTTAGTGTGCATGTTGACTGAAAAAAAAATGTTTTCCTCTCTTTTAGCCAAGCTCTCAGTGGAAGGCCAATCTATATAACACACCTACACAACAACTTCAGGTATTTTCCTGTGTTTCTTAGAAACTCACATACCCAGGAGTATGAGTATGGCTAGTCACATACTGGATTGGGGAATAGGCCCATGTAATAGAAACCTGTTGTAACTTTTCATGTATCTATAAAAGTAAATCCACAGCCCTAGACCAGTGGTTCTCAGGTCTTTTGGCCTACAACTCCCAGAAATCCCAGCCAGCCAGGGCCGTAGCCAGCTGTTAGTATTGTTATTCCCCATTAATATGGGATATAATGAGCTGAGGATATGAATAAACATAACAGTTTAAATAATGTACCAGTAAGGCCTTTTAGCACCACCCTCTTGGGGACCCCCCCCTGGCAGGATGTTAGATTCCTGGGAACCACTGCCTTGAGAACCACTGCTTTAGACTTTGGTATCTTGCTTAAACAAGCCCCAACTTGTGACAAACTATGTGTTAACTTACCTTTGGTTCATCCTTGAGGCATGTATTTCTGCAATTATATTTCTATATCCAATTTAAGTTTATATCAAATTTAGAACTGTGGACATTTCACAGTTACTCCACTTCCCAGATTAAACATTGCTTGCAAAATGAGATTGACCTCTATGGGAATTCTGCCCTATGTTAGAAAAAGAAAGAAAACTTGGTGGCGTTAGGAGCAAGACTAGCTGAAACAGTTCTCAGTAGTTATGTTTTCTCCTTTTGTTAAACTGTTTAAGAACATAATGATTTTTGTACCGAGCTGGAGCTATAACTGACATGATCATACCACCACTGATTGGTAACTAGAAAGTATTTATTTGTAACCTCTTTCAGGAAACAGCGGGTCATGGAAGTGTAAGATTTTTGCATGTGTGGTATATACCTTTTTTAGATCATAGAAATGCAAACTTATAACATTTCTGTCTCCAATCAAGAAAGTGTTCCCGTTGGCTCCTGACAAAACCACTCAGCTATTCCATTCTTGAGATTGGGGAAATATCTTTGGTCAAAGATCCTTTCTGGGTAGATCCTTTCCTCACTGGTCCATGCTCCACTGGCAAACCAGTATTCACCTGCAGGGCACGGGGCAGCTCTGAAATTTCTGTACCTTCCTTTACTGGGATCTTGTGATTTCTTAGGGAAATGCTTCATATATTTAAACTTGTTTTTAAAATGTTATGCTAAGTGTAAAGGAAGTATCTAGACAGACCTAGTAAGGGTCATGCATAGACTCCAGAGTACTGTGAAAGGAAGCATTGGGAGGGTTGGAAAAATACAACCTAACAGAGATGTATCTGCAAAAAGAGTTCAATGGGACATTAGAGGATACATGTACATACACTGTAGAATTGATGCAATTTGGCACCACTTTAACTGCCATGGTTCAAACTGTGGAATGTTGGTGAAGGAGCACCAATGTAGGGGCACTCCAAAAGAACAAACTTAGGAGTCTCCTCAACAGCCCAATGTAGCTATGCAAGAAGGAAGCCATAGATTGGATTCTTACTACAAAGGCTTTATTGCATGACCATAGCAATATTGACAAACATGCACACAGGAATGCAATCAAAGGATTTGTCGCAACCCCCAATGAGGCTGCAGAGTTTTTATCAAATCATTTTTGGCAGTAAATTGAATACACATTCTCATTGGTTTCCAAAGACAAATAATTTCATTGGCCTAAGCTAGCTACACAGTTGCTCACTGTTTGTTTATGATTTTGATTGACATAATAGCACACATAGGACCCTAACAATGGCACAACTGTAGCACAGCTATTGTTCTCTGACCATGACTGTCTTAATGAATCAATCTTATCTGTTTGTCTGTTTCAAACATAATTCCAGAGTGACTGGGAAACTTGGGAGTTTTAACTAACCACCAGCTAGCTGGTTTTGTCTGGATATACTGTTATTCTTGAATAGTAACCTCCTTTCTGCAGCAACGTTTTCTCAAATAATCAAGATTTTCTGTAAACAAAGGCCTACTGCAGATACAGGCCAATATGGCAGTAAAATCAAGACATATGGGCATTGGGAACATCACTGAAAATTCTTTTTTTAAAGTACATCTCCTTCACTGGGATTTGTAGCTGGTGAAGCACCAGTACTCTTTAGCAGAGAAGGCTAAAGACCTTGTAAACTTCAACTTCTATCATTCCATAGGATTGAATCATGGCAGTTAAGGTGATATCAAACTCTATTAATTCTCCACTTTGAATACATCTAGAGACCGAATGAAGATTGGTGAGGATTAGGGGAATGGGTAAAATATGCATCTGACAGGAATGCTTTGACTGTATTTTCCTGCATGGCATGGGGTTGGGCTGGATGACCCTTGTGATCTTTTCCAACCTTATGATTTTATGATTCTAAGAAGTTTTGAGGCTCAGCAAATTCAGAAAGAGTTGAAGGGGTTCATATTTAACTGGTGTTATAAATATTTATTGTTCATATTTTCTATAACTGTTGTCTGACTGTTTACAGTTAAGAAATGAAAAGGAAGACTAGTCATACTTTCCAATATCAAATCCATAGCTCAACATAGTAATTTACTCAGTCACCTTGAAGCTTAAATATCAGATCCAGGGAGGGATCTTAAGGGTAAAAGAGCAAGTGCGTGAATGGTAAAACCTAGTACCTACTGATCTTTACAATGTGTATCAGCAGTGAAAAGTCTACAGGATGTAACAGATACAGGGAATAGTAAAGCTGATTGTAGGTTACAGGGATGTCTCAGCTAATGAGCTCTGGGGGACACTGTTTCTTCCTTCTGCTCTATCTGCCTTAAAAACTATCTCAAAAGCATGAGTGTCTATACAAAATTTGGGCCTGTGACTCCCACAATTGGAAGACTTCTATTGCAATTGCTATTTCTTCAAACATTAGCATACAGTGTGAGCTCAGTGGGCTATGGCTGCTATATTACAGTTAGCAAAGAAAGTTACTTTAGATTTTCAATGAATGGTACCTGTGAATGCTAATAAAACATCTTTTCTGCTCCCTTACCCAAGGCCTCGAAAAATGTATTTCTTGCCATTAAAGGCTCCCATTATTCTCCAGCCTTACTTCTCTATCAGTCACAGAAGGCCTGATAAAGTAGAAACAAAATGACAGACTTCGAAAGGTTCAGGGGAGCAGAATTGCACAAAAGGTTTTGTGTGGTAAGAGCAACCAATGAGCCTCATAGCTCTTGCCACAGAAAATGGAGGAAAGATAATAATTTTTCACTTTTGCAACTTGACAAACCATCTCCTTCCTTAGTCCCTGATGATGATTATTCCTGCCAGTATGGGCAGGAAAACATATCTCCAGATGGGCAACTTTTGCTTTATTCAAATGTTGTGCATTTTATTAAAAAATTATATTAACGGCTTCATTTTTTCTCTTTACATTGGGCTCTTAGCATCTTCTGGGGTTTGGTTTCAGGATCTCCTGTAGAGACCAAGATCTGTGATTATACAAGTCCCATTATGTACAGTGATGAAATAAAATAGTATCCCTTATACAAAATGGCAAAAAAATTGGTTTTTTTTTTAAAAAAAGGATGGTTGAATCTATGAATAGGGAGGGCTGGTAGTATCATTTTGACAGCTTATGATATACTTTTAACTAAGGAGGATTGAATAGCTTCCTGTGTAGCTAGGACCTGTTCCGGCCCTCTGCACCCACGGAGAAAGTACAACATTGTTTGATGGGAGCCAGCTGGCTCCGTGGATGACTGGGGTTAGATTGATGTTTGCCGCCAAATCTAGCCCTTTATGATGAGGTAGTTAGATTAGCACCTACTTTTGTTCTGATCTCTTCAAAAGAGAACCTGGCTTTGGGGAACAAAGAAATAGAACCGATGCAATTAAGAAAACCAATGCATGAAAATAAAAATATACCTTGCAAATTAAGTCCAACACAGAATGTAATCACAATTAGATCCTTCTCACTTCCACACTATTCTTCTTTCAAAGATACTGCAAGGAAAAAGAGGCAGGTATTTCTATTTCATATTGTCACGATCTATAGTACAGGTTGTCCAGCAAAAGCCATAGGAACCCCTTGTGGTGCAATGGGTTAAACCATTTGTCCTGGTTTAATGCCAGGAGATGTTTGTCCTGGTTTAATGCCACTGATTTCAAGAAGAGCTTCAAGTTTATAGCTGCTCAGAAGTAAATGCCATTGAGTTTAAGCAAATGGGTAGTATTGCAGCATAAATCTAATCTTTCATTTCACCTCAGACATTATTATGTCTAGTGACTTCAAAGAAATTACTTCTTACAAAGGTGGGACGTTCTACTTCATCCTCAGTGCCATTCATGTCTGTTGGCAATCTTCCTCTCCCTTTTTCTCAGCAGGACTCCATAATGCAGGAGGTAAAAGCACCACCTAATTCAGCCCCCCTGCAAGCATGCATCATGATCCATAGAAGATTAGTCCTTTGATAAAAAGAAATCTGGACGCCTGCATCTCTGTGGGAACTGCTTAGCAGCCTCTCCAGTTTGCCTGAGAGTAATTTTCAAAATGCAAAGAGAGAAATTAGAGGAAAGCATTAGGAGAAATCATTGTCTTTCTCCCCTCCAGATGCTAAGAATTCAAAACACTTTGTGAAAAGCTTCAAACTTTTCTGAAGTAAAAGTTGACGACAGCCAACTGTGACATAAAAGGTAGTTGAACACAAACAGAACTCAATATTGTGGGATTGGCAGGTGTACTGAGATTAATTTAGTACATCCAGACTACTTGGCAGTCATATTGGTATGCCCATATGTATCGGAATTTCTGTACTGCAAACTCCAGATAAAGTCTATGACAAAGCTCTTCACTCTGTATACATGTGGTCCAGGAGGATATTGTCACTAATTTGGGAGAGGGGCATATGAGCAATCCTCTTCCTAAAACTCAGCAGACCAATTTCCTTGCTCTTCAAAGGAGATATGGAGGTGAAGGGAGAATATGAGGGTTTTAGATGCCATTGGTACGTGGAAAGCAGAATTTTTTTTGGCATTTTGTGATCTATAGGAAAACCAGCATTTTTTGGAAGAGAAGGCTAAAAGCCTTGTAAAACTACAACTCCAATTATTCGATAGCATTGAGCCATAGTAGTTAAAGTGATGCCAAACTTCATTAATTCTATAGTGTAGGTGCACCCTTAGTCTAGAAGGAAACTATGACATTCACTTGGGAATCAAATACACTGCAATAGAACGTACTGTGCAACTCATCTGTACATGAACAGATGCACACACAAATAGCTCATAGTGGGGACTATTTTCAAGCCTTTTAATAATGGAGCAGAGTACTTCAAGGCAAAACTCAAAAGAGGGGCACAACTTCAGGCAGCATTGTAGCCTGAATTGGAACCCTGTATTCTAGCTTCATGATACAGTAGAGTCTCGCTTATCCAACCTTCACTCATCCAACGTTCAGTATTATTTTATTTGTTTATTTATTGGTTCGACTTAATATACCGCTCTCTCTGGAGCCTAAGGCAGTCTGCCTCCCATCCAGATCGACAGCTGTTTCAATACATGTTTTGGTACAAAATTTGTAAATACAATAATTACTTAATAATGTTACCATGTATTGAACTGCTTTTTCTGTTGATATGCTGTAAAACATGATGTTTTGCTGCTTAATTTGTAAAATCATAACGTAATTTGACGTTTAATAGGATTTTCCTTAATCCCTCCTTATTATTCAACATTTTCACTCATTCAACGTTCTGCTGGTCCATTCATATTGAATAAGCGAGACTCATTTGTATCATTAATACCAGCAATGCAATTGTCAGTATTTTTTTGCATTTAATTTTGTTCCCAACCTTGTCTTCTACTCACAATTCTGGTTAAAACATAATGCAACTGATAAAGGGGATCATTGTCCAACATGTGTGTGTGTGTGTGCGCGCACACACACACACCTATCTATCTGTCTGTCTGTTTCCTTGTGTTATAATAAATCCATTAACCTTCAAGGTACTATGCTTTTCTCTGTTAGCTAGGTTAGTCTGTTGTAGTAAAACAATGTTTTTGGAAATAATAAGATTCTCTGGGTGGTCTGCAAGAAGGTCTTACTGGTACATTATTTAAACTGTTATGTTTTTTCATATCATGATCTGATCACCATGCTCAATATATCCCATATGCATGGGGGTATTGGGATAACGATACAAAAGGTTTGCTAGGGTAGACCCTCTCTCACTCAGACTCAGCCCCCGCCAATCAAACTCAGCCCCCCCCCCCAATCAAAATCCTGGCTACAGGCCTGATCTAGCCATAAGCTAAGCAAGAAGGGTAAAGCCTGTGCAGTCAGACACTGAGTGACATCTTAGTTTCTGGTTGAAGGCACAAGAAGTAAGGGAACCAGTCACTCAGATATACTGCAATTGTTCACTGTGATTTCTGGCATTTTCTTCTGACAATAGCTAAAGTTGACAGTAGCCCTCCAGGTGGAGAAAATCTTGCTTGCCTGCTTTGTGTTTCCGTTTTCGGGCTACCCACTTGTCAGTTTCCATTGGTTCACATACTGGAAAGCAACAAACAAAGAGAAGCTGAGGACAAGAAGCTGTAAGGAAACTCTTATTCTTCACTGGATATTAATTGTTTTTGACAGTGGTTTTATTTCCATATCTTTGTAGCCTAATATTTACTTCAAACCACAAAGCAAAAAGGTTTTGGGCAAGAAGCCTCTCATTTGTTGAGTGCAGTATGAGTGTTTATTTCACATTAAGTATCTGATTTTGAAAGCTAAGCATAGTCAGTCTGGTTAGTACTTGAATGGGAGACTGCCCATTGATAAAAGGTTATATTTCAGAGGAACTAGCAAAACAACCTCTGAGTATAGGGCCACCATAAGTTAGCAGATGACTCAAAAGCACACACGTGCATGGCAGAACATGAATCGCTTAGTAGTACTGGTGGAAAGGTGTTGTTGTGGAAGAATTGTGCTATGTCCTTGAGCTAATGCAGGGAAGGGGGGCAGTTTTCCTTTCCAGAGGGAACAACTTTGTGAGATCTGAGTTTTACCCAGTGCTTTGATAGGGTAAACAAGGCTCTTTGAACTTTTCCACTTGAGATCGCTTTTGGACTGAGAAATTTCTACATGACCCCAGGGAAATAGGTAGATGATAGATAGATACGGTATAAAAAAGAAACATTTACTGATAACAAATCAGTATTTGCAAAGCTTGCTCAATGGGCTGGTTTTTTATGAAGCATAGCTGGAACAGCTTCTGTAGTGTCTACTGTAAACATTGCACAACAGATTCATATAAATAACTAAAGTAGGTGCTAGGTAACATTAATAAAACCTTTACTATTGCCAATTTTTGTGGAACGCAATACCAAGCTAAAGGGAAGCCCGTTTGGGGCTGGGACCCACAGTTTAAGAAGCAGTGGGGTAAAAGATATCCAGGTGTCTTGAAGCTTGAGTTTCCATATGATTTTTTAAAAGGAGAAAATTCCTTGCTTGGAACAAACCAGCTATGGATACATGGGCACAGAATGTGTGTATTGATTGTATTGGTCAGTAGAGTTTTCAATGAAGAATTAGAAGATCATATAAGGCAGAAAGGAAAAGTTCCTAAATCAGAAAAGTCACAATATTTTGATTCCATACTGTTTAACATGTTACCTTTCTTGCAATTATTGCAACATAAACAGAGTTTGGAAGAGTCATTTTTGGGGCTAGATCTTCCAGAATCCCCAAGCCAATGTGACTATTTCTAGAGTTGTATATCGTGATGGGAATAGGATGAATTTTCAAATTAATGTCATATCATGCGATTAAGTCTTGGAAGGGTTACTTTTGGGGCTATAGTTTCCTTGAGTGGTGAAATAGCTGAAGCATTCTAAAAATTTAAATTTAGAAAAGTAACTTTTCCAAGCTCTGTAACATGAGGCACTTAGCCAGAAACACGTGGCATTTCTACATGTTCACCACTGAGGAGTAAGGTGTGCTCAGCTTCAGCACTGAACACATTATTTTCATTCTGATGATATTATGCTGGTGGGTGTAGCAGGGGACTAATCCAATTCCTGTTCCACAAATTTCAATGACCTGTCTTTAGACCGAAGAGCACAGGGAAGAAATTACCTCCCAGCATGGAGAGATGAACTATTCATGCAATAATTATTTGTGCCAGGAAACAAAATAGCCAATTATCTTTATAAATAACCATTCTCTGTGCCCACTGAGCCTGCAATAGAAATGGCTAACATTCGTCACTAAGTCTAGGGAGGACTTCAGTAGTGGAGTGGCGGAGACCATAATTCAACATTAAATGAAAAATTTAGGTCAACTCCTGGCTTAGCTGACATCTGTGATTTAACATCTTCTCACTTCCACACTATCCTTCTTTCAAAGATACTGTAAGGAAAAAGAGGCAGGTATTTCTATTTCATATTTTCACAATCTATAATACAGGTTGTTCAGCAAAAGCCATAGGATTCCCTTGTGGTGCAATGGGTTAAACCCTTGTGCCGGCAGGACTGCTGACCAAAAGGTCATCGATTTGAATCCGGAGAGCAGGGTGAGCTCCCTTCTGTCAGCTCCAGCTTCCCACATGGGGAAAAGAGAGAAGCCTCCTACAGGACGGTAAAACATCTGGGAGTTCCCTGGATAATGTCTTTGCAGATGGACAATTCTCTCACACCAGAAGCGACTTACAGTTTCTCAAAAAGTAAAAGCCATAACGGTGGCTCCATCTACCCTACCATATAATGCAGTTTGCAACTGTGTTATATAGTCACTGTAGACCGCATTGAGTCCACACTGGCCATTTAATGCAGTTTCAAACCCCTTCTCTTCTGCTTCGCTTTCTCTCACCCCTCCCTTCTCTTCCGACTCGCTCTCTCTCACCCTTCCCTTCCGCCTCGCGTGCTCCCCCTCCCTTCTCTTCTGCCTTGCTCTCACCTCTCCCTTCTCTTCTGCCTCGCTTTCTCTCACCCCTCCCTTCTCTTACGCATCGCTCTCTCACCCTTCCCTTCCGTCTCGCGCACTCCCCCTCTTCTGCCTCGCTCTCTCTCACCCCTCCCTTCTCTTCTGCCTTGCTCTCTCTCACCCTTTCCTTCTCTTCTGCCTCGCTCTCTCTCACCCCTCCCTTCTCTTCTGCCTCACTGTCACCCCCTTCTCTTCCAGCAACTACAATTCCCAACTGTCAAGATCTATTTTCCCCAAACTCCACCACTGTTCACATTTGGGCATATTCAGTATTTGTGCCAAGTTTGGTCCTGATCCAACATTGTTTGAGTCCACAGTGCTCTATGGATGTTGGTGAACTACAACTCCCAAACTCAAGGTCAATGCCAACCAAATCCTTCTAGTGTTTTCTATTGGTTATGAAGTCCTTTGTGCCACATTTGGTTTAGTTCCATCATTGGTGGAGTTCAGAGTGCTCTTTGATTGCGGGTGAACTATAACTCCCAGCAACTACAACTCCCAAATGACAAAATAAAATTTTTGACTGATGGTCCCTCCTTGGGTTAGTATTAGTATGTTTTGTGGCCAAATTTGGCAGCAATTTGTCCAGTGGTTTTTGAGTTATGTTAATCCCACAAATGAACAGCTGTTGAGCAAGATCTTCGTGTGTGTCTTCCTGTCTTTCTGCCATTCCTTTCGTTTTTTGCTACTGTTTCAGATAGCCCTGCTAGGTACTGTGTTTGTTTCTGCCATTCCTGCCAGGATATCTATGTTGTGTTCATCGAAACAGGCCCAGGTTTCACACTGAGTGTATAAATAGATTTAAAAACATATCAACTATATGTATTACTGTGTTAGAGTGTCATTTTGTGTCATTTTGGTTGGTGGTGTGACCCAGGATTTTGTAAATGTAAAAAATGTGCCGCGGCTCAAGAAAGGTTGAAAAACACTGGTGTAGATTGTCCAAGAACTCCCAACAAAGGATTACCCCCAGGCAGTAAGAAGCCAGATCTTGAAAACTGCTAGGCCATTAAATACTAATCAAGGTGGCCAATTGCTGCATTCACACCTACCTCAAACAGACTAGAGTTCTTTCTCCCAACCTAGATATTCCAGATATATAAACCCCATTTTCCTAGTTTCCAACAATTGTTCCCAATTGTTTCTTTTTTTCATTAACACTGCCTAGGCATCAATGGCTCAGGGACCATAGGTTCAAGGGCCATTACTTTGAGGAACAAAGGAATAAAGCAAAGACACATTTGTCAATAATCTAGCCACAGTTGTCCAAGCCACTGTCATCTCAAGACTGGATTACTGTAATGCTCTCTACGTTGGCCTTCCTTTGTTGGTGATCCGGAAACTGAAACTGGTCCAAAATGCGGCAGCTCGGTTGTTGGCTGGGGCTTCGATGTCCAGCCACATAACACCTATTCTTCGTGAGTTGCACTGGTTACCAGTGGAATGCCGGATCACTTTCAAGGTGCTGGTTCTGACCTTTAAGGCCTTGAATGGTCTGGGGCCAGTGTACCTTAGAGACCGCCTCATCCCATACTGTCCCACTAGGTCTCTACGTTCGGAGTCGCCTCAACTCTTGGAGGTCCCCAGCTTCAAATTGTATCGTCTTACCACCACTAGACGGAGGGACTTCTCGATAATTGCCCCCACCCTATGGAATGCACTACCTTCCGAGGTCAGGGCCCTCTCTGACTTGATGGCATTCTGGAAGGCGTGTAAAACCTTCCTGTTTCGACAGGCCTTTGGGGTCGAAAGTCATTGATTTTTCGGGCACTCATATGCTAATCCTGTGTACAGCCCGGCTGAGTTATTTTATTGTGATTTTATCTGTATTTGTATTTTGCTGTGTTTTTATCGTGTTTTTACTCTGAGTTATCGCTGTAAATCGCCCCGAGCCGCTCCGGGAGTGGCGACGCATAAATGCGAATAAATAAATAAATAAGCCAGGCTGTTCTGTGAATGCATGTGACCATTTATGAAACAGCTAATTATCTATATAAATAAAAATGTAATGTTCGTTTGTGGGATTACCATAACTCAAAAGCCACTGGACAAATTGACTCCAAATTTGGACACAATACACCGATCAGGCCAATGAGTGACCATCACTCATAAAAACACTGAAAAACACAGCGGAAGGGACTTTAAAAGACAAAAGCAAAAGGACGCTACAGCGCATGTGAAAAAATGACTCTCCCTGGCAAACTAAACACACAACAGCATATCCCCACTCTCTTCCGGACTACAGCTCCCAGCATCCCCTAGACCAGCCCCTTTAGGAGATGAGAATGATCCAAATGCACTGCCTCCAAGATACAAGCTTTCTTCTCCTTGGATTTCTTTGAGAGCATCCCAATCTCTGCATATTTCCAATTTCCTATTCCTGGACTGCAACTCCCAGCAAACCTTCAGATAGATAGATTAGATAGAGGTAGATAGGTAGGTAGATAGATAGATCAATCAGGAGGACTGCTGGGAGTTGCAGTCCAAGAAAAGGTAGAGAAGAAAGGGGAGAAAGAAGAAGCGAAAGAAAAGGTGGAGGAAAAGGAAGGGAAGAAGAAGAGAAGGGAGGAAGGAAGGAAATAAGGAAAAACGGGATGGAAGGAAGGAAGGAAGGAAAGAAAGAAGGAGGGAAGGTTGACCACAGCAACGCGTGGTGGGCGCAGCTAGTCATCTATATAAATAAAAATGTAATATTCGTTTGTGGGATTAACATAACTCAAATACCACTGGACGAATTGACACCAAATTTGGACACAATACACATATCAGGCCAACGAGTGACCATCTCTCATAAAAACATTGAAAAACACAGTGGAAGAAAGTTAAAAAGCCAAAAATTAAAAAAACACATTACAACGCATGTGCAAAACCACACACACACACACACACACACACACACACACATCTATATATATATAAAGGAAGACCCGTCATCGAACGACTGCCAGAGGCAGCGAAACCTTCCAAGGCAGAGACAGCAAACTTGCCAACAAAAATAGGCCTCGGGCAAGGAAGGTTTTTAGCAAAGAAACTCTCCCCCCCCCCAAAACCTAGAAGGCCCCCAAAACAACAATAAAAACTACATTTCCCAGCGTCCTCTGCAGCCGCCAGCGAATCCCATTGGCCAACATCGGCCCACACAAAATGCAGGGAGGTTGAGTTCCCATAGTAACGGTGGGCGGAGCCAGCCAAGGCTAGGTTAGAATGCTGAGTGATTTGAGTTTAGTCAGTTGGTGTTTGTGGGTTAAACTGTCAAGGCCAAGCTCTAAGAGGGAGCAGGTTCCCACACTCGATAAACACAATCCAAAAGACCAAGCCAGCACAAAATACCACACATGACAGCCACACAACTCGCGATGCCTACCTCTACAGACCCACAACACAACAGACACACAACACACACAACGCATACATACCACTGCTAAACAGAAACCTACACAGTACAACCAACTAACACAGGAGGACATAACAACTACCAGGAGGACATAACACTAACACAAATAGGGCACCAGGGACACAGGCACCACTGACAAACACATACCGCCGGAATAACACAAACTTGCAAAACCCACAAAAAAACCCAATACTGCAACACAAAAACCCACCCCAACCAAAATTCACAACAAACACCACTGGCAAAAGCAACACCCCCTCCACATCACAACCAGCACAAAGCCAGACTGAGACAACTATGTCACCACAACACACACATATGCTACTGGAGGAAATGGGAAAAATCATAGCAGAAACCAAAAATGCAGAGGAAGCAGTATCAAAATACACACAACTCGCCAATGAATTAATTGTCTCTGGGATAAATTTAGAAGGCAGATGTAGGATCCGTAACCAAGGAGAAGGGGTCACAGACACACAGAAAGAATGCTCAAAGCTAAGAAAGAAGCTAAATCAAATATATCAATCTTATAGAGCAGAAAACTCCAGGAACCTCCCCAAAATGTACTATACTATCAAAAAACAATACAAAGCCATGCTAGTGAGAAACAAGAGGGAGAAAATAAACAGAAGATGGAATGCCCTGGTTGATGCTTCCCTAAATAACAACTCCAAGCAATTCTGGGCCCTGGTCACGGGAATGCTGGGATCTGGGAAAATATCTCCCAAATGCCATATACCAGCACAGGTGTGGGAAACATACTTCACTTTACTATATGGATCAAATGAAGAAACCATCAGACGGGAGGGGGAAGAAAATACCATCTCCATTGATATCATAGACATACCACAATGGCCCCCTGTGACCAGTAGGGAGATAAAAAGTCTGATCTCATCACTTAAAATGGCAAAGCCCCAGGGCCAGATCAAATAGCCCCGAATTTCTAAAAAATAACATCTCATGGTGGACGGCTTTCCTGGCTCCTCTTTTCACACACATCAACCGCACAGCCTTAATTCCTGCTTCTTGGTCAAAATCTACTCTAATTCCAATATTCAAAAAAAGGGGACAAAAACGATCCAGCGAATTACCGTCCCATCAGCTTACTCTCGGTGGTGGGCAAACTCTATGCTCGCCATCTATATAGCAGGCTCCTAGACTGGTTAGACTCAGAAAAGTAATAGGTGAGGAACAGGCAGGTTTTAGAAAAGGAAGGTCTACTATAGACCACTGTATCGTGCTAAGCCACCTAGCAGAAAAATACCAAACTCCTCCATACAAAGGACTATTCACCGCTTTTATCGATCTAAAAGCTGCCTTTGATTCAATTCCAAGGAATTTGCTATGGCAAAAATTGCAGAAGACCACAATGGACAAAAGATTGCTCTGGCTGATTAAGAGCCTATATTCAAACACTTCAACACAAGTAAGATGTGGTGTACAAGGCAATCTCTCAAAACCAATAGCAGTAAATAGAGGGGTACGCCAGGGGTGCATCCTGGCCCCTATCCTGTTTAATCTATACCTGAACGACCTGGCCACTCATGTCTCACTACCAAATGGACATCCCCTAAAATCTCATTCACCAATATACCCCTTTTGCTCTATGCAGATGATGCTGCCCTCATATCCTACACCAAGGTAGGACTCAAGCGAGTGCTGAGTGCATTCAACCAATACTGTGAGAAAAACCTGCTAAAGATCAACTATAGTAAAACCAAAATTATGATCTTCTCAAATAAGCGGCCAGGCATAACTGGCACATAGGAAAGAACTTAATAGAACAAGTCTCCAGTTTTAAATATTTAGGGGTTACCTTTCAGGCCACAGCTTCCTGGGGATGCCACCAAAAAATAGCTGTACAAAACGCTCTATCCAGTAGTAAAGCAATAATTCGCTTTTTCTATACCAAAGGTGGCCAGTATATCCCAGCTGCAACAAAGGTCTTCCAAGCAAAGGTAACAGCCCAATTACTATATGCAATTCCAGTATGGATCACAGGCTTCACATCTAAAGTAGAACAAGTTCAATCAGGGTTTCTCAGAAAACTATTTGCTGTCCCCAATTGCGTTCCATCTGCGGTCTTAAGATTGGAATCAGGAACAGCCTCTCTCGAATCACTAGCTTGGAGAAGGGCCCTAGGATACTGGATGGAGAGTATGTACAAAGGGCCGGAAGGGCTATACATATTTGATTCAAGAAGACCTCTTTAAATCCCACCGAATCAAAGCATTAAATCAGAAACTTAGGCAGATGGGCCTCTCAGAGAACATTCTGAGCAGTCTTGAGCATAAAAAGACAATGCAGACCTTAGCAGAACGAATCAGTGACATAGACAAACAGGCCTCAATGACTCTGGCATGCTCCACATGCTCTCCACTAAATTTAGGCCTAACATTTAATCCTTTGGGATGTGCCAAATACTTAGAAAATTTAAATATCCCAAAATTTCATCTTGCTTTCAGTTGGGGCAGATTTAATGCCCTCAAATCAGCCATACTAGAAGGTAGATACAAAGGGACTGATTATGAACACAGAGTTTGCCCTTGCGGGGCGGGTAAAATAGAAACTGTAATACATGTACTTTTTATTTGCACAATTTACAGGGATGATAGACTAAGGTTAATATCCCCTCTACTCACCAAATGGCCAGGAAGAACCCTAAATTGGTACTGTACTTATTTACTGTCTGATCTTGACAAAAGGGTAACGGAACAGGTGGCCAAATTTCTCTTTGCAGCGCAAAAAGCCGCAAGTGCTTCATTAATAACCTGTAAACACTAAGAGTGTAACAAAGAGTACTCAGAACACTTACTATTAATTGGCAATCAGTTCCTGTTTTAAATGATAAAGACAGTCATCCAACCGATAGCGAACTGTGACACTTGTTCTTATTAATCATAACCCAAATGCAATGTTATTAATTTCTTAAATGTTGTATTCTATGGTTCTATTTTCACCTGACTTAGCCGATGGTTTGTTGACCGAAATAAAGGCTACTGACTGACTGACTGACAACTCGCGATGCCTACCTCTACAGACCCACAACACAACAGACACACAACACACACAACGCATACATACCACTGCTAAACAGAAACCTACACAGTACAACCAACTAACACAGGAGGACATAACAACTACCAGGAGGACATAACACTAACACAAATAGGGCACCAGGGACACAGGCACCACTGACAAACACATACCGCCGAATAACACAAACTTGCAAAACCCACAAAAACCCAATACTGCAACACAAAACCCACCCCAACCAAAATTCACAACAAACACCACTGGCAAAAGCAACACCCCTCCACATCACAACCAGCACAAAGCCAGACTGAGACAACTATGTCACCACAACACACACAAAATACACCCCACAAATACCTGGCAACTTCCCCAACACAAAACCCAGGACTGCACTCACTACTCACCACCACACACACCTCCAAATACACACACGTCCCAGGCACAATACTCCAGCAATTCCTACTCACACAACACAACACAACTTCCTATCACAACCCATCCCCCCAACCTTACGGGACCCTGCACACACAACACCTACCACCACCACAAACAAAAACCAACTCCACCTATACTCCAACCACAACACAACACAGCAATGAAACTCTACAAACACACACAAATACCCTAAACACCCCACCCACACAAGCATTCCACAACATACTACCACCCGCAATGCCACCACACACCCACTAACTCATCAAAAAAGTAATACCTACACACAACACAATACGCACATAACACAACCTTGTGTCTACTGCTCAACCCATTTGTATGCCATTCCTTCCTTCAACACCACACACCGACAACTCCACAGGACGTCAACATCCCACCCACCAGAACAACCCACAACGACACAGCCATGGCCCCACCAAGACCATAACTAACATCAATTCCAACCCTTACATACTCAGAACTTCTCGCATTTCCTAAATAGGGCACAGCAACGCGTGCCGGGTACAGCTAGTGTGTGTGTGTGTGTATATATATATGCAAACACACATATAGACACGTATACACAAATATATATACATACACACACCTATACACACACAAAGCACATATACACAGACTGGGCTACAGTAAGAAATAAGTAGTAGAGTTAGGAGGGTAGGGAAGCGCACTGTGGCTATGATTCCAGATTTGTGATAAGTGATCTTTGATTCACAATCATTCCTCTATTACTAGCTTTGATTGCATTTTCCTGCATGACAAGGGTTTGGGCTGGATGACCTTTTGTGATCTCTTCCAACTCTATGATGCTATAGGATCTGTTAATATCCAAAGGGCGGAAGTGCTGCCAATGAAGCTCAGACAGGCAACGTGCAAAACCTCACCGGGCTCACCATGAATGAGACTATTCTTTCTGGCACCATAGTAATAATTATTTCGAGAGTTAATACATGTTTGGTTCATAATGGGGGTTGCGGGCCTCGAACCTGCGACCCTGCCATTTTCGAGAACGCGGAGTCCCTCCTCCAGCACGTTCTACCCGCCCTCCGACTCTCCTGCCAGTCCTCTCTCTCCGCGAGGAGCGCAGAACCAATCGCTGGGCGAACGCTTCAATTGGCGCGTGATTGGGTGCGTCTCAGACGAGGGGGCGGTGCCATTTGCTGCGAAGGCTCCGCGCGGGAAAAAGGAAAAGCCGCGGTTGGGGGCGTGGCTTTGTATTCAGCCCCGCGTCACCGCTGGAGTGAGTTCGTTGCGCGCCAGCCTTTCGTGTAGACGCTCTTTTTTCCCCTTTAGGAACCCAGAGACTTAATTGCTCCCCATCCCAAGACCGAGGGGACCCCTATTCCTTCTCTCGTGACCCCTTCCTTTGCTTCCAATCCAGATTAAGCAGCTGAGTTACCTTCCTTCCTTCTCAAACTCTCGGTGTCCTGGGCATTGTCTGAATTCGTAGCATTGCTCTCCGTGCTAACTTCCCCCCAGTTACCAGCCTCTTTGAACCAGGGCACAGATGGAAAATAATTCCCCGGGGACGAAATGGTGAGTGAGGAATTGCCTTTAATTGTGTGCTTCTCACACTTTCTGCACTGAACTGGAATATATGGCAGTGTGGACTCAGATAACCCGGTTCAGAGCAGATAATGTCGGATTTTCTCCCTTGATATTTTGGGATATAGAGTTGTGTGGAAGGGCCAGAGGGAAGAGAGGGGGGCCAGGAAGGCAGTTCCACCTTGTCTCCTGTGCTATACATATAATATATTGTATATACATATACTATTATAATGTAATACAATATAATACTAATAATACAATAATATAATATAATATTATAATTATATATTTATATTACATGTAATATTACTAATAATTTTACAATATAATGGTATAGTATAATATAGTAATATATAATACTGATTTTGTGCTATGCTAATAATATAATATATTGCCGGGGTGAGAAGGGCGGCTTATAAATGTTGTAAATAAATAAACACAAACGTCGTTTCGGACTTATGGCTGCCTGCGTATGACTTGAGGATGCATCTACACCAGACTTGTGCAAACTTGGACCCTCCAAGTGTTTTTAGTAGGCTGTTAGGAACTGTGGGAGTTGAAGTCCAAAACACCTGGCAGGCCCAAGCTTGCCCATGCCTGATCTACACCGTAGAATTAATGCAATCTGACACCACTTTAACTGCCATGGCTCAACGCTATGGAATGCTAGGAATGGTAGTTTGGGGAGGTATTTATTTATTTATTTCCAACATTTCTACCCCCGAGGGGGGACTCAGAGCGGCCTAACAAAAGGCACAATTCAATGCCAACATAATAAATACAATATAAAACCAAAAACAAACAGCATTTAAAAACCTTAAAAAACAATTAACATTAACACATCATACACATTGTCTTAAGTTAAAAACAGTATTTCGTCCATAACAGGAGCATTGAGCCATATCCATCAACTTGCTGTAACAAATCCAGTCCAAAGTGCTGTATTGTGCTAATGTGCAAACGCTTGGTCCCACAGCCAAGATTTCACTTTTTTCCTGAATGCCAGGAGGGATGGGGTTGATCGTATGTCACTTGGAAGCGCGTTCCACAGACGGGGAGCCACCACTGAGAAGGCCCTCTCTCTTGTCATCACCAACCGCATTTGAGAAGTAGGAGGGAGCGAGAGCAGGGCCTCCCCGGATAATCTTAAATTACGAGGTGGGATGTAGCGGCTGATGCGTTCGGACAAGTAAGCTGGGCCAGAACCGTATAGAGCTTTAAAGGTCAAAACCAGCACTTTGAATTTAGCTCGGAAGTGGACAGGCAGCCAGTGGAGCCGACACAACAGGGGGGTGGTATGCTCCCTGTATGTATCTCCAGTTAGTAATCTGGCTGCCGCCCGTTGGACTACTTGCAATTTCTGAACTGTCTTCAAAGGCAGCCCCACGTAGAGTGCATTGCAGTAATCTATTCGGGATGTGACCAGAGCGTGGACGACCATAGCCAGATCAGGCTTCCCAAGGTACGGGCGCAGCTGGCGCACGAGTCTTAACTGTGCAAAAGCTCCCCTGGCCACCGCCGAGACCTGGGGTTCCAGGCTCAGCGATGAATCCAGGATCACTCCCAAGCTGCGAACCTGCGTCTTCAGGGGGAGTGTAACCCCATCCAACACAGGCTGTAACCCTATGCCCTGTTCAGCCTTTCGACTGACCAGGAGGACCTCTGTCTTGTCTGGATTAAGTTTCAATTTGCTAGCCCTCATCCAGTCCGACACAGCAGCCAAGCACCGGTTCAAAGTCTGGACAGCCTCCTTGGTGACAGGTACCAACACTCTTTGGTAGAAAAGGATAAAGACCTTTTCAAACAACAGCCCCTTGATAGCATTGAGACGTAGCAGTTAAAGTGGTATCAACTTGCATTCGTTCTACAGTGTAGTAAAGGCACCCTCTGCTCCTCGGATTCTGGCTTTCACAACATAGAAAAATGTAATTTTAAAAGAGTCCTAGGACACCCTGAAAATTGGCACATAGCTCGGGGAGATATATAATCAGGCATAGGCAAACTTCGGTCCTCCAGGTGTTTTGGACCAATAGGCTGTTAGGAATTGTGAGAGTTGAACTCCAAAACACCTGGAAGGCTTTTGTTGTTTTTTTTCATGTCAGGAGCCATTTGAGAAACTGCAAGTTGCTTCTGGTGTGAGAGAATTGGCCATCTACAAGGATGTTGCCCAGAGGACACCCAGATGTTTTGATATTTTACCATCCTCGTGGGAGGCTTCTCTCATGTCTCCGCATGGGGAGCTGGAGCTGACAGAGGGAGCTCATCCGCACTCTCCCTGGATTCAAACCTCTGACCTGTTGGTCTTCAGTCCTGCCAGCACAGGGGGAGACTGACGTTTGCCCATGCCTGATATAGGGGTGTGTGTGTGTGTGTGTATACACACACACAGAGAGACATATATACAGGGCTAGTCCACTATTAGATACATGTAGTGTTTCCCAGAATTTCAAGGCATGGGTCACCGACACTCTTGTACAGAGAAGGCTAAACACCTTGACCAAACTACAGCTCTCAGGATTCCATAGCATTGAGCCAGGGCAGTTAAAGTGGTGTCAAACTTTAACAGCTATAGACATATTTGGTAGAATTAAACATGCATACTGCACATATATCTGCCATTACAGCAGGGTTTGAATCTTTGAATCCACTGAGCCTTGGAAACCCATAGGAAAAGCACTTTCTCATCCTAAGAGGAAGGCAATGGCAACCCTCTGACCAAATTTGGCCAAGAAATCCCTGTGATAGATTCGTCTTAGAGTTGCCAAATAGCAACAACACAAGAACAGTAATAACAGCTTGTTGAAAACCATGTTTTACTTTATATAAATTTTTCATGGTTAACTATGAATTATTCCTTTTGTTGTTTTCTCTTACAGAGGAGAAGCCTGGCTCCTAGCCAACTGGGCAAAAGAAAACCTGGAGAGGACAGTCCTGAGGATGAGGATGATTGGCATCCTAAAGCTGTGAGCATTGGGCTTTCCTGCTGATTTCTTATAGTCATGGGCCAGGTTACCATTTCATCCATTTAATTTGTGTTTTCATACTGTTTTGTTTATTTGGAAGGCATGAAACAGTACAGCCCTTCCGGTATGGAAATCTCAGTGAAACAAAAAGAAAGTAGAAACGGTAACCATTTGCTCGTCTGATTTTTGGCACTCGGCTGCAGGTCCTGGCAGGCACTAGTGTTTGGACCTGCTTGCCACTCTCTCTCTCTCTAAGGAGAGTGCATGTGTGCCGAGCAGGCCCATAGCATCAGGGCCGGCCCTGCAGCCGAGTGCTAGCCCTAAAATGGAGGGGAAGGGGAGTGTGGGAAGCCTCCCATGGCTGCCAATGGGACAAAAATATTCATTTTTTTGGACGTGGGCCAAAAAAGCTCATTTGGAAAGGCGGCCGTTTGTGAGAAAGGAGCTCAAAAACTAAAACGGGGCCTTATGAATGAAAGAAACAAAAATGGATAGTGATTCTATACAATTACACAATGTTTAATTTCTTTTACATCCTGATTTTCTTTACACCATGGATGTTAAGATGTTGCCCATAGGTTTCTCGGGGGCTCTTCGAACCAGCCACTGACCAGACCAAGATTAGTTTTGCCCTAGTAGATTGGACCTTAGGGCATGAATTTCTTAGTTCTAAAGTTGGTGGTCTTCTGGATGTTGCTGGACTGCTACTTCCACTATTTGTGGAAGCTGTGTAGCATTGGCTGTGTGCCTTCCAGTCTTTTTTGCCTTATGAGGACCCCAAGGTGGGGTTCACAGATTCCTTTTGCACGGTCTGCCAGGGCTTTTATTGTGCTTCTTTTTTGACTTGAGTCATGCTTGGAGTTTTTATGTAGGTAGTTTTTTTTATCTGTGTGCCTAGGTTTTCTGTAGACTGTGTGGCCCAATTGTTGATTTGGTTTGCGGATGACTAAGGACATCTAGGAATGGTAGTTTTCCTTCATTTTCTTTTTCCATGGCAAATAGGATGTTTGGGGTGGGTGTTGATGTGGTCCTGGAACTTGTTTAATACTTTTTCTCCATAGTTCCAGATGGTAAAGGTGTCATGCACATATCTGAACCATATGGTGGGCTTTTTGGTACCATTTCCAGGGCTTGTTTCTCAAAGTGTTCCATGTAGTAATTTGCTATGACAAGGCTAAGAGGGCTCCCCGTGGCTACTCCATCTTTCTGTTCATAGAATTTCTTGTCCTGCTGGAAGTAGCTTGTGGTGAGGCAGTGTTCAAACAGGGCTGTGATGTCTTCTGGGTAATTCCGGTTGATGAGCTCGATGGTATTATAGGGACCTTGATGAATAGAGACACTGCATCGAAGCTGATGAGTTTGTCATGGGCACTGGGTTTGAGATTGCCATTTTTTTCTATGAATTGGGCTGAGTCCTTAATGTAGTGTGTAGTGAGCCCAATATGGGTTTGTAGTTGTGCGGCCAGAAGTTTTGCCAAATTGTATGTGGGGGATCATGATGGGTCTGAGAGGAGTGGATGTTTAATTGAAAATATGTCTTAATGAGTTTAATGCCTTTGCTTACATGTAAGGGTTCATACATATGTCACATATATTATACATAAGACTCCAGCCTTGGTTGTGCTTTCTCCTTTTCTCTCAGTCTTTTTTTTTAAGTAGTACATAACCAATTCCACTAATGTTTGTTGAAAGCTGGCAAATGATATAATTCATATTCACCTCTGATTTCAAAGAGCGCAGAGTGGCATGCATGAACATGGCTAAGCAAAGGTCAACTTGCAAGCTCTACTCCAAGGGTGCTCACACTTTTTCAGCATGCAAGCTACTCTTAAAGCAACCAAGTCCAAAAGATCTACCTGCCCCCGCCGCCGTGCGCTCCCGTGTGCTCCTGCCGCCGTGTGCTCTTGCCACCGCGCATGCTCCTGCTGCTGTTTTCCGCTTGTGCAGTGCTTCTTCCGCCTGCGGGGCATTGCAGGAAGGAGAAAGCACGAGGCGGGGCATCCAGAGGGAGCGCTCTGCCCTGCCTGACTCGCCTTCAACGGAGGCTGCACAACTGCTTCTGGACGAGAGAGAGGCAGGGCGCTCCCTCCAGAGGCCTCGCCTCGTGCTTCCTTCTTCCTGCAATGCCCCGCAGGGGAAAGAAGCACCGCAAGAGCGTAAGCCAGCAGCAGGAGCGCGCATGTGCGCACACATGGCAGGAGTGCCCCATCTGGCTGGTGAGGCCCGAAGATCACCTGGAAGAGGGCCAAAGATCTACTAGTAGCTCCCGAGCTACCAAATGAGCACCCCTGCTCTACTCTATGTCCAAAGGAAGAGTTAGCCTTAGCCATTTCTAATAGCAATTTTCAAAAAGATAGTAGGGCTAGTTTGGCTTTGAAGACTAATCTTCAAAACTAGTTCTTTGATTGCTCTCACCTCTTATTTTTATTTTCTTTCACTTCTCTGTATCCAACCGCTCCTTGTCTGCAAGGTTTCAAGCCTGATTTTAAGGGAATAGAGCAGATTATCCTTGACATTTTGATTCTGTCATGCTTCACAATTGTCTTTGAAGCTCTGCTAAGTTGTGTCACTGACAGCGAACATTGTAGGCAAGTGCTCAAATGCAAAGAACTAAATGGATGTTTAGGCAGAGTGATAGTAATGTGTTCAGACCACTTTGGTTTTCAAAATGCTCAAACAAATATGTTTGATCTTTTCTAGATTCCAAAAAGGCAGAAACATGGCAGCAAGGCTGATAACAAGGAATGCTATATCTCACCTTTCCGGAAACCCTTGGCTCAGTTAACCAATCGGCCTCACTGCCTTGATGGCAGCAAACATGCAAGTGATTCTTTACATTTTCATCATAAGACTTTGGCAAATTGATATATTCCTGTTTTGGTGTGGGGGGTGTTTTGGGGGTGTGTGTCAGGAATGACTTGAGAAACTGCAAGTCGTTTCTGGTGTGAGAGAATTGGCCTTCTGCAAGAATGTTGCCCAGGGGATGCCCGGATGTTTGTTGCTTTACCATCCTTGTGGGAGGCTACTCTCATGTCTCGCATAGGGAGCTGGAGCTAACAATGGGAACTCATGACGCTCGCCCCAGATTTGAACCGCTAACCTATTGCTTAGTAGTCTTGCTGGCACAAGGGTTTAACCCATTGCGCTACCGGGGGCTCCTGTGGGAGATGAATGCAGAGGAATAGAAATGCTTATAGTGTAACAATTTCTGAAGCCTCTCTAATTAGCCTAAATGATACATTTAATGTTAAACTAATGACCATTTTATATTTCAATTCTCAGGAGGCTTTTATTCGCAGCATTTTGTCAAAACCTTTCAAAGTTCCCATTCCAAATTATACAGGTAAATCTGAAGTTCCTTTTTTCCAGGATGAAGCTTTGCTTTTTCATTGTTGGGTTTTTGTTTTTGGTCTTTAATAAGGAACAGATGAGAATGAAGCTTTGTGTAACAGAAGAGAGACCCCATCTACCCTGGCCATTAATGCCATTTCAAACTGATACTGAAGAAAATGGTTTATCTGTGTAGATGACTAAATAGGAAATCCTGGAACCAGTCTGAGGTGTGAATTATACAAACAAAGAGCACTGTTGCACATTAAGGGCTTTCTTTCATGTACTTCTGTGGGATTTTGTTGTCTGGCTACCACAGTTTAAAGCTAACATTGATCTTTCTTAAATAGTCAGTGTCGAAGAGCCCTTAATTTCATATATGAAGAATTTCATAGTAATGAATCATAGGAAGCAGTGGCCCTCTACGCATTTAATTCTGATAATTGAAGTTTAGTTTGAAGTGAACATGCAGAAGTTTACTGCAGTGTTTCTCAACCAGTGTGCCGTGACACACTAGTGTGCCATGACGGACCTCCTGCTGTGCCGCGAGAAAAGCTCTCTGCCCCCCTTCCTTCCCCCCTCCTCCTGCCGAACTCCTGGTGCTTGGGGGAGGAGGAGGAAGAGCCGGGCGGTGGCGAAGAAAAAAAAGGGGCCAGGGCGCCGCCTCCTTCGGCCGTTTTTCCAGCCAGCCTCCAATCCGCCATGACTCTCGCCCCTCGCTCGCTGAAGCCGCGTGGAGGAGCCCCGCCCATTGAAGCCCATCCACCGCACATGCTCCTCCGTGGGAGAGCTGAAGCTGGGGGGAGGGGGCGGGGCATGGTGCGGCCTGGCTCCGCCCCTTCCCCCGGCTTTGGCACTCCCAGCAGCTGCTCCAGCCTTGAGGGGACAGTGCAAAGCCACCATTGTCCTGGCTCTGGCACCGCTGGCTTGGCACTGCCCCCTCAAGGCTGGAGCAGCTACTGGGAGAGGTGAAGACGGGGGGAGGGGCAGGGGCAGGGCATGGCACGGCCTGGCTCCACCCCCTCCCCTGGCTTTGGCACTCCCAGCAGCTGCTCCCAGCAGGCCACCATCCCCCAGCCGTTCTTTACTGTGTTAGAGTGTCATTTTGTGTCATTTTGGTTGGTGGTGTTAAAAGTGTGCCGCGGCTCAAAAAAGGTTGGGAAACACTGGTTTACTGTATTAGTTACATAGCTAACAAAGCCATCCAAGTGTAATTTAGCTCATGCATGTAATTTCTTTGGATATACAGTATAGCAAATGCATCATTTTATGCCTTGCTTCTAAATTTGTTTACTGTATTTGAATGCTTTAGATGTCAGCACTTTATAAATCTAGTTGTAAATAAAATATAGCTAGAGATATCTCATCTTGCATATTTGAAAGCAACAGGTACATCACTAATATGCAGTCAGATGTATGTGACTTAGGAAAAGAGGGGACGAGACCCTCTTAGATATATAGAGGGCCCTTGGCATATACTGGAGTTTGGTTTCTGGACATATACAACTGTGGATATCAATATCTGTGGGTACTCCAGTCCTGGAATACTATTCCTAGCTATATTATTGTAGGCAGATGAAGACCTTTTTCCAACCATGTGGACAAGACTTTGAGATCTGACTGCTTTTGGGGGGGGGGGGCTTTCATGTCCAGGCAGTCCCCGAGTTACAAACATCTGACTTACAAATGACCCATAGTTCAGAATGTGGATGACACAACGGGAAGTGAGAGAAATCTGCCCCTTGGGAGGGAAATTCACTCCTGAAAGAGTTATCATGGGGAAAAGGTGTCTCCACTGAAGCTTTGTCACCAATCCTTATTTCCACAACAAGCCTATTTTTTTTCAAAATCCAATTCTCACAGAGACAGAAAATAAGGGGAAATCTTCTAAACAGGGGCACAGAAAGCACCCAGAGGGGTGTTAACCCTACTCTATGCTATCTAAACCTAATATAGCCATATGTTTTCCTGGAGTTATACTGTAAAAAGTACCTGGTCAGACTTACATACAGGTTCGACTTAAGAACAAACCTACAGAACCTATCTTGTTTGTAACTTGGGCACTCCATGTATATACAATGGTGTAGTAAAATGGTGCCCTTTGTGGAAAATAGAAAAATCAAGTTTTCCTTTTTGGAATATTTTCATTCCATGGATGGCAGAATCCATGGATGCAGAGGGCTGACTGAATTTGTAGACAAACCAGAATGTTCTGAAAAATATTTCTCTCTTGGAAGCATAACATTTCTAACCAAACTAGTGAAGAGAGGTAATAATCATACAGTCAAATGCAATCCTGCTATCAGTTGTTCGAAATAATTGGCATGGCTGTTATCTATATCCAGACATTACTGCCGACACTGTTACTACTGCCTTCAGGTTTTTTGTGTCCTTTTTTATGCAGCATCTTAAGAAGAATTATTGGTATCATGCTACTCCTTGCTTTAATGCATAGTCTTGTGACATTTACAAATCAAAAGAAATAATGCACAAGACTTTTTATGGGACGTGTTACATTGTGATTTATATCTTACTCTCAGTACTTCATCTTAACCTCCCCACATTTTATTTGACAGTTCTGCATTTGCTGTAAAGAAGAGAACTAATGTTCCTCCCTTGTTGTGATCTTCCAGGCTCTCTGGGCTTAAAGGCCCTTGGTGTTAAGCGTGCGGGGGTTAGGCATGCCCTACATGATCCTTTTGAGGAAGGGGCTCTGGTGCTGTATGAGCCTCCACCTCTCAGTGCTCATGAGCAGCTGAAAATTGACAAGTGAGTTATCTCCGTTAACCCCATTCTCCTTGCCATTATACCTTTTCAGTTGTTTTAGCTTGATTCTCATATCTGCTTACATTTTGATTAAATAACTCTTATGCGGTCTTTGACTCGACTTCAGGTTTGGATGTCATAAATCATATGAAAATCTGGCATAAATTGTATCTTCAACCAACCACGGTCATCTTCCATATCTCCAATAACGCATATTCAATGACAAATCCCATTCAACAGACATTTCTAAGTTTCTTTTCTGGATAAAAATTGTTTGTTTTCATGCATGGAAATGGCCAAGAAATGACAGTGAACTGGCTGTAGTAGTTTTCACTTTACAGATGTTTCTGTATCATTGTCTTTATGTAATCGGAACTAGAAAGTATACAGTGATTAATTGCTTAATTGACTTATGTGTTTCTGTGCAGCTACCTCAGAATGTAGCCAAAACCTGTTCTGGTTTATTGCACCTTAGAAATGCATGAACATCCAGTGATGTCTAAATGTACAAATAACTTCAATAGTAAAGCCTCTCTCCCGAAGCAGAGTGGTCATATGCACTTTTATACTTCCTCAGATCTGCCCTTTCTTTTTTCCTGAAGGGAGAAATTTCCTGTCCATGTTGTAGTGGACCCTGTTCTCAGTCGCATCTTACGGCCACATCAGAGAGAGGTGAGTGCTGTGAGAAACCAAATACAGAAGTTGCTGCTGCTGTTATGATCTTGCTACCTAAAATTATAATGATAATAATAATAGTAATGGTAATAACAACAACTTTATTGATAGTCCTCCATATCTCCCCAGGGGAACTCCCCAGGGGAAGTTACCAACAAATAAAAAGGCGAACATTTAATGCCTCAATAACAAGTACAAATTTAATAACCCAAAATAACCCCACAGAAGAAGATAGCTTAAACATGACAGTTATAACTTAAAGATGTAATCTATCAAAAATTATAACTAACATAACACGAACATAAAACATCCGGATTAATTAACAAAAGCCAACGAAGGTTCACAGATGTGTGCACTGATTGTGTGGCAAATGATGTTAAATGAGCTAATATGGTCTAACAAGGCCTGTGAATACATTAGTAATTTCCAGTCAGAAGTCTGGTAGTAGTTTCTCTTCATCTAATCCTGTTTACCTCTTTTGCAAGGAAAAAGGAGGGGAGCAACCTTACAAATATAAAAATGGGACCCATGTCTGTAGTTTCACTTATCTGGGGGGAAAAATGTTGACTGTAAAAAAATTGCTAGGCCCTCCAGTCAGATCTATGGTATACTTTCCCTAGAAGCTACCATAATATCTCACTGGAGGATCTCCAGGTCCTCCAGCACAACTCAATGATATGGAAGTCAGGTAATTTAATGGCATTCAGTCATATTCACAGTTTCAGGTAACCGTGGTACAATTGGGAATGTATTCCTGTGAATGCGGTGATATGATGATGATGAATATATTTTGTCCTGCCTTTTCTCTCCACAAGGAGACTTATTTTACTGTATTTCCCCCCACTTTTGGTAGGACAGCATAATTCAGTATTATAATTATATCAAGTATCCATAGATTAATGTGTCACTCTGTTTACAGAGGTCCAACTTCCAAAGCATTTGAGAACTTCTGAATATTCTTTGAGTTCTGTTAGTGATGTTCTGTTGACTATACAGGCAGTCCCCAAGGTACAAACATCCGACTTACAAACGACTCGTAGTTAAGAATAGGACTGAGACCATAGGAAGTGAGAAAAATATACCCCTAAGGAGGGAAATTCACTCCTGAAATAGTTAACATGGGGGAAAGGTGTCTCAACTGAAGCTTTATCACCAAATCCACAAGAAGCCACATTTTTCAAAATCCAATTATCACATGGACAGAAAGAGAAGTGAAATCTTTTTCAGACAGCAAAACAAACGCCACAGGGATGTTAATCCTTTCCTATGCTATCCAAAGTGTGTGCGTGTATGAGTGGCTGGTTGGAGTTACTCTTTAAAATGTAGCTGTTCTGGCTTACAAATAAATTCATCTTCAGAACAAACCTACAGAACCTATCTTGTTCATAACTTGGGAACTGCCTGTATGTTGAATTTCAGCTATATTTACACAGGAGCTGGAACTGGCAAAATACTTTGGTTTCCTGATTCACCTAAATAGGAAATATCACTGTTTAAATATTGGGCAGACCTTTTCTGATCCAAGTCAAATCCTTGCCCATAGGGAGTGAAGTTCCTGTGGGAGTGTGTGACAGGTCGCCGTATCATTGGAAGTCATGGCTGCATCATGGCTGATGAGATGGGTTTGGGCAAGACCCTGCAGTGCATCACTCTGATGTGGACGCTCTTGCGCCAGAGCCCAGACTGCAAGCCTGAAATTGACAAGGCCATCGTCGTCTCACCTTCCAGCTTGGTGAAAAACTGGTACAATGAGGTGGGCAAATGGCTTGGAGGAAGGATCCAACCCCTGGCTATTGATGGAGGCTCTAAAGAGGACATAGACAGAAAGCTAGGTATGAAAGTAGTACTGTATATGCAGTGTGTGTGTTTGTGTGTGTGTGTGTGTATACACACACGCACACACACACTATTGACCAGCAAAAGCACTAAAGGAAATGAATTGCTAATTATTTTGAAGCTAAATTAAGGGTGTAATTGCTTCTTAGAGGGCTATATTGAATGGAATGTTTTTGTGATTCATGATGAATAATTTGATATCAATAATTTGATATTTATGATGGCAAAAGGCTAAATTTAACAGAGAAAATTATATTCAGATTCAGTTCTGTTTAAAATGGACCCATTGACATCAATGAGATTTAGAATGCATCTCCACTGTAGATTTAATCCAGTTTGACACCTTCAGTTGCCATGGCTCAATGCTCTGAAATCTTGAGAGCTGCAGTTTTATAAGCCTTTAGCCTTCTCTTCCAAATGTCTTGCCAAACTACATCTCCCAGGATTCCATAGCATTGAACCATGACAGTTAAAGTGGTATCAAGCTACATTAATTCTACAGTGATGATCCCTCAGTTTCATCATGACTGAATGAAGTCTCACTGGTTTCAATCAGTCTGTTCTAAATATCACTAAGTTTCATTCCAACCCACTGGATGAGGCAACAAATGAAGAAAAGTCCTGTAACCCAAAAGTGTAGTGTAGCTTGTTGAACTTGGATAATTTGGGCTTTGTCCCAACGAAGCCATGTTTTTTGTTGAAACCTTTGTTTAGATGAGCTGGAAATAATTGACTGTGATGTTTTGGATGTGTTTTTTTAAACTGGCTGGCCAGTTCTGCAAAACTTCTGATCCTAATATTTTTCCCTGTCTCATTTACTTCCCCCATTTTTTCTTTTCTTGATAGCTGGGTTTATGAACCAGAGAGGCCTTCGAGTACCGTCCCCCATCCTAATTATTTCGTATGAGACTTTCCGTCTTCATGCTGAAGTTCTTCAGAAAGGAAGCGTTGGGTTGGTCATATGTGATGAGGTATGAGTGAGGCAGCTGAGGAATCAAATATTCTCTTCAATTTCCTGCTTCAGTATTCCAAAAGGAAAAAAAGCCTTTTCCATGACAGTGTTTTGTAATTGCCACATCAGTACAGTACATTCTCATCACACTGATTTGGTGAGAATGTATTGCCTTTTTCAATCATGTTGAACTAGTGGCACCCAGTGGACAATGTATGTTGTGTTGGAACTCCAATGGCAACCATAGTATGACAAATAATGATCAGCAGTCCCTATAGTATATGTGTTCATGTACAAACATACATACACCAGCTGTGAATTCTTTATCCAGAATTCCAAAATCAAAAATACTTGAAAATCTGGAATTGCTCACATGCATGGCTGAGATCATCAAACTTTCTGGTGGTTCAGTCAATGTACACAAACCTTGTTTCATGCATGCAGTTATTAAAATATTGCCTAAAATTACATGTAGACTGTATATAAAACATACATTAATTTCCTCCTGTCTCCAAGATAACTCATTATGGGTGTATATGCATATGTAGGTATTTTAAAATTGAAAACACTTCTGGTCCTAATCATTTTTGGTAAGTTATACTCAACTTGCAATTGTATTTTTAAGAATAAATAGTGAATTTTTGATCTTGCATGCAACATTTCAGGAATTATACGTATAATTACTGAAATAGAAAATTAGGACCAAAGAAATTCCATATGTTGTTAATACCTTAGAGACTGTGTTCAGTACATCTCAGCTTAGTTCCTTGCAAACATTGTATTACAGAAAGAGGTATCAATATTCCAGGGGATTGTTTAGAATGGACTGGGAATTACATAGTTCTCTAGATGAAATTCCAACTGCTTTTGTCAGCATTGCCATTGGAGAAAAATGATTTGTGTTGCTATTCAATAGCCTATATCATTCTCCACATATTAGATTAACTTCCTCTCCAGATGTCACGATGCACGGACTTGACCGGCCCCTTAATCACACACACAGAGACGGACTGAAGGCTAACTACTTTATTGAATAATAAACAGTTCCAAAAGAATATTGTCCATAAAATTAGCAAAAGCAATCCAAAGGCTGTAAGCAATCAATTGTCCAAAAGCAGCTTGGTGAATAATCCAAAGGCTTGGCAAAGCTCCGCACAGCAATGCGGATTCAAGAAGAAAGCAAGATGCAAGATGCAAGGCAGACTTGGTGGCCACTAGCCAACTTAGCTCCGTGGACCAACTTCGCTACACGTCTACCCAGAAGAGACGTGGCCGAAGTACTGGGGATTCGTTCCCACGGATCCTATACTTAATCTTTCGGCCGAGGTCCCCGACGCTCTAGGCTTCGTCGTCTCCAATCTTTACTGACCGACCTCGGCCTGTCTAGGCTATGGTGCCATCCCCTTCTGCTAGACTCGATGCTTCGTCTCCTATCAAAGGTTCGGCCTTGTCTCCCAGCACCTGGGTCTCTATCTTCATGAGAGCTCTCCTCCCTAGAATCTTCCCAGCCGCTCCCTTCCATGTTTTCACACACAAGATCCTGTGAGCCTCTCCCACCCGGCCGTTCATACGTTTCGCTATCACTGCTTTCCATTTGCACCTGATTATCTGTCTCTTCGTAAGGGTCAAGCCAACCTTCTTCCCATGCCAAGCTTTCTGTGGGAGAAGGAGGCCCAGAGATGGGAAACGCTCCTTCTGGTAACCCTTCCAAATCCTCTTCAGAATCTATCTCTGCTGGTGCAGGCCCTAATGCTAATGGAACCCCCGGTGCTGTTCCCTGGCCCCCAGGCACAAACGAGAACTGCTGTGCTACACCAGAATGCCAATGTTTCTGTGTATGAAAGTGCTTCACCACATATTCTTTATTTATTCAATCATTCATATGTTGCTTGTAAGCACTTGTTGTTTCAGTAACACAACCAGTATTAAAAGTTTCTGCCAACCTAGCTGTTCAAAAACATTGAAATGTGAGTAGAGCAATAGGTACTGCTTATGTGGGAAGGTAACATCCCAATGCAGTCATGCCATCCACATGACCTGGGAGGTGTCTAAGCTCTTCGGCTTAGACTCGACTAGACTTAATGTCAAGGGGAAACCATACTATTAAAAGTATTTGCTATACTTTTTCCTGTTTTAGTTTTCACTGCAAGCTTATTAGACAGGTGTATTATTTTCATTCTGGAGTAAAAAAAAAGAATCTGTTCTTTTGGTTAAGAATTATTTGGCTTCTTGCTTCATTAATCATATTTTTCAGGGTCACAGGCTCAAGAACTCGGACAACCAGACATACCAAGCTCTGTACAAATTGAACACGCCACGCCGAGTGCTCATCTCAGGAACCCCTATTCAGAATGATCTCCTTGAATACTTCAGCTTAGTACATTTTGTCAACTCAGGCATCCTAGGTATGGCTCATTTTAGCCATGTAATAATAATAAGTAAAGATCAACAGGTTGGCTTCCTAGGTTTGTCATGATTCCAGCTGGACTTGGGAAAACCTTATCGGTTTCAAAGGGCATACTAAATGCCCTACCTCATTGCATTAATGAAGTAGGAAGTTTTTAATTGGAAGACCTATGCTAACCAAAGTGTTCAAGCAAATGAGAATACTCTGTTGAACAGGGGCAGAGAACCTGTTGGCTTCCAGATGTTATGGACTATGATGCCTAGAGGCCCCATTTACCCTGGATATTATCTGGGATTCTGGGACTTGTAGTTCAACACATCTGAAGGGCACCAGATTTCCCTGCTTTTGCTCTTGAGAGTCCACTACCAAAGTCCTTGATCCTTTGGAAGCAAGGCGACTCTGTCAGTTACTACACTTTCCGATTTGGCCCAGGAGTCCGCTGTGTTTTCCTACCCCAGGTATCTGCTCAGTGTTGGAGATTCTGTCAGGTCCGGTTTCCTTGTATAGATTGGACTTAGATACTGGAGTGGTGTTTAGTGGAAGCTGATTTCTGAATATTTTACATGCTTTTTCTTTGGCCAGGGACCGCCCAGGAATTTAAAAAGCACTTTGAAATTCCCATTCTGAAGGGCAGAGATGCAGATGCAAGTGAAGCAGGAAGGCATAAGGGAGAGGAGAGGCTTAAAGAGCTTATCAGTATTGTCAACAGGTGACGTTTTCTATTGTTGTTGCTGCTGCTGTTGTTGTTACTATTGGTACTGTTATTATTGGAGCATATGTTTTTCTTTTATTACAGCATCTTGTGTCACACTGTATTGTAGGTGGAATTATTTGGCTGTTGAAACCCTCTGGGCATTTCCCCCTTTGACTTTGTCCCATCTAAAAAAACTCAAACTGCAATCCATTCAGTTTGTTGAACTCATCATTTTTCTGTGTCATGTACCTATTGTTCTCCTTGATTAATAGTGGCACCACTTCTTGGTGATATTCTTTATTATCCCTCTTTAATGCTTTTTGATAACTTCAGTGAGAGAGGAGTGGTTGATGATAAAAGGGATGTTGACCTTTGGGCGAAACTGCCCTAGAATGTACCTGAATGTACCAAGAGCCTACTTAAATATATGGTGCTGGTCAAGAGCTGTACATTTCAAGCACAGAAGATTTCTTTGCTATTATCTGGGAGGATCTCGGCAGAAAAGTGGTCTTAATTTCAGAGGACATCAGGAACAGCACTAACTGTACTTTGCTTCCTTCTAGGTGTCTTATAAGGAGGACTTCAGATATTCTTTCAAAATATCTGCCAGTGAAAATTGAGCAGGTGGTGTGTTGCAGGTACAGGATGAAGGGACAATTCAGAAAATAAAATACAGGGTTTTTTTTACTTAATCATGAAGTATGGAGGATTCATCACTATGTTGGAGACCTTGGCCAAAAAACAGGCATGCATTGCCATGCATTGTTAGAACTGTGCTTTTTCCTTTCTCCTTCCTTCCATCCGTCCATTCTTCTTATAGCCACCTTTAGCACCTATTCAATGTTGTTATAGGTTGGCTTAGAAGGGGCCGGGCTTAGCACAGCAGTGCTGAAGAAAAATCCTGCTGATTGGAAGGTCACCAGTTTGAGCCCGAGTTGGGGTGAGCACCTGCTGTTAGCCCCCAGTTCACCTGCTGACCTAGCAGGTTGAAAGGAGAAAAGCCGAGTAGATAAAATAGGTACTGCTTTTAGCGAGGAGGTAATAAAGGTGCCCTCAAAGGGCATCGATTGGAGGAAAGCTCCTCTGTCTCTAAGATGGAGCAACAGCACCCCACCCCCATGGCTGGAGTCGAGCACAGCCTCCAAGATGCCGGAAATAGCATGGGAAAAACTGCCTTGACCCCTGTTTGTGTTATCTGTCCTTATTAATTGTATAATTGGCATTGAATGTTTGCTGTATGTGTGTTCTGTAAGCCGCTCTGAATCCCCTTTGGGGTTGGAAGGGTGGGGTATAAATACTATAAATAAATAAATAATAAAATAATAGGTGGCATTGTAGATTTTTGTATGGCCAAGTGCTCAAAGATGGTAAAAACGATCAATGTCTTGTCTGATTAGGTTGACTCCCCTTCAGTCTGAGGTGTACAAACAGTTTCTGAAACAAGCAAAACCAGCTGAAGATCTGAAAGGGGGAAATATTAGTGTGTCCTCTCTCTCCTCAATCACATCTCTGAAGAAACTCTGTAACCGTGAGTAGTTCTGTTGTTTTTCTTTACTTAAATGATGATGAACTGACCCAAGAACCCAGAACATAATGCAGTGAAGGACCTACAAATGCCCAGAGAAGTATTCTTAGGTTGAAAAGATAGTGGGCCTGTAGTCATGGTTTTTACAGTTTGGTGGGGGGTTCCAACAACCCTAACCACCTGTAGATGTGGAGGCCAACTGTATATGGGTCAGTATGGAACATAGAAATATTTGGGGTTTGAATGAAAGAGGAAATATGGATTCAGAATCCTTCTCAGTCTTGGTAGAAGTCATTGTAAACTTATTTTGCAAGGCTGTTTGCATCAAAGAAAGAATTTAAAGAATGAGTTCCTGTGAGTTTTCTGGGCTGCATGGCATTTAAAGAATGACTATCATGAACAGAAGTTACTTTTCTGTTACTGGATTGCTGACTTTTACTAAGTCAGTGATCAGTTAATGTCACCATGTAAACATGCTTACTAGATACAACTGGCCAAAGTGGGGTTAGGTGTGCAGGACTCTTCTTCAAAAGTTGAAAAATGGTGAGTAAACCCCCATTTTTTAAAAGCTGGGGGAATACATTTCTCAAAATCTTTTGGTCCTCCAAGATAATGCTATGGTCATGTTGCCAAGGAAGTTGTGCTTAGAGGACCTTAGAGCACTGGTAATGTGGTGCAGCTAGCTGGGTGTCAGTTGCATAAGATCTCTACTGACCAGATCATCATGAGTTTGAGACCTGCCCGGGTTAGAGTGAGCTCTCGAGCAATTGTGTAGCTTGTTGTTGACCTTTGCAACCCGAAAGACAGTTGCATCTGTCAAGTAGGAAATTTAGGGACCACTTTGTGTGGGGAGGCTAAATTTACCTAACTGATTCATGAGGCCATAAAAATCTCCAGGAACTACACAAAAATGAAATGAAGAAATGCAACAGCTCCTCCTGGTGGCCAGAAGCTAAAATGTTAAATTGCCTCTATGTCTGAATATATATGTTGTCTGTCAAATGGCATTGAATGTTTGCCTGTATATGTGCATTGTGATCCGCCCTGAGTCCCCTGCGGGATGAGAAGGGCGGAATATAAATGATGTAAATAAATAAATAAATAATAGAAAGACAAAATTAAACAAATCTGCCATTAATCAAATCCATAAATGTTAAATCTGCAAACATGGAGGGCTGATGGTTAAAGTTTGCTTGTTAAACAAGAACATGGGAAGAGCTATGGTGAACCAAATCAAAGGGCTTCTAGTTTACCATGCTGTTCACATACAATGGTCAGTCGGTGGAAACCAATGAGTAAGGGTGCATCTACCCTGGAAAAATAATGCAGCCAGTAATTATTCAATGCTGTGGAATCCGAGGAATTGTAGTTTTATGAATTCTTTAGTCTTCTCTGCCACAGAGTGCTCAGCAAACTACAGCTCCCATAAGTCCATAGCATTAAGCCATGGCAGTTAAATCGTGTCAAGCTGCATTCTTTTAACAGTGTAGATGCCCTCTAAGACATGAGGACACCTGCACCTGCTATCATTTGTTCTCCAACACTGATACACCAAGAGATACTGCTTCTGATGCTAAAGTTGATAAATGGCTATTGGTGGCTTTATGAATTTATCCCATCTATTATAATTGCCGGATGTGGTTGTTAATTCTTCATCTGATCAGATTTGAGCAAACTGGTAATCTAGTTATTGGTGTTCAACAAATCCATTACTGGAAAGATTGGTTTTGCTGTAACGGACACCCTTCCACCTGATTGGTTAGTGAGCTTGCCAATTGCAGGGCTATGCAGTGACTCTTGATCCCTTTTCCAGACCCTGCCCTCATCCATGACAAGTGTGTGGAGGAGGAAGAAGGGTTTGTGGGTGCGCTGAAGTTGTTCCCTCCTGGCTACAGCACCAAATCTCTCGAACCCCAGCTCTCAGGTAAATGTTGTTGCAAATATGATCTATGAGTTAGTAGGTGGATTTGTATTGGGAAATATGCCTGAAAACTTGTGTAATTTGTACACGCTGATACTTTTTTTTTCTTCCTTCCAGGGAAGATGCTGGTTCTAGACTACATTCTGGCAGTTACTAAGAGCACTAGCAATGATAAAGTAGTCTTGGTGTCAAATTACACCCAGACCTTAGACCTCTTTGAAAAACTCTGCAGAAATAGGAGGTACAATGACAGAGATAAATTTATGGATATGCAAATAAGGTTGTGAGACTACTTGCTGTTCTTGCTGCTGTTTGGATGTTTCAGAAGCTATAAGAAACTCATTTTTTTTCTTTTTCTGATTTGTTTTAAAAGTGGTACAGTAGAGTCTCGCATATCCAACCTTCACTCATCCAACTGTCTGTATTATCCAACGCAGTCTGTGTCCTGCCCAGATCCACAGCTGTTTCAATACATTGCGATGTTTTGGTGCTAAATACAGTAATTAATACATAACATTACTGTGTATTAAATTGCTTTTTCTGTCAGTTTGTTGTAAAACAGGTTTTGGCGCTTAATTTGTTAAATCATAATGTAATTTGACATTTAATAGGCATTTCCTTAATCCTTCCTTATTATCCAACATTTTCACTTACCCAACATTCTGCTGGCCTGTTCATGTTGGATAAGCGGGGCTTTACTGTAATAATGCACCTTTGCTTATACCATGTTCAACAAAGCTTCAAAATCTTACTTGATGCTGTTTAACACTGCTGCCTAGATCTAGCAATATGCAAAGGAGGTTGTGATGAAAACACAATTTACATATGTACTGTGCCAATTTACCATGTTTCTGTCAGGTACTTGTATGTCCGTCTGGATGGGACCATGTCCATTAAAAAGAGGGCAAAAGTAGTGGAGCATTTCAACAGTGTCTCTGTAAGTAACATTTCTACTTCTTTCTATTTCTATAGTTCTTAGTCAAAGGACTTTTTAGGCTCATTTGATTTATGCTAGTTAAAATGGGGAAGATATTTTCAGTATGTCTTCCAATTAAATATGTGTAGTTTATACACAAAAAAATTTCACTTCAGTTTGGACATATCTCAGTGTATAATCACATTTATGGGTGATAACACTCTTCTTTCCTTTCTATTCACATAGGGGCATGCATGTAAAGTTTATTATTAACACACACTGCCATTTTACACAATTGTGCTTGATTATAGTATGACAAGAGAGCAGGAATGCTGCACATGCATTTTTTCTTGTTTTGCATCTTTACAATGTTATACTTTAAATTGTAATGCTTTTAGTTGTTGAACCAAACTTGGAACACACACTCCCATCACCAACAGAAAATACTGGAGGCGAATTGACAGTGATTTAGGGGCGGTGTAGTTCACCTACATCCAGAGAGCACTGTGAACCCAAACAATGTACTACTGCAGTGATTCCCAACCTTTGTTCCTTCTGGTGTTTTGGACTAAGCCTCCTAGAATTCCTGACAGTTGGTTGTGATGGCTAGGGCTTCTGAGAGTTGAAGTCCCAAACAGCTGGCGGAACAAAGATTGGGAACCACTGTATAGCAAGCTCCCATCCAGCCTTCTTTCCCCTTCCCTCGATTCCTTCCTCACTCCCATTACAGACCACACTATGCAGGCTCACACTAACCATGAGAAGAGATTTTGGGAGGTATTAGGCACCAGGACCTTGATTTTGCTTTTGAGAGAATAAAAAGAGACCAAGAGGGAGGAAAGGCTAATATATATTTTAGCATGACAGGAGGCTTTCTCGTTTCTTGAGGGCACCAGTGCATTTCCTCATTTTAGTGACAATAGGTTGATAATAAATAAGGGCCACGTAGCAATCACGAGGGGAAAGCCATCGGCAATCTAAATGAAATGCAAAATGTTTGTTTGGGAGCCACCTGTGTTTGAAGCTGGAGGGGCGCCCTCTTTCTCCTGGCTCCGGTGAGGTTTAGGCTGTGCGGTGCAGCTCCCGAAGGAAAAAGAGGAAGGAAAGAAAGAGATATAAAAAGAAGGAAAGGAACAGAAAAGGTGAGAAAAAAGAGGGAGAAAGAAGGGAGAAAGGATGGGGAAGAGAAAGAAAAGAAGGGATAGAAAATGAGGAAAGAGGTGAAAGGTAGAGAAAGGGCAAGAAAGAAGGAAAAAGGAGGAGGGGGTGATTCCTAGGCATTTGCGGCGGCTGACGAGGAGAGAGAGGACCTTGACTACTTGACCGCTTGAGGGCCCTTAATGAGGCCTTTCTCCTCAGCCAGGCCTCTTAGTTGCCCTCCTTCTCATCTTCCTGAGCATGGCAACCACCACGGCCTTACTGCCTCTCTATGGGCGCCATATCCAGCCTCCAGGCTCATCATGCTCAGCAAGACGAGGAGGAGGATGAAGGGAACACTTCCACTGCTGAGCACTAGCCTGAACCAGGTTCTTCCACCTCCTCGACTTTGCTGCCTCTCTCTGGGCCATGCTGCTGATCGTCCTCGAGGCCAGCAAGAGGAGCAGGAAGGGAAGCCCGGCTCAGGCCAGTGCTCGGCCACCGTGGAGGTGTCGCAAAGGGAGGAGGCCATCATCAGAGCAGCTCCCTCCTGGGTGGCAGACCCCGGACCCATGAGGGCTCTGGGGCAGCCACACACAACCAGGGAGAAGGAGGGGCAACGCTGTGGCCTCCTGCCTGCGACCAGGCCCCTCAAGGCGGTCAGCAACAGATGAACAGAAAATACTGGAGGGGTTTGGGGGACGATAGACAACAGATGATGGGATTTGCAGTACCTTCAACCTCCCCCCATCCCTAAAGTGTTTGTGATTGGAGGGTTACCACAGGGCAGTCCTTCTCTTTCTCCTCCCTTCTTCCTCCCACTTCTCAGCCCGCCAAGGAAGGCCCAGCCCCGCTGCCACGGTGGGTCCAAGTTACCCTGCAGCAGAATGTGAGCCCAGAGAGAAGGGAGGGAGAGCAAGCCCGTGGGCCTGCCTCCTCACCTACTCCCCTGTGTGCCTCTGCCTCCAAGAACCACATAGCGACCTGGGGGAGGCGGGGCCAAAGGAGGAGGCGCCATCACCCCTCAGAAATACCAGATCGACCCCCAGGTTGAGAAACGCTGTCTTAGAAGATCCTTGGCTGGTTTTCCACCAATTAGTACTTCTTCAATCTCATTATGTGCTGTATCCTTAGTTTGAACAGCCAGACAATATGACTCTGCTTTAATTGTGTATTTATGTGGTCAGTGTCATGTCCTTTACTGAAAAGCAGTGAAATCTCATTGAATCTGAAAACATTGCAAACATCAGATTATAACTTTGTTATTGAACTTTAAAAGTAATGCAGAGAAGTTGATTTTTTCGATTACTTCTGAAAGGCACTTAATTTTTTTATTTCCACAGAGCCCGGAGTTTATTTTTATGCTGAGCAGCAAAGCTGGTGGTTGTGGCTTAAATCTGATTGGAGCAAACCGACTTGTGATGTTTGATCCAGATTGGAATCCAGCCAATGATGAACAAGCCATGGCCCGTGTATGGAGGGATGGCCAAAAGAAGACTTGCTATATCTATCGATTGCTCTCGGTAAGAACTAAGTTGGGTTCCTTAAACCTAATTGCAATTGGTTATATAGGTAGTGAAGCCCAAGGTTGGAATCTTCTTAGTAATCCAGGCTGGTGGAAGAGTCAGATCAGCATAAATTTTGTTTTTTGACTAGCAACATCAAGGCAGCAGTAGAAGACACCTCCATCAGAGGATAATGATCCCAGATTTGTTTTTTACTGTGCAAAGACTGTGGTATCATGACATGCAAAACCTTTAAGATTATTTTCTTTCATTACAATCAGGAGTAGTTTAGTGTTGTGTTATGATCAGAGGTTAGAGAGGTTACTTTTCGGACTGTACCTCCTCTGCTTACTGGAGAATCTTGTGATTTTTGGTCCAAAACAATAGCTTTTCTAAGCTTTTTCTTTATGATAATGGATATCACAGGGCTGTGGAACTGTCTAAAACTTAAACTGGACAAAGGAAGATTTGCAAGGTAATTTGTATAGGTGTTCCTGAATCTTTATTTAAAAAATACTTGTTTAAAGGCTGGAGGCAGATAAAAATGTCTGGAGGTTCTCCTCCTTGCTTAGCAGTTAAGGCAAATACTTCTTTTGCCTAAGAAAGGTATTCACTCTTCTACATTTGTGTAAGCGGCATGTTCAACCGATCTCACAAAAGCACATCACCTCCCTTAATTTTATGATTATAGACAGGAACTATTGAGGAAAAAATCTTCCAGCGCCAGACGCACAAGAAGGCTCTCAGCAGCTGCGTAGTCGATGAAGAGCAGGATGTGGAAAGACACTTCTCTCTTGGAGAACTGAAGGAGCTTTTCACACTCAATGAGACTACCACAAGTGATACCCATGACAAGTAGGTCTTGGAAAGCCTTAGGTGCACTATCCGCTTTATTATGTATGCAGGAGATGGGTGATGTGGGTGAAGAACACATGTTGTGTGCCAATTTTTTTTGTACAGTACTCCAGAAACACGTAATATATGTGATGTACCAAGTGCAGGCAGCATCTTTCCACCAAGGGTAGAATCCAGGTTGGGGGGGCTCATTTCAGTGATACACAGAACAAAAAATTAAGACCAAGAAACCTCACATTTTAGTATAAAGTTTTTTTTCTGCCGGTAAAAAAGGCTTTGAAAAGGAATTTCAGCCTTTTTAGAATTGTGGAAAGCCTTTACAAATGTTGAGGCCCACAAAATCAAGGTGTGAAAGAGCTGTATTTAGCCCCAGAGCCTAAGGTTCAATCTACATAAGATTCATGACTTCCTGCTAAGATATACACTCATGTATTAGAGTTAAAAGAATATAAGGGCTTATAATGTCGGTCTTATAAACCATGACTTAAATTTTGCAGAGTAGGGATCAGATTGGCCCTGTGTGTGCTGGCCTCTCTAGAAGGCCTTATTTTGAACATTAAGTCTAATGTATTAATATCAGCCAATGTGGCTGGTTCCCCCAAACAGCTGTATAGATTGAAACGCTGCAGATAATTCCAGTGTAGGCTTAAATCTTTTGAAGAGAGATCTAAACAGGCTGCTACAACTTTCTTGCCTTGTAGACTAGAAAGTTCTGTTTAACTTGCAGAAGAGAAGGCTCAGAGGAGACATGAAGGCCATGTATAAATATGTGAGAGGAAGTCATAGGGAGGAGGGAGCAAGCTTGTTTTCTGCTGCCCTGGAGACTAGGATGTGGAACAATGGCTTCAAACTACAGGAAAGGAGATTTCCCCTGCACATTAGGAAGAAATTCCTGACTGTGAGAGCTGTTCAGCAGTGGAACTCTGGTGGAGGCTCCTTATTTGGAAGCTTTTAAGCAGAGGCTGGATGGCCATATGTCGAGGGTGCTTTGAATGCGATTTTCCTGCTTCTTGGCAGGGGGTTGGAATAGATCAGGGGTGCTCACACTTTTTCTGCATGCGAGCTACTCTTAAAGCAACCAAGTCCAAAAGATCTACCTGCCCCTGCCGCCGTGCGCTCCCGCCGCTGCGCGCTCTTGCCACCGCTGCTGTTTTCTGCCTGCGCAGCGCTTCTTCCGTCTGCAGGGCATTGCAGGAAGGAGAAAGCATGAGACGGGGCATCCAGAGGGAGCACTCCGCCCTGCCTGTCTTGCCGGCAACGGAGGCTGCACAGCTGTTTCTGGACGAGAGAGAGGCAGGGCGCTCCCTCCAGAGGCCCCGTCTCGTGCTTCCATCTTCCTGCAATGCCCCGCAGCAAAAGAAACACAGCGCGAGCGGAAGCCAGCAGCAGGTGCGCGTGTGTGTGCAGGGTGTGCGCGCGCATGCCAGGAGCGCCCCATCTGGCTGGTGAGGCCCGAAGATCACCTGGAAGAGGGCCGAAGATCTACTAGTAGCTCCCGAGCTACCTAATGAGCACCCCTGGAATAGATGGTCTATGAGGTTTCTTCCAACGCTATGATTCTATAAGTATACATGCTTTCTAGAACAGACTCAGATTTTGCCTAGACTTTTTCTACTGATGATTACTTTAGTTCAGTGGTTCCCAAACATTTTTGGCCTACCGCCCCCTTTCCAGAAAAAAAATTTACTCACCGCCCCCTAGAAACTAGTTTTTTAAAAATTTAATAGCAATTAAACAGATATATGTATTAATGCAGTGGTTCTCAACCTTTCTAATACCATGACCCCTAAATAAGGTTCCTCATGTTGTGGTGACCCCCAACCATATTTTCGTTGCTACTTCATAAATAATTTTGCTACTCTTATGAATTCTAATCCAAGTATCTAATATGCAGGTCAAAGTGAAGGGGGCGGGGCCAAAGAAGAGGGCCGCGCGACCCCTCCTAAAGGAATTCAAACTCCCCTGAGCCTCCCATCACCCCCTTGGATCACCTCACCATCCACCAGGGGGTGGTACCGCCCACTTTGAGAATCTGTGCTTTAGTTGTTTCATAAAAGCATTTCTACTGTCCATTGCCCATTATAGCTTCTATAGGTTTGCTCTTAAGTTGAATTTGTATGTAAGCTGGAACAGGTACATTTTAAAGTCTTAACATTTTCTTTAGTTTTGCATAGCATAGGGAAGGGTTATCATGCCTGTAATGTTTGCTTTGCTGTCTTTGCCCACGTTCAGAAGACTTTACCTCACTTTCTGTCCCTATGATAATTGAATTTTGAAAATTTTGTATTGTCATGAAAACAAAGATTAATTGCGAAAGCTGCAGCAAATGCACCTTTCCCCCAGGATAACTTTTACAGAAGTGAATTTCCCATCCTAGGGGTATACCCTCTCATTTCATATCTTACCCTTGTTTGTAACACAGTCATATGTATGTAAGACGGGTGTTTGTAACTTGAGGGCTGCCTGTATAGAGTAGAACTTGTAAGTTTGCTCTTTGTTGCAGGATCAAGTGTCGTCGCTGTGTGAATGGCCATCAAGTCAGGCCACCTCCAGAAGGGTCTGACTGCACTTCTGATCTATCTCAGTGGAATCACTGTGCTGATAAACGTGGCCTCCAGGATACTGTCCTCAAGGCTGCCTGGGATGCTGCTGTCACTTTCACTTTCCACCATCATTCCCATGAGGAACAGCGAGGAATTCCATGACTGTTGATTTCATCTTCTGAAGCTCAACTTATTTAAGGAAACGTATTTGCTACCACTATGCTGGGTATCTTCATCATTAAGATAAACAATCCCTTCACCAAGAATGTAGCACAAGAACAAACATTTATTTCAAGCACTGGTATTTGCAAGAGCCTGCTTCACCAAGTCTATCCAGTAGCCAAATGCTATTTGGTCAAGGTTGTCTTTTCTAAAGGCAGCCTGTAATATATCATGCAGAAGAGAAAGTCCTTTCGCATCCATGTACTGAACATTTCCAGCAGGAAAAAGACTAAACATAGTGAACTGTGCCTGATCAATTGCAAAAGGCCCTGGTGACATAAAATGTGAGTGGGCAAGATGATGTATCCTCCTCCCCCGTATCAGTCCAGTTGATTGCCACTTCTGTAGAAAAAAGGTCTGAAAAAAATATCATTTATACCTGTCTAATCATTTTGGAAAGCTGTGTCCCTCTTAACTTATTTTGTTAAGGCAGATTAATATATCAACCAATTTTAATCAGATATACCATAAATTTTAAATTAAAATCACACTTGATGACCTCATATCAAAATTATTGTTCCAATTTTGTTTTCTACAATAAAGGCATGACTAAAATTAAATTATTGTGTTGAACTTGGTATGTTTGTGGTAGGGAGCAATATAAAAAGGCCTATTTAATAACAAGACTGAGTTTAATACAAGTAAATTGAAGGGAATAAGATACTGATGAGCTTTCTTTTCCATATGTAGGAAGCTGAATTATGTTCCAAATTTCATTCATGTAGAAGCTACACTGACTTTGTGTGTTCATTTTTGATGTTAGAATTGCAGCAAAAATAATCACATGAATATTAGAAAGTCTGAAAAATTAAACTTTTGCTATATCATGTGTTGTTTTTTTCTTCAATTGGCTAGAAGAAACCAGAAATCTGAAACCTGGTATATTGTAAGCAGCTTTATTACAAGATAATGTCCCATAAGTGTGCTTTACATTACACTGATGTAGTCTGCAAAGGCCTGAGATGAGTCCCACATGTCGCTGACTATGTTGCATATTGCTTTCAAACGCCGAATGGCCTCTTGAGCAGTTGCAGCATCTTGGTCCAACCAGTTCTGATAGAGGCACAGTTTCATAAACTTGATTTGTTCTCTGTGTTGTGTTAAGTAACTCTCCAGCTTCTTGGCAAACTCCAGGAGCCCATCGGGTTTTATACAGTTGGAGCTGTAAGAGAACGTTAAGATGACCATTGCTGCTTACACAGAGTGAGCGACTCTGGAAGGCTGCAGGAGTGTAGCTACTACAAATGCCAAAATTTGCACACTCCACCTGGAAGATGTGAGATGCCACTTTCACCATGTTTTAAGGTCCAGGAGTGGCTTTAAAAAAAGAAAGCAAGAGTGGAAGTTGCTTCCTGTTATTAGAAAGCGCAGGGGCGAAAATGACTCTACTGGCCCTAGAGGACCTTTTGAGTCCCACTTGCATCCCATGGGCTTTTCTGCCAACCACCTTCTAAAGACTGTTTTTGCAGAAGTGTCAACCTGGAATTAAATCCATTTCGATCGGTATTGCCACTTCATGCACACAAGAACTAAAACAGAAACTGAAGCATTTTTATTGCATTGTTTTAAGTAAGCAAAAACAATTTGGCATTTGTTGGTTATATCAGTTTTTAATCCTATTCCTGAGATATTCAGTAAGCCCTGGTGACTGGAACTGTAAACCGTTAAATGGGAGATGCCTTGTGTGTTTCCAGTTCCCATTATCTCAACTTAAAACTTTCCTGTTTGAAAGTTTCCAAATTTATTAGAAAGCAAAGCATGCTTAAGACAACACCATGAAGATGAAACGTTCAACAGGCCAGGATAAACATGCAGAATCACTAGTCAGGCTTGGGTTATAGAAACTTATCCCAAACCATAAACATAATCTGGAAGATAGCTCAATCATGACTGGCTTGACCATTTCCAGTCCGGCTTCCGTATCGGGCATGGGACAGAGTGGCCATCGCAGATCAGCTCTGATGCCAGCTTGACCGAGGTGGATCAGAGCTGCTTGTGTTATTAGATATAACGGCAGCGTTTGATACGGTCGACTACGATCTATTGACCCACCGCCTCACTACCTGGCATTCAGGGGACAGTCCTGAAATGGCTGTCCTTCCTCTGCGATCGGGGACAGCAAGTGGAAAGGGGAGACCTGGTTTCCGAGAGGTCTCCACTTCTTTGTGGAGTTCCCCAAGGGGCCATTCTCTTCCCCCTGCTTTTTAACATCTACTGTATATGCGACCTCTCGCTTAATTGGTTCAGAGCTATGGACTAGACTAGAGTGTTACCAGTACGCTGATGACACTCAGCTCATTCTGTTAATGGACGGATGGACAGACTCTGTATCTGATCATTTCCAACAGTGCCTTGAAGCCGTGACTGGATGGCTGCGTGCTAGCAGGTTGAGGGTGAACCCGGCAAAGACGGAAATCTTGTGGTTGGGTCACCCTGGTGGAGGGACTGTTCATTTGCCTACCCTTGACGATGTACCCCCGTGTCCGCCATCCTCTGTGAAGAGCTTGGGAGTACTGCTGGACCCTCGGCTATCAATGGTGGCTCAGATCTCCAATGCCAGCAAAGTGGCTTTTTTCCATCTCCGGCAGGCTAGGCGACTGGCTCCCTATCTGACCAGGGAGGATCTGGCTACGGTGATCCAGGCTATGGTCACCTTGGGAATTGACTACTGCAATGCCCTCTACATTGGCCTACCTATGTCGGTGATCCAGAGGCTCAAGCCGGTGCAAAATGCAGCTGCTAGGCTTCTCACTGGTATGCCGATGAGAGCTCACATAACACCAATATTGCAGCAGCTGCACTGGCTACCAGTGGAGCACTGGGTCTCCTTCAAAGTGTTGGTTATCACCTTCAAGGCCTTATATGGTCAAGGGCCGTCGTACCTGAGGGACCGTCTCACCCCATATCAACCCCAGAGGTCACTGCGCTCCATTGACCATATCAATGTCATATCGGCTGACATTGACAAGTCGGCGAGCCTTTACTATCATAGCTCCAACTCTTTGGAACACTCTGCCGGAAGATGTGCGAGCTTTGAGAGACTTAAAGTTCTGCAGAGCGTGCAAGACATTTTTTATTCCAGCAGGCTTTCGGGGTCTGATTTGGTTAACCAGCTGTAAATAGTTTTATAGTTTTTAGCTAAGAGTTTAATTTTTTCAGTTGTTTTAAAGTGTGTTTTTATACTCTCTGTAAGCCGTCCTGAGCCCTTGAGGAAAGACGGCATGCAAAACTGAATAGATAAATAGATAGATAAGTCAGGCAACAATAGCTGGAAAGTTGGGGCACTGTTCAAAAATGATTATGTGGTACAATAAAATGTTTCCAGGGAGATAGGGTTATAAATAAAGTTATAAATAAAAGTTTGTAAAATGTATACAGCCATAGCTACAAGACTATGCATATGTGAGCTAATGAATCAGAACATTTATTTCTGATTAAACTTTCTCAGGGTTGTCTTGTAAGAAACTAATCAAGAAAAAAATCGACTGTTCCGACTATACAATGAGCAAAAGGGAAAAGTAGCGCAAACGCTAAGAAGTGCAATAAATCACACTATGGACGTATATATGTATATGGAAAAGAAATCACAATATACTCTAGTGGATATATACACATATAATCAATGATGGTTGCATATATAATAACATACAGATGCATGAAAGAACATTACATTATTACATTCATATCACAATGAAATCATTTTCAAAGTAGTGGAATACACGCGGTGGCTGGGCTCACAAAGGAGTGAGTCAGGACGCCCAAGCGCAAGAGAAGTGTTGGAAAGGCAAAGGCGCAGTCCCGGACGCTCTCCCAACACACTGTAAATGTTCGAAATAAAGTTCAAGAAGTAAATATTCTCACAAATGAAGGGAGGGCGTCAAGGGGCCAACGAAAGGGGTCCCGCACGGCCCGTTTCACCCCCGTAGGGGCTTCCTCAGGGCCGGGCGTGGCCTAGATGCCGAAATCTCACGAGCGTCCCAATGAGACCAGGACACTAGAGGTACAGTAATATATGAATTAAAGTATGCAAGTACTGTATAAGCTACATTAATACAATAATATAAGGCGCAACTTGGGAAGGGGAACAGTCAGGGTCACAGAAAAAACATTCAGCATACTTATTAGACATCATTGATCTCATCTTTGATTACAATTATTTTTTATACAAGGATCAATTCTACTTGCAAGTGGGGGGCATTTCCATGGGCCAGGCCCTAGCTCCGACAGTCGCCAACATCTTTGTAGGAGCCCTAGAACATGATTTTCTTTTTTCAGATGAACACAGCCATTTTTCCAGCCATATCAAACATTTTTTTAGGTACATCGATGATGTAATATGCATCGTAGATGGCACCACTGATATCAACAAATTCCAGGACTGGATGAATACCTGGCATCCTAACATTAAGTTTACTTTTCAAATTAGCAATCAGGGAGTTAATTTTTAGGACCTCACGGTATTCGCCCATCAAAATAAGATCCAGGTGAAAAATTATTCAAAACCAACCAACACTAACTCTCTTCTCCATTATTCTTCTTTTCATCCCCATCACCTTAAAAACAACTTACCTTTCTCCTCTCTACTTAGACTAAAAAGGAATTCTTCCTTCCTCATCACTTTACCCAAGACGCCCATCTTTTATTAATAATTTGAAAAAAAGAGGTTATCCCGACAGGGTACTAAACAATGCTCTCACCAGAGTGAACAACATACCAAGGAGTCAATTATTGACATCCCAATCTAAACCTTCCCCCTCCAAGATTGTGTGGCCTTTAACATTATCTCCCCACTCCCAGCAGATTAAGAAGATAGTCACCAATATGTGGCCTCTGGTTAGCTCCATACCTGGCCTGGAAAATCCACCACTCATAGCTTTCAAAAGAACCCAAAATTTAAGAGATCTACTTGTACATACTAAAGATGACACCATAGATAACCGTCCCCCTCTTATCCCCCTCCCTTTTGGAACTAAGAAGTGTGGCAAATGCAGCATCTGTAGGCACATCTCTCCCATCACTCAGATTCAGAATCCCCACAACAAGAAAATATTTAAAATCCGCAATTGGGCAACCTGCAATTCTAAAAATATCATTTACTGCATAATTTGTGGCTGTTGTGGGGGTCTTTATGTTGGTTTATCGACCAGAGAATTAAAAAATAGGGTCTGTGAACATAGGTCACGCTTTCATACGGGCTATGACAATTCTGTCTTATATATGCACTTCAAGACCTGCAATAATAGATATGATAATTTTACAGTGACCGTCCTGAAAAGATCAATCCTTTACCCCATTCTGACATCAAAAGGACCTATTACGTTTAGAAAATAAATGGATAATTTCCCTAAACAGCGAGACCCCCCAAGGCCTCAATGACCGGTTATCCGTCAGTGAACTATTAGTGTAGCTGCCACACCTGCTTTAGAGACTACTTAAGGGTTAATCCCTCCAACCGCAGTGCTGTTTGCCCAGTATCTACGGATACTGTTTCCATCTGCGGTGCTCCTGTTGCTCCCGGCGTTGGTATGTACCTGCCTGTCTCTTCCGCATTACATTGTTTTGAATGTTTTTCCTGTGACCCTGACTGTTCCCTTCCCAAGTTGCGCCTTATATTCTTGTATTAATGTAGCTTATACAGTACTTGCATACTTTAATTCATATATTACTGTACCTCTAGTGTCCTGGTCTCATTGGGACGCTCGCGAGATTTCGGCATCTAGGCCACGCCCCCGCCCTGAGGAAGCCCCTACGGGGTGAAACGGCCGTGCGGGACCCCGCTGGCCCCTTGACGCCTCCCTTCATTTGTGAGAATATTTACTTCTTGAACTTTATTTTGAACATTTACAGTGTGTTGGGAGAGCGTCCGGGACTGCGCCTTGCCTTTCCAACACTTCTCTTCGGAGCTTGGGCGTCCTGACTCACTCCTTTGTGAGCCCAGCCACCGCGTGTATTCCACTACTTTGAAAATGATTTCATTGTGATATGAATGTAATAATGTAATGTTCTTTCATGCATCTGTATGTTATTATATATGCAACCTTCATTGATTATATGTGTATATATCCACTAGAGTATATTGTGATTTCTTTTCCATATACATATATACGTCCATAGTGTGATTTATTGCACTTCTTAGCGTTTGCGCTACTTTTCCCTTTTGCTCATTGTAAGAAACTAATGTCATTATTTTGCCAGCATCTGGACTTTGATTCTCAGACAGACTGGGCTAATTCCAATGAATACTTGTAGGAGGGTTGCTCCTATAATCAAAAGTAAATTTCCTTCCTTCCCATTGCAGTCATGTTTAATTTGTTTCAAAGATGCAGCCTTTGACAGTTTTGAATGATTTAAATTGCCTTGTAAAACAGTAACTAATCACTGTGTGAATGGAGTCCCTGGTGATGCAATGGGTTAAACCCTTGTGCCAGCAGGACTGCTGACCGAAAGGTTGGCGGTTCGGATCCAGGGAGTGGGGTGAGCTCCCATCTGTCAGCTCCAGCTTTCATGTGGGGACATGAGATAAGCCTCCCATAGGATGGTAACACATCCAGGTGTCCCCTGGGCAACGTCCTTGTAGATTGCCAATTATCTCAAACCAGAAGCGACTTGCAGTTTCTCAAGTAGCTCCTGACCAAAAACCCCCTGTGTGAATACTGTGATTTTTGGAATCTACTTTTATTGGTGGAGGAAGCAACCTCAGGCATCATCTTCCCTCTCCTTATACCTCCATATGGCAGGTAGGAATCAGAGGAAAGAACCTGCTGAGATAAGGTTAGGTTGCTTACCTGTAACCGTGTTTCTTCGAGTGTAGGTCTGTGAAATTCACACAAATGGGTTTACTCCCGCGCATGCGCCAGAATCTCGGACATACTAGCTAAAATTAAAGATTTACATAAGCCCCTCCCACTCCCCCCCCCCCCCCCATAGTGAGCTACCTCCTTAGTTCCGTGCCGCCAGACAGCAGCAGAACGAGGCATGACAAAGAGGGGAGGACGGGAGGGTTCCGTGAGAATTTCACAGACCTACACTCGAAGAAACACGGTTACAGGTAAGCAACCTAACCTCCTTCTTCGTGTGGTCTGTGAAATGCACACAAATGGGTGACTTAACAAGCTTATGTACCTTGGAGGTGGGTCATGCCACACAGGAAAACAGGACGGCTCTGCCGAAAGATGTATCCTTCTTCGCGAGAACGTCGAGCTTGTAATGGGCTGCAAACATCGAGGGGTTTACCCAAGTAGCAGCCTTGCAAATCTGGTCAACAGAAACACCCCGCAAAAAGGCTTGGGATGTTGAAACTGCCCTTGTGGAATGGGCTTTAACACCAACGGGTAATTCCTTGTGGGCTAACTGATAGGCCAATCGGATTGCCAGGACTATCCAAGAAGCCAAACGTTGAGAAGGGGAAGCCCTAGGGAGTCTTCCCTGTACTTAAGAAACAACTTTGGGGATTTTCTATAAGGGGCTGTCCTGTGCAAGTAAAAGGACAAGGCCCTTTTAACATCAAGGGAGTGAAGGGCAATCTCCAGGGGAGATGAGGGATTAGGAAAGAAGGCTGGGAGGACAATGTCCTGAGTCATGTGGAAATGTGAAACAACTTTAGGAAGAAAAGTGACATCCGTCCAGAGAACCACTTTGTCTTCATGGAATCGAATGAAGGGGGGATCGGAACGGAGTGCTGTGATTTCACTGGCCCTTCTGGCCGAAGTAATGGCCACGAGGAAGGCCGTTTTCCAGGACAGGTGGGAAATATGACATGTTGACATGGGTTCAAAGGGGGGTTTAGAAAGTTGGGAGAGGACCAGTTCTAAACTCCACGATGGAGGAGGAGAAACCGGGGGAAAGGATTTTTTGTATCCCTGTAAAAACATACCCAGTGGTTCTCAACCTGGGGTCCCCAGGTGTTTTGGCTTTCCGAGCCAGTTTACCAGCTGTTAGGGTTTCTGGGAGTTGGAGGCCAAAACATCTGGGGACCCACAGGTTTTCTCTGTACCAGGAGAGGGATGCTAGATAGCATTTGATGGAGGAAAAGGAGAAACCTTTAGTGGAAAGGTCAACAAGGAAATCTAACACAACAGTACATAGGGGCCGACTGTGGCAAATGGCCAAGTGGCTGAACAAATTTATGGAATTTGTCCCACTTGTAGGTGTATGCTTTTCTTGTGGACACCTTTTGAGCTGCCTGAATTAAGAGACGGACAGGGTCGGAGAGGTGGGACAGGGCCTGATCCTCCACGCTGTAAGGTGGAAAGATGGAAGGTCCGGGTGTAGGATGAGGCCCTGCTGAAGGGAGAGGAGGTCGGGATCTAAGGGAAGGCGGAAAAAGTCTCCCTGGGAGGCTTGGAGAAGGGGGGTGAACCATGGCTGCCGGGGCCACCAGGGGGCTAGCAGGATGCAATCCGAATTGTCGGAGATCAGCTTTGCGACCACCCTGGGTAGGAGTGGCAGGGGGGGAAAGGCATAGAGGAGACCCGGGGACCACTGGTAAAGGAATGCGTCTCCTAGACAGTCTGGGGATGCGAGAGGGTGGAGTCTTGCGCAATAGACGAGGCAGTGTGTGTTGAGGTGTGAGGCAAATAGATCTATCTGGGGAGTGCCCCAGCGTCTGATCAGTGAGAGAAAGTGGCGGGTGTTGAGCTGCCACTCGTGAGTGGTGGACGAGGTCCTGCTCAGTGAGTCGGCCAGAGTGTTCTGTAGACCTGGAAGGTGAACAGCGAGGAGGAATGTGTTGTGGTGAATGCACCATTCCCATATCCGGAGGGATATTGAGAGGAGAGTGGGGGAGCGAGTGCCCCCCTGTTTGTTGATGTAGTATTTTACTGAAGTGTTGTCCGTGAGGACTTGAACGGTGCAGTTGGAGACTAGGGTCACAAATGACCGGAGGGCTTTTCCACCGCTATGAGCTCTAGTGCGTTGATGTGAAGTCTCTTTTCGGAGGGGACCAGCGACCGCTGATGGTCAGGTCTTGGAGGTGAGCACCCCACCCCGTGGATGATGCGTCTGTCGTTAGAGACAAAGACGGCTGAGGGGGAGAAAAGGAAAGGCCCGAGGATACATTGGACCTGTTTGTCCACCATGAGAGGGACTGGAGAACCTGGATAGGGGGGGTGGAGGATCATGGTCTGGCTGTCTAGCCCTGGCTGGAACACTGAAAGGAACCAGGCTTGGAGTGGGGCGGAGGCGGAGGCGGGCGAAGTGGTAACGTTCGTGGTGGAAGCCATCTGGCCAAGGATAGATAGGATGGCCCAAGCAGAACATCGGTGGAGGGTTGGGATAGCTTGGATAGAGCGGCTCAAATTGAGGAAGCATTCCTCTGGGAGGTAGGCCCTCTGGGATACGGAGTCTATCATTGCGTCTATGAACTGTACGGTCCGGGAAGGCGAGAGATGTGATTTTTCCGGATTGACAACAAGTCCCAGGCTCTGCAAAAGAGATAAAGTATAATTGACAACTGATCACATGATCCAGAGCAGAAAAGCCAGTCGTCCAGGTAAGGGAATACGGTGATGCCCTGCTGGCGAAGGTGGGAGGCGACGACCGCCATACACTTAGTGAAAGTCCGTGGAGAGGCCAAAGGAAGGACATTAAAGGAATACGGAGTATCGTCAACCATAAAGGTGAGGTACTTCCTGTGGGACTGTCTAATGGAAATGTGGAAGTAGGCGTCTTTAAGGTCAACAGTAGCCATCCAAACTCCCTTCAGGATGAAAGGGAGGATAGAGGGGAGAGTGACCATCCTAAATTTGCGTGGTTTGATGAATTGGTTAATTTTGCGGAGGTCCAAAATGGGCCGAAGGCCACCATCTCTTTTATCTACAAGAAAGTATCTGGAAAAAAAGCAGAATTTAATTTGGTGAGATGGGGTGGGGGAAACCCTTAAAGGAGTCAATTTCTTTAAGCAAGGCGGGAGAGGCCTGCGTAGAGAGGGGTTCTCCCGGGGGTGGGAGGGAGTCAAATTCTATGGCATATCCTCGTAGGACAATATCCAAGACCCACTTATCAGTGGTGATGGACTGCCAGATTGGGAAAAAGGGCTGAAGCCTGTCAAAGAACAGGTTAGAAGCGACGCCTTCTATCTGAGGATCTACCACCTCGATACTGACCCCTGAATGGAACAGCTGGACGCTTGTATCCCTGTGAAGGGAACTGCGGTCGTTGTCCTCCTCTATACAGAGCGGAGTTGTAGTATCCGCGAAAGGACTGAGGATAATAGTATGGGCGCCAACGCTGCCTGTAAGGTTGGTAGGGCTGACCGGGTTGTTGGCCATACTTATTTAGGGTCTGTTTCATTTTGTGAGAGTGTTCCAATTGTGAGTCTGTTTCGGGGTTGAACAGACCAGCTTCATCCATTGGTAAATTTTCTATTAAGGAACGCTGGTTAGAAGACAGTGCTGCGGATCTTAGCCAGGCGTGTCTCCTAAGGGCAACTGAACCGGCGATCAGTTTGCCTGAGGTATCTGCCCCATGTTTAGCCAAATCCTTTTGTAGGGTGGCTAGGGTGAGGGCTTCCTGATGAAAAGCCTTAGCCATGGGCTGGTCAGAGGTGGGAAGGAGGTCCAAATAGGGACCTATCTTGTTCCACAGGTATGATTGATAGACGCTCATATAGATGCCATAATGAGCCATTCTGCCTGAAAGGCATGCTGAGGCATAGAATTTCCTGGCCATGGCATCAAGTTTCCAACCTTCCTTATCGGAAGGAGCAGCTTGATTATTTTGAATTGGCCGAGGCTGAGCGTCGGTCACAATCGAATTAACTTTAGGAAGTTTTGCCAGCCACGGGGTGGTGGACAGGTCAATTCGATAAAGGTTTTCTGCCCGCTTAGATGTGCTCGGGACGGTAGCGGGGGCAACTCCAGATATTTTAAGGAGTTTAACCAAATAAGGTATAGTAGGCAAAATGGTGGACTGCTGTGTTTGCTGTTCAGCAGAAGTAAAGTAAGGGTCTTGAACCACATCGTCAGATTGTGGGGGCTGTATGCCAAGGGATCTGGCCAGCCTAATTAAGAGTGCAGAGAATTTTTTATATTCTTCTGCCTGTTGAGGATCAGCCTCGGGTTCAGGCAATGGAGGTAAGGGAGTAGCATCCGAAGAGGACTCCAAATCTGCATCGTCATCTGGGAGGTGAGGGAGGGATTGGGTAGGAGGAGCAACTGTCGGGACAGGGGCTTGAGTGGGAGGGGCTGGGGGGGCTGGAGGCGGAGGGGCTGCCACAGATGCCGAAGGATAGGAGGAGGGGGGCCACGGATACCGATAGGGATCCGGGGAATGATAGGGCTCTGGAGGATAGAAGGAATGGTAATATGGAAAGGGAGGGGGGTACGGGGAGGGTAGCCATGAGGGTACCCATAGGGATGCTCCCAAGAGTGGTCCCGGTGACCGGGCGCCTCCTTGAGAGGGCTCCGAGACCAGGAACGATTTAACGGAGGCGGAGATGGCCCCGCGCTCGCGTGGCGCTGAGAGGAAAAGTGCGCGCTTGTGCGCTGAGGCGGCAAAAGCAGCGCGCTCGGACGCCGCGCAGGAGAAGTAGGCCGTATGGCGCAGGCCTCTTCTTGCAAAGCCTCGGTCTCCAGAGAAGGTGGGGGGGGGAACCTGGGCAAGCGGCGGAGATGGAGGAGAGGTGTAGGAAGGGTCTGCTTCGGTTACGGAGGAGAAAATGTGAAGAGGGAGAAGTTGGGGGGGATCTTCCACGCGTGAAAGATCATCATCGCCTTCCAAAAGTTGCAGCGTTTCTGCTGTCAACAAAGGCATGCAAGGACTGGGAGGCGCAGGGCCGGCCAGGAGCCTTGGTTGTTTCTGTGCCATAGCCTCCTTCGGTCTTTGGACCGAAGAGCATGCTTAGAGGGTTTTGATTTTTTCTTTCAGAGTGGCTCACTGGCAGAGTCAGAGGCCAACTCACGAATGGCAGCATCTGTAGAGGCACTTAGAGCAGTGGAAATTTGGGGAATGGAAAGCAAGGATGGCTGGCTCAAGGAGCGAGAAAGCCCAGGCCCTGTGGAAGTTATAGACTGCTCGAATAGGGCGGCTTTAAGCCTGGAATCCCTGCTCTTTAGGGCTCTAGTAGAGAAGGACCTTCAAATCTTACAAGTCTGGGGAATATGGGCTTCTCCCAAACAGAGGAGGCATTTTGCATGCTTGACCTCCTGGAGCAAAGTTGCTCCACAATCAGAGCACTTTTTAAAAGAGAGAGAAGACATCTTATCTGATAGTCGAGGCAATCCGTGGTCTTTAGCAAGGAGCTAGTAGTCGGAGATCCTTTCGCTGGCTAGGCGGAAAAGGAACTGAGGAGGTAGCTCACTCTGGGGATGAGGGGGGGGGCGGGGAGTGGGAGGGGCTTATGTAAATCTTTAATTTTAGCTAGTATGTCCGAGATTCTGCCGCATGCGCGGGAGTAAACCCATTTGTGTGCATTTCACAGACCACACGAAGAAGAAACATCACTATTGGCTTATATATCTACGTTGCTAATCAAAAAAATGAAGTTCTATGCAGTGAATGTTCACTCATCGTTTGTATGTTCTGATCCAAGAAAAATCATATGGCTTTACGATGGCTCCTCTGAACTACTAATATATTCTGAATTGATTGGGGAAATTCACTTTCTTGTCTGCTGAAAATGGAGGTAATAGCATATGCCCAGAAACAGAGTTTAATGTTGAATGTAAATTATCTAGATAAGTCATACACATCTTTGTAAGTGATAAAAAAATAAGGATTTGGTAAGAACACATAGCATTTCTGAGAAATCCACAGCAGAGAGATCTATTCTCTTGCAAGCAGACATCTTTGTTTAAAAATAACTGATGAAAATATGAGTTGAAGTGAGGCTATTCCACTGCCATCCTTTTTATCCCACATAAAACTGACTATATAAGTTTCTAGGTTTAAGAAAGGTAAAACTTACCTCACATCCAAATGACAAATGGAAGATGATGAATCTTCAGAAAACATGTCAGCCAGTGCCACCAACCTGTGATTTCCTAAGAATGAGAGGAAATATAACAAGTCCAAACTGAACACCAGAGAGCAAATATGAATAATTTGTGTGTGTGTGTGTGTGTGTCAGGAGTGGCTTGAGAAACTGCATGTCGCTTCTGGTGTCAGAGAATTGGCTGTCTGCAAGGACGTTGCCCAGGGGACGCCTGGATGTTTTTGATGTTTTACCATCCTTGTGGGAGGCTTCTCTCATGTCCCTGCATGGGGAGCTGGATTCGAACCTGTGACCCGTCGGTCTTCAATCCAGCCAGCACAAGGGTTTAACCCACTGCGTCACTAGGGGCTCCTTAATATTAATAATGCAAGTTAAGAAGAACAGGGGAAATGCTGAGAACTAACTGCATGGGAAGCAATAAAATATCTTTGTTATATCAACCTTATTTTGTTTGGATGTGAGTAAACTAACACCAAGTTTCTGCACTGCAATCTTCAGATAATAGGGATTAAATACTCTGATTTTGTAACCAGATGAAACAATTCTAAGGAGAAGAATTTTTTTTAGTTGCCCAGTTCAATGTTTTCACCAGATGAAGATTAGTTTTATTTATATTCTTTTCCTGAAGACTGAGATTCAAAGTATTTACACATCAAAAATATAATTAAGTATACAAAAAAACCACATTATAACTGAATTAAACTAAAAACCGTAATAAAACACTCTAAACATTTTTTTACAAAATAATACAACTTAATACAGTATAGCATACATAGCTCTTTTCCAATTCTAAAACCCTGTCTGATTAAAAAAAGTTTTGGTCTGCTGAAGGAAGGACAGCAAAGAGAGGAGCCATTTCAGGCTTTCCAAGTTGGGGGGAGAAGCAAACATAACCACTGGAAAAGCTCTCTCTCTCTCTCTGCTCCTAGTAGTTGTACTTGTGAAAGTGGCAGGACCTAGAGAAGGACCTCTCCTGTGGATCTCTGGGTCTAGGCTGGCTTATATTGTGAGGTGCAGTGTCAGACAGCTTAGGGCAAGCTACATTGACCTTTACAGCTCACAATCAAAGGGTCCAATGAAGGAATCAAACTGTTTCTGCAACAAGAGATTGGCAAGGACAGCAAAACAGAGCTGAACTCAACTAGTTTGGGTTCCTGAGAAAGGGTACAAGGTGATACACCATTCTTCCAAGATAATATGACAGTTCAGTCTTAATTGTCGCTGAAGATGAGACAGCATCCTTGCTTAGGAAGTGCAAAGCAATATGAAACAAATGAGGAGGAGAGCCAGGGAGCTTCTACCTCAACAGTACTCATCTACAATCTAAACTGACTTATTGCTTGTTTAATAAAAAGAATGCCTCTGTAACCTCGTCTAGAGACAGAACCTGTCTTATTTCAACTGAATGAACAAATGATACTGGGAAGTGTGCTTTGATTATGTGTTCCTGTATGGCAGGAGATGGACTGGATGCTCCTGTGGTCTCTTCCAACTGTATGATTTTAAGATTCTATAGGTGCTTCATGCTTTCATCTGGTCCTTGTTATCACTTTTATCATCACCCATCCCATACGTATGTTCCCTATCAATCATTCCACGTAGCATTTACATGTCAGTTCGTATTTAAAATAATTGATTTACCTCTTTTCTCTAGATTCTGTCTTCCTTTTGTTTTACAATGATATGCCAGATGGGCTTGTAAAATGGGGAAAAAAGTAACTTCAACCAACATTCTGACTAGACTAGGGTTTAATAATATAGCCATTGCTCAAAAAGGACAAAATTAAATTATTTATTTTTATTTATTTATTTACTGCATTTCTAACCCGCCCTTCTCAACCCCAGAAGGGGGACTCAAGGTGGCTTACATTCACTTCATTAAGAGGCTATTTCAGCAATACAATAAAATCACAGCATAAACACAACATGATAAAAACAACATAAAAACAATTATTGCAGGATAGCTAATACATTTGTCTTACATACCCAGCCTATTTCCAGGGACTTTGAGGCTCTTAAGTGATGTGTTCTTTTTCACAACATTAATTATTTCAGACACAAATTCAGCAGTACAGTTCTCAAACAGCCGGCAAAAGGAAAAGGTGATTTCTATTATAAAACAAAAGCCAAAGGAAAAACACATTGTTTCCTCTTTCCTGGACATTGTCAAATTAGTTTCATTTTATGTATTCTGGAATAGTCAGTACCATAAATTAAAGAGCACAATGATACCCTATGAGTTTATCTTAAACATATGAACAAATACTCAATTTCCATTCTGGCATTCCAAGTTGAAATAACAACAGCAAAATCAACAACTTTATTCTTATATCCCGCCACCATCTCCCCGAAGGGACTAGGGGTGGTTTACATGGGGACCAAACCCAGTCAAACAAAGATTAAAACATAGCACAATAAAATACATATACAAAACACCATAAAAACATAAACCATCAACAATCAACAACCAGTAGCCAAGCACAGTAGGCATGTTCAGAACTAAAAGGGAGAAGCAAGGCTTGTGCAATACAATTGCAAGGATGGGCTGCTAGTAAGATGCAAGAGCCAGATGTTAAGTTAGGGCTAGAAGGGCCAAGTCAATTAGCGCAATACAACTGGAAGCAAAATTGTCACTATCTCAGTCCAATGTGAGGACAATTTGAGATTTGAAGTTTTTCAGAATTCCAGGTTTGGGGTACTTAACCTGTCCTCCCAACATGCAGTCCAACACTCTAACCCAAGATTGAGGAACTGTGCTAATCTCCAAGTGCTGGTATGCACCCTACACGTTTGTAACCGGCTATGCTGCCTAAGGCTCCTATGAGGTACAATCCAACACACAGTTCCCACCCGCTATAACCACTATACTGGCTCTGGAACAGTCTCCAAGGCAGAACAATCATGAAACTGGCAATCTTCTGCTGAACTAGTTTTCTTAACTGCACACAACTGTGATTTCTCATAAAGCTGTAAGCAGTCCAAGGCATGGGCATGAGTAAATTTAATATACCTTGAAGGACAGGATCCTGTAGCAGAAAGAGGACTTCTTTCGAATGACCAGAAAGATTGATGTCATGAAAACTTAACCTCTTCAAACTTGGGCTATATTCTGCGAGACAAACAAGATTTTAAGACAAAAAGCTTGGACTGTTTGGTGAAAAGTTTTCTTTTCAGCACCATGCATACTGAATACATTTATAACATCAAAATGTAGAGGGTTTAACAGGGTTTTTTCTCACATTTCACCCCATAATCTCTGATGCTGGAGTGACAAGATGCAGATGTTAATACATCCTGTCATAGTTACCACTATAATGGTTCAGCTGTTCTGCAGTCAAAATGGCTTCCATCATACCTTTGAGGGCACGAAGGAGAAGCTCAACCTCCTGTGGACAGGAAATGGAAACACTGTCTAGAGAGAGACTCTGCAGAGACCTGGAAGATTTCAATACTGGCACCAGGAGACTCGTTTGAAGAGGTTCCCTGGGAAATCGGATCTCAAGATGTTCCAGTTGGCTCTCTAGATAAGAGGAAGAGAAAATAAAGGCTCTGCTCACTAGCCAAAGCTGTAGTTTTGAATAATTGCAAATCATGCTTTGAGAGACTTTTTGAAGCTATTCTTTTAAAATAGATTTAGGTTCCAAATTAGTTTTCCCCCACACTCTTATAGCAATGTCCTCCATTCCAGCAGATGCTGAGGGTCTTGAACAAACACAATCAATTTGCTCCCATACTTGAGGGCATACAGTACAGATGTATTCTGAAATGCTGAAATAAATTGCAGCTCTGTGCAAGGATTGGTACAGAGATGCTCCCAAGGAATGCTTTGTAGATAAGCAGAACATTTGAATTATAGACTCATTTTGCGTATGAAAACCCATGAAATAAAGAATTATACTAAGCAGTCAGACCCGAAATATAGAAAAGACGTAGATAGTTGAGGCTACAAGGGGGGGGACAAAATCTAGTATATTTAATTAGACCAAGCAAACATTTGTGAAAGTTCAGGAGATCTCCACCTCAGTTTACCTTTCCAATGAAATTTGGAGATCTCAGAAATATATATGTATTATGCCTTTTTGGTTGGTCTACAGATAAATTCCCACAATACATAATAAGAAACACAAGCAAATGTAAAAAAGCATTAGCATTAAACTAAGCTGCCACAATGAATCTCAAAACTCACCCCAACCATGAAAGTCCACGTACTAACACTAGGACTGGTTCCTGCAAATAGCACTTGCTAGATAAAAAGCTACCTTAGACTTGGCCAAATAGTTGCCCACCTAGTTTATTTATTTATTTACCACACCTATATCCCGCCCTTCTCAACCCCGAAGGGGACTCAGGGCAGCCTTTCGAAGACAACAATTAGATGCTGCATATACACATATCATTGGTAACACAAAACATTAAAAATCAACCTGTTAAAAATAGCACTTTAAAATAACAATTTAAAATCCCATAATCCAGATCATATTCCAGGGCCAGTCAAAGTCATCAATGTTAATTTGTAATCTCTTATTGTACTGCTCCTATTACTGACCAAAACCTGATCCCAAAGCCAAGTTGTAATTTTTTTCCTGAAAGCCAGAAGGGAGGGGGGCTGATCTAATTTCACTGGTGAGGGAGTTCCATAAACAAGGGGCCACCACTGAGAAGGCCCTGCCTTTCATCACCACCAGACACACTTGCGAGGGGGTAGGTGGGACAGAGAGTAGGGCCTCCCCTGAGGATCTTAGCCTCTGAAGTTTTAGAATGTTAATAGAATGTTTGTGGCTGTGTGCAATGAATAATCACCCATCAAAGAAAGATTAGAACAGGTGTTCAAACTGTTTTACTGTTTAATAGAATGTTTGGGCTGTGTGCAATGAATAATCACTCAAACCATGGGAAGCACTCAAACCATGTTGTAATTGCACAATGAAAGCAGTCATATGCAAATGTTTCTAAAACTATGATAGAAACATCTCAAAAAAAGTCACACCTAAATAGATTATGCATACTGAAACAAGAGTCGCATTTTATAGTGCCCAGTTGGCGATGAGTAATCTTTTACCTGGAATTGCTTCTTGTAAGGACAATGAGCCCAGGTTCTCTTCCAGCTTGCTCCATTCTGCTGTAGTTTTGAGATCAAAGCCAACCAAGAGCGTTTGAAGCAACGGAACAGCACTCAAAAAGGAATGCACAAGATTCATGCAGGGGACATATGAGAACATGTCACTAATGCATACCACACGGAGGCTGTAACCACTGTGCTGAGAGAGGGTCCGGAGCCCAGAGAGGATACTCAAAATCCCAGGGCCCAGGCCTGGAACCAGAAATAGACACAAAGTAAGATTACTTTACCTGAAATAGATGTGCACTTTACCCACATTTTCAAAGGAGGATCTTGGGACTTGAGGATAGCAAACTACTATGACTAGATGACAGAACTCTTACAAATGTGACATATTTTGGATAGACTAAATCACCAGTTGTAAACTGAGAATTGGACTAAGCTACAATTTCTTACAATCAGTGTAACACTACACATCTTTAAAGCTTAGCCAAATTTAATCTGAATATGTGTCTGCCATAAGATTGTGTGCTTAATAGGATGTTGGATATGGTGGGGAGAAAAATCCACTTTGCTTTTGTCAGGGGAATATCTTGCCATGAATACTGCCTGCTGTGACAACCCAAAACATTGCAAAATCTTAGCACTTTAGAACAGAGGCATGGAAACTACGGCACTCTACATGTCATTAATCTACTAATATGAACTTGAATTAAACATTTGGATGGCTGCAAATTCTTCACTTCTAATTTAGAAGGCACAAAATTGCTTCAAACACCTAAATACAAATATTTGGTTAATTGCTTACCATTTAAGGTAAGAACAAGCTTTTCCAAGGACACCCAAGAACTTAGCAGGTTACCAAGCATCTGGCACATATTCTTGGTCAGAGGGATAGAAAAAACTTCCAGTGTGGACACACTTCGGAACTGCCCTGCTGTCCTCAGAGAGGGGTTCCCAAGAGGTTGGCCTCCCTCTGCCCAATCCATACCACTACCACTAGCCACTTCTGCTGAGAACAGGGGAGAGTTAGCAGGAGTCTTTCTCTCCTCTGTTTTCCTTCTTTTGCTGTAAAATCTTTTTTCCTGCTCTTCTCTTGCAACTGCAAAAACAAAATCATAAAGGTCTTCTGAGCCTTCAGTCACTTTGCTGGACTTTTGATGGCAGCCCTTCTTTGCTGTTGCAGCTTTGCGCCGCTTCTTAACTCTTTGTGAAGGAGAACCATGTTGGAAGGTGGAAAGGTTCTCAGCATTACAACTTTCTGAACACGTACTGTACTGTGCCATACTTTGGCAAGAACCGCTATCCAATTTGAAATTTGGTGGGTCTTGAAGATTCTCACTGCTAGTTCCCACCAAACTGTCATGGCTTTCAAAGTCTGAAACTAATTCTTGAGACAGAAGGGGCAGCATGTCCTCACTTCTCAGGTCAGCTGAGCTATGAAGCAGCCTGTCTGAATCCTGAGTCAACGTAAGCTCTTGATCTAGGGTTTGTCTCTGTTTGACACATTTCTCTCTGCACATATGACAAAGGTTTTCTTGGTTCATTGAGTTTTTTCCAGGATGCCAAACTCCAGCACTCATTTTGAGAACAAGGGCTAAAAGAACCGGATTAGGATCCGGCCAAGAGGACATTGATAAATGATCCACAGCTCCATGATGGATTAGACGATGAAGGAACAAACTCAACTGGTGCCTGGTGGACAAACTGGAGGAGAGGAGGTGATGAAATGTCAGGGATCTGAGCGACACTGCCAAGCTTTCTAGAACATCCTGATTATGTTTTGCCATGAGCTCTGAAACACTCTCGAGCATATTGTAGATGGTAAGCTGGGTAACATGCCGAGAAGTATAAAGCAAGGGCAAAAAGGAAGGGTCATTCAGGCGCTGGTGTGAAGACACATCCAAGATCCCACGCAACACATTTGAGAAGAAAGTTTCAAGGAACTTTCGCCTCCAACATTTGATATTCTGCAATCAGAGAAAACAAAATTACTGAAAATGTCTTAAGCAGCAAGCCCTTACCTGTGTTCATTCTGGAAGAAACCTAACCCATTCCAACTGGGTAAATCTGTGCATAGAAATGCCAATTAAACAATGGTGGGCATGCTAAAGAGCAATTTTTGTTCCATTCCTTTTCATCATGGTCCCATCATTAAGGAATGCCATTTTACAGCAAGTTTGTTTGTTTTTTCCACACTGAATTTTAAATGGTCTTAAAAGATGGGGCTGTTTTTGTCTGCTTTAACCTATATATGTGGTCTATATTCTTTGACTTATAGTTTTAATTTGTGGCTAAAGGTTTTATAGTGTTGATTAAGTTAAATTTATTTTTTATTTTAGCCTGTAAATTTGCTTGAGAAGGCTTCTACCTTGGAAGATAGAATCATTGTTTTTTTTAAAGGTATGAGTGATTTCAGCAGACAGTCAAGGAGTAGGGCAAATATTTAATCTGCTTACAACTGTGGTGATATGAGTAAGATTCTAAAGCAGGTGTGTCAAACCCATTTTCATTTAGGGGCACTTCAGGTTTATGGTTAACTTCAAAGGGTCATTGAATCCATGGATATAGACAGTCAATTATATTTTTTACATATTGGTGCTCTTTAGTTTTAACCAAATTTGAGTCCCCAGGTGTTATTGAATGACAACTCCCATCACTTTTCATTACACCATGTAACACGATCTTTGTTCCTGGGTTATAAATGTCATTAATTGGTTCTATCATAAAAACATGAGAAAAGTTTATTAAATTGAAAAAAATGTTGTTTCTGTGGGACATCCTGCAGCACATTTTGCTATAGTTTTTCGATGAACATCTCACAGAATCTCAATCAATTCAACACAGTTTCTGGCAGCCACAAAAATGAAGCTGCTGGAATATAACAACTCATTTCAAAGTACCACACAATTAAACAGAAAATAACACTTTAAAACCAGGAACAGATTATTTTTTTCAAAATTTATTACATAGTGTTATCTGCCATGCAGACTGGAGATAATGGGAATTGCAACCCAACAGCACTTGTGGCTGTGAGGTTGGAAAAAAGTTAAGAGGCATTTCAAAGTTAGATATCATATCCACAAGCCGTGTATCTAAATTCAAACCCCACTATCCTGACTAAATAGGAAATACTGCAGCCTTCCAGATGTTACTGTATTTCAACCCCCATCAGCTCAAAACATGCCTAATAATGAGGAATACAGAAGTTGTAGTCCAGCATCTGGGGGGGGGGGGGGGCACATAAAATGACATAGAGGGTCAAATTTGGCCCACAGGCTTGGATTTTTCATATGTATTTTAAGGTTATGACTAAATAACAGGCCCAGAAGTAAAGCATCATGAAAAGGTTTGGATTTGGGTCTGTTGTGTCCAAGGCTGGTTAGGTCTTGACAGTGCACAGGACTCTTGTTCAGTTTTGTCACAACAGACTAATCTGACTATCCTTGTAAAATGGGCAAGATTGTGGCTTGTTTTGAAATAGAAACAATTAGCTAAATAAATGTAACCACACAGGCACTGGTAAATAAAGACCATTAGAAAACAGAAATCTACGCTGACTGCCCTCGGCAAAAGTAACTGACTTCCTGTAATTTTCCAGCAGCAATAAAGAACTTGGCAGAGATTAATAACCAGATTGGACATTAATGAGGGAAAGTTGGTCTAATCAAGCAAGTCAGTTATGTGTATGCGAGTTAACCCACCTCTAACCTAGAAGGTCTTGTTTTGATGATTTCAAACCAGAGCTTGCACCATATAGGTTGAGTTGAGAGTCCTGAAAAATATATAGCATGTTTTTTTACAAAAAGGACTATGTTGGTTTTATAAAAATATGAATTACTATACAATTTGATTTATAACACATTAAGATTTTACTCCTCCACATGCTTAAGAGTAAGTCCTATTTAATTCAATTGGATTTCCTTTTGAGTAGACACACATATGCCTTATTCAGAGTATGTATCAGCACACTGTAGGCTGCAATCCTCTGTCATTTATCTGGCTGTTAAGTGCCACCAAAATCAATGATACTTACTAACTAATGAGTTGATATGTACAGGGTTAAGCATTCAATATCTAACAAAAGTTGTCCCTCTGCACTCTTGTAAGATTCACCATAAAATACTTATTTCTAATTTAGACTGTACATTCAACATGCAAATTATTTGTAGAACTTTTGTTGCTCCCCTTTCTTCATACTTTCACAGCCCCCCAAATATATTTCAGGGGTACCCATATTGGCCATGCAGCAAAGTATGACAAAATCCAATATTCACAGGCAATGACACATTGGGTCAAGCAGAAGACAGAAGGTACAGTGTGCAAGCTTTCAAAACTTATCTTCCTGGATTTCAAAATACTAAATTCAGTTACAACAGGGCAATTGTAAGCATTGAAACTTGATTCTTTTGAGTTCTTCTACCTCTAACAAATATAAAACTCTTTCATTACAGAACAACTATTTCACTATATAGAACCTACAATTTCCCAGATTTACAAGTACAGAGGCTCCTTGAGAAAATTCAATGCTTCGCTGTCTAAGAAAGAAGCAGTTAGTTGAAACATGACAAAAACAGCTGGATCTCAAGAGAACTTATGTTTCTGTTGCTGAAGTTAAAATTTCATTACTGCGTCTTTTATTGTTCTCCCATGGCTACTAAAGACAGGGACCTCTGTCTGCTTTGAAATCGCTCAATGCCATCTTAACTGACATCTCAAACAGAATGCATGTGACTAACAGAATCACCATTTTGCTTCTGTATTATTTTTAATATCTTTGCTTGAAGATGAAGCCACTGAAGTTCCAAAAGCTTGCAAATTGTACTTTAGGCTTTAAAGTTGGCCCAATAAAGGTGTCACTGCTTTTTAGTTTTACAATGCATGCTATTCTGTTATGCACAAGACCTCATATTGAGATATGTAGCATCATTTTGAAATCCAAAAGGAGGAAGCCAATTTCATCAGGAACTGCAGTGTTGAACATTATTTATCCTTCCTCTATTACATCTTCCAAAATAACTGACCTTTCTTCACAGCAGTCGCTTCAATTCGCTCCAGATAGTAAATATTAAGGAGAGGCAAGATGCCCTGGAGTATTGGACCTGGAAGTGCTTTTGTGGAGAAAAGACAAAACCAAAATTCAGTCACTGGCACACACACACACAAAATACAGATGCATTTGCATTTTCTCCCTGTGAAAATCTGTTTCATTGTGTTTAACATAATTTAACTCTTTAGGACATACTGTATAAATAAACATCCTTTGAAAAAGGGTACACATGCATGATCCCATATCCATGGGGGATATGTTATTGGATTTTGCGTGAATACTCCAAACTGTGGATAAAAACAAACCCTATTATTGTCAATGGGACAAACAACAGAGAAAGCAAGATGAGGGTGTGGTTTGTACAAGAGGTCCTAAGAAAATAAGTAAGACAGTGGGTAAATGAAACTGCATATATTGGTTCCGTGGATGCTGGAGTCATATAGTCATCCTGACCCATTTGTGGTTTTGTCTATTCATAGCTTAGATTTTAAATGTTCTCTAGGGGTCCTTTCACATAGCAATATAACTCAGAATAGCAAGGCAAATAATCCACAATATCTGCTTTGTACTGGGGCCCCTTCCACACAGCTGAATAAAATCCTACATTATCTGCTCTGAACTGGAATATATGGCAGTGTGGACAAGGATAGCCCAAATCAAAGCAGATATTGTGGGATTTTCTGCCTTAATATTATGTCTTATATGGCTGTGTGGAATAGTCCACACTGTTGGATAATCCAGTTCAATTTGGATTTTATATAGCTGTGTGGAAGGGGCCTAGGACTCTTTAGCTTCTCTGGTGTTACTCTCTGATCAACTTCCTCCACAGTCATGCTGAAAGGCCTAGAGATTTCTAGGGAGATCACCTCTCTAAGGCTTCATCTATATTGTAGAATTAATGCAGTTTAACACCACTTTAACTGCTATGGTTCAATGCCATGGAATCCTGGGAGTTGTAGTTTGGTGATGCACTAGCACTCTTTGGCAGAGAAGGCTAAAGACTTCACAGAACTACACTTTACACAATTCCAGAGCATTAAACCATGGCCGTTAAATGGTGTCAAACTACATTATTATTATCATTATTATTATTAATTCATTTATAGCCCGCTTTTCTCCCATGGGTGGGATTTAAATCTACAGTGCAGATGCACTCTAGGTTTTCCAATGCAATAGTGTGGTCATCTTCCTGCAGAGGTTCGCCACAGAGTCATGCTGGAAGACACAGAAGTTCATAGAGGGATGTTCTCTCAGGTTGAAAAAGGAAACAGATTCTTTATTTGTACTTTTCTACTGTCACAGGAGCCCTGCGCAAATATGGGGGATGACTGTACTGCCTTTACCTTCATGCCACCTGTCAATAACATGATTTTTCAAAGGATTATGTTTGGCAAATAATCCCCCAAGAGTATTTTTGTCACTTCCTTCCTCTGAAATATAACTCGGTATTTGTTGGTAGCCTCCCACCCAAGTACTAACCAGAGGTGACTCTGCTTAGCTTCCAAAATCAGGTGGGATCTGGGAAATTAAGGGTACAGTGTTCCCTCGCTACTTCGCGGTTCGCTTATGGCGGACTCGCTGTTTTGCGGATTTCAAAAAATATTAATTTAAAATATATATCATGGTATTTTCGCTGTTTTGTGGGGTTTTGCCACCGCCGCTCTCCAAGGCGCTTTCCCTCCTCAGTCCTCCCTCCCTCCAGCCTTGAAGGGCCTTTCCTTCACTTTATAGAGACTTAAAATAGTATATAACTACTAAAATAATGTATAAATATTAAAATAGAGTATCCCTACATCACGTTTTTTCTGTTTCCCCCTGTTTTCTGAGTCTCCCTCTTTGTTTGAGGCTCGTGGGGATGCTGTAATTGGCATTGAATGGCCTCGCAGCTTCAAAGCTGGGCTGCTTCCTGCCTGGGATGGGGAATCCTTGGTTGCAGGGGGTGTTAGCTGGCCCTGGTTGTTTCCTGCCTGGAATTCCCGTTTTCTGATTCTCCCTCTTTGTTTGAGGCTCGTGGGGATGCTGCAATTGGCCTTGAATGGCCTCACAGCTTCAAAGCTGGGCTGCTTCCTGCCTGGGATGGAGAATCCTTGGTTGCAGGGGGTGTTAGCTGGCCCTGGTTGTTTCCTGCCTGGAATTCCCCTGTTTTCTGAGTCTCCCTCTTTGTTTGAGGCTCGTGGGGATGCTGCAATTGGCCTTGAATGGCCTCACAGCTTCAAAGCTGGGCTGCTTCCTGCCTGGGATGGGGAATCCTTGGATGCAGGGGGGTTAGCTGGCCCTGGTTGTTTCCTGCCTGGAATTCCCCTGTTTTCTGAGTCTCCCTCTTTGTTTGAGGCTCGTGGGGATGCTGCAATTGGCCTTGAATGGCCTCACAGCTTCAAAGCTGGGCTGCTTCCTGCCTGGGATGGGGAATCCTTGGTTGCAGGGGGTGTTAGCTGGCCCTGGTTGTTTCCTGCCTGGAATTCCCCTGTTTTCTGAGTCTCCCTCTTTGTTTGAGGCTCGTGGGGATGCTGCAATTGGCCTTGAATGGCCTCACAGCTTCAAAGCTGGGCTGCTTCCTGCCTGGGATGGGGAATCCTTGGTTGCAGGGGTGTTAGCTGGTCCTGGTTGTTTCCTGCCTGGAATTCCCCTGTTTTCTGAGTCTCCCTCTTTGTTTGAGGCTCGTGGGGATGCTGCAATTGGCCTTGAATGGCCTCACAGCTTCAAAGCTGGGCTGCTTCCTGCCTGGGATGGGGAATCCTTGGTTGCAGGGGGTGTTAGCTGGCCCTGGTTGTTTCCTGCCTGGAATTCCCCTGTTTTCTGAGTCTCCCTCTTTGTTTGAGGCTCGTGGGGATGCTGCAATTGGCCTTGAATGGCCTCACAGCTTCAAAGCTGGGCTGCTTCCTGCCTGGGATGGGGAATCCTTGGTTGCAGGGGTGTTAGGTGGCCCTGGTTGTTTCCTGCCTGGAATTCCCCTGTTTTCTGAGTCTCCCTCTTTGTTTGAGGCTCGTGTGGATGCTGCAATTGGCCTTGAATGGCCTCACAGCTTCAAAGCTGGGCTGCTTCCTGCCTGGGATGGGGAATCCTTGGCTGCAGGGGGTGTTAGCTGGCCCTGGTTGTTTCCTGCCTGGAATTCCCCTGTTTTCTGATTCTCCCTCTTTGTTTGAGGCTTGCGTGGATGCTGCAATTGGCCCTGAATGGCCTCGCAGCTTCAAAGCTGGGCTGCTTCCTGCCTGGGATGGGGAATCAGTAAGTGAGGGGACACTGTAGTGAGGCCTGGTGCGGAAAGGGATACCCAAGGCCGAATCCACGGGACAAACTCTCCAGAGAGGATCTCCCAATGTTGCCTTATGACAGTTCAATTCCACACTGTGGAATGAATACAGTTTGGCACCCCTGCCATGGCTCCATGCTATGAAACCATTGGGAGTTGTAGTTTCACAAGATCTGTAGTCCTCTCTTCTGCCAAAAAGGGCTGGGGGCCTCATTGGAATACGACTCCCAGTACTCCAGAACCATGAGGGGGGTTAAAGTGGTGTTAAACTGCATTAATTCCACAATATAGATCAGGAGTGGGCCAACTTGGGCCCTCCTCCCCCTCAGGTGTTTTGGACTTCAACTCCCACAATTCCTAACAGCCTACCGGCTGTTAGGAATTGTGGGAGTTGAAGTCCAAAACGCCTGGAGGGAGGGAGGGAGGGAGGGAGGGAGGGCCCAAGTTGGCCCACTCCTGATCTAGACGCACCCTGAGTCCTATTTCCCCCTTCTTACCCCAAACCTCTTTCTCCACGCGCCCCATGATGGAGCTGACTCTCTTCCCGCTGAGCTCAAAAAGGCTGAGAGGCCCTGGCTCGGCCTCCTCCTCAGGCTCGCCCTCCATGGCCGCCCAGGCCACAGCTCCCTCTCTCTCTCTACGGGAAGAGCTTGGCCGGGTGACGCCATCTTGGGAGGGTCCCTCATTGTGAGGCGGAGGCGTGCTGCGGCCGCCATCTTGGGAAGGTCGGACATCTTGGTAGAGTCGAACGCCGAGGAGTCCGGAAGGGGGAGGAGCTTCCTGGAGGAGGTCGACCGGAAGCGGCGCTCGGATATCCGCCGGAGCGTGCGTAGGGTGACCGTTGGGCGTCCTTCCGAGGCTTCAGTTCAAGATGGGGAGGCAGGATGCGGCCGCGGTGGAGGCTCGGAGCGGGGACCCGGAGGTAAGCGCCACTTCTTCCCCGTCGAGAAGGAGCAAGGCCTGCCTGTTCGCCTCAGGGGGCGTCCAGCCCTTTCCTTCCTTCCCTGAGAGTGCCTCCCCCTTGCCTTGGCCGCCCTTGGGCCTTCCCCTGCTTCCTTCTTTCTGTTTCTCCCACACGCATATCATCCATTTTAAAGCAGAAGACCTGGGATCAGATCCTAGGATATTATAGGGCCTGTCTAGAAGGGAACTATGTGTATAGGAGGGTGTTCTTCTCAAAGGTTGCATCTACACAGTAGAATTAGTGCAGTTCTGCACCAGTTGAACTGTTGTAGCCCAGTTAAGGTGACAACACTCATTGGAAGAGAAGAATATCTTTAGTGGCTGTTTCTTATTCTTTCACTAGTACAGTGTTTCCCAACCTTTTTTGAGCCGCAGCACACTTTTAACATTAAAAAAAATCCGGGGGCACACCACCAACCATAATGACACAAAATGACACTCTAACACAGTAAAGAACGGCTGGGGGTGGTGGCCTGCTGGGAGCAGCTGCTGGGAGTGCCAAAGCCAGGGAGGGGGCGGAGCCAGGCTGCGCCATGCCCCCCCTCTACTCCGGCTTCACCTCTCCCAGCAGCTGCTCCAGCCTTGAGGGGGCAGTGCCAAGCCAGCGGTGCCAGAGCCAGCACAATGTTGGCTTGGCACTGTCCCCTCAAGGCTGGAGTAGCTGCTGGGAGTGCTGAAGCCGGGGGAGGGGGCAGAGCCAGGCCACGTCATGCCCCGCCCCTCCTCCAGCTTCAGCTCTCCTACAGGCCGCACCATGACCCACCCCTCCCCAGCTTCAGCTCCTACAGAGGAGGAGCATGAGCGGTGGACGGGATTCAGTGGGCGGGGCTCCTCCTCCACGCGGCTTCAGCGAGCAAGGGGCGAGAGTCATGGTGGGAGTCATGGAGGATTGGAGGCTGGTTAGGGAAACGACCGAAGGAGGCGCCACCCCGGTCCCTTCTTTTTCTTCGCCACTGCCCGGCCCTTCCGCCTCCCCCAAGCAGCAGGAGTTCGGCAGGAGGGGGGAGGAAGGGGGGCAGAGAGCTTTTCTCGCGGCACAGCAGGAGGTCCGTCACGGCACACTAGTGTGCCACGGCACACTGGTTGAGAAAGACTGCACTAGTAGATTGGGACGATTTTGACTTGGCCACGGTGGTCCACGCTCTGGTTACATCCCGTATAGATTACTGCAATGCTCTCTACGTGGGGTTGCCTTTGAAGACTGTTCGGAAGCTGCAACTAGTCCAACGGACAGCAGCCAGGTTGATAACAGGAGCGGCATTCAGAGAGCGCACAACTCCTCTGTTGTGCCAGCTCCACTGGCTGCCAGTTTGCTACCGGGCACAATTCAAAGTGCTGGCTTTAGCCTTTAAAGCCCTAAACAGTTCGGGTCCAACTTACCTGTCCGAATGCATCTCTCCCTATGAACCATCGAGATGTTTAAGATCATCTGGAGAGGCCCTGCTCTCGCTTCCGCCGTCTTCGCAGGCACGACTGGCGGGGACGAGAGACAGGGCCTTTTCAGTGGTGGCTCCTCGGCTTTGGAACGCCCTCCCTAAAGACATCAGATCGGCCCCCTCCCTCCCGACGTTTCGCAAGAAAGTCAAGATCTGTTTATTTGAGCAGGCATTTGTTGATGAAATATAAGGCTTAATTGGATATAAGGAATGACGACGATGTGATGGAAACTGATTTCAACATGACGCTGAGGCTGCAATTGTATGTTTTTAATTGTTATATTGTTATTGTATGTTTTTTTTTTTGGGGTTGACTTGTTGCTGTGTTGTATTGAGGGCAGAGACTGCCTGTGTAAACCATCCCGAGTCGCCTTCGGGCTGAGAGGGGCGGTATAGAAACATGACAAATAAATAAATTTTGGGGATAAGCCTCAGACAGAGACAAACCAAGCATACATAAATAGACACATGCATTAGGTAGCCCCATTGAACTCCCTAGAACTGGCCATGGCAGGAGTCAGAATGCTTCACTGAAATCTGCTTGGAGAACTCCTTACTCAGATGCATATAAATATTCTAAACCAGTGTTTCCCAACCAGAGTGCCGTGGCACACTAGTGTGCCGTGAGCGATCATCAGGTGTGCCGTGGGAAATTGGCACTCTCCCCCCTCCTAGCAGCCCCCTCACAGGTTTCCAAGAAACAAATTGAGCCTCTCCACTTGGATTTTTTAAAAACTATTTTACTGGATTTTTCGAGAGTTGCCTCCCCCCAAGGAACTGTTTACAACAGCTTCATGTCATCCATAGTTAACTAGAAGCAAGTTTCACTCGGTGAAATTTCACAAAGGTCTGGAGAACAAGCTCTATGAGGAGCGGCTTGAAGAGCTGGGCATGTTTAGCCTAAAGAAGAGAAGGCCGAGGAAGACATGATAGCCATGTATAAATATGTGAGAGGAAGTCATATATATGTTGTGTTCATCGAAACAGGCCCAGGTTTCACACTGGGTGGCTGCCTGCCCAATTCCGAGCTCAATTCAAACTGCTGGTTTTGACCTTTAAAGCTCTATATGGTTCTGGCCCAGCTTACTTGTCCGAACGCATCAGCCGCTACATCCCACCCCGTAATCTAAGATCATCCGGGGAGGCCCTGCTCTCGCTCCCGCCTACTTCTCAAATGTGGATGGTGGGGACGAGGGATAGGGCCTTCTCGGTGGTGGCTCCCCACCTGTGGAATGCACTCCCTATCAATGTACGATCCACCTCATCCCTCCGGGTATTCAGGAAAAAAGTAAAATCCTGGCTGTGGGACCAGGCGTTTGCACACCAGCACAAGGCAGCACTTTAGATGGGATTTTAACGGAAAGTGGATGATCAGGGCCAATGCTTTTATGGCCAGAACATTGTTTTAATCTGGAATGAATGCGTATGATGTTTGGATGGTTGTATTTTGATGTATTTTAATTGTATTTTGGTTGTTGAGGGGTTCTGGGGTCTTGTATTGGTGCTGTGTGGGCATCACTGTAAGTAAGCCGCTCTGAGTCCCCCCTCGGGGGTTGAGAAGAGCGGGGTAAAATCCTGAAATAAATAAATAAATAAAATAAATACATTTAAAAACATATTAACTAAATGTATTACTGTGTTAGAGTGTCATTTTGTGTCATTTTGGTTGGTGGTGTGCCCCAGGATTTTGTAAATGTAAAAAACATGCCGCGGCTCAAAAAAGATGGAGAAACACTGTTCTAAACAAATTATGTGTTGTTTTATTGAATTTATTTTAGCTATTTCATCATTACTTGCTTTGCTACATTTTCCTTAATATTTATACTAAATCCTTCTAGTTTCATCATCACTGGATTTATCATGCCCTCCCTTGCTTTACTTTTCATAGAGATGTTAACTTATTTTGTGTGTGAACCTGTATGCTCTGACCTTCAAATAGATCTCCCATTACTATTTTATGGGATTCACTTTAAATTTTCTTTCCTAGAAGTGTTTTGACTTTATATCTGTAGCGCTTAGTATACCATTGCATATACTTTGAAAAAACATTCTATGCAATATCTCTTTCAGTGCTGCTTCTGTTTATTTTTGCTTTTCTTCTGATTTAATTCACATGATTTTAAAAGCCATTATATTTGTATTATATCCCAGGTTAGGTTCCTACTTAAAGCCTGGCCTATAAAAATGTAAATTTTATTTTGGTTTTGAAAATCAGCTTGCGTAAATATGAGACAAGTACCTCTGTATTAAAAAAAGTTTCTGTACTAAGCAAATATATAGCTTGTGTAGTGACAGAAAACTATAGAACATAAGAACATAAGAACATAAGAAGAGCCATGCTGAATCGGACCTCAGCCCATCTAGTCCAGCATTCTGTATCACACAGTGGCCCACCAGTTGTACACGGGGATCTCGAGCAGAAGGGAGGGCAAAACCCTGACCTGCTCCCGACCCCCCACAACCAGTACCCAGGGAAATCCTGCCTACCTCAACCAACTCCGAGGTGGCACTTGAATGTCCTTTTCAGTAACTACCGATACACTTGGTATCCATGAATCTGTCTAATCCTGCCTTGAAGTTGTCCAGGCTGACAGCTGTCACAACCTCTTCTGGAAGTGAGTTCCATAACCCAATGACCCTCTGGGTGAAGAAATATTTCCCTTTATTAGTCCTAATTTTCCTACCTTGGAGCTTCAGGAGTGCCCTCTAGTCCTAGTGTTTTGTGACAAAGAAAACAGTTTTTCTTTATTCACCTTTTCTATCCCATGCATGATTTTATACACTTCGATCAAGTCACCTCTTAAACGCCGTCTTTCAAGGCTGAAAAGACCAAGGCGTTGCAACCTGGTTTCATAAGGGAGCCGCTCCATCCCTTGGATCATTCTTGTTGCCCTTTTCTGTACCTTTTCCAGTTCCGTTATATCTAAATAGTATTTAGAAAAATTTGAAATACTGTAATTGACATAATTGTTGGTTTAGCTATGACTGAGTATATTCTCATTGTGTAAATGTAACCACACTTGTAAGACCATTCTCATTGTCTTGTTTTCTTATTCAGGAGGAGGAGGAGGAGGAAGACCTTGTGGTATGTAATTTTAATCATAATAAATAACCAGGTTTCCCTGGGGATCATGAATAACAAAAACATACTTTCTAAAAAATTTCCATATTAGATCTCGAAAGCTGTTAATGACACAAAATGGTAATGACTATTCAGGTTCAGAAACAAACATCAATTCGTAAAAATGAGATGCTGGTAGTCTTACAATACCCAAATAAGACTTCACCATAGAGTCATAATGCAGTCTCTTATGGAACTTAGGATATTGCCAACTTGTATAATGTTTAATATTGGTAGAGTCCTACATTGGCTTCTGCACATTTTCACATTAAGAAAAGTTGATCTTGCTAAGCCTAAGTATAGCTTGCTTTAATCCCCAGAAGTATACAGTATATTTCTTGGAAATTGATACATTTAGGAACAGTGATAAATTAATAGATATAAGGGGTAAAGCCTAGTTAAACTTTTTGATATCATGAGCAAATATCAGTATTGCATGTTTTCTATGGTTTTAAAAAATATTCTTTTAAACCGTGCTGTCTAGAATGCTCAGAACATGTTTGGTTTTTTGCAAGCATTAATCTTTTTTAGAGTAAAAAAGAATTTTGTATAGTCTATATTAGGGTATATGTTTTTGTGTTTTCTTGTATTTGCATCTCTTATTTTAATCAGATTTCTTTTATTGTAATAAGCTTGCTAATGTTTATTTCTCATTTTTGATATTGTGTGATTTATTTATGGCATTGAATGTTTACCTTTTTATATGTATGTAAACAGTCTTGAGTTCCTTTGGGGAGAGAGGGCAGTCATCATATGTAGGGTCTGCTCCCTAAGGAGTCATATATCACTCATTTATAAATCTAGGACTCCTAGTTCTATCTTAAAATGAATGATACAGGAAGGTTGGTAGAATAGGAGTACATTATTCTGAAATGTCACTATTAACACAGTGCACTACTTTAAGATGGTATTCAAGTGGTATACATTTTAAGATGGTATTCAAGTGGTACATCATTCCGGATTTCTAAACTTGTTATAATTATGGGGCTACAAAAGATAAGCTTTTGTTATCAGTTTCTCTTGATAAAGATGAACCACCATTTTAGAAGTGAGATTTAGTTTAATTGTTGACACATTGCTTTCTTTCCAGGATCCTTTAACTGTTATCAGGGAACATTGTGAACAGACAGAAAAATGTGTGAAAGCCAGGGAACGTCTGGAGGAGTGTGATGCTCGAGTGTCCTCTAGGTCTCGTACGGAAGAAAAATGTACGGAGGAACTCTTTGACTTCTTGCATGCCAGAGATCATTGTGTAAGTGGCTTGGGAGTGATTTTATTTTGTGGATGTTACTTTGTGTCTGCTCTATTGCTGAATCATAGAAACTTGTCATTAACATAAAATAAGGAACAGTTATTGAATCTCACAGTAAAGGTTTCCCTTGAGATTAATTCTAGTCGAGTCCGACTCTGAGGGGTGGTGCTCTCTCAATTTCCAAGCCGAAGAGTCAACAATGTCCGTAGACGCCTCCAAAGTACTGTGGTCGACATGACTGCATAGAGTGCCAATACCTTCCCGACAAAGTGGTACCTTTTGTTCTACTCACATTTGCATGTTTTCAAACTGATAGGTTGGCAGAAGCTGGGGTTAACAATGGGAGCTCACCCCATCCTGCAGATTTGAACTGCCAACCTTCTGGTCAGCAAGATCTGCAGCTTAGTGGTTTAACCGGCTGTGTCCGGTATCTAATCAGTTGAAAAAAAATTGAAACTTCAATTTTGGGGGTCTATAATAATTTTATAACATTATTCTTATACCCCGCCAACCATCTCCCCTTGGGGACTTGGGGCGGCTTACAAGGGACAAGCCCAAAAGACAACTAAAGCATAGAAGAAAACACTTTTCGATTAAAACATCAGCTAAAAGCAATACAACATAATTATACACAACATAGAAACAATATGGCTGGGTAGAAAAATTAGCTGGGGTACAAATTCAATGAGTGCATGATACATTTTACAAGAGCATCGGAGAAGTGCGGCATACCTTTTTTCCCCCAGGTTTTTAGTTGACTCCAGAAAGAGAACAAAGTGGGAGTCTGTTTGATCTCCCTAGGGAGGGAGTTCCAGAGCCGAGGGGCCACCACCCAAAAGGCTCAGTCTCTCCCTCATCCCCACCAACTGCACTTGTGATTTGGGGGGGGGGGAGAGCAGTGCCTCCCAGACGATCTGAAGGTACGCACTGGTTCATAAGGGAAGAGGCTATAGCCATGGAATAATGTTCAAGTTCTTTACACAAAATGTATGATGTTTGAACATGTTATTTACATTAGTGGTTTAGACAGAGTTTTAACTATGCAAAGGTTTTATGAAATTTATAGGACAATATGCTGCTTTTACAGTATAAACAGCTTCCTGGAGTATAAGGAAACAAAAAAAACTGTATAGGACAACTGGTTTCCAAAGGGACTAATGATGTATATTCCAAATATATTTCCTTTAATGTGTTCATTTCTTGATTTTCAGGTGGCTCATAAGCTCTTCCCAAAACTGAAGTAACAATTCACAAGTCTGTCTGCTTCTGCTTCATACCTGAATCCCAGAGCATGTTCTGTTTGAATAGAGATGCTGCTTTATATCTGTGTCTAGAGAAGAACAGAACTTGGTCTCTGGCAGTCTCTGGCCATCAGGATACCATCTGCACTCTGTGGGAGATTGGCAGCTGTTAAAAAAACCTGTAGATTTCCATATTAAATATATTTCCTGTGAAAGCATTTGTTTTTTTGTGTGGACCTTACAGCATCGTAGCGCATGCTGAAATTGAGCAAATGTATTCAGGAAATGTAGTACAGTATACACTGTACTGCCCAGACTTCATCCAGATCTAAAGCAACAGGATATTTCAAGTTTTTGCAACAACACAAGGGGCACTGGAACATTTTTTTCGGTCATAATATGGTAGCCGACTGAGAAGCTGGTTTTATAGCTCCCTAAAGAAATTTGGGTATGAACATGAACATATTTTTGGCATGATAATTGGTAAGGATATTATAAATCTAGAAGATTTTGAAAGTCCATCTTTGAGAGCTAGCATCTGTTTTGTGTGCCTTCGTTTCCAACTCATGACCCTCAGGCAGAATGGTGAGATTTATTCAGGGAAGTTTTGCCATTGCCCAGAGTGACTTGGTCAGGATCCTTAGTGAGTTTCCATGGTGAGCTCCCATCTGTCAGCGGAGACATGAGAGAAGCCTCTCACTGGATGGTAACACATCTGGGTGCTGCCTGGGCAATGTCTTTGTGGACAACTGATTCTGTCACACCAGAAGCGACTTGCAGTATATTCTCAATTTGTTTCTGACGCGATTTTTTAAAAAATGGCTGAATTAACACTCTGGTCTGGAGTTTTGGGATTTGTCGTTGGATGAGACATCAACACTCTGATGGTTAAATACCTTATAAAGCTACAACTCCCTTGTAGAAGTACAATAAATAAATACATATGTGCAAATATTAAAAGAATTCAAAATGGTTCTGATCTCAAGCATTTTTTGATCAGATACAGTGTTCACTCACTTATTGCTGGGGTTAGGTTCCAGGACCTCCTGCAATAATTGAAAAACCACGATATAGGGATACTCTAATATTTATACATTATTTTAGTAGTTATACACTATTTTGAGTCTTTATAAACTTAAAGTGAAGGAAAGGCCCTTCAAGGCTGGAGGGACGGGAAGGGCCTTGGAGAGCGATGGCGGTGGCAAAACCCCACATAACAGCGAAAATACCATGATATATATTTTAAACATTTTTTTAAAATCCGCGAAACGGCAAGTCCGCAATAAGCAAACTGCGAAGTAGCGAGGGAACACTGTATACTCAACCTGTACTTGGAAGTGGGTCTTTGGAATCTGATGGTATTGGGAGCCCCATGGATATCAAAATATGTGGAGACTCAACCAGTTATATACAACGGGGTGATAAAATGCTGCCCTCTATATAAAAATGGCAAAATCAAGATGTGCTTGGGCATTTTTTTATGGAAACATACTGAATCTGTGAGTGCGGATTCCACCAGGTCAAGTGGGTGCATCTACACTGTGGAATTAATAGATGGGGTGCTGTAGGTTTTTGGGGCTATATGGCCATGTTCTAGAAGCATTCTCTTCTGACACTTCGCCTGCATCTGTGGCCGGCATCCTCGGAGGTTGTGAGGTCTGTTGGAAACTAGAAAAATGGGGTTTATTATATATTTGTGGAAAGTCCAGGGTAGGAGAAAGAACTCTTGTCTGTTGGAGCTAGGTGTGAATGTTTCAACTGGCCACCTTGATTAGCATTTGATGGCATGACAGTTTTTAGGTGTTACTTGTTACTACCTGGGGGAATCCTTTGTTGAGGGGGTGATTAGCTGTCCTGGATAGTTTCTTGTCTGGAGTTCCCTTGTGTTTGTGTTCTTTATTTGCTGTTATAATCTTAGAGTTTTTTTAAAATACTGGTAGCCAGATTTTGTTCTGGCACCAAGCGCAGTAACAAGCGACACCTAAAAAGTGCCAGGCCATCAAATGCTAATCAAGGTGGCCAATTCACACCTAGCTCCAACAGACCAGAGCTCTTTGTCCCACCCTGGACATTTCACAGATATATAAACCCAATTTTCCTAGTTCCAACGGACGTCACAACCTCTGAGGATGCCTGCCATAGGTGCAGGCGAAACGTCAGGAAAGAATGCTTCTGGAACATGGGCATACAGCCCAAAAAACCTACAACGACCCAGTGATTCCGGCCATGAAAGCCTTCGACAATACATTGGAAAGTTTGCCACCACTTTGGCTCAATGCGATGGAATCCAGGGAGTTGTAGTTTGGCCAGGCGCCTGCGCTCCTAGGCAGAGAGGGCTGAAGACCTAGGACTCTGCAGCCTTCAGCCATGGCAGGTAAAGTGACACAAAACTGCCTTCATGTTGCAATAGGCAGCAGCCGTGCTGCTTGGGCCGCCTGAGCTCCCCTTCGCAATGCAGGAGGGGCAGCCTGGCCCGGCGGAGGGGCGGCGCTTCGGCCTCGGAGGCGCGTCCAAGCCACGGCAATGGCGGCCTCGCGCTGGGCAAAGCAAGGGAGGCGCCTTCTTCTCCCGGCGGGCCCGGCCTTCGCCTCGGCTCCTCGCCGGCACTACAAGAAGAAGTGGGTGAGTGGGAGGGAGGGAAGCGGGGGTCCCCGGCCTCTCCTTGCAGCAACAGCCCTCTCGGAGCTTCGCCTCCAGAGACTGGAGAGCCTCCTTCCGGAAAGAGCGGGGCTTCCAGCTTCCTCGCTTGCAGCTTCACCCCCTCGCCTGACCTTTTGGGCGGCAGCTTTAGGCCTCCTTGAGGCTGTCTCCTAGGGTTTCCCTTCCACTCATCCTGCATTTCCCTGTGAAATCAATGCAGTTTGACACTATATGAATTCTCTCTCACCACCTTATCCTTCCTTCTTTCTCTCTTCCCTTCCTCTGTCCATCCCTCACCTCCGTCTTTCTCCCTCCCTTCTTCCTTTCTTTCCGTCCTTCCTTCTTTTCCCTCTCACTCTCTTCTCTTTCCTTTTGTCTTTCCTTCTTTCTCTTCCTCCCTTTCTTCCTTCCCTCCCATTCTCCCTTCCTGCATTCCCTTCCACCCTTTCTGCCTTCCTTCCTTCCTTACCCTCCTTTCCTTCCTTCCCTTTTGTCTTTACTTCTTTCTCTCCCTCCCACCCTTTCGTCCTTCCCTCTTTCCTCTCTTTTCCCCCTCCCTCTTTCTCCTTCCTTCCTTCCCTTTTCTCTTTCATTCCTTCTCTCTTTCCTCACTCCATTCCCATCCACCCTTTTGTTCTTCCTTCCTTCCTCCTTCCCTTCCTTTCATCTTCCCTCCCTCCCTCCCTCCCTTTTTGTCTTTCCTTCCTTCTCTCTTTCTTCCCACCCTCCCTTACCTTCCTTTTTTTCTTCCATCCTTCCCTTCCACCCTTCCTTCTCTCTTTCCTCCCTCCTTCCCTCTCTCCCTCTCTCTCCTTCCATCCTTCCATCCCTCTTTCCTCCCTGCTTCCCTTTCCTTCCCCTTTCTCTTTCATTCCTTCTCTCTTTCCTCCCTCCATTCCCATCCACCCTTTTGTCCTTCCTTCCTCCTTCCCTTCCTTTCATATTTCCTTCATTCCCTCCCTTTTTTATTTCCTTCCTTCTCTCTTTCATCCCACCTCCCTTACCTTCCTCTTTTTCCTTCCATCCTTTCCTTCCACCCTTCCTTCTCTCTTTCCTCCCTCCTTCCCTCTCTCCCTCTTTCTCTTTCCATCCTTCCACCCTTCCGTCCCTCTTTCCTCCCTCCCTCCTTCCCTCTCTCTTTCTCCTTCCTTCCATCCTTCCTTCTCTATCTCCTCCCTCCCTCCTTCCTTCCCTCCCTCCCTTCCTTCCATTACCGAGCAGCCAGTCCTCTTAGCAGGGAATGCTAGCAGGCAGCCCCCAAGTTAGAAAGTTTGCCCACGCCTGGTCTAGAGGCCCCCTTAGAGGTGGTTTTGCCAGATCCTTCTGCTGAAATATAACAAGGTATATTTCAGCAGTCTCCCATCCAAGTCGTAGTCCGAGCTGACCCCGCTTACATGACATTAAATTACTGCAATTGGTAGGAAAGTCTGATTGATACGGTTCCATTATCTGGGCAGAGGGCAAAAGGGGGCGCCAGACAGAGAAGGATAGTTCATTTTACAGGGGAAGTGGGGTTGAAGGAGGAAAACCAATTTCCCCTGTTTTCCTGTGATTCCTCCCACCCATGTTCCCATTGTGAAAACAACCCATGTTTATTAAATGGGAAGTGGGGAGGGGGAATGACCAGCAAAAATGGGGAAATTTATTTATTTATTTATTTATTTATTTACTATTTTTATATGCCACCCTTCTCAACCCCGAAGGGGACTCAGAGTGGCTTACAGCAAACAACAATACTGCCAGAGTGGCTTACAGTGTACATATAACAATATTGCCGGAGCGGCTTACAACAAACTGAAAAAACAACAATTTACATTACAACATATCGCAATATTGTTAGCAATATTGCATGTAATACAAATATATAAATTATAATATCACGATATAATTATTGTATCACATTATCATTGGCAGTATTATACTGTGTTACAATACAACACCACCAATACCAAATGCATATACCACATACCATACCGTAATCATACTATTATTATTATTACATTACAATTATTATACTATAACATAATACAATATATTGACATTATATTATATTATATCAAATTGCAATGCAATGTAACACTATATTATATTATATATTATTATATTATATTATCTTTAAAATAATAAATAACATTTATTTAAACAAAATAGAATTACTTAAATAATTCTATAGAATCATTTTAAACAATTATTTTAAATTATAATGCAATGTAACACTACATTATATCATATATTATATGGCTTTCCTTCTTTCACTTGAGAAGCCTCCGGTGGCACAGCGGGTTAAACCACTGATCGACTGAACTGAAGGTTGGCAGTTCAAATTCGGGGAGCAGGGTGAGCTCCCACTGCTAGCCCCAGCTTCTGCCAACCTAGCAGTTCAAAAACATGCCAATGTGAGTAGATCAATACATACCACTCCGGTGGGAAGGTAATGGCGCTCCATGCAGTCATGCTGGCCACATGATCTTGGAGGTGTCTATGGAGAACACCGGCTCTTGGAGATGCGCACCACCCCCAGAGTCAGGCATGACTAGACTTAATGTCAAGGGGAAACTGGACTTACTGCCAAGGGGAAAATGAGCAATCATCTGTCTAGGCCCCCTTTTGCCTTCCGCCCGGCTAATGGTACAGTACAGTCTGTTTTTCTCCCCACCCTTTGAATATATAAAATAGGGGCACCTGAAAGCACTCTTTCCCTAACACATTCATCCCATTGAATCCATTTGTATCCACTTAACTTTGGATCCAGCCAATTGGACGTAATGAGGCTAAGCTCTGAGCAGATGTAAGGATGCAACCACACTTCTGAACGAATGCTGTTTGGTACGAGTTTAACAGTCATGGCTCTGTGCTATGGGATCCTGGTAGTTTTACGGGGTCTTTAGCCCTCCTTACAAAACCCAGGATTGCATAGCATTGAGCCATGGTGGTTAAAGTGGTGTCAAATTGCATACATGCTTCAGTGTAGATGCACTCTATGCACCGAGACCACCACTTCCATAGGCAAAAGGCTGATCATATGAGTATTCTCATCTAAGATTGATAAGATGCTGATGGGGTAGGAAATACTAATGTAATTGACTAGCGTTTCACAGACTTGGCAAACAAGAATATTTCCCAGTGTACATGAATTTGTGTATCGGGGGCAGGCAGGGAGAGTTGTGTATATTATGCCATAGTAATCTCAGTCCGAAGTACAACTCTTTGGCACAATGGAGGAACTCAAACCTTTTACCTAACGAGTACTTTCATATTTTGGCAGGCGACCACTGCTCCTCGGGTATCTTCCATCAGACTGGCTCTGCAGATCTTTGACATGAACTATGGGGCACAGTTTGGCAGTCTTTGGCCTTCAATCCGCATCAGTCTCCTATCCGAGCAGAAATATGGTGCTCTTGTCAACAACTTTTCCGATGTGCTGCAGATAGCCCAGCAACTGGAAGACTTGAATGCAACGGATTTCATATGGGAATCTGAAACAGTAGTACAGGAACCTGATTCAATAGCTAACCTCGGTGCCAGTGAATTATCCTCTGCCTTGGAAACCCAGACTGAGCTTTCTCCGCAACAAGAGCAGCCCATTCCTTCCCTCAGTCCCAACATCAAGTGCTACACATTCCCCAAAGGAGACATCAGTATTTTTCATCCAGCCAAGTGAGTAGTTTGTATGTGTTGAAGGGAGGGATCTTGAAATATTTGTCATATGAAAATAAATATATCTGGCCCTCTGTATCCACGGATTCTGCATTCACAAGCTCAAATATCCACATCTTGAAAACAGTCCAAAAGCAAACTTTGCTTTTGCAATTTTATATCAGGAACACCATTCTCCTCAGTATTTTATATAATGGCAATGGCCCTGTAACCAAACCCTAAAGAGTTGCTGTATGTTTCTTGAAAACATATCCTGAGGTCTCTGGTTGCTGTCAATAATAACACTTATTTGTTTATTTATATTTCACTCTTCTCACCCCGAAGGGGACTCAGAACGGATTACAGTACACATACTTGCAGACAATCCCTGCAGTTCAACATATATAGACATATTTAGACATATATAGACGAACAGAGGCAAAATTCTGGCCACCAGGGGGAGCTGATGCACTCCTCATCTCTCTCAGCGTTTTCCAGCTTCCCTTGTTGTTCTTCCACAATCCTCAGCGATTCCTGGAGTTCTTTATGGCCTCATAGATCAGTCAAAATTTGCCTCCCCACTTAATGTGGTAACTTTATCTCCTACTTGACAAATGAACTGTCTTTCGGGCTGCAAAAGTCGACAGCAGGCTACACTTAAGGTCGAGCATCCACCTCGACCTGGGCAGGCCTCGAACTCATGACCTACTGGTCAGAGAGATCTTATGCAGCTGACACTTAGCCAGCTGTGCCACTTCCCACTTGAATTCCTTATTTCTATTTCAAATTCTTTATGAGTCTGACGTCTTTTCCACTTTGTCAACATGGACTGTAAGTAATTTCTTCCGTCCCAGGAGAACAGGTGTTATGGAAAAGGGTTGTCTGAAATGTCATGTAGTATCTTGTGCTCTCATTCATATGTTCAAAATCCCACTTGGATTGGTCATGCCTTTTGGGCGAGTGGGCTTATTAACAAAAGACTTTCAGAAATGCAGCGCAGAGTAACTTATTAGCAGCAGTGTGACCCAGCACCAGTAGCTGTCACAATCGCCGACTTAGAACTGCCCCTTTAACATACAAACGGAGACGTAGCAAAGGCTAACTACTTTATTGAGTATATAAAAACAGTTCCAAAAAATAGTCAAAATAAGCAAATGTTCAAAGTATTAAGCAAGTTTCCAAAGTAAGTTTCAAATAGCTTGAAGCGTGGCAATCCTTTGAAACCAATGCGGATCAGGAAACAGGGCAAGGTTGCAAATGCAATGCGAACAAGAAACAGAGGCGAAGTGCACAAACCACTGCGGCTCAGGAAACAAAAGAGGGAGGCTTGATGACCACTGTTGGCTTGTGGTCCCACTCCGCTTCGCGCCTATTCAGTATAGAAGTGAGCCGGAGAACTGAGGATCAGTTCCCACGGGCCGTTCTTAATCCCTCGGCCACCCCGACGATCTAGGGCCCGCGCCTCCAGTCTCTACTTTCCGAACGGTCTAGGGACAGATGCCAGCTCCTCCTGCCTCCTCTATGTCCCCTGCCTGTTAGAGAACGGCCCCGCTCTTCCAGCCTAGTATGCTATCTTCCTGAGAAGCAGCCTCCCGAGTTTCCCAGCCGCTCATGCCTGTCCTGGGAACCTCGGCCATTTGGGAATTCGATCTCCGTGGCTGCCTCCCATCTCCACAAAAGAATGCTCCCATTCAAATGCTAAACCTCTACAGGTGAACTGGGCAAAGGCACGGCAGTCTTGCTCTGGGCACTCATCCTCCGAGCCCAAAGTGATAAAAAACAAAACACATAGTTCAATGTTATCTCTTCCATAGGAGGCTTTTCTGCTAGTAGCAAAGTATAATAACAAAAACACACAGTTCGATGTTATCTCTTCCATAGGAGGCTTTTCTTATAGCAATATAATATGGTTACACTATTTACAAAAACAAGGTTTCCATAACACAAAGTTCAACTTTCATACTGGAGCTTCACACACAAGGCCTACCTCACACCGATGCCTTTCTCAGACTGAGTCTACTAAGCTACAGGCACACCTGCTTATATTGAATTGCACCCATTTAACCCTTTCAGTGCTTGACTCACATTTTTATAATTAAAAATACCTAGTTTTTAATATTTCTGACAATGCCTTGGCACAGAGTGAGAGCTGGCTCATATGACAAATATGGTGTGCTGGGGGAAATAGTAAGAACGGTGTGTCCTTCCCTTTACCCTCCAAAGGTGCATCTACATTGTCAAATTAATGCAGTTTGATACCACTTTAACTACAACGGCTCAATGTCTGAATTTCAGATTCCTGGAACCAACTCCCCCATCTATGTCAGATAGGGATTGCCAAAAACTTTATTTAATCCAGGCAGCACTGACAAAGAGTCATAATTGGCCGCTCTAGTTTAAAACAGTGAATGTAATTAACATAAATGATAGATTAATGACAATTTAATAAAAAAAAACCAGCCAAACATCAGTTAAAACATCGTGAAAAATGAAATAAGTCTTCAAAATCTGTTCAAAAAATAGAGTAAGGACCATATGTGCCTCCTTAAGAGGGAATTCAATAGTGTGTAGTTGCTATCTGGTGAGGCCATCATGCCATAAAATATTAGCTAATTAATCTCTATCATATATATCAAAAGATTTTGAGGCACACACAAGTTTAAAAAAGTGCAAACAAGTTGAAGCAATAACATAATTTAAAATGTATGATACAAGAAACATTACACTCATTGTTTACACTGACTAGCAGGAGATGAGCTCTCTAGCATTTGCCTTTTCCCACTGTACCTGGAAATGCAAAGGATGGAACCTGGAACATTTGGAAAGCTACTACTCTTCTATACACTTAGTGACTTTAAGTAGAAGTTGATGTAGAACTCAAGACCTTTTTTATATACTGTGTACTTAAGCTTCATGGGTTTGCTTCCTTTGTAGGCCAGATGTGATAGGAATCCTGGGTTACTATCTCCTCGATGCTGCATCGGTCTTGCCTGTCTTGGCTCTCAACATACAGCCGAATGACCTAGTTCTTGATCTTTGTGCAGCACCTGGAGGGAAGGCATTAGCCATTCTACAGACCGGGTGTTGTAGTAAGTAACGTTATTTTCCTCTCTGTGTCTCTCTGTGCTCATGTGGTACTCATGTGGTGTTAATGGGGCTACTTAGAAACAAGAAAAACAAGTTTTCAGTGTGTAGAATATAACCAACATGAGAGATCATCACTAGCCAGCTGATTTGGGGGACAGCCATCTCTATAGTAGGACCAGGCTGTGGTGCAGCTGGTTGAGAGTCAGCTGCATTAAAATCACTACTGACCGAAAAATCATGAGTTCAAAGCCAGCCCGGGGCAGAGTAAGCTTCTGACCATTTGTCTAGCTTGCTGTCGACCTTTGCAGCCCAAAGTAGTAATAACAACAACAACAACACTTTATTTACATTCCGCCCTTCTCACCCCGAAGGGGACTCAGGGTGGATCACAAGTACACATACATGGCAACCATTCAATGCCATTTGTATAGATAGTACACAAAGAGACAGAACAGAAGGAGGTGTTGTTTTGATGCCATGGATGGTTGGGCTCGAGTCCACAGAGGGTGCTGTTGCTCCATCCTCTATGACGAAGAGCTATCAGGACTTCCACATTCCAGCATTTTCTGATTTTTTTTCTTTATGGCATTGTAAAAAAACTTCCCCTCCTTTTAGCAATACCTAATTTCTCTGATTACAGCTAAAGATGCTTTACTGCGCTGCTTATTGACCCAAAGCTTCTTCCCACAGCCATGGTTTTATTTTTTTCCTGAAGATCAGGAGGGAGGGGGCCAATCTAATTTCACTTGGGAGTTCCATAGACAAGGGGCCATCACTGAAAAGGCCCTGTCTCTCGTCCCCATCAGGTTCCAGAAAAGTTAGTTTGAAGAAGTTTAGGTTACGTGTTGCATTGTACTTACTTTATTCACTTCTAACCTGTCCTTCATGGGAGTAGGCTTCACATTACTTCATCATCAGGTAAAGCCATGTGGATGGCCAATTTTGCATTCTGTGTGAGACACCCCTTGAGTTAAAGTCCTTGTCCTGCTTCAGCAGCCGGGGACTGCTGTGTATATCCCTAGGTTCCAGTGGAGTTTCTGGGCTACGAAACATCAAACGTAAGTGTGAGCGGTGTCAACTCCTTAAATCAAAGAGGTGCAGTAGTTCCTCTTGTGTTGAAGGTGTCAGGGCAATGGGAAGGCTCTGTGCCTGGTTTTGAGGACAAATCTACTGCGTTGTTCCCCAAGTATAGGAACCCTGAGACTGCTTGCATGTGTGCAAGAGAAAAGGTGTTTATTATATAAATGTTGTTTTTCTGTGCCTTCAGGATGTTTTTATTTAAGGATGAGAGTCTCTGGCTCACCCAAGGACACCCAGTGGTTTCCCATGGTCAAGCAGAGGATCAAAACCTGGTCTCCAGAGTCACAGTTCAGTGCTCAGACCACTAGACCATATTATTTATACTACATACCCATCATATCCCAACCATATGCAGATTTTGGTTTGTGATTGGAAAGCATGCATTTTTATTGACTTTGGTTTATGCTGCTCCTTTTGTTTTGTTTTGCAATAGGAGAGCTGGCCGCCAATGATCTTTCGATTTCTCGTACTCGTCGGCTGCGTGACATTCTTCACACATACCTTCCGCAAGAGCTCCAAAAAGTAGTACGAATTACATCGTGGGATGGAAGGAAGTGGGGTGACCTGGAGAGAAGCACTTTTGACAGGGTAAATAATACCAGGGGAATACTACATGAATAAACTCTTTAGAATTGTCCCTTTCCTTGTATTGAATAGTATTTGCCCCTTATTGTGTACAGTCTCACATATCTGTGGAGGATACATTTCTGGACTGTGTGCATATGCAAAACTGCTGATAGTAGGAAACCCTATTGAAATGAAGGACTTCTGGCCAAATAATACCATAGAGTCATCCTGGAGGACTTAAATAAAGACATATTTTGTCAGATGTGGATAAATAAAGCTGTTGATACTAATCTTTCTTTCTATTATGTCTATTGGAGCTTTCTTTTTCTTGTGTCTATAGACAAGAAGGCCTATGCTTACACCTATAGCTATTCCGTTGTCTTGTGTATTGTTTTTAATTCACAGAATGTTGCAATTTGATTCTAACTGGAATATCTGTTTTTGAACTGAGTCCCTTCAGGGAGAGAAGGTGGATTATAAATAAAGTTTTTATTATTATTAACTCTGAAAACACCTTCCTATTGTTTTTATTTAGAATAATAATACAGAATATTGAATAAAATATACAACAATAATAACCTAAGTGACATAATACTAAGGAAATAGAAATATTACAGTGAATACTATTGAATACACAGTAATACTTCTAGTAGTACAGATTATGTCATGGGATGGAAGAAAGTGGAATGAGCTGGAGACACACACTTCTATTCCCCACTATTTTATTGCCTGTATTGTCATTATTACATTGATATCTATGTGCTCAACCATGCTGAGATCAATTATTGCCTGCAGCACTTTATTCCTGAAACATCTCTGTATGGGATTTTTAGAGTGAAATCTCTCTTCTTTTTTATGTAGGTGCTTGTAGATGCGCCATGCACAAATGATCGACACTCACTCAGGGAAGAGGAAAACAATATCTTTATGCGCATGAGAAAAGGGGAGCGTCAGAACTTGCCCAGGCTACAACTCGAGTTGCTTGTGTGAGTGGCCTCGAGTGATGTATGTTGACCTTGAATGATGTATATTGAACTGTGCAAATTGTCCGATGCTGTAGGTTGGTCTTACACTTGTAAAGCAGTTTGTCCAGTGTTCGTCGCTGGAGGAGATGTTTTGCATGCTTATAACTATCATACCATCAATAGTTATAGTTTAGGAATCCTAGGAGACTACTTCTCGAATGCTTCTCTTCCTAATTTCCATAGAGATTGCCATAATTTTATTTGCCATTATACAAAAAATATGAAAGGCAAATTATTCATTAAAAAGCTTGGGTGAGGCTCTAGCCAAATTATTTTGTGTACTGGAAATGTCCTGCATCCACTCTAGGTTCTTGTGACTTTTTAATTATGTGTTCTGATATAGAATATATTAGGGAGAAGAGGAAAGAAGCACTGCTCTACAATGCAGTGGTTAGTAAGTGCCAGCATGGGTTTGTCACAAACAAATCCTGTCAAACTAAATCCAGTGGTTCTCAACCTGTGGGTCCCCAGATGTTTTGGCCTTCTACTCCCAGAAATCCAGTTGGTAAACTGGGAGTTGTAGGCCAAAACACCTGGGGACCCACAGGTTGAGAACCACTGAACTAATCTAACTGTGTTTGATCAAGTCACTACTTTCATAGATGGTGGGATGTCATTTAACTGGATTTATTGAAAGCATTTTGTAATATGTTGATGATATTGTGATTAGCAAACTAACTAAATATGGAATAGATGGAAACACCATTAGCTAGATCCATAATTGCTTGGAAATCCATACTTAAGGAATTGTCATCAGGGGCTGTGCTTCAAACATTAAGAAGAGCTCGGGCTAAGTGTCACAGGGTTTCATCCTGGATTCAACACATTTCAATATTTTTAGCAGTGATGTAGAGCAGTGATTTTGAACCTTTTTTGAGCCGTGGCACATTTTTTATTTACAAAATCCTGGGGCACACCACCAACCAAAATGACACAAAATGACACTCTAACACAGTAATACATATAGTTAATATGTTTTTAATGTATTTATACATTCACTTATTGTGAAACCTGGGGCTGTGATCCCAAATTGCCACTGTCACTTGACACGTAGCTGCAGCACTAACTCTAACTTTGTTTACTTAGCCGCGTCTGAGCGAATCCAAGATGGCGTGACCATAGCACTCTCGCGTCACTTCTTAGGTGACGCAAGAGTGCTATGGTTCCATTTCTTTTTTTTTTTTTGTTAATTTCTTTATTAAGGGTTTTCCAATACAGACTTAAAAGTTGGGTAAAGTAGGGGGGGTAAGAGGGAACCAGGATGGGTAAGTAGGGAGGGTGGGGAAGGGAATGGGTTGAGGTCACCCGGGTAGGGGTTGGCAGTGAGGGAAACTCAGGGAAAGGGAATAGAAGTAGAAGAATGAAAGTCTATATTAGCTGACTCCCAGTCCAGTTGCAGGGTCAACAATACGACTTGGCTGGTGAGAACTTCAAACTGATTCTATCTTCGCCTCCTCTTTTCTTATTAGAAAAGAACGTTTCCCGCTCCTTCTCTCTCTTTAGTTGGTTTCCTCTTCGGTTCTTATTGATTTTAAATATACTCTCACTTGTTGCCAATTAATCCATTTTTCCAATCTCTGATCTGTTACTCTATTTTTAAGCGTGTCCAGATCCATTATCTCCCTCAGTTTCCCAAGCCATTCCTCAACTCCTGGCATGGCTTTATTTTTCCAATTCCTTGCTATCTCTATACGTGCTGCAGCGGTCAAACAGAAAAAAATCTTGTCTTCATTACTCGGTATTTCAAAGTCCATTAAATTCAACAAATAATATTCTGGTTTTAAGTCCATCTTTAGGTTGAGCATTTTAACCACGTGGGAATGGATCGCTCTCAAAAACTTTAATCTTTTACAGGACCACCAACAGTGGAGGAAGGTTCCTCTTCTGTCCCCACACTTCCAGCAATTATCTTTGGAGGTCTTGTACCACTTTGCTAATCGAACTGGTGTATGGTACCAGTGATAAAACATCTTATACCAATTATCACTGATATTGGTAAACCCTGAATATTTTAACTTGACTTTCCAAATCGCTTCCCAATCTCTATAGAGTATGGAGTGTCCTAATTCCTGGGACCATCTCACCATAGTCTCTTTTATGGTTTCCTCCTCCGTCTCCCATTCAAGAAGCTTATTATACAGTGTAGATATTACCTTCTTTTCTAATTTCATTAATCTGTCCCACATTATCTCAGAGGCCTCGAAGTCTTTTAGGGAGTCTATTTTAAATTGTTCCTTCACTTGCGCGTATTGGAATCAGGTTAGTTCCAGCCCCTGGTCAGTAGGGACTCTCGCGTTTTTAATTGCCATCCCTTCGTTGTTTTTGGAGGAGCTGTTTGTGCATTATACCACTTCCTCGCTGGTACTTCTCTAAAATGCTTTGCCTCTAGCGGCGAGATCCACATTGGTGTCTTCACATATAGGCGTGGCCTATATTTCTTCCATACCTTGAGAAGGGCTGCCCTCAGGTAGTGGTCCGTAAAGCTTTTTTCAATGGATGCTTTATCATTCCAAAGATAGGCATGCCATCCTCGCCGCACATCTAGGCCCTCCACTGCCAAGGCCCTGTTGTTTTCAAGGTAGCCCAGTCCCTCACCCAACTAAGTGCTGCAGCTTCATGGTAGAGCTGCAGATTGGGTAAGGCTAGACCCCCTCTCTCCCTTCTATCACACAGTACTTTATACTTTATCCTCGGTTTCTGACCTTCCCAAACAAAATTGAGGATATCTTTTTTCCAAGCTTTAAAGCAATGGTCTGTTCCCATCAAATTTAGATTAAGATGCCTCCAGTTCTCCAATCTCTTCTTAATGCTTTCCCAGGTCTTCCCATAGTTGTTTTTCAGGAGTTGATTGTTATTCCCTGTTAGCGTGATCCCCAGGTACTTAACCTTTTTTACAGTTTCATAGTTTGAGATCTCCTGGAGTTTTCCCCTCCTCTCTCCACTAATGTTCTTCGTTATAATTTTTGTCTTTTCTTTATTGATTTTTAGACCCGCCACTGCTCCGAATTCTGTGATCCGTTTTATCCACTTCGTAATCTTTCCAAGGGGGTCTTCCACTATACATGCAATATCGTCAGCGAACGCCTTTATTTTGAATTCTTCTCCCTGGCCCGTAGCCCCCTTAATTAAATCATCCATTCTAATTGTAACTAAAAGCGTCTCCAAAATCATAATAAATAGAAGCGGTGACAACGGGCAGCCTTGCCTAGTGCCTATGGTTCCATTTCTTAAACGGACAGATGCGCCTTATAGTTTATATATGAATGAAGTTCGAAAATAATTTCCCACGGCACACCTGATGATCTCTCACGGCACACTAGTGTTCCGTGGCACACTGGTTGAAAATCACTGATGTTGAGGTAAAGGGAATCCTTATTGACTTTGAAAGAGAAAAACATAATTCTAGAAAATATGAAATTCAGAAAATAAATTTCTACAAAGACAAATTATCTCACCCACTTTCCTCCAATACACATTTTTTCTTTCTCTTTTCCAGAGCTGGGATCCTTGCTGCCAGGCCAGGAGGGGAAGTGGTCTACTCAACATGCTCCTTGTCTCAGCTTCAAAATGAGTATGTAATTGAGAGGGCCGTAGAATTACTGGCAATCCAATATCACATTGAAGTGCAGGTTGAAGACTTGAGCTATTTTCGGAGATTGTTCCAGAGCACGTTTTCTTTCTATCCAGATTGCAGACTCGGGGAACTTATTCTTCCTCACCTCACAGCCAATTTTGGACCCATGTATTTTTGTAAATTGCGCAGGATGAGTTAGAATGGACAGTACATGGCACAACAGAAGGGGAAATATTTATCCATCTTTTCTAAAATGCCTTTTCAATTTTAAAGCTGAAATGGAATTTGCAAAAAAGCCCAAAATGTCTTGTGTTATTAGCAACATTTTTGGACCTATGTATACCTTACTTCATTTTTGTGGATGCAGTAGAAAATAATCCTTAACCTACATGGAGGGGATGGTTGTTACACAAGCATTGCCCAACATTTGCAGACATTTGTAAAACATTACATTTGTAAAACATTACATAGCCATAATTGTGGTCAGTACTGCTTTATGAATACGGGTTAGGTATTCGGAATTCTGAAATTGGCCATATGGGTGTTTGGCATACTGATGCTTTTACTCCCTGTTGCTCAATTTTCCCTGTTTTTTTCTACAATTATCTTCAGGCAATGTGTGCAAGATATATATGAAACGTAAATTATTTTTATATGTAGACTTGGGTTCGATCTTCAATATATCTCATCATGTATATATATGCAAATATAGGTATTCCAAAATATAAGAAATCTAACAGCTGGTAAAACACTACTTGTCCCAAGTATTTGGAATAAGGGACGCACAACCTGAATTACATATGCATTGCATGTTTATGAGCTTACAAGTCATTTTTTTTATAATGGCAATCCTACTAATTCCTTATAGTGTTTTAAGGCAAGGAATATCACAAGGAGTTTGTCATGACCTTCTTCTGAAACTCTTCTATTTTGGGATTCACCAGACCAAGTTTACATTTCTAGATCCCTCCCAAGAAATATTTTTTTCACTACTGTTTAATAATACTTTTCTACTACAAATACTGGAGCCCTTGGTGGCGCAATGTGTTAAATCAGTGGTTCTCAACCAGGTATTTGGGCCTAAAACTCCCAGAAATCCTAGCCAGTTTACCAGCTATTGGGATTTCTGGGAGTTGGAAGGCCAAAACATCTGGGGACCCACAGGTTGAGAACCACTGGGTTAAACTCTTGTGCCGGTGGTTTGAATCTCGCAAGTGAGGTGAGCTCCCATCTGTCAGCTCCAGCTTCTCAGGTGGGGACATGAGAGAAGCCTACCACAGGATGGTAAAACATCTGGGTGTCCCCTGGGCAACGTCCATGCAGACGGCCAATTCCATCACACCAGAAGCGACTTTCAGCTTCTCAAGTCACTCCTGACCCACCTCCCCCCCACAAATACTGCAGTAGTTCCTCTTACCAGAAAAGATGTAAAAAGATAAAGATATTTATGAAGACTGAAAAAGTTTTCGGTCAGTGCTAACACTAATAGTATATTGGCTTCTGGAACAAGTCCCTGAGTTTTGTAGAGCATCAGCTTGAAGAAGTCCTCACTTATAGAAGATGGCCAGTCTTTCATGTACTTCGGACATGCATAAACCTTTGAATAAGGTCTAACAGTTTTAAGTGCAAATTTTCACCACAAAGGATCTCTGCAAACTTCTTTTTCTGTTCATTCATGGTTAGAAGAAACTTCTTGAGGAGCAATCATTTCACTGTACTCCGAATTTAAGTGCATTAAGAAAACATGTTGGAAATCATATGGATTTCTGCTGTAAACTGGATTATATGAGTCTGCACTTCTATAGGGATCAAATCCCGGGATGCCACTCTCAAAGGCATTTCTGAGGGCTCTTCCAGAGTCCACACTGCCAGATAATCTGGGATAAACAGAAAATGTGGGATTAGATCCTGGGATATATGCCTGTCTGGAAGGGCCCTGAGCAATCAGTCTGCTGAAACAAAACAGTCTTTACCTGCCTATGAAAGAACTGCAGGGAAAGCAACAGTCTAATAGGTATAGGAAGTTATTTCCAGAGTCTAGAAATGGCCATCATTAAGGTCTTCTACCATGTTCCCAAACATGAACCTATGATAGTGGTGGGAGAGAAAGAAGGCCTTGTCCAGAAGATCTTAAAGGATAGAGGGACTCCTATGGGAGAATATAGTTCAGATAACTTGGTATGGCAAGGGATTGAACTGGATGGCTCTTGCAGTATCTTCCCACACTATGATTCTATATGCCAGTGGTTCTCAACCTGTGGGACCCCAGGTGTTTTGGCCTCCAACTCCCAGAAATCCCAGACAGTTTACCAGCTGTTAGGATTTCTGGGAGTTGAAGGCCAAAACATCTGGGGAACCACAGGTTGACCACTGCTATAAGCATTTATTAAATGAAAGTGGTATTCATTTGTTTTGCTTTATTATAACACACATTGCGGGCCTGGTGCTTCTCGATATTACACAGTGAACTCACATTTTCCATCTGTTCTAGGGGACAGCTATTTTTTTGCATCATCCCAAATGAGTTGGTCTTTATAGGAAAAAAATATTTGTGTAGGGCAGGGTTATAGAATCATAGAGTTGGAAGAGACCAGTTTAATTCCCTGCCATGCAGGAACACACTATCAAAGCACTCCTGACAGATGGCCATCTAGCCGCTGCTTTAAAGCCTCCAGAGAAAGCCTCCACCGCACTCCGAGGTAGCATATCCAGCTGCAGAAAGAACAGCTCTTCACGCGAGGAAGTCTTCTCTAATGTGGAATTTTCCTGTGATTTAAAGCACTGGGGTGCATCTAACAACATATTGTCTTTACCTCCATAATACTTATTTTCAAAATCATAAACTTTTTTCTCAGTAGTCTTTCAAAAGCAGAAAATTACACCGAAGTGCACTGCTTTTATATAAGGTATATAACTAATTTCTTCACAATAAATAACAATAATTAGGAATAATTAGGTAAAGGTATTTATTTATTTACTTCCATCATTTATACCCCGCCCATATCAGCCCAAGGGCAAGTCAGGGCAACGAACAATCGGCACAATTAGATGCTATTCTAAAACATACATCAATCAAATAAAACATACCATAACAATATCTAAAACATTAAAACAATGAACCATAAAAATTTTAAATTTTTTAAGGTTTTCCCCTTTAAAGGTAAAGGTTGTCCCTGACATTATGTCCAGTCGTGTCAGACTCTGAGGGTTGGTGCTCATCTCCATTTCTAAGCCGAAGAGCCGGCGTTGTCCGTAGACACCTCCAAGGTGATGTGGCCAGCATGACGACATGAAGTGCCGTTGCCTTCCCGCTGGAACGGTACCTATTGATCTACTCACATTTGCATGTTTCCAAACTACTAGGTTGGCAGAAGCTGGGGCTGATGGCAGAAGCTCACTCCTCCCCCCAGATTTGAACCTGTGACCTTTCAGTCAACAAGTTTAGTAGCTCAGCGGTTTAACCCACTGCGCCACTGGGGGCTCCCGGTAGGAATAATTACATAGCAATAATTGCTTCAAACAAGTTTTCAGGAACTACCAGTGCATCTTCACCATAGAATTAAAGCAGTTTGATACCACTTTAACTTCCATGCCCCTGTGCTATGGAATCTTGGAAGCTGTAGTTTGAGGGGCTCCAGCACTTTGGCAGAGAAGATCTTATAAACTATAAACTTATAGCATTGAGCCATGGCAACCACATTAGTGTCAAATTGCATCAATTCTACAATTTATTGCCGAAGGCTTTCATGGCCGGAATCACTGGGTCGTTGTAGGTTTTTCGGGATATATGGCCATGTTCCAGAAGCATTATCTTCTGATGTTTTGCCTCCATCTATGGCAGGCATCCTCAGAGGTTGTGAGGTCTGTTGGAAACTAGGGAAATGGGGTTTATATATCTGTGGAATGTCCAGGGTGGGAGAAAGAACTCGTCTGTTGGAGGTACACGTGAATGTTTCAGTTGGCCACCTTATTTATTTATTATTTGGACTTGTACGCCGTCACTCCCCGAGGGCTCGGAGCGGCTTACAATCAGGTAAAACACACAGAGGTAAAAGCATACATATTAAACTAGCTTAAAAAAGATTTCTGGCCTAGCAATCAAAGGCTAACCGGTAAAGATGAGTCTTGCAGGCCTTGCGGAAGGAGAGAAGGTCCTGCATGGCCCGTACATCGCTAGGAAGAGTGTTCCATATTGACGGCGCCACTACAGAAAAGGCTCTGTAAGACGGATTGCTTTGAAGGTCGGTATTTCAAGGAGGTTCATTTGTTCAGAACAAAGTCATTAGCATTTGATAGCCTGGCTGTTTTTAGTTCTTTCTCCCACCCTGGACTTTCCACAAATATATAAACCCAATTTTCCTAGTTTCCAACAGACCTCACAACCTCTGAGGATGCCTGCCATAGACTTGGCCACTAAAATCTGGTTTCTGCCTCCTGCAGAATTTTGTGGTTGGTAATTTAGGGAGGAGCCTTGAATAGCCTCACTAAACTACAAACCCCAGAATCCTGCAGGAGGCAGACAGGGGATTTTAAGTAGATTTTTTCCCTCAAGTGTGAATGAAGTGGGGGAGGGACTCATCTCACTAGAGCAGTGTTTCCCAACCAGTGTGCCGGGGCACACTAGTGTGCCCTGAGCGATCATCAGGTGTGCCGTGGGAATTTGGAAACTCCAGGAAGGGGGGGGGAGAGTCTTGTGTGTTGAAGTATAAAAACCCTAAAAAACCTACCTCGATAAAGGCACAAAATTACAAACACCCCCCCCTCTCCCATCCGTTGTCTACTTGGTCTCTCCCTCTCCATGCATTGGGAAGGCCGCCTCCCTTTCCCAAGTAGAGACCTCCTCTTGCCTCCTGGGGGTTCTGTGTGGGAAGTTTGGCCCAGTTCTATCATTGGTGGGGTTCAGAATGCTCTTTGATTGTAGTGAAGCAGAACAGGGAGTTCTAGAACTCCAAGTACCAAGTTAATCTTACCAACGCTGCCCGACGTGCGGATACTTAGAGGAGGGAAACTCGTGACAACTGTGAAGTAGGGTGAAAGACAAAAAGGTTTATTTTCAATCACCAGCTGGAGGGTATTTGCCTACAGAACGCAGCTGTAGATAGGGCAAAAGACCCCGTCACATTTCATACAAAGACTTTTATACTCGTAATGGAGTCCATCCAGTTAAACCCTCCCCTTCTTCATAGTTAAAACAATCATAATTGGCTGGTGATTACTGTTGTTACTTGACATTTCATTAATCCAATAAACACTAAATAAATGATTTGCATCATGTCTCTGTCATCACTAAATATGAGAACAATAGCTTTCTGTAAACTTTCTTTCACACAGTGCATGCTATCAATTTTTGCCTCTCTCTGTTCTTTTCTCGTTACTTTTGTCCGGGCTTCCTGCCAGCAGTGAAGATAGGACTTGCCATGCGCACTGATGTTCTCATTCACATTAAGATTCCCATTACTTTCATTAACTCAAACTGCACTGTATCCCCACTCATCTAGCATATATAGTATAACTTGGCACAGAGTGGATTAGAATGTATATAATCAGGGTGTTAGTCTTCTATAACATGTGCCTTATTGATTCCAGGCACCAAAACCCTTTTTTCAGAGTTGACCTTTTAGGTAGCATCACTTTCTGACTGTACTTTTTATGCTCGGAAAAGTACCAAACCTGCTTCATTCCAGGATTTCTCTTTTGTGGGAAACCCATCGCAAGGGGTTTCCTACACAAACATCTGGAACACCTATTTAGACCACTTCTTTAGACCAATCAACCCTCCAGTCTCGTGAGACCCCGGGTTTTCCAGTTTTAACAGTATGCACACTCTTCACTGACTCCAAAGAACTCTGTACTGCCTTAGCACAGCATCTTAGTATGATAGGCAGACAGCACATTATGATTAACACTGAACAGACCACCACAATGGTTATCATTACCAGAGAACGCAACCAATGTAAGTTCGGCAGCCAGCCCAACACAGTATTCCAAAAATCACTTGGATCTGAATAAGTTTTCTGTATTTCTCTTGCAGCACCCTGAATTTTACTCAAATCTAGTTCAATCTCTCCAGTCTTATTTATAAAATGACAACACGTTTGGTTTAACCACGCACAGAACCCGCCCTCTTTTGAAAGCAGATAATCCAATGCCAGCCTTTGCTGCATTTCCATTTTTGCCAGAGAATTCACTTCTTCCTGCAAAATTAACAAGCCCTCATGGGTGTCATTAGCCAAGGCCTCTAAATCATAT